>JAVTLE010000001.1:1770148-2370148 GCA_033439295.1 Deuterostichococcus epilithicus | reverse complement strand
TTGAATTGTTGGGCCGATGTCAGACGAGTGGAATTTCGTTACTGTATCCGCATGCACAAATACTTGCGTGTTCTGCCAACACGTTTACAAATGAAATCCGTTCCGTATCCGTGCACACATCTTGGGCGTGACAGGAAAGGGAGTTTTAGCATGTATTGCGGACGGTCCCGAGTTTGAGGCGGCACAGCAGCGCTGCAGGGAGTTGGAGGAGAAGCAGGACGAGCGTCGCGCTAAGCGGCAACGCTCAGACGCAGCAGCAGCCCATCAGGTCTTGTCAGGTTGTGACAGCAGCGCAGCAGCAGGTGCCGCGCGGATCGTTAGCAGCTCGGCGGCAGAAGGGCCGCTGCTTCTGGCGACTTTTGCCACAGGGAAGAAGGAGGCGACTGACCTAGCCGTGGCACGGTACTGCTACGCAACCGGCACAGCCTTCAACGCTCTCAGCAGCCCATATGCGCAAGAGATGTTTGCTGCCATCGCAAACTACGGGCCTGGCTGTAAGGCTCCTGGTGTGCCCTACGCCTCCACACACGGCGCCTGTGTCAAATGTGTGATTAGAGGCCGCAACCATGTGATACGCATCAGCTGTGCTCAAGTCCTTCATGGTTTGGCATCTGCAGGGTACAATGCCCTGCGGGAACCGCTCCTAGTCAAGGAGAGAGCACGCATTGAGAAGGACCTGGCTGACCTGGACAAGAAAGTGTCAGAACCAGGATGCATGCTCTGCTGCGATGGCTGGGACAATGTGAACCATCGACCGCTCCTCAACATCATGAAGGTGTGAATAGTGGAAATTGGTCCTTTGCAGCATGGCAGACCTTGCAGTTACTGTTCGCATATCTTGATCTTCCACGAATCCTCAGGCTTCTACGGTCGAGTCCTTGGCCTGACGGCCGCTGGCAGGAAGCCTGTGGCAGTGCTGATGAGTGCCAACCCTGCACGCAAATTCCATGTGAGACTCTACCTTGTTTGCCGTGCTAGCCGTGCTTCCCTGGCCACCCTGTGGATTCGCTGACAGGGCGACATGGTCCGCACCCAGTCCAGCGCATCTAACAGAGAGCAAAATCTGGCCATTGACTGGGCACACTCGCCCTGGGGTGTCGCGAATATAGAAACTGAGGGAGGCACCTGCTCCTCTGCTCACCTCCTGACCGCCAGGCTCGCTTGTGCCGCAGGGGCCGGCAGAAGTTCCGTGTGGGTCTTGCCCAATCAGGCCGCCGACATGGGGCCAGTGCTGACTCTGCTGGAGCGCTCCAGGGTAACTCCTTCTCCATGGGATTCGCTGCCCGATGACACAGACCATGTGGCGAGCTCTGCCGTGGTCTCTACTGTACCCTGGGGTTTCCGGCTGCGGAAGACAGCATGGCAAAACCGGAGACCTGCCAGCATAGCTGCGTCGGCGGCAGGACGGTGTGACACCTGCCGTGCTGGTATGCTGGGGCGATAGCTTGGCTGAATTGCCTGACTGTGACACGCCGCAGGCGGGCAGCCATCAAGGCGCTGGTGCGTTGACGGTGCGGCTGCCAGCCGACGCTGGCCGCGAGGTGCACACCAGCATCTTGCAGGCACGCCCAAGCCAGGTGTATATTGAAGTCGCTACGTGGTTTCAGCTTCGGCCGTCCTGTTGCCTGGCCAAGGCACTCCGGTGCAGCCTCATATCTCTACAACCAACAGCAGCCAGTTTGGCATGAGGCGTGCCCACTGTCAACCTTCCTGACACAGGAACCGGCAGAAGGGCACCCTGGACGAGGCCACGCGGCACAGCTGCTGCCTCGCGCTGGCAGAGCTCGCGCGCCGAGATTGCCCTGCTGCCGGACCATCTGCCGGAGGTAGTGCCACGCATTGCCGTGCTGCGCTATGACATCCGCCGCGGCGCACACAGGTGCTCTGCTTGCGCCAGCCGCCCTGCCGAGCCTCGGCTTATCGCTGCTGCTGTGGTCGCTGCGGTGGTGATCCTTTCTTTGGCACGCACCCGTGCACATGATGGCATGCAGCTTTTGTTGAAGCCCCGCATCGGCGCATCGTGTCACCTTGTGTGACGCCTTCGGCTGGTGTATCCTGTGGTGTCAGCATCGTTGGTGCCATCTTAAGCCTACGTTGCCCCCAGCCTGGGGGCAACGGTGTGGGAAGCGGCGGCATACGTGGGCATTCCGCACGCGTGCCTACACACTGGCTGAAGTGGCGCCGACCGCTGGCGCCGCTGTTGCTGACGGCCGAAGTGCTGGGCCGCGAGGTGTGCGACGAGGAAGTACGAATGTGAGGTTCGTCATCGTCCCGGATTGGGGGCCAGACGCAGCCGTGGGCGCCACCGTGGCTGGACGACCTGATCCAGCTTCACAGTGATCAACACTGTGTTGGCTGCGGTGCCAATCACGCTGTGCCCCACACCTCGTGCGCCCTACAGCCACACCAAGCCTCGATGTTCTCCAAGACTACTGTCCTCGCTTTCAAGGTGCCCATGCTATGTACCCGGAGTACGCCCGACCGATGGCAACAATTTCAGGTATTTCTGGCTGCAGGTCGGGTGGCGTGCCGTCGCGCAGCAGCCGCTCAATTCCAGGAAGCTGTTGGGCGGCTGGCCGGACGCATGTTCCGATGGCATCGCGCTGCTCCGGGATGTTCTGGACGACCTGCAGCAGCTTTGGCGGCGGCACGCCAGGCTGGTTAGCCTGCGGCATGTGTCGGTGCTGCTGCACATTCAGTGCGCAGCCAGACATCTAGGATCGTCTGAGCTGCACAGTCGCAATCAAGCTGCTGGGAGGTGCTGAGGCCGTGGTTCAGGTTTTCTGGCTGCATGGCTTCTGGATGAGATTCGGGCTTGCAGCGCGATTAAAACTGCAAGACAACACAGCCACGAATTGCATCAGCAAGCTTGTTGCTTTTGCGCAGCCTGTACCTCCTGCTGCGGCAATCGCAGCTGGCTGCTTTTGAGCAGCTCTTCTGTGGGGTGCGTGCAGGTACAGCCAGCAACCTCGGCGCTGGACGCACTCACTGCGCTGCACCTGCGCAAGACGGCGGCACAGCTGGAGCATGCGTGGGCGCCGCCGCCGGCGATGGCGGCGCTGTGAGGCGTCATGGTTCTATCTGTTATTGCAGATCGCCACTCGTGGGTTTCTGCTTGCCTGGCAGGGCTGAATAGGTGAGCACATTGTTTTCAAATCTCTGACAGACACACGACTGCACCAGCTGCCAGCCTGGGCTCTGCAGCAGAGCCGGCACATCTGCCAGGTGCTGTTCGCTTATTGTCTTTCCTACCCACGTGGTCGCATGCGGCGGCGCAGCTAATGCCTCTTCCTTCATGACTTTTCAACTGGCACCCATAGACCGGAATTGAAGGGCGTGACTTCAGTTGCTGACGCGCAACACGTCGTGGCGGACTTGGGGTACCTGCACGCTCCCGTGGGTGATGGACTACTGCACTGCAGGAGGCAGAGGGGCAGTGGGGCCGAGCAAGGGTTGTACAACAGCACTCTGGCGGCAACAGGCCTGGCGAGAGAAGGTGTCACGACGGCTACTGGCGCATCCGGTGGCGGACAAGGGGCGCATGCAGAGCGGCAGAGCAGCACAGCGGGCTATGCGGTGCCGCAATGCGTGTAACGCTGCTGAGTGTGGCTGATGGTTGGTACAGTTGGTACTTGATGAATGCAGTGGTCCTGTTAACAGGATTTTGTGGTGATGTTAGGTGACATGTCCACAAGTCCACCAACCCATGTTTACAAGGTGAAACTTGTTGAACTTCCAGCAAGACGGCTCTATGACTAAAACTTGAGGTACCCTCGCACTGTCGCCTATGTCGGAAGACCAAGATCCTTGTGCATGCACAGAACGCTAAAACTTGAGCTGCAAGTAGACCTGCACTGACGCAATGCCATCGTGCTGCCATTTCAGCCCGATATTGGACATGGCGGTGAATGGGATGGGGGGGTTGAAGGCCAGAACTCTGGACACGACCGGAGTGCTCACGGTAGCAGACACCGAGCTCGCATCCTCGCCTCCAACGTTAGGCGTCAGGGTGAGTTGAATACCGTTAGTGTTTGGGTTGGGGCTGCGAGCCACGACGGTCAGCCCGACAATGCTGCCACTCGCAGGTGTCACGTATGTCATAGGTGTCACCCTAATATTAGTGCCAGGCCCATCCAGAATAGCGATATTGAAGGTGCCGTCATTGACAGCCTCGGTGCGTACCGTGAAGGGACCAATGTTGGAGCCAATGGCGCTTCCAGGTCCCGGGGGTCCCTGGGGGCCGAGCGGTCCAGCAGGGCCCTGGGGGCCGGGCAGCCCCGCACCAGCAGGACCGGTGGGACCGGTGGGCCCTGGGCCGCCCGTCGCACCAGGGGGACCCTGGGGGCCGGGCAGCCCCGCACCAGCAGGACCCTGGGGGCCGGGCAGCCCCGCACCAGCAGGACCCTGGGGGCCGGTTGGCCCTGGGCCGCCCGCCGCACCAGCAGGGCCCTGGGGGCCGGGCAACCCTGCACCAGCAGGACCGGTGGGACCGGCCGGCCCTCGGCTGCCCGCCGGACCAGCAGAACCACGGGGGCCGGTCGGCCCTTTGGCTCCTGTGGAGCCCTTCTTGCCCTTGCATCCAGTGGGACAGGCCTTCAGCAGCTCCCTGGCATGGTTGCCCTCCAGGTTGTAGATGTCATCCTCGATAGGGGCGCCCTGAGCAGCGCAGGAGAAGGTGGCAGGTTGGACATGCGCGCTCTTGGCATTCAATTCCACATCTAAGTTCTCCATGCATACGCAGTGCGCATGGTCATCTGCAGGGCACTCAGTGGGGATAGCTGGGCCTGAACAAAATTCCAGTATTGCGGCGATGCGGCTGATGAACAAATCCTGGATGGGTCCCAGTCAAATGCAGGTCGGATTTACCGGCAGGGTCTTCGGCCGCATCGCCATCGCTGGCAGTGCGGTGCACGCTGCCGTCAGGACGACGAGCAGCACCACGAACGAGGCGCGCCGGTGCCCCGCCATGCTGCCTGCAGTGTACACACGACCTTGGGCGCTCAGTTACTACATGTGATGCACGTGAACCTGAACTCAATGCCCGGGCCGGGCTCCTTGGCAAGGTAAAGTTTGACCTTCGTGTGATGCATGACGGTCACCCGCGCATGGCTCGCACGAACCTGGCCAGAACATGCAAACTTGTTGCATCCGTGTGCAAATGCTGACAAGCTAGCTATTGCATCGAGCCAGGATTTGCAGACTTGCCGAAGCAGCTGAGTATGTAGCACTCAATCAAGCAGCACTTGCACTTCTGAACTCTTCGGTTGCATCCACCGCTTGGGCTTTCTGAATCACGCACCTTGCCACTCGTATGCAAGACACCCAATTTGAACTTGTCTCATGTTTAGAATGCTCCACCAAATTGGCCGAGGTGAATCACAGCGGTAACAAGCCAGTGGGTTCCATAATTTATGTATCGAACTGCAGCGTGTGCAGTAGCTACCTATAGCTCCCTATAGGGGGTCCTGGCCCCAAAGCACAAATGTGAGCCATCTTCCCATTCCGCATCTTCCCATTCCGCATCACGTCACATCTACTGCATCGAAGGCACCGATCTTTGGCTCGCGACTAGAGCAGCAAACGCGCCGAGCTTTCTCCAGCGCCTTTAACATGGCGGATGCGTCACCAGATATCAAAATGCAGCATGCACCTCAGCTTCACCATTCTCGGCGCCAGATCAGATTTCTGATCCCAAGCGCTGGACAGTTGCGCACGCAGACGCAGTACAGATGCTGACTGTACATCAATGTCTGACAGGCAAGTCGACCGGCTCGCCGTAGCAATCAGGTTGGCCATGGGCACTGCTGAAAGCGGTTCCTGAAGACTGCCGTCAGAATATGGATCCGGGCCGTCGGCCATCTGAAACCATGCCACGCCGTGCACACTGGGCCAAACAGAGTGCACGTGCCAGCAATTAGCAGCGCAGGCGAGCGTAAGCACGCTGAACCAGATGGGTCCTACCGCATGCACCATCTGGTTGAGCAACTCCCTTCGCGGCTGCTTCAGTCCGCTTACAGCAAGCAAAGAAGACCAGTACAGTGGCTAAGTACATGATGATCACGTCTCCGTGGGCCGGGGGCGGCTTGCACAAAACCCAGGTGCAGAATTGATGTGCGACGGCACTGCAGCGGTCCAGTTATACTCTGAGATTTCAGCTTGTGCTAGAGCCTGCACGCCTGGCTCGGCGACCGCAGCGCAACACATGAAGGCCACCCTGGCAACGCCGCCAATGCATACGGCAATTAAAATTGCGGCCCGACATCAGCAACGGGCGGGTGTGTGTCTGGTGTAAATTGTTCACGTACTGACGCCGCAGGAGCAGGCGAGAACAGCACCACGAGAACCGCACGCAGGTGTGTCAGCACACCTTTTGCCGTTGATGGCGATGTTCCGGGGGCCAAGGCGACGATGAAGGGAAGGGCTTCCGGCGACACGCGGAAATGCGTCCGTAAACGGAAATTCCGACAGCGAAACCTTTGGAATGGCACCCCAATGCCAAAATGTTCGACGCTGTCAGAATCAGCGCTACAGGGTGGCTTGACCCCAAGTGTCATGTTGGGCTCACTCCTGTGTCCAGTCAGACTGTCGGAGACAACAAGCTGGAGATATAATGACATATAAACCCTGATCAAGGACCGTGTTTCGCAAACTCATGGGCGACTTTAGCTGGAGCTTTGGAACTACAAAGTACAACTGCAGGCTCCGCCCGCAACTTGCCATCCCGCGCCGCAACAGTGTTTTTTGTCCTTGTATCAACAATGGCGACTTCTCATGTCGTGGCGGTGCTCATCCTGATCGTTATTGCGCTGCTGGCAGTAGCGTTCTTCTGCCCGTTGCAGGCCCAGGCGCAAGATCCGGCGACAAATTTTGCCTCATGCGAGGACACTCTTCCTTGCGCACTCGCCTAGCTGACCCTTCATGCCATATCACATAAACGCTGTTGACTTGCGCATTTTGTATCACTGCTCTACGGGCGATATGACCGCATGAAACATGTGACACTGTCGGTGCATGCCCTAATGCTATTCCTGCACGCGTTTACAAAAGCATGAATTCATAGTCTTATGCGCTTCATTAAATAGTTGCGTCACGGCCTTTGATCGAACGTCGCCGCGCACCTTCAGTCTACGTAGATGGTACCGGATCTAAAGTAGTGCTTCACAGTAGCGTGTCGTCCCTCACAATCAAGCTTCCTTTCGTGTGCATCTGCAGAATGGGCAGATTGGCACGCATGCGGTCTGTCCCTTCCACTCTCTAATTTGGCTGCGCCGCCTTCCCTGTCATGCAGTCATTACTGACGTGGCAAAGTCTGTCTTGCCAAATGGCTGCACGTTACATGATGCATGACGTGACAGAGTTCCCACCACCCTGAGGGGTCCATGAGCCAGAAGGTACGATGCAATTCTCATGACTTCTCACAAGCGTATTCAAACGTGCAGTTGCACAAGCTCGGCCTCCTGCACGGGCGCGCCACATTCCACCCCTCCCGCACCTCATTTTCCTTCCTTATGACGTATCGCTTCCAACTTTCTGGCATCTTCAAGAAGGAAGTTCCCTTACACAGCAGTCTGCCTGGGCTATCGAGATGACGACATACAATGAGCTGTTTCATGCATGCGACATGTGTACATAGTTCCACAAAAAGCAAGAGAAAACACCCAACAAGCAATATCGATCACGATGCACTAGGTACGACTGCACCAGAATATGGTGGCTACGGTCTTTTTGGAAATAGTCAGCGCGGTGTGTCGACCGCAGGCTCCTGCACCACCTGCGCCGACATCTCGACGAATCTGTGCATGCTTGTGAACACAAACTGCAATGCTGCACCAACTCTTTGTTACCTCCCTCAACAAGACAGACATACGTGTGAGCCTGCATTATCTCACGGCGAGGTCAATATTCGATAGCACACTCAATATCAATCCTGACAGCAGAACTTCACATAACAGGCGTCAAGTTTTGAAACGAGTACTCACACTCTGCAGGCGCAAAAGCTGCTGACTGCCCGCTGGCCATTTCTGCATCGATCAGCTCTCTGGGTAGGCACGCTTGTCCGACACCGGCTTTAGAAGAAGAGAACTTGAATCGGCAGGGTAGTGCCTCTTGACAGATACGGATGAAGTTCATGAGCTCTCAATTACTTGCAGAGATTGCGTGCCTCCTTTCCACCTTTAAATGGGTTTGCCAACCGTGTAAATAACTCTGCAGATTGCTGCGGCATCACGACGGACCAGCTGATGCAAAGCTCCGGCGCGAGGACGTGCGGCAGATAGGGGGGATTTATCGGCTTGCCATTGTAGCATCGATGGCGGCGCATCTTCTTGCTGCTCGCTGGGGACGACGCAGACGCTGATGGAACACTTTCCCTACACCTCATTTCTGGGTTGACCGTCTGAGTGAAGGGACCCTGGAAATATGGTGCACAGAAACTCGTACAAGCTGACATCCTGTCAGCAAGTCACAGTCAACGAACCGCTCTTTGTATTGCATCGTTGAAAGAGACCACAGCCGAATCATCAACACTACCCCCAGCGTGAGCAGGCGACCTGCACGCGTAGTGCCTACCAACGATTTTGTCGCTTGCACCCTACGTAAATGCCGGAAGCAGTACCCTGGCAACCTCAGAATGACGGCGTTAGCAATGCAAAGTTGTCAGAAGCTACAGTTTAGGCAGAGATGCGTGCGTTGTCATCGGTCGACATATATGCCGGCAGCCCATACCTATTTACAGCAAGGTGGCGTCACTGCAGGGTTTGGCAATCGCCTGCGCGGCAGGCCATCAGCTTGGAGTGGCTTGCTGCTTTTCTCCTCGCCTGCTGCTGTTACAGGCGAGCAAATGTAGCGAAGCCGCCCACTTGAAAGCACCTTCAAAGCAGCAGTTCTGCTTAATGCGCCAGGGTGTCACAAGCGTACATTGACGTTTCGGCCACTGCTCCACGCACTCACGTCCTGAAACACCTGAATATGAGATCACATGCCATTAGGATGCTGTGCTAATGCAGACGCCAGTCTTTGAAATACATCACACGATGCAAGTGCAGCCTGTGACGCTCAGTCTTTCAAATACCCATGCATCGTTCTGATGCGCTGCAATGCTAGCAGCAGCAATCGAGCACCGGCGCTGTGCAAAATGACTGCACCCCCATTTGCCAAGGTCAGATTGCCATGCAGATGCATCACGAGAAGACATGGCGGCATACCACTTGATGGAGCTGTGGAGCTCGCCGCCACATCACTCACAGCCGTGCCGCATGGCCTCGTCGAGGGGCCTCGCATCTGCCAGCTCCTATATGAGGAAGTTGAGTGGCGTCATGCCTCGTGCACAAATGGCTGATGTTGACTATAACCACGTGAGGCTGCATCGGAGTGTCATGGCCACGCAATAGGTCAGCCAAAGCTGAAACCCCACAGAGAAACCCTGCACGACTCCACTGAAGACGAAATTTTTTGAGCGTGCCTTCAAGATGCTGGCGAGCACCTTGCTGCCGGTCTCGGGTGCAGTGGCAGGCGCCCCGTCACACGCCCCAACCCCTTGGCGGCGCCCACCTCCAGCGTGTCACGGCCAGGAAGTTCAGCCAAGCTGCCGCAGCAACATACCAGCACGGCAGATGTTGTACCCTCCCACCACGTATGCAGTCATGATGTCAGGTCTCTGCATTGCTGCCTTCGGCTGCCAAAACCAACCAGCACAATCGAGACCGCAGCAGAGCTTGCCACATAGCCTATGTGATCGGGCTGGAATCCTCACACCTGAACACAGTGTCCAGGTCCCGCAGCGCCGGCAGTCTGCAGCAACGCGCCAACGATGACCTCCACCTCCTCAGCGGTGCCCACCGCCGGCATCGCGCTGCGTCCAGGTGGTGCAGCCTGCGACGCCGTCGCAGAGGCAGGCACTCCACTGCACGTCTCTTAGCTGTCGGCCGCGTTCGCTCTGGCGCCGGCGCCATTGGCTGGCGCAGCCACTGGTGCAGGACTTCCAGGCGCCGTGGGCCGCTGCAGGGTGGTGTGCAGCGAGGTATGGCGGTGGCGGTACCGCCAGACGGCGGGCCACGGCGGCAGCAGCGCCAGAGCCGTGTGCGTCGCCAGCCTCTCAGCAGCCTGTGCGCCTGTGTAAGCGGTGCAAACGGGCAAGAGCTTCAATAGCCCCTACAGATGCCAGACCTTAAGCGAGCTGAAGCATGTCAGTTGAGGCTGGCGTCGCTGCCCCGCCAGAGGGCAGTCAATGAACGCAGCAACGCGTCCAGCCCTCTGGCTGTTGCGGCAGGGTGTGCCGCAAACGCACCAGGCTTCTGGAAGCAGCTTCTGGCAGGGCCCCCAGGCCCAGTATGGTGCGCGCGAGCTCCGCAGCCAGCGGCACCACCTACCCGGGCTGCCCCGCCTTGAACGCCTCTGCCAGAGCAGCGGCCACATTGGCACAGGATGGCTGACATGGTTCAAGAAGGAACTCATTACAGCAAGCTTTTCAAGAGACACTGCAGCTACGTGGCCTGGCGCCGGCGAGTGGCACCCCGGGAACGAGTCGATGAATATTGAAAGCAGCCTGCGCAGCTTCCCAATTCAGGCGGCAATGATTCGTAATGCCTGTGCGCCTGGGCGTTGCAGGCAAGTCAGCGGCGTTCTGCTCAGGTTCTGTTTCTCAAAATTTATTAGCTTCATGTCATCACCGATCTAGTTCTGCCCGACTAACATGGTTTAGTCCTTTCATTCTGGTTTATGTCAGGCTTTTCGCTGATGACATCCAAAGCTCCGCCCCTTTCCAACGGCCACAGTCGACAGCTCTTTGAACTGCCAGCATCTTTTCGTTTCTGCAACCCTTGCGGTCCATGCACATGGAGTCGTGCTCGGCTGCGCTTGATGCAACAGGCATGTGCGCGGTTCCGGTACTAGTAGTATCAGGAGAAGCAAGACCACCTCTTGCACCCTTATGATCACCTGCCCAGGACGGAAGCTTTACACTAGCGCGCATGAACATCACCTTTGACCCTGTGTTTGATCGCTCCAGCCGAACTCCAGCCCCTTTTGCTGCTAACTGCAAAAACCTCGTCGACGGGCCGTGGGACGCGCAAGCCAGGTGCTGAACGCTAAGAGACTTCTCATCGCCTCAGCTCTCCTCCTCCTGATCGTCGGCGGTATCTGCCGGCTGGTCAGCGACGGTCGACAGCGGACCCCGTCGTAACGGTACGACAGCACTATCACCCTGCTGCAGTGGGCGGCCGATGTTGCGTTGAGCGCAAACTTCTGGGGCAGACGGCAGTCGTCTGATCCCTTCTAGACTCGCGTGTGTGCTCTGGCCAGGTCGGCGGAGCGGTTCATCAAGCCGGCAACAAAAGTGGGCTGAGCACACCTGGTGGCAGCGTCAACCTACATCGGAGAAAAGTGCAAAGATGGACCAAGCTTGCCGGTGGCAGCGTCAAGAACAGCAGCCCTGGTGCCGGCGGAAGGTCGAGGCAGGCGCGGCTTCAGTCACCGCCCGGGAGCGGCGCTTGCTATCGCCAGCGGCCGCAAGTGCCACTGGCAATGGCTCCAGCCAGCTGAAAGCAAGTTCCGCGGCTTCAGATATGATTCCGCGGAGAAATTCGTGCACAATAACGCCAAATGCGGCGCCTGCCTTGCAGCAGCAGAATGCGCAGAACGGCGGCCGCTGTGCAACGGCATCGTGTGCACCATTGCGCTGTCACTGGTGATGGCCGCGGCGGCGGCCTTCCTGGTCTTCACCTGCGTCGGCTGCCGGTGAGCATCGAAGCTCTTTGTGCGCCCGCATTATGTGCATCTTCAAGGGCACATGCAGCAGTACTGCTCAGCGGCCGGCATGACTGCAGCCAATAATTGCCAGTGCACGTTCACCTGCGGTTCAGCAGCTGCTTCACCTGACCAATTGTCAGCTGATACGCTGACTCAGCAGTCTCATGGTTTCAGGCACCGGCAGGTAGAGGCCGCAGCGCAGCTACCGGCTGCTGAGGAATCGGATCGAGGTGCTGCCTTGAATCACAATGCCGGCATGGCGACCGAGCGTAGTCAAGGCTTGCAGAGCTGTGCTCTGGGGTCTAGAGGGACATCCTAGGATCAGGATTTAAAGTGGAAAGTGGTGCCCGTCCGTCTGAACTCAGATGGCTGCAGCCATGCACCTGCTCAACAGAGAAGCTCCCCATCCTGCAACGCACCGCCGCGCTGGCCATACTTGTGGCCCTGCGCAGCTTCACTTTGCTTTGTGCACTAACTGCCCAGGGCCTGCCATGATGATGCAACATCGCTGCCATTGTCCTGCCATTGCGAGCCGAACTGTTCAACGAGATGTGCGCCGCAGGCGATCCGGGAGAGGCGGCAGCAGAGATGGCCTGCGGCGCGGTGGCGGAGCAGGTGGCAGTGGAAGCCGCCGGCGCCGGATGCCCGGTTTGCCTGGACGCATCACACGAAGTGGTGCGCTTGCGCTCTGCAAGTCCTGCGGGGAATCAATGCTGCTGCCAAGCACTTATACGTTCCTGGAATGGTCTTCAGAAGTGAAGGGCCGCTCTAATTGATCGCCCCTACCTCAGCAGCAACCCCCCTCAGCACTGTTGGTCAGCGGAGCTATGGCAGCCCCCTACCTCTCTGAACCCGGCAGGCAATATGGTCTGGCTCTGCCAGCAGGCACCTGTGACCAACACCCCATATCTTGGCGGCATGCGCAGGTGCTACCATGCGGGCACGGCTGCTGCCGTCCATGTCTGGAGAACCTGGTCGCGCTTCAAGTGCGCGCTTCCCTCAGCACGACTGTGATCGTCTCGCCAGCATCGCTGTTGGCTGCGGCGAAGACGAGCCCCGCAAGGTCTGACGTCAGCACTTCAAGATGGCCAGCAACTGAACAGCACACATCCTAGGAGCACAACTGCCCCGCCCCTTGCATGATCATCATGATTGCTTTGCATGTCCTCCTCCTGTTGCTGCGGTCCAGAGCATTGAGGCGCATAGCTGGCAAAGCCACGCTTGTTCCTCACAAACCCTGACGGAATGGACCCTGTACCCTTGCAGGCGCGCCGACCTGCATGTCCGCTGTGTCGGGAGCGCATCCTCAAGCCTAAACCCGCCATAGACTACGAAGATGATAGCGCCGGTGGTGGTGTGAGAGAGAGCAGCGGCTATGGCGCCGCTGCCCCTCGCCAGGCTCACGAAGACGGCGGCAGGGGCACAAACGGTGCTGACGGCATGGCTGGCGCCAGCGGCAGCCGCCACAGCAAGGCTGCAGCGCGCAACCTGGGTTGACGACATTAGCAACAGCGGGGCTGGATGGGCTGTCGCCTTGGCATGTGCAAGCAGTGCACCTGCTGCACGCGCCTCCCAGACCAGCAGAAGGTGCAGTGAGAAGGCGAATCATCCTGCCGCAATGCAAATACACCAGATGCATGTGACTGCGCTGAGCAAAATCGGTGCTTATTGACTAGTTGACAACGCAAAGTTGGAGAAACTTGGTGGCAGTCGAAGGAACTTGGTGAAGGATAGAGGGAAGGAAGGAACGACCGCGGTGGGCGGTGGTTTCATTCCGTTCTGATTTTTAGGAAGTATGTGTTATAATCTCGGACAGGAAGAATGTGTCATGAATTGTGAACTACCTAGTTCCGACCCGAAACCTGTGCATGAAAGATGAAACCTTCAACAGCAGCATGTCTTGATGACGGCACTTGCACATCTACGCCTCACAGCAGTACAGCCAAGGAAGTATGGTGCACACAAAACCGTAAAAAGCTGACATCCTGCCGACGAAATAGCATGGTGCAAAATATTTCGCCCCTGTCTGACAGCAGGTTGAGAACGAAATTCGGTGTTGCTTGTGTGCCATGTCCATGTGCCTGAGCGGGCAGCACGCAGATCAAAATACTTTGACCGAGCTCTCGTGAAAGGAGCACTGCAATGGACGGCCTGTTGAGCGAGGAATACGCCGTCACGTGCAGCCGTTTGAAAAGGAGGTGGTGACAGATGGCGACTTCGCTCGGTTCGGCCGTCTTCTGCGCCGCGCACAGCGCGATGCTGCGGCGGTACCGGCCATTTTCACAGTGACTGGAATGTGAGGTCACATTGTGAGCAACACATGCAGGGTGGTTTGCGGCACTGCATCGCTCCCAGCAGTGCTGGAGCCCAGGTTTTTGCGGAAGATGCCAATCTGTTGTCTCTTTCAGTGGCTCCCAATCAAACCCTACTCCGGAACCCTCCACGTCGGACAGGGGAATTATGCCCCATGTGTCCAGAAGTATTCCCCAGTGTCAGGGCTTTCTGGCACTGGGCGGGGCGCAGCCAGAGTCGCTCTGTGCTCCAAGTGCTGTGAATTTTCATAAGTGAGGGCGAATAATTCTGCACCACACTATGCCTAGTCAACGAAACCGCTCTCTGTAGATATGCGTCATAAACAAACAATGAAGGGGCCTAAGCATGAGGTGACTTTTGTCCCCCAGCATGCAGGGCCAGGCTACCTGCCTTACGACCTTCATCGCACCCTAGATGCTGAAAGCAATACCCTGGCACCCTCAGAATGACGGCGTCAGCAATGCAAAATTGTCAGAAGCTCCAGGCAAGAAAACGCACGCAATGTCATCAACTGGCATATGTGTCGATAGCTCATACCTAACCACAGCGGGTTGGCGTCACAATGCTACAGGATTTGGCATTCGCCTATGTGGCGGACCATCGTCGTCATGGAGTGGCTTGCTGGTTCTCTCCCTGCCCTACTGCCGGTGCAGGCATGGAAGGCAATCTGCGATGCCGCCAATCCGGAGCACCTCCAGGGCATGCTGTCCCATAGCAGGCGCAGGCTATCATGGCATGACGCATCAACGAATCGGCCACTGCTGCCTCACGTCCTGAACCACCTGCATATGAGATCACATGCCATCACGATGCCGTGTCAATGCCAACGCCAACCGCTGGGGACCATCACACGATGCAATTGCAGCCTGTCATGCCAGTTCTTCCCACAACCCATGCATTGTTCTGTTGCGCCAAAGTAGCAGCAGCAGTTGAGCAGCGGTGTCGTGCAAAAAAGACTGCAACTCCCAATAGTTGCCCGGGTCAAGTGCTGTGCGGATGTGTCCCAAAATACGGCTTACCACTTGATGGAGCTGTTGAGCTCGCCGCCCACATTGTTGGTGTTGTGTCCGCCGCTGAATGTCTGCACAGCCCATGAGACAGGATCTCAGATGCACAGGGCTGCTGGCGCTGAGTTTTGCATCGACTGGGGAGGTCTGCATGCATACGTCAGGATCATCTCACGAATAGAAGCATGTCGAGCCCAGATCTGCAATTGGATGAATTGCAAAGTTCTATCACAATGCACGCCCTCAGCACAGCCTCAGCGGCTGAGGGGTGTGTCACCAGAGGGCTGGGCCGGTCCAGGGAGGTCCAGCGCGGTGCCGCACCTGGAAGTGGATGCGGTTCCTGTAGTAGGGCTCAGCGTTCTTGAAGGCCGTTATTGCGGGGCCGACACGCCTCGGCGGGAACAGCTGGTCACTGACGCCTGCGCACGCGGTCGGGTCGCAGTCAGTACCAGATCAACAATAAGCAGCGTCGTGGGGTACACCCATCAGCCGCTGGAGGAGAGCCAAGTTCAGCAAATCATGGCCCCTCTACCCTGAGCGAGAGCAGGCGCTGCCAGGCAATCGCGCAATAGGTGCCGTGAGCATGCCAGAGGCGTCCAAAGCGAGAGCGCACCTGTAGAGATCCAGAGGCCGCGCAGCCGATTCTTCCCAAACTGCGCGGCAACGCCAAGGGACGTGTCAGTCACTGTGGCCGGCCATTGAACCGCCATACGGCAGGCAGCTACACTTGAAGCTTATTGACAGCACAACGGCGTCAGTTGGTGGGAATTAGGCAGGTCACCAACGAGCACATATGCAGCAGCCCCTGCCTGCCCCATGGTGGTACCTGTCAAGACAGTTCTGCAGGACAAGCCAACCTTGGGCATTCTCCTCGCCAGGCCCATATGGCACATGCTTGTTGCCCCATGTGGATGGACACAAGCTCATCCGTTGAGAGCATAGATGCGGAGGACTACTACCGCACCTGCGACTTCAGCACCAGCGAGTGGTACACCATGGAGTGCGTGGCGCGCCCCACCCGCGATGCCATTGCGGACGCAGCGTAGCCACCGCGAGAGAAGCCAGCGTAGGCGATCCGCCTGCCGAGAATGCGGGAGCAGTCGACGTCAGGGCCGGCGAGCGCAGCTGGCGGCAAAGGTGCCCTGGTGGGACAGGCGGCAGGCTGCAAGCTGCTCTGGGCAGCTGGCAGCTCAGCTGGACAGGGCCGCGACACCGCCAGCACACCTGCTGCAGCATGTGAGGTCAAGCTCAGGCAGCCAGGAGGAGTAGGTACGAAGCCACACCGGGAGTTGATGCGTACGCCGCGGATGTTTTTCACGTACTGAAAGCACGCCTCAATGTGCTCCCAGTCCGAGGTGAATGGCTGCCCCGAGTCCGGTGTGAACCACTGGTCCTTGTTGTGCGAGTCCGGCGCCACAATGAGGAACCTGCGCGCACGAGTTGACAGTCCAGTCGTCGTCTTGCAGCGCCGTCGCGTTCCCCGCCTGCTGACGCATCCAGGCGGGCTGCCAACACAGCTGCTGCTCGCCCTGGCACCAGTGCTTTCCCGCATCACAGGATCACCCGGGGGTGGCCCCGAGCCCCACCTGCCAGCGTGCGCCTGCAGTTCAGTGCCACAGGCGGCAATGCGCACCCGTAACCGTCGGCCAGGTGCTTGAAAGCGGACAGGATGTCATAGCCGCGTCCGCCACTGCCATGAAGCACCACCAAGATTGGCATCGCACGCTTCCACCATTCTGCGGAAGCAGCAGGGAACAGGTCACCACCTGCCTTTCTGAATGCGCCTACCACCAGCCTGCACAGGGGCAGGTGTGCGCGCTGCTAACCCCAGTGTTTGGCGCCTCAGGAGGAAGCGGCCAATGTTCCGCATGTGTGGCAGCGCTGCCAGAACCGCCCGCACCTGCCGGCGCACAGAAGAGCACAAGTGTGCTGCCAGGCGTGATTTGTGGTGACTGGTCATGCCCGCTGCCAAACAGCGTGAAAGGGCCCACAGCCCAGAACATTGCAGAGCGGCTGGGCGTAACTTGTGGTGACTGGACATGCCCGCTGCCAGGCAGCATGGCCAGGGCCCCCAGCCCAAAGCATTGCACAGCGGCACGCAACACTGTTCCGTGGATCTGCAGCCAGCCTTTGACTTCCTGCTGTCCGCCACGCATCAAGGCAGGGCAGCGCCTGCGGCGCACAAGCGCATTGCCAGTGTATGCAGCCGCACAGAGACTCGTTCATGTCCACAATCTATGCACCTCATGTTGAAGATCTGCTGTGCCTGCAACGGTCGCTTGCAGCATCGATTCCCAGCGGCTGCATGAAAGGTCAAAGGGACTCACTGACTGGCAGGTAGTAGGAGCCTGTGCGCTGGGGAGCGCTGTAGTAGCCGATGGGAATTGTGCCAATCAGCCCACCGGATGGCTGCCTGGAGACCGGCGCGACGGCTACCTGCTTTCGCGCATCGATGCTTGGCGCCGGCTTGCCGCCTGCGTAGGCAAGTGGCCACCAAGGTTGCGACACCAGGCGATACAAGCTGTTGCGTCCGTACAGCGTTCGTCGCGGCACCCTATGCCGTCGTTGTGCCATGGGGAAGCGCCAGCGTTTGCAGCACGGCATGTCCTGCGATGGCCACCGCGCTTTTGGCGCCGGGTTCAAACCGCCCCCACCAGCCTCGTTTACGCTTGTGCCAGCGCCGCTAGCAGACTGCAAACAGCTGTGACATGGTTCGTGGGATTGCAATGTTAGGGTGTCTGACCAGGCGGAGGCAAGCCCACCGCTGCGGAGTAACACATCCGCAGGGGGCGGCGGCTGCAGCTGCTGCGTGACAGCAACCGCCCTGGGCAGTATTGCAGCCGCGAACCTTGCTGCGACCGCTGCCACCGCCTCCGTCACAGCCTCGGCTGACTGGCCTCCTGGGCAGCCAAAGTTCCAGGGCTAAGAGAGGCGCCAGGCAACCCATGCTGTTCGCAAACTAGCAGCAGAGCCCGAAAGCTGTTTTGCCGACCACATGTCCTCGCCCCTGCTGAACGAGGCACCAGGCAACCCATGCTGTGGCGTTTTGGCAGCAAAGCCCGGAAGCTGTATATTGCCAAACTACAAGTCCTCGCCCCTGCTGGGAGATCAAGAAGCGTAGACCTGCCTTCGGCGAGCGTCAGCGATGAACATTGAAGGTGAAGCTTGTGCGCAACGAGTCTCCACCAAACTTTTCCTTCCCACTCGCTGTTTCGGCAGCAGGGATGCTATCCCATCATGGCGCGCCCCGCGAGCCTCAGTCATTCGCGGCGCAGCAAGCACGAAATGCAGCACAAACCGTGCTCGGCGCATCTCACCTACTGTGCGCGGGCCGAGACTGCAGATCGCAACACACAGGATGGCCAGCGTGCAGGCCCGCTGTAGCGCCATTCCGGCGGCAGGCAGGCGGGGCGCGTGGTCGACCTGCATTGCATGGCAGCTGCGGGTTTTACCCAGCTGATCGGCGGCCGATAGTGATGGGACATGAGGCGGCCCAACATCACAGCGAAGGACGCGGTTGGCCGCCTCTCTCGCCGGCCGCGGCACGGATCGCGCGTCCGGTAGTCGCAGTGAGTGCCTCCCGATGAACGTTGCCGCCCCCCTCGCAGAACCCGGCAACGCGGACGGATAAGTGATTTCACCTCTTCCCCCTACGTGTGCAACAATCCTGAGGCAATCCGCACGCTGGCTGTCGCCCGCATGTGGGCTTTCAGGCTGAGACCGCGTCAGGAATAATCAGATGAATCCGCATGCTCGGCGTGCTCCCAAGCTGTGCATGCTGCGGCGGCAGGTTAGGTGTGACGAATCACAACCTCCGCGGGGTGGCTCACGGCTCCACGGCGCGACGGGGTATCAGGACGGCTGCAACAGCCATTCACAGTTGATCTCTGAGTGAGCCGGAAGCATAAGACCCGGCAACAGGCTGGTGCACGGCATGTGCACCTGTCTGGCGTGCCGTCCAGCCGCGGGAGCAACCGTGCCCGATACTCGCGCCTGGCCTCAAACGCGCCTGGCCCGCGTCCGTCTGCGTCTGCTGAGACGCTGAGACGCTGGGACGAAGCGGGATACGGTGAAGACAGGGGCAAGTGTAATTGCTGCTGACCAAATTTCGCAGTTGCCAGGTGGCGCAGATGAACCGACGCTAAAGCGAGGTCTGGACGCACTAATCCTCTGAGGCAGCTTGGGCGCATTTCAAGCTCCCTGGCCTGGTCTGTCACATGATGTGGCAGACTGACTGAACCTGCAACGTTCCTGTGCGAGACCACCGCGTGAGCGGCTTGATCCAGGTTCATGTCACAAGGGTTATCTGTGCACGGCAGCGGTGGCGGCGGCTGCGGTGCCGCAATGCCGCACTGGGAAAATGTTGCACATGCTGCGTCACAAATGCAAGGTGCTGCGTTCGGCAGCCAGAGCACCATGGACGACAGTCTGAGCTGCATATGCCTCCCACTACCCCACTCAACGGCATTACAACGACTACTGCTATGCGCCACTAGTGTCCGGCAAAATGAATAGAGATTGGTACTGCTCGAGCACAGAACGCCCTGCCAACTGCGAATCCACGATGCAAGAGGAACGAACGACAAACCTGAGACTCAGCCAACAAAAATCTCCAATACAAGCACAAGCGGAGCAGACGACCAACTCCTGGACTGAGCCCGGCAAGCACCACCAACGAAGAAACTTGGACACCGAGAGCGGCTTTGAGCCATCAGAACAGACCAACCGCCTGGTTCGAAATGCGACCCTTAGCCGGTGGCGTCGCACACCAGGGAGAACGTGGGCCGGCCCCTCGGCGCCCTGCTGACCCGAGGAAGCCGGAAGTGACGGGGCGTCCACATCCTGTGTTGCATGAGCGGGGTGAGGCGGGCAACGGCTCCCGCTCGGGACGCGGGAGCCTCCGGGGCACGGACGCCACTCGCGCCGGCGTGAGCCCCTGGCTCCCATCTCATATCTGTGGAAGAATCTGAAGGTGCGTTCGTACGGCCACGCCCGGCCTGGCTCAGTGCCGGGACCTTGGAATCCAAGGCCCCCTGCGCGGGTGTTAGACGCCGCGGTCGAGCGCGCAGCGCAGCCAGGGGCGGGCCGCAGTGACTGCGGCCCGGTCCTCGTCGAACAGGAAGTGGCGCAGCAACGCCGCCGCGGTGATCTCCTTCGCGCCCGCGCTCGGCGCCGGCGCAAAGCGCTGCAGGGAGGCATAGGCGCCCAGGGCATCCAGCATGTACTCGTGCACGTCCTGCGGGCCAGGTTCGAAGGAGGGGTGTCAGGCGAGAACTAGTGTAGCAGTGTCTTTCAGGGTTTGGGTCTGTCAACGTCTCTCTTGTAGCGAAGTCACCTTGGATGCCTGGCATGAAGCCCTGCATGTCATGCATGCCGATGGCCTGGAATCCGGCATGTGCTGTGCACCCGGTGCGGCGCCGAGACTGCCTGAGCACTGGCATCAGCGCAAGGCGTCTGGAAGCGAGGCTTTCTCAACAGGGTTGAGATTGTTCAAGCACCCACAGGTTCTGGTGGACATCGCAGTCCTGAGGCCTGACCGACGCCTGCAAGCTGCCAGCGCCTGCAGACCTGCAACATGCGTCCTGAAACCTGCCCACCTGCATGCGCAGGTGTTGCTGCACGAATGCTGCCTGCGCGGCGGCGACCACGGCAGGGTCTGCTCCTAGCGGCGGCGCGGCGCCAGCGGCAGCGGCGATGGCGTCGAGGCTGTCGTTGCCGCCGCTGCCGCCGCCAGCGGCGGCCTCGCTGGCGCCTGGCGCAGCGCTGCCACCTGCTGCGCAAGCGCGTGAGGGTGATGCATCGCAGGAGGGCATCGAAGCTGCTGCTCCCCTGCATATGCGCCAGCATAGTTTGGGCCTTTGCGTTGGGGGCACCTCGTGCGGTGCTGCCGCAAGGCCACCAGCCCAGTGGTGGTCCGCAGCTCGGCATTGCACACACCCAAGTGCCTTGCTGCGAAACGCTCACTTAGCAGAGGTATCCATTTGCCATACCCTCCCGACATGTGTACAAGCCCCATCAATGACAGTCTGTGGCAGCGCCAGCCCTGTGCTACGATCTCCAGTTGCTAATCCCCATGCCCGCCAGCAGCCTGATGCACAGTGCGCCGCTGCTGGTCGCGCACCGAGATTGGCAGCGGTTCCATCGCACCGCCAAAGCTCTTCCAGGCTGCGACTGTGCACGATGCAGGTGGGAACAACCCACCTGACTTGCTGCCGCCGAAGCCGCCTCCGATAGCCCGCTCAGCCGTCAGCAGCGTGTCGAGCACCGCCGGGCAGATGGCGTCAAGCGGCTCGCCCGGCACCTCCAGGTAGTGTTCGTGTTCGCGCAGGCCTCGGGAGAACCACTCAACCCAGCGCGGCTTGACTGCAGCAGCACATGGAATTGCTGTGTCAACATGGTGAGCTTATTGGAGCGCCTCGGCGGTGCAGGTGAGTTGCTTGGGCATGCTGAGGCATCGGAAGGCACCGGGTTGGGCCGGCACTCTCGCGCTGCAATGTTGTAGGCGTGTGTTGGCAATCGAAGACATCTTTCGATCAAGACAGTGCCACTGCAGGGTTGATGCTTGGCTAGTCAACATGCCCGAATGCCCTGAAGATGACCGTGTCCAAAGTGCAGTGGGACCGTGTCCCACAGCACCGAGCGGACAAGGCCCCACCCAGCCGGTGCCGCTCAGGCGCACCGGCACCTAGGCAAGCTGCCGCTGCGTCCGAATTCACCATGAGGAGGCACCCACCCTGCAGCAGGACCGATGCGCAGGCAAGGCGGTACTTGAGGGAGGCGCTCCAGCCCCAGGACTCGATGTAGATCAGGTACCGCCAGCCGCACTGGCGCGCCATGGAGACCTACAGACGTGGTGGAGGGTGGATAATGGAGCCGAGAGGCTTGTAAGTGATCGGCTTCGATTTCAAGTCATCGGTGGCGCCAGCCGAGATGGCGTGTCAAGGCCGTCTGCGCACGCACAGCACTCGCAATCTCGCACGGTCACACGCCCCAAGCATGCTGACCCAGTCAGATCTGATCGAGTGAGGTGAAAGGGCCAGGCCAGGCCGGCGCTCCCCCAGCAGGTGGCCGCCGAGGCGCACGGACCCAATTTCGTGCACCCTTGGCCCAGTTCAAGAGTAAACCCTAGCAAACCTCGGGGTTTTTGGCAGGATTGAAGTCCCCTCGCGGTGCTCATGTCACCTTGTTCTTGGTGGACGTCCATTCCACGCTCCTAGCGTCGAACAGCCGCCTGCACGGGATCAACTCGAGTGGTCACCGTGAGGGAGGGCGGGGGTGGGGCAGCACACCCAAAGTGCCGACGGCTCAGCACGTGCGCGACGACGGCGAAACTCCTGCGGCAGAGCCGCCACTGCCCCTGGGCGCCGGCGTGCACAGTGCAGCCCGCAGCATGTGTCCCGGCGCATCGTTGGGGGACGACCGGCATGGGATGGCGCTCTGCCTGCTGGCCAGCACGCCTGGCCCCTGTCTGCCTGCCTTTGTGCCCCTCACGCTTTCCTGCCTCTCGAGGGCCGCCCTGCCTCTCACACCTCCAGCCTCTTCGTATCTTCGCGCAGCTGTGAGGGAGTGCGACAGCAGACTGCCCCGCAAGGGCCAGCAGGGGCCGGGCGGCTCGCCTGTACTGCTGCGGCACGCGGTGTCGGCAGGCGACCACCGCGGCACGCTTCGCATCCCCCTCCATGCGCTCCAGTGCTCGCCCCCTGCCGTAGGGGGGCAGTTCGGGTCATTTGTTGTCGAGTCCAAGCAACCCCAAGCCCTGCAACATACGGGTTCTGGCGCCGAGGAACTGCAGACTCGCTTTCGCCGCAGATGGTGCACGGTCGCATATCCTATGGCGGCTGCGGCTCGATGCGTGCAGCAATACTGGCACATGAGCCGTGTACACGGGTCGAGCTGCTGCAACATGCATAGGAAACACAGATTCTGAGCCGCAAAGGCCCCTGCAAGTGGTGAGCCACACGAGCCTGGGCAGTGGAGCCAGCTGCAGGCCGAAATGGTGCAAAAGCAGGCCCCTGACCCGGGCTTGCCAGCGCACCTGTACATCAGCGCGGCGGTGCGTTCTTCCAGAGGGGCGGCCGCTGCGGCGGCCAGAATCTGCGCCCGCTGCGCCGCCCAGCCCTCGCCCGACCAGTAGCTCCAGTCCGGGAAGGGCACCTGTGGGCAGGCGCATGTTACCAGAATCTCTTTTGTAGCACCATTGGGTTGACACACGGTTGATGAGCATGCAGTAGCATAGGCGAACGCCGCTGCACGTGAGCGTCAGCTGCTGCAACGTTGCTGGCGCCTGCAGCGCCGGCGGAAGCTGCTGTGCGCTGGGAGCTCTGGAAACCATTTTGATCTGCAGCTGCGAGGTGCCAAGCGAGTCGCACCTCTGCGTACGCGTCGTTGGAGCAGGCGGCAAACAGCGGCGCCGCCTGCTCGTTGTATTTGAGCTGCACGCGTGGCGTGTCGGGGAACGTCAGCAGCGCATCCACATCCGGCACCTTAGGCGGCACATAGAAGGGAGGCTGCTCGAGAGAACTGTCAACAAATTGTGTATGCGGTGAGCATTTGCGCCGTGACAGGGCAGCAGATGGTCCCGATCGCGGTCGGCACCTCTGGAGATATGATTAAGAAGACGCTATGTCAAACGTGCAGCAGGTTAGGTGGAGCTGAGAGCAAGCACCGGCTCTGCTGCCGCCACCACAATTCGGGCAACACGCAGGCAGCGCTGCAAGGCCCGACCCCCGGCAGTTGGGTCTGCCAATGCCAGGCAGCAGGCGAGAGGGGCAGCGGTGCCGGTGATGACGAGGACGAGGACAGAGCCGGACACGAGAGGAGAGAGATTATCACCTGCCCGGGATACAGGTGCAGCAGCTCGTACAGCGCCAGCATGCCGATCGGTGCGCGGCCGCTCTTCGCCATGTTGCCGGGACCCGCCTGCGGCAGGGCACCTGGGGTCGCCGCACGTCGCAGACGCCACATGCGACAGCCTACAGCTGGGTGTCGCTGTGTGTTGTGTGTGATTCTCCTGAAAGAAGCTGCCACCCCACGACATGACACCCTGTACACAGGACAGTGCGCAAAGTGCAAACGCGGGAGGTAAGGGTGCAAAAGCACCGGGCGCCCTCATAGTGGCTTGGAACCCACCTTGTGCGGGAACCACGGGACCTGGCCGTCGCCGATGTGCACGATGTCGGAGGTGTCGACGAACAGGCGGCCGCCGACGATCTGGAACCGGAATGCATCCACTGCGCTGCCCCACTGTGGCATACGAGTTCGAATGCGTGAGCAAGTATCTGGAGCGGGCGGGGGGATCTCGTCATCTGGAGCGAGCGGGGCGCTGCTGCCGCAGGCCGGCGTAAATGTCATGCCAGCCGGCGCCGCTACCGCGGTGCCTCGGTGCACCGCCAACGGCGCATGCAGACGGACACAGCCGCGCAGCAAGTGCTTTGAGGCCGATCACAGGGAGGCAGGTGCTGCAGCTGCTGCCCCCATGTGCACACAGGTGGCCATCCACGGTGGAGTTCACTGCGGCGAGCACTCACCTTGTATCGCCGCGCGCTGACCAGTTCCTCCACTGCGTCCAGTTCGATGCCCTTCTGCTGCCAGTGCCGGAAGTCGTGCTGGATGTGGTCGGCCGCCCAGGAGCGAAAGGCCCAGCTGCCGTTTCCGGCGCCGCTGGAGGCGTCGCCGCCGCTGCCGTGGGCTGCGGTGCTGCCGTGGGAGGCGTTTGCCGCCGCAGTCTGGCCCGCACCGGCTGCGCCTTCATCTGGCCAGCCGACGCACGGATCCTCGTCCCTGCCGCTGTGCGCTGCAGGCTTGGGTGCGGCGGTGGCGCCAGCAGCGTGCCGGCCGTTGAGCACCCAGTGCAGGGCCAATCTGTGGTGTGATTGCAGCAGCAGCGCCGATCCGGCAACTGCTGCGAGGATCAGCAGCACGAGCAGGCCTGCGATGGAGGCACGACGCACATGTCGGCGAAGCAAATTAGGGCAACGTATATCGCTGGATCCGTGCAGGTTCCCTTGGATCAGCTAGCAGCAGCAGCCCACCTGATTTCTTGTAGTTTGTGACGCAACCATTCACTCCATGCATCTGCAAGGCTTCTGCGCAATATCAAATCTGGGCTCAACGCCGACCAAAGCAGACACAAAATGTTTGCGTCGTGCTGCAAATTGTCTGTCCTCGGCAGGTTGACGAGCTTAGATTTTCCGGCTTCGAAGCGGCCGATGGAGCGAATGCGTCCATGGTCTCCCCGCTGTGCACATGAGCCGCAAGTGGTAGCCACAGCGCTTTCAAACAGTCATCGGACCACACGACAGCTGGCGCCGCAGCCGAGAAATATCGCCGTGTGCTTCAATTGCCCCAGGAGGATGGACGCCCTGACGTGTGCTGTGACTTGCCTTCCACGATTCCTCAAGCAGGGTGCCATGATGCTGCGGCTGACACAGAGGCTCTGACCTCACCTCAATTTGCACCGGCTCGGCGGCGCAATTTGGGAGGAATTGGAAGGAAGGTGTTTCTGCTTGATGAAGTGAGAGCATCACGTACACACGGACGCGATTTGTAAGCTCCTCACCACACCGGGGGGAGTCGTTGAGCTGTGTACAACATGGCGCCGGAATGCTTCTCTGTAGGTCTCGACATGCTCTAATGTTGCTATCGAGAGGCACAACCTTCCAGATGTACCAGAGACCAGACATGCAAGAAGGTCCCGGTGCGGATTTCGGTTTGAGAGATCAAAACTCCTCGAGATGCGCAGCCGGGCCGGCAGCGGCCCCTGCGCCGCCTGGCGCCAGAACTTCTTCCGCCGCCGCTGCATTTGGCGGGCCGCCAGCCAGGGCAGTGCCCGTGAAGCCGCGCTCACGCTCGCGGCCGCCTCCGCCGCCGCCGCCACCAAAGAGCGCGCCCAGGTCGGCCTCGTCAAACTCGCCGGTGTCCACGATGTGCACCTCGTCGTCGGGGTAGACCTCGCAGTCTGCGCTGCCAACACCATCGATGAACACGGACAAGAAAGACCCCAACACGAATTCACACGGGTCCAGCCCAGCATGCTGCTTGGCCCCCAGCGGCACAAGGGAGACATCTGGGACCAGCCTCAGCATCGTGGCGGGCCGCTTCAGACGGCATGCGGTCCCGCCCTGGAACTACGCCGGTCCTCAGCACGGAGCCCGCAGCTCAGGAAGGCTCATCCAGATTCGTCCATCAACACCGACAACCATGTCGTCAGGCTGGGGTCCCGGGCCCGCACCCGCCAGCGACGCCGAGTCGTCCGGCAGCAGGCGGCCGCGCACGTACGCCGCCGCGTTCTGGGGGTTGGTGCCCAGCGCCTCCAGGACCCTCAGCTTCAGGTGGCCCAGGGAGTCGGAGCTGGCCACCCGCAGAGGGGCGCGCCCGCGGCGCGCGCGCTTGCTGCGCCGCTCCCCTGTCGCCAGAGGGAGGCGCAGGCGCTCAGGACGGGGTTTGSGGTCGGGGCTCSGGAGGGGAGTGGGGTTGTGACGGTGCATGCAGCAGTGGGAGGTCTCAGCCGGCGCGGCAGTTCGCGGGGCAGCCCGGCAGAGGGGCGGCGCCCGGACGTGCGGCGCTGGCCGCGCCGTGGGTGGCGGGCCGCTGTGTTCCGTTTCGACAGGGCATTATCGCAAAGCTATGCAGAAGGCTGGCACCTGCCGTGGGTCCGGCGGTGGCCTCGGGTGCAGTCGCCTCCGCCTCCGTGGCCAGCGCCACCATGATCTCCGCATCCGTATATGTCAGCCTGCGGGTTGCGGACAGTTGACGTTCCGGCCGGTTCAACAAGTGCAGGAGTGCAGCGGCACAAGCCACCGCTGCAGTGGCATCGGGTGGCGCAGAGGTGATGCAGCTGCCGTGATCTCCATGTCAGAGTAGCATGGCCTGTTGGCCATAGGCTGCCAGGCTGGTGGCGCTGCACCAGGACAGGTCCACAGACCAGATTGCACGCGTGCGGCAACACCGGCGTCGCACAGTGGTGAAAACACCGAATGCTGTCAGAACATCCTGTCAGGCCGCGCCGAACGGTGGGGCAGGCGCACAAGCGGCGCGAGGACGTCTGAGAGTCAGGGTCGCTTCGAGGGTTTGGGGAGCGGCACCTGGCGCGCTTGGCCTCTGCCGCCGCCGCAGCAAGCGACTCCTCGCACACCGGCGGCACCGTCGCCAGCGACGCCGCGCCGCCGCCGTCACGACCGCCACCGCCGCCGCCGGGCCGCCTGATGGGCTTTAGGTCGGGCCCGATGACCACCTCATCCGGGCGCACCCCCGCCAGCGCCGCCGGCGACGCCTCGCGCGAAGGCCCATTGCCGCCGGGCCTGCTGCTGCCGGGGGAGCCGTCGCGCACGGGGGACGAGCTCTTGTCGACGATGAGCTGCGCCGTGATGGGCCTGGGCAACAGAGGTCGCGAGCCGGCTACTCAGTGGAGAGACCCCAGATGCGACCGCACATGCACTCCTGCGCTCTAATCTGAGGAATGCTTGGAGGGGGGCTATCTCCGCATGTCGCCATCCAGCAACTGTGACAACAACGCTTGCAGGCGATATCCAAAGTGCCTGCTGGCGCAGATTGTAGGCCCGTGCAGGTATCCCTTCCTGCCGTTCATTGCGAGGACTACCCAGAGCATGTTCTCGAAGGGCTGCAGCAGCCACAGCAGAAGTCCCAGTGTGGTGCTGACTGCACAAGGGTGTAAGGGGTTTGAGGATCAGCTCGGCGTCGCACCGCAGCGGCTGCCCGCTCGCGTGGAAGCCCTGCAGCGCCTGCCAGTCGGCAGCGGTGGCCGGCTCGAAGGCGTCGCCCTCTCCCGGCACCGCCTGCCACTTGCCGCGCCTGTAAAGCAGCGGCAGCAGGTTTCGATGACGCTGGTGTTCTGGGCCTCCAACAGCTCTTGTGTATCCGCGCTGTGGGCACAGCCACAGCCACAACCTTCGCCTGGTGTGGCTTGCCAGTGGTGCGACATGCAGCCAGAAGGGAACTGTACGCAACGCACATGCTGCCGTTTCCCATTCCAGCATGAGCGGGGCTGGCGCACAGGGCAATGCCTCTCGCCGTGTGACCAGATCTCAGGAGAAGCGCACTTTAAGGCGACGGGCGGTGGTCTGTGCGCCAGCATTGCGCCATCCCCCGCGCCGTGGCAGCCACAGAAGGCGCCCGTCAGCGCCTCCGCAACCGGCGGCGGCGGCTCTGCCTTGTGCGCAGCGGCATTCGCGCCGCGGCGCTGCGCCGCCTGCAGGGGGAAGGAAGAGATTTCGGCGCAGCAGCTCACATCGCCAGGCCCTGTCGTGGACACGCACAGACACTCGTTCCTGTCCAAACACAGCTGCCAATTTGACCAGTATGTAAGTCACAAACGTTTTTCGAAAGATCGGGTTCTGAACACGTGCTGCTGACGTTGCTGCTACCTGCAGGTACGCTCGCCAGGCGGCGAGCCACCAGCGCGGCAGCAGGAAGTAGGAAGCGCCGGGCTCCAGCGCCAGCGGCGTCCCCGCCGCCAGGTTGCCGAGCGCCTGCCGCTCGCTGGTGGCCTGCGACCGGACACCCTGCAGCAGCACCCTGCCAAATCCTGAGCTTCTGACCGTGCCTGGTCCAATGACGGGGGGGTCCTAAAGGCAGAGCGATCAGAGACCGAAGCTGGGATGATCGGCCCGCGCTGACACCGTCGGAACGAAGGGCTCCACCATGAGCTGCAAGACACATCTTGACACAATTGGCGCTCAACCAGCGTGACGGCGGCGTCCGCCGCAGCAGTTTGATCCCGTGCAAGAAGCAGCCGCTGCCATGCTGCAGGGAGGCAAGAGCTGCCTGCCTGGTGCTGGTGCAGGTCCGACTGCAGCCCGCTGGCGCACAGCTCGCACTCGGCCGCGTCGCCGACGCGGAACTCTGGAAGTGGCTGCGGCGACGGCGGCACTGCACTACCAGACGTACCCTTGGCGCCGTCTGCCTGCCGCTCCGCACCTGACAGCCAAATGAGAGTTCTTTCGGGAAGGGTAGTCTGTCGGGAGGGTGGACTGCAGGCAAAGTGCTCCAGACCCAGTGATTACCAATCTGCAAGGTTCCCGTCAGCATACTGATGAGCCTGCGACAGACAAACGCTCCGCTGTGATTGAATCGCAGCAGGGCACAAGGGAACAAGTGTGCATCAGGCAATGCGTGTTGGTAAGCCGCCCCAGCATGAACGGATCAGGCACCGCACCTGGTGGCTGTCGGGGTGGCGAGTCCAGCACGATGACGCCATCTTCCGCCACGACCGGGCTGCAAGCAGAGCACAAGGTTTCGGGGTCGCCAAAGCCTCTGCCGCGCAGGCAGCACAGGCGCGACGGCTGGGAGCACCGCGTGAGCGCCTCCCGCCGTTGCTGACGTCATGCGCGGGTGCTGAATGCCAGTGAATTTGCGACGACCAAGATGCCGCCACCAAAACCGCTGCGATGCACCCTGCCGGTGCATAGTCCTGAGGCGCTCACCCGCTGTCCGCTGCGGCGGCAGCCCCCTCCGCCTGCCGAGACCCCTGCGCCTCGCGCCAGGCGGCGGCAAAGTGCGCCSWGAMGGGCGGCGGCACGGCGGCGCGGCGGGCGCGGCCGCCGCGCGACTCCGGGACCAGCTGCCCGTGCGGGCAGGCGATGCCATCCGTCGGAGCCGCCGCGCCGATGGACTTGCCGGTGCGCCGCTTGAAGCCCCTGCAGATCCCCGGGACCAGAAGCGCACTTGCAGGTGGTTGTTGTGCAGGGACTCGATTAAGAGTTGCACGGAACGAGTCACGGGGGGGCCCATAAGATGCTGCTGAACAGTTGTTCATGCGCGGCAGCTGGACCGGCGGCAAGTTTGCACTGCGGCAGTGTAAAGGTCGTCCGCTTCTGAAATTGCGCGGGGCTGCTGCTGCAGACCCGGCTTGCCTCGCTCAGCACTAGGCAGTGGTGCGGGGACGCACATCAGCCAGGACGCGGAGATGAAAAAGTGGCCTGGCGGCGGCGGGGCGCCACTCTCCGCTTCCAGTGCTTCCAGCTGCGCCAGCACCTCGCCGCGCGCCTGCAATGCGACCACGCAAGTGTCATCCAGGCATGACCCACAGAGCCTTACGGGGGCATGTTCATCAGCTCCTTGGGGACCTCCTCTTCGGTTTCCATGTCTTGAGGCAGCTGCTGGGCCTGGGCCAGGTGCAGCCAGTGCCGCAGGCCCGGCCCGGCGCGGCCGCGCCCTGACATGGCCACTCTGAGGCGGAGCCATGACCTCACGCAGCATCAGGTGCGGCCATTCGTCTGATTGCAGCGGTGGAAACCACACCGTAGACCGTCAGCGCACACCTGGCCAGCCTCCCGTGCCGCGGCGATGCCGCGCAGCTTGGCCTCCAGGCACACCGTGCATGCGTCCTGCAGGCCGAGCTCAGGGCCGCCGCGGTGCGCCGCCCGCAGCGCCTCCCACGCCGCCACCGACACCCGCTTGCCCTCTGCGTCAACAGCAGGAGGATCTGAGGGATCGATCAGGACCTGAGGGAGCTGTCGAGATGGAGCCGCATGCAACGGTGTGCCTCCCATGCCGCCTGAGACGCCCGCTGCGCTGATATCACGCTGATGCAGGGTGAGTGCCAGATCAGAACCGCTGTGATGCGCCGCTCGCAGCGCCGGCCACACCGCCGGCAACACCCAAGATCTTGCTGCACCCATGCACAGGATTGCTTTGGGATGAGGTTGAACAGGGCGGCGAGCCATGGTTTGAGAGGGTGCAATAAGATAGGAGCCTGTAAACACAGCCTCTACACCGCCTCTGCACCGCAAGGTTGCCTCATTCCACAATCCTCGGGCAGAGCCCGTCAAGCTGTGTTTGATGTGAGCACCTCAGTCTGAGAGTGCCTGCGACCTTGAGAGGGGTCAAACCTGCCGCGCTTGCGCAGCAGCCCCTCCCCCTGAGAGCCGCTGAAACGGGTCAAACCTGCCGCGCTTGCGCAGCAGCCCCTCCCCCGGAGAGCCGCTGAAGCTGGAACCCCAATCCTAGAACTCAAGACAAACCTGCGGCCTCAGAAAGGTTCAGCAACAGTGGTTAGCACTCTCGGCCGGCCTGCTAAAACCTAAGCCCAAAAGAGCCTGGGAGTCAAACCCGCACCTGCAGCCTTGAACGGGTCCAGCTTGCCGTGCTCGCACAGCAGCGGCGCATTGTCGACCGGCGGCGGCAGCTCCAGGCCATCTGCCCAGCCGGCCAGCCAGCCGGCATCCACCCAGCGCGCCGCCGCCTCTGCGCCCGGCTCCGCAGGTGCCAGCTCCAGCACACGGCGAACATCCGCGCGGCGGGCCTCCACTGCCACCACCGCCGCCTCACGCGCAGTCTGCGTTCCATGGGGTCTATTTGGGAGTCGCAGATACGACAGCAGATACGGCAGATACAATATGTACTTTGACATACATCATATGGATCGTGCGGCACTGTGCTGGGCCCCCGACCACCAATGGTGCCTTCACCGCAAAGCCTGCATGTTGGCCAACCCCAGGACCCCACAACCATTCAGGTACCAGCATGCTCTTAGAGCCAGTCTTGACGCATTTTGCGTAAAAGTTGGTATCTAGAGCTGGCCATTTTTCAGCTGTGTGGTGTTCATTGACCCCAGAATCGAAACAAGGCGGCGGGGTCACCTGGTAGGCGGCGCACGACTCGTCGAATGCCATCTGCTCCGCCTCCATGTCCGCACGCAGGCTGCGCCACAGCCGTCATACAGACCTAAGCTGTCATAATGTATGAGAAGACGGCGCGCGTCATGCTGAAAGGCTCATCACCACGTTTACGTGAAGGCGCAAGTAAAAGCGAGCGGACCAATGGCATGCGGCGCCTGACTGAGCCCCGGCACTCTGCAGCGCCGGCTGTGCAGGCACGATGGCCGCTGGTTCTGGTCAACGTCAGGGCGCCCAGCATGATGCGCATGTTGCTTGCGGCAAATCCAACAGCGATCCAGTCCTCATTCCGCTTCTTATTACCTGTCCGGCAGCGCTGGGGGCGGCTGTGCTGGGCTGCCTGTGCGGCGCTGGTACACCAGCAGGTATGCATTTGCCGATGTGATGCTGTCCGCTGCCGTCGCCCCGTCACCGCCGTCCGCACCGTCGCCTGAGATGCCCATTGGTGCGGCACCGCCGCCGCTGCCGCCGCCGCCCGCCGCCAAGCCGTTGGCTGTGCCGGCGGCGGGGTCGTTGCCGGGCTTGCGCTTGGGCACCCGCGACCTGCCAAGCGCCCGTTTGGCAGGCGCCTTCCTGCCGGCAGCAACCTTGGAGCCCGGCGCCGCTGTCGGCGCAGCGTCTGTTTGTGGAGCCTCGAGGTCGATGACCTCCGGGCCCGCCCCCTCAGCCGCCCCCTCGCTGCCCTTTGCCTTCACCTTGGCCTGCAGGGTTTCTGCACCGACTCGAATGCTGCATGTGGCACAGCTGCCTAAAGGGTACTTTCCAATCTTGCGAGCACAGCTATGCTTAATTGGCGCCTGGCATCCAGGTGCCACGCGTGGCAAGCTGTGCCGCCGCGCTCTTGCCAGGCAACCGGCGGCTCCTTTTCGCGAGCTCCGGCCAACTGTCTGATTCCTGCCGCGGCTCTGCCCGCACCCTGGGCGTGAGTGCACCGCGCACCCGTTTGTCGGCGGCAGTGCCGTGGTCGCCGTGCTCGCCCGCAGGGCCGGCCCTCATGCGCGTCACCTCCGAGTCGTCATAGCGCCACCAGTCGCCCGTCTCCTCATTGCGCACGTGCGCCACTGCACAAAAGAAGCGCCCAAAATTGAAAAGTTTGACTGTATAAGACTTGACTGGAGGTCACATGCGAGGTGCCTGTCGTTGCTGAAAGTCCTAATGAGGAACGGCGTGGTTGTGCCGAGCTGTTTGCTGGTTCGCTCAGCTGCCATGCCTGGCCGTTGCACTCGCATGCATGGGGCGCCGAGTGACCTTCTCACATGCCAGCAGTGTGCACAGTCTGTTCACGGCTGCAGAACAGCTGGGACCGGCGAGCTGATTCTCCACGGAAGCGCAGTCGAACTCACATCGGTGACAAACATCAGTGGCCGAACCAGCCGATTTCTCCCTGCTCGCACGACCTGCATCTTCGCACCGTAGTGGCCGTGGCTGGCACTGGCGCCCTTATGGATTAAAATGGCTACCAGGTCGTACTCCATGCTGCCGTCCGCCGCAGCACCTTTCACGGCACGCCTGCCGCCACCCGTCGCCGCGCCATTGGCCGCCATGCCGTTGGCTTCTGGGCCGGTGGCTCCCGTGCCGTTGGCTGCCGCGCTGCAGCCGCCGCCGGCGGTGCCGCCACTGTCGCTGTCTGGCGGCGAGACGAAGGCGCCCAGGTCCAGAGCCACCGGGAAGGAAAACTTGTCCGTCGCCTTGACCTTCGTCCCCGTCTGCAGCGCGAGACGGCAAGCAATGTTACGCTGCTTGGCAAGCGATCAGTAGCGGGTGTTCTGTGTCTGGCAATGCGCCGCCTGACATGGGCAGCGGGGCCGGCAGCTGCCGTCATACCCTCAGCCTGCAGCATGTCGCATGCATGCACAACGAGTTACTTCAGGTGCTTCTTGCCAGGGATGGGCTTGGGCTCATGCAATGGCCGAGATGGAGGCCTGGCTGCACAATCCAAAAATACTGCCTGCATTAGCCTGCGATACTCAGTATTCGACGCGGCTGAGACGTGGCAGTCTACGGGCAAATAGCAGCAAAGCACTGCGAGGCAGCAGCCAGGCACAGAGCCAATCCCTGGCGCGCAGCCCTCGGGCTCAAACCACGAAACGCTGCGGGCTGACATCGCAGCCGTCGCATATCAGTCAGCCGCTGGGCGGCAGGGACTGCGAAAATCGGGAACCGCACGACACACCCACCTCTGGCTTGCAGACATAAAGTGCTGCAGGCTGAGGCACAGATGTGGCAACAGCGGCCCGCATTGCAGGCACTCTGGATGCATATCATCGATCTGAACTCGAGCTTGAGGAGAACCGCTGCAGGCTCAGGTGGGGCGGCAGCCCCAAGCAGCAGCAGGTGACATCGCGGTGCACATTTCGTCATTTCAACATTTCGAAGCGAACCTCGGGCTTGAAGACGAAGCGCTGCAGGCTGAGACACAGGTGGGGTGGCAGAGCCTGCAGCCGCATCTGCCGGGTTGCGTCCACCTTTGCGGAACAGGCCTCGCAGAAGTACTGGTTGTCGCCGCACAGCAGCTCCGGCTCCAGGTAGCTGGTCTGCAGCGAAAGTGCCAAAGGAACTCAGGAAGCAGACTGTGGACAGCGCAACCGGTCGTCGACTGTGATCAGTCCGCTAGAAGCTGGCGGGGCACGCCTTGCAATAGTACTGGATGTCGCCGCACAGCAGATCCAATTCGAGGTAGCTCGTTTGCAGGTGAGCGCATTGCCAATTAGAGGGCAGTCCCAACTCCTTGTAAAGACGGTTTCAAGTGTCGGTGGTTCGCCACACAGCAGCGCCAGCTGCTGGGAAATGCTCTGCAGCAGCGTAAAGGAGTGGCAGATGAACAGGAAAAAAGTTTACTAGAAGATTATCAGTCGCCGCCAGCAGTTCCAGCTGCAGGCACTGGAGTCAGTTGCGAAGGACTCAAGTAAAAGCGTGTTCATGGGTTTGCGGCAAGCACGCTCGACTGTCCATTGATGCCGCGATGACGGCCGTGATGCCACAGCGTGCAGAAGAACTGGCTGTCGCTGCACAACACTACTTCCGTGCCGGCAACCGAACCAACAGATGGGTGCAAGCACGGCTGGGGGCACACCAGGCTTGCAGCCAGGGAAGGGAAGCCGCGGATGTTGACGTCCAGCTCGTAGAAGTCGGTCAGCCGCTTCGAGCTTGCCGACTGCCGTCCACACTCCTGCAGTTGAATTTGTGTTGCACTTTCACTTCTGGTGCCTGACACGACATCCAGCTGCAGATGCCTCCGCTCTTCTCGGACGGGCGCTCTTCTATGCCTACATCCCTGTTGCTGTGTTACTTTTCGAAAGAGGGCCGTGAGTCGCAACACCTGCCGTCATTGCAATGTCACGCCTGAGTCTAATTTGTGATGTGGACCCCAGACTGTAATGCATGCAGGGCTGCCGGACATGCAACACGCTGATAGATCTGTGCTTGCCCCACGAGGCAACTACTTTGAGCCTTTTGGTAGGGCGACCAGTGACACTTGGTGGGAGACTGACACCCACCCGGCAGGTGGTCTCGTAGGCATACTGTCCGCGGAACAGGTTCGGCACCAGCTCCTGCACCGCCTGTAGGATGTGGTACGAAGATGGTTATATCCAAGGAGATTAGCTGACAACCGTACGACAGCAACATACGAGGCCAGCCAGGGTCGGGCTGTGCATGGTGGTCTACCAATTCCCCACATGCAGCTGCCAAGCTGCATGTGGATGCACCGGCTGCCAGCATGACAGCCTGCATCAACATCCACGTCATGGGGGCTGCAAACTCCTTGTCCAACACCCTTGTCCAACACTGAGTGCGCATGCAATTATGGCAGAAGCCTGGCGTGCCAGATGTAACTGCCATCTGAATGCCCCCGTGAGCTTCATGCAGGGGCATGTAAGTCTGCTAACTTTGCATGCTAACATGCATCCGCGTCGCAATGCATGCCAAATCGGCGGCATGCAGGTCAGGCAGTCGGGGCCAAGGACCCGGTCTGGCACGTACAGCCTCCACGATTTGACTGTGCAATCCACATCCCTGCAGCGAATCTCCCTCTTCCCCCCATCGGTGTCCACACCATGTGAAGGCCGGTCACAAAACCCTCAATCCAGCTGGACGCCGGACACAGCAGAAAAGCCCCTCCAGCACCTCTCAGATGCATCCAAACCGCTTGGACAGGTGTGGCATTTGCACCATGATACACTCCGGAACATCCAACTGGACGCCCTGCCTGGGGAACTACTGCCCCCAGCAGCGCCAGCAGCAGCGTGTGTCCCACGACGGCTGCGTCCATCCCGGCAGGCTGCCTCACATGTGGAGGGCCCCCCAGGCACAAAAGCCTGCATGTGAACCCCACCTGCGCGCCGGACTCCCGAAACAGGCACTCCAGCAGCGTCAGCCGCAGCTCTGTCCCCTGAAAGCTGCATCTGTTCAGATTGGCTACTATAGATATAGATATAGAGGGCCAACAGCCTGATGTGACTCCACCTGCGCGCCGGACTCGCGGAACAGGCGCTCCAGCAGCGTCAACAGCAACTTGGTGAACTCCTGGCCGTCCTGCTGCACGCCATGGTCCAGGGCCAGGGTCGCAGCGAAGGCGGTCGGGTCGGCGCTCGCGCGCGGGCCCGCCTGCAGCTCCCCGAAGAGCCGCCTGCGGTGTGTTTCGACGTCCATCGAGGTGTGGATCGGTTGTCCGGGACAAGTCCCTGCAGCCGTGCCCGCCTGGCCAGCGGCAGCGTGGGACGACCGACAGGCAGTGTGAGGCGGAGGTGCCCATAGGTTTGCAGTCAAGCTGTCGGCACGTTCATGCATCCGAGATCTGCAGGCAGCATGCGTCACCCGCGTCTGCAAAATCTTCAGCAGAAGATGACTGTGGAATTGTATGAATGGTTACAATGGGTGGTCCATCGTTGCTCCTGATGTCCCCTGATGATGGGATTGCCCGCAGTGTGCGGTGGCGCCCAGCAGTGCAGGAGCTCCAGTCCCTGAATAATAACAGCCGCCGTCTGTTTCACATCGCCTGTGTACAAGCTGCACCTTGTTTCTCGGATGATGGGGTCGTTGGCATTGCGCGCGCCTTCCAGCGCGTACACCCCCGCCCGGAAGGCATGGTTGGCAAACAGGCACTGCAGCGCCGCATTGACATAGCAGGTGTTGCCCAGGTTGTTCAGGCCCACAGGCGTGCCATCCTCCTGCACCGGAAGGCAGTTGAGGCTGGTGACTAGGTGTCAGCACCAGGGTTGGTTCTTGGAAGCGCTGCCTATGGCGATGTGGCTGTGTGTTGGTGCGGCACAGGAAAGGCTAGCACGGGAGGGCAGCTGCAGCCGTCAATGCTTCGCAGTGAGGAAGAACCTGAGGTCCCGGGACAATGCAGTTGCACAGCGCATCCATGAAAACAATTCGCAGTCCAAGGCAGGGCGCCGCTGTGCAGGCTGTAGGTGCACCTGCTGTCGCCGGGAGTCCGCGGGGTCGACACCGAGCTTGGCCACCGCCTCCGGATCCTTCTGCCACAGGCCCTTGCGCCGGAAACTGCCGGGCGCGGGCGCCAGGCCGCACAGGCAGTTCGGATTGTCCTTGCGGCCCTTGCATCCTGCTGCGGGCATGTCCGTCGCAGCGCAGCCGGGCGCATCCGCCCTGAACACGGTCGCCAGGTCAGCTGGTTCCAGCTGGCCGGCCTGCAGCGCATCGTGCATCCGTACCGCGACCTCTGGCTCGAGCTCACTGGCTGTCTTTGACCGCTTGGCTGACTTTTTGGGCGCCATGTTGCGCAGCACTTGCGCTTCAAGCTTCCATCCCTAATTGCATTCGACACTGCATCTTGCCAACAGAAAATAATGGCCTGCAGCATCGGTCAATGCCAGTTTGAACCTCGCAGATGGTGCTACAGGGTTGCCTGGTACCGCCAGCTTTACCGCCAACCTACATTGGGGAATTCTGCACCTTAACCACAGCCCTTCCTCACCAGGCATAGTCCTCGCACCGTCACAGACACTACCCAAATCGCTCAGGTGACGGATTTTGTTTTGCAGAGCCGGGCTTTCCACAAGCACGTCAAGGGGAGCGACATTGGAGGGAAGACTGCGGCTGAAGCGGGGTGGCTGTCGGGAAGGCCCCATCCAGTCGAGGCGCACTTGAAGAGTAAATCAGTTAGGTTCTTAATGTGCCTCCTTCCCACCATCCCAGCGCCGGCCAGTCTAGAGTCAAGTAAGCTGTCTAGGTTGTTGGCGGCTGAAAGGCATCTGCGTTCGTGCCGATAATCATTGACTCTCGAGAAAATTTGAGCAGGTCGTGAGCACCTCTGAGTCGCTGCTGTGAGTAAATGAAAGGAAAGGAATTCCATCAACAAAAGCGCTGCACAGCAGCATGCCGCACACAAATGTACCCCCACAATCGCCACTGCAATGCGGCATTTTTTTTGTGGCAGGGCTGCAACTCGGCACACTGAAATCTGCCTGCTACGAAAATGCTTCACTTGAAAGCCTGAATGACCATCCGGTTCCCATGCATCAGTTCTAGCTCACTTCGGTGTGTACCACACAGATACATCACGGCACGGAAGCTCGCGGAGATCCATGTTCGGCACTGGACTCTGCTCACGTCCGGCGCAAGGCACCCTGATGGCGCCATACTCCGTTTTGGGGGTATCACGGCACGACTGTGAACGCAACGTACGTCTTCGGCACGCCGAAGCTCTTGCCTGCCTTGCCGGTTGCCTTGTTGTAGGGCACGATGAGGTCCGGCTGGCTCTTGCCCCTCACGGCGGCGCGGGAAAAAGCAGTGTACACGTTTGCGTTCTTTGGTGATGTCGCCAGCAGACGGAACGTTTTGCCGCTACCCTGCAGGTTTCCTGTCGTGATGAACTTTGGCGTCTTGCCCTTGACGTAGCTGGACAGCCGCAGCTGCAAGGAAGTATGGACACACTCAGTGACACATGCGGTCACATGTTGGTTCCACGACGTCAGAACCCCCGCCGGATGGCACCCCATGGCCCAAGTGATGGTGAAATTTCATCATGCCATTACGTGTGAGAAGGGAGCATGCAAGGCTAGCTCACCTGCTTTCCCGCCACCTCACAGACGGCAAAAAAGCTTGTCGCATCGTTGATCAGGTAGGTGTAGCAGTCGCCGAGAGCGGGGGAGCCGCGGCCATTGAACACAGCCGCTGATTTGACCACGCCGTTCATCGAAATGGACTTCAGCACATCTTGCGCCAGGATGTCCTGCAAGCGCACGGGCATGGAGCATGTGTAAGAGCACAGAGTCACGACCGTGGTCATGCACTCCCGAAGTACAGCCACTGACAACTCTTATGGGCCTGGAGCTAACGCTGCAAATTGAGCCGACCAGGCTACAACCAGATGCACTCACCTGGGCAGGCATGTTCTGGATGAGGTACAGCGAGCTGCCAACCATTGCCGCTGTCTGGGTGATCGTCGGCAGTGGCGGCTTGACGACTGGGCACTGCAGACGACAGGGCAGCGGACGTCACTAGGCGAGTCGCAAAGCATGAAACTCGGAGGGCTGCTTACAGCAAACAAACCACAGCAGGAGGGGCGCCAGCGGCAACAGCTCAAGTGACTCACATCGGTGCCCGCCAGCCACGTCGCCGTGCGGCTCTTGAAGTCCGACAACTTGTTCTTCTTGCGGTCATAGGTCAGCGGCACAATGTAACCTTGCGTGCAGTTGTTGCCAGTGCCAACGACGGCATCCAGAAACACGGTGTGCTGCGCTGCCTTGTTGGCATTGCCAATGGCCAGCACAAAGCCGCCCGGGAGGTAGTACGGCGCCTTGGGGGGCGAGCGCTCGCTGCCGAAGCGCGAGACGGCCTTGCTGGTGATGAGCTGCGGAACGACAGAATATCATTCAGCGCAGGGGTCCGACGCCGCGTGCGCCGCAGCCGTTACTTGCAGTGGCCGTTTCTGTTGAGCAGCTGCGATGCACCACAGCACGTACTCGCTGATGCTTCACTCACCTTGATAGAGGGTTTCAGCTGCACAAAGCTGAGGTACGTGGCATAGAAGCCTTTGGGGTTATCGCCGATAGACAACACTGCGGCCACGCTGCCATCTGGGCTCACGGCCGTGGTGACGGGCCTGCCGAGCTTGTTCAGCTGACCCAGCTTCACTGAGGCTCGTGCGGCACCAGTTGGCGTCACCACCTGCAGCATGCACCAAGCAATGTCGACCAGGCATCAAGGGGGTGCTTCAGATCTGCAGGCTGCGTTTGTGCCTTGGGGCTGTGAGCGCTTTGCCTGGGTGCGACACGAATCGATGTGACAACACTACGTGTGCCTGCCGTCCGAGCAAGTGTCGGCAGCCAGGCGTGCGTACATGGCAACACGCTGGCAACCGCCCCCTCCAGCGCAGTAGCGTAACAAACTGTTCGGACGCAGACGCCGGGGCCCGGGGGGCAGTAGAAGGCAGGGCAGAATGATAATGACACGAGCACATGGAGAAGGACAGATGTGTGCACTTTGACTGTGGGCGAGGTCGATAGGAACAGCAAGTCGCCGGACTTGGCTGTCGCCGCGTCGGACAGCGATGCCAAGCAGAGGCTGACGGCGATGCAGGCTACGGCTCTTGTGGAGGGCGCCGTATGCATTGCTGCTATGGCTGCGGGTGCCGCGGGGGGGGCTGCGCAGGCAGGCTGCACCTCCTTCGACACGAAACGCGTCGAGTGCCGCCCTGCACGCCGCGTCAAGCCGTGCTGCTTCGTGCTGCGACTGTGCAGCTGCGCCTTATCGTATCGGAAAATGTAGTCGAGGTTGCCGAAGCAGGCGAACGCGTCGAGAGTTGTAACAGCTGGCCAATTGCGTCGGTACTGCAGGAATCGTCGGCTGTCTGACACTGTCGGACAATTCTTGTTCCCCCGAATTTTGCCTCACCCCTTGTCTCATTCGAACATGTCCAGCGAACTCAGACAACAAGACTTTTGCTGTGTGGTCCGCGACTTTCAAGCATCGTTGCGCTTCCTGTCCGACCGCACGGCGCCGCCTGATATAACGAAAACGGGCTTGGAGAACTTTCGATTTCACCGTCTCAAGCCCTTGACAGCTCCCACAGCTGCACATTGTGAGCATTCACATGTGACAAGTCTCTTTCCCATCTGGTACAGCCTCTATGGCTGACGACGCCGACCTGCCCAAAGCCCTTGTGAAGCGCCTGATCAAGGAAAAGCTCGCGGCGTGCGACGGCAGCTCCGGCGAGGACAAGCGGGCGCTGCAGCTGAACAAGGTGAGCTGCGGCTGTCACGACTTAGCATTGACATTTTGAACATGAGGAGAGCATCCTCAGGTTTCATTTGCTGCATGCACGTCTGAAACTGCGCATGAGTCGGGTCACGCGTCACACCAAAATCAGGCATGTCGAACCAACAACCAAATACATCAGCGGAGCATACGGCACGGGCATGGCGCTATCGCGAGGCGCAAGAAGCTTGTTGCAGACAACACACATCTGCTGCACGCTTGGGTGCCTGCATCACAGCGCTCGCCGACCAAGCTTTTCAGCACACCACATGCCTCGTCGCTGCCGCAGGATGCGCTGCTGGCACTGTCGGAGGGCGCCAAGATCTTCATCCTGTACCTGACCGCCGCCGCGAATGCGCACTGCAAGGCGGCCAACCGGCAGACGCTGTCGGAGGACGATGTGTATGCGGCGCTGTCGGAGATCCAGTTCCAGGAATTTGTGGCGCCTCTGCAGGGGTCCGCCCAGGGTGCGCTGCGCCCTGCTTTACTTGGACACGGCGAGAGGGAGGACTGGAAAGCCCTCGTGGGATCGCACGATACTTGTGTGCTGCTTGTCAGCCCACGATACGTTATCCTCCCGCCATCGCTGCTGTGAACCGTGTGCGCTCCGTGAGACTTGGGCTGCGCGTGTGTGCATTCCCTCTGAGCCTGGTTCTTGGCCGATGCAACACCCCCGGCGCAATGGGCTCATATCATTGAGACGCTTCGTGGCTGCGCACGGGTGACGTTGGCCATGCCCGGCCGCACTGTTTGGCATGCGCGGGGCCAGAGAGCAGGTCGCATGCCGTAGCTCTGTTTCCGCTTCACGGTTTGACCCAGCCGTCTGGCTGTCGGCAAGTTTGTCACTGAAAAATATTCTTGTGAATGTGCGCAGCATACAAGCGGCGGTCGAAAGCCGGCAAGGGCGGCGGCAAGGGGTCTTGATGATCGACGTTGCGCATGGGGGCAGGCACTGCTCAATCGCCAGGCGATTGCCTTGCATCAAATGGCAGGCGTGAGGCAGCACCTGACGGGGCATGTATGCAGCAGAGGAGCTCCAAATCGAAGATAGGTTACGTTCAGATGAGTGTGCCAACGACAGGGCGTCTGGCTGATGCTTCAGGCTGTGCATAAGCTTACAGGATGAGTTGCTAGCAGGGTTGAGAGATTACAGCAGGACTGCAGTGCTGGCAAGACATCAGCATTCGAAGCAAATCAAAACTTCCTATCAGGCCATTGTCTGAGACCTACCCACTGGCCACGCTTCAAATCTATACGTCCACACTCTCAGATCACGACTCCCTCTTTGCTGTCGTGAACGTCATTGCCGTGAGCCGCTCAGTGGCAAAGGTCCTGGTTGCCGCCGTGCTCTTGCCCTCACCGACCAGCCAGCCGGCCTGCAGCGTGAGGGCGCCGCCGGCGCCGGCGCTGAATGCGCACCATGCGCCGCCGTGCAGCAGGAGCGCGTCCTCGCTGACATCCAGCCTGCGCGCGGGCAGGACGTCATCGGGCAGCCCGGCAGACGGCTTTCGGGAGCTGCGCATGCATGCTGTGAGTAGGCGGTGCTTCACGCAGCCGCCATGCAGCTGTGCACTGCAGCCTTGCACAGCAGCCTGCTCCTCGTCCACGGCCGGTCGGCAACGACTGAGTCCTCGTGCCAAACGCTATTGAGCTGCTGGGTGTTGCCTTTGCTGTTGCACTTGCGGCCACCTATGCGACCACCGTGCCCGCCCAACCGCATCAAAGGCCGCTCTGCCGTCATATGCCAACCACAGTCTCTGCATTGACCGTGCTGTTTGAGAGTCCAGCGGCAGCGCACCTGTCTGGCGTTGGCGCGCTGCTGTCTCGGAAGCCATTCCCGCCGTCGAGCTCGAAGGCCGCGTGGCTCGTCACGGCCCAGCTCCCCGCCAGGTCCGCAGCCACGGTCTGCGGCTTGTCCGTCAGGTTCGTCATGCTGTACCTGTGCCGCAGCGCCGCAGCACCGTTCGAATCAGGACCGCAACAAAAGCCAATGCAATCTAGGAATGTAGGGCCGGCCACCGCTGCTTATTCAGCGGTCGCGCTCTGCGGCGGTCTGTCAAGTCTGTCACGCTGTGTCAGCAGCAGCGCAAAGCAGTTGGAACCAGGCATGTGTCAGCAAGATCACGGTGCAGCGCGCTGCCACATTGGCGACACCAAGCGTCCGTCGAAATCGTAGGAGCACTGCTGGGGCTGCATCATAGCACAATTGGCGACAGGAGTGGGTTGTGTGGGACATGACGGCATTCACCTCAGCCCTGGAGCAACGCGCTCCTGGAACCCGCACTAGAGGAAAGTTGGCTTTCCATCAAGATCAAACGCACCCGCATGCCGCCAGCGACTGGCCACTGGTATACCCCGAGTCCCGCTGCTCCAGGTGCTGCTCGATGCTCTCCAGCGTCCAGGGCTCTGACGTCTCAAAGCGCTTCAGGTTGAACACCAGGCGCGTCCGGTGGCCGGCCTCCCTGGCCTGCACACCAATGCCACGCCTATCAGTTTCTGAAATCCGGTGATGTCATGGTCAGGCAGAGGCGGCAGCGCAGCATGGAATTGCGCCGCTCGATACGGCAACACATGCCATGGCACCACCTGTTCAACACGGCAACACACGCGGCAGCTGCTCAGCGACCCGAACAGGCAGGGCGGCCGGCATCGCGGCGGACCAGTGACTGGCGGCGGATGAAGCTCCAGGCAGCGTTCAGAATGGAGACCAGTCCATCAACACGAGCCGCGCGCACCAGACAATGCTCCACACGGGCACGGGTGAGGTCGAACAGTGTCCGCGGTCCGGTGCTGTAGCTACCGTTTCGCAGCACCGTCTTCGGCTCATGTTGGTGCCGCGGCTCTGAGCGCAGCGCCCGCTGCTCGTCCTCTGTGAACGCCACTGCGTCCGCCTCGCAGCCTTGAGCAGCAGGTGTAGTGTAGGAGTCAGCGGAATTAGAGTCGGCACCATTGGCTTGATGTCGACCCAGAGCCGGGCAGGAACTGCGCCAGCGCTCGTCCGATGCAACACCAACGTGTCAGCCCTGCGACCCTCGTGATACACAGAATGAGAAGCACTCAGTCACCGTCGGCGTGCCGCCACACCCCAATGAACCTAAAGGCGCAGGAGGCGCGAGCACTGCCGCCATGTGTCCTCGGTGCCTTGCGGCAGGTGTTGTGAGCAACGAGGTGAGCCCAAAGGGCCCACTGCAGGGCTTGCGCCCGCAAGTGCATCAGGGAGCGCAACGCTCAAATGATTCGTCAGTTGGCACATTCTGATGCTGAAGGGCAGCCTGGATCCTTTGGCACGGGCGCAGACCGTTTTGTCAGGCTGCACGGCTGTCAGTGCGTCTTGATGCGACGTGGCATTCAGAGTCCTGCTTCAGGGTTCAGGCGTCACAAACCACATTACCGTCCTCAGGACGCGGTTGAAACGAGGGGCGCACCCACGATCGGCATGAGGCGCTTCAGCTTTATCAGCAGACCGCCAGAGTCCGCCAGGCTGCTGCACTGCGTGTGCCAGTCCTTGGGCACCTGGTCCCACTCCCTGAAGGCGGACGGCACGTACTGGTACGGCAGCTCCTGCGCCTGGCCGTCGGGCCCGTAGGTCACCGCCATGCCGCTCCACTCGCCTGCGGAGCGGTGTTGGATGCGTTTGACGTTTCCCTTGCACATTCCATGCAGCGAGCCCCGTTCTGCACCCAAGATGAGGTCTGCTACACACCAGGAGCTCTTCCGTGACTCTCGGCCGGAGGATCTCGCAGCGTTGTGGGAAGGGGATCTAACCTGACGCCGCGGCGGCGAATTCCTCCCATGCTGGCGAGCCCAGAGCCGTTGTGGCACCGGCTGCAGACGCGCTGCTGGCCGCCTGGCATGACACACGAAGATTTCGGCGGTGCGGCTGCGCCGGGCGCTGCGTCGGATGGCACCCATGCGGACGGGGGTTTGCGCCGCAGGCGTGCTGGGCGATGACAGTGAATTTGCTGCCTTCAGCGACCGGCCCGCAGGCAGTAGACCCCCCGAGAGTCAGCATCATCTTGAAGTGGAGTGCGGCACAGTCTCGTGATTGTAGCAGGGCCGTGAGGAAATTTGCGGTGCATGATGCCATGACCAGTAGTACGTTTGGGGCACTGACATCTTCAGTGTCAAGCTCACCAGCGTTTAGCGTCTCGCAGCAAAGATAGACAAACCTACTCGACCAGCTCACATACGCTGCAATATGCAACGGCTCGAGCGCCCCACGCTTCGCGGCATCGCTGTCTGCAACCCGTTCACAGTCAGCAGAGGTGCAGCGAGGCGCGCAGCCCGGCGTCGCTGCAGCGACCGCCCACGGAGATGCACACTCGCAGGTAGAAGCCCTGCGAGTCGGCCGACCCGGCTTTCTCGATGGGCCAGTGATGGCGGTGACGCAGCATCGCTTAGCACCTGCCGCGTCCGGATGCAGGGGTGCATGCACAGGCACGTCGAGAGGATGCGGGAGAGGCTTGCGGTTGCAGCAGGCGCTCCGCGCTGGGGCTCTTGTCTGCTGCGGCAGCAGCGACGGCGGCCTGGCCAGTGGCGCAGCCCGCCGCGGCAGCGGCAGTGGGAAATGAGCAGCTCCCCAAAGGTGCAAACTCTCAGACTACCTCATCATCAGGCGACTGCTGCCTTGCTGGCACATACGGCTTCGATGACATCCCCTGCCTCAACCCGGACTTCCCTTTGATCGACCAGTGCTACGCTGCGGCTGAGACGTCAACACGAGGGCACCTGCACCTCTAATGCTTGTCCAACGTGCGCGCTTTCCCTCCGCATCACCAATGCAATGATGTAGCAGCATATGAATTGGGACGAACTTTATGCAGGGTACCAGGACCTGTCGACGCGGCTGGTGAAGGCGCTGAGGGAGGCCATCGAGACTGACCTTGGCGACGCCACGGAATCAGAGGCGCGCGCTTCGGAAACACCTTCATGACGGCGTTTTCTCTGTCCCTCCCAGCTCGCGACCCTGCACATGCACCCGTATACTGAGTCATTCACAGCAGTGCACACCAACATCCCGATGCCCCAGCTGCCAGCACACCGAACCCTGCACAGATTCAGGAGGCATTCGCAGCGTCTCCGTCGCGCGAGCCGACAATGAGTCAGAAGGCTGTTGTGAGTGCGGTGCGCAGGTGCGGCGGAAAGCGGACGCAGCTAAGGGGCTGGTGCGGGAGTGGATGATCAACTGGCGGGACAAGCCGACGGTGGCCGGCAGCGTCTCACACCGCGAGCTCAGCGGTGGGTGCTCATGCCGGCACTCATGGCGCCTCGCTCGTGTGACGCACACCATGTGCGACCCGAAGCGCGTGCTGGAAGGCGCGGTGTGTGGGAAACGCGTGGCTGTGGCAGGGCGTCGTTTCAAAACAAATTTCCTGGGGATCGAGTGTGGGCATATGCTTGTGGCGGCTGGCCATTGATGTGTTTTACTGTTGGCGAGCAAATCACAGAGAACGCTCGGCCAAGCACGCGGCGATAGCCCCGAGGCCTCAACTGGCTTGCGAGCTGGATTCTGACACAGGGCCAAGTGAGCCTTGTTCCTGCACAGGTACAATCCAGGACTTGGGACAGTATTACATGAAGAACGGGCAGCGGGCACGCATGTCAAGTGGCGCCGGGGCATCGCTGCTGAGCCATCTGGACGCAGCTGCCGTTTCGCTGCCGCCATAACCTTCCGGCGCCAAACTACCGAATTTGGCGCTTGCCAGCAGGCATGGGGCAACTCGCTTGGTCACCTCTGCTATCAGGGCAAGCTTTGCGGCCAGCGAAGCGGCACCATGTTTTGCCATGAAATACCTGGGCTCGCGTACAGAGGCTCCGCTCTTATAACGGGCGGGCAGACATGTTTAAAGGGCAACTTGGGCGCTGATGCCAGTGGTGCAGCAGCTGTGAGTGGACATCGTGCCCATAGCTGCCGAGCGCATTGCGTGTGAAGGCCAGGATCAAGACGCAGGCGACTGGCATTTTTTGCCGCTGCAAACAGTTCAAAAGGTTGCCGAGCATGCCGACTGTGCTGAAACTTCCTGGCCTCGAGACTTCATGAATATTCACGACGACAGGCAGCCACACAGCAGCATCGGTCGGTCAACTGGATGGATTGCTGGGAATGAGGTCGCTGCTGGCATCACGCAACAATCTTCGTTGGCCCTGCCCATCATTCCACACTTCATGATCCTTCTGCTGCCTGCTTTCCTTGTGTACTCGGCCCCAGATTTGCCCAAGAGACAATCGCCGACTTGGTCGCTTGGTCCGGCCTTGCTTTAACAGTACTTCAGGTGAATTAATCCTTCACCATACCACGTACACTGCCGCCCCTGCCTCCGCGCCCGCTGGCATTGACGTGCATGCCGCCCTGGGTACGACCCCCACTTGGCGGCACAGCGCAACCAAGAATGCACCGCCGCCACCGCTGACTGCTCGAGCGCCCCTTCCCGCCTCGCCTTCACTGCCCGCGCGCGGCCGCGCAGCGCAGCCAGGGATGCGCATCTGCAACTGCTGCGCGGTCCTCGTCAAGCAGGAAATGGCGCAGCAGCCGCGCCGCCGTCAGTCGCTCAGCGCCTGCGGACGGCGCCGGCTTGAAGCGCTGCAGCCGCGCATACGCCGCCAGCAGGTCCAGCATGTACTCGCGCACATCCTGCGCAGGGTTTGAATAGGGTTTCAGGGCTCTGACTGAGAAGCTTTCGTGGCAGCGAAGCCGCCAGAACGTCCAGCACGTACTAGCGCATGTCCTGGGGGCAGAGGTTTCAAAGATGTTTGAGGAAATGGTTCTGCGTCGGCAATAGACTCGTGCATTCCTGGAGGGCACATGCACGCAGTTGAGGGTCCAGCTGTTGGGTGAGCTTCAGTAGGGTACATGTCTAGAGTGGGAAGGGGCCTAATGCTGGGAGGACTAAGCTTGGTGCCACATGAAGACACGATGTGCGCCTTGCGCTGGCGGCCCACTGTCATCATGATTTTTCGCCTGTGCTACCGTTAACATTTCTTCTCGGTATTGAGGTGCCCACACAATCACTCTGCCAGGGGGCAGAGCACGACGCACGAACAGCAGTCGCGGACGGTTTCTCTGCTTCAGGCCGCCTCATCCGGACAGCAACAGCAAGGCGCCGGCCTCGTGCACGAGAGGAAGCCCACCTGCATGCGCAGCTGATGCTGCACGAAGGTGGTACCAGCCGCGCCGATTGCGAGCGGGTCGGGCATCGCGCCTCCGCCGCCTTTGCGCGGCTCTCGCTCCAGTTTGCCCTCCTGCGAGTCGCCTGCATTAACAGGCGACACGTCGACAGCCGGCCTGTGCCGTCGCCGCACTTGGCCACTGTGACAGCCGCCCAGCCGGGGAGGAGGCAGGCCGGCCGCAAGCACAGCGGCGTCGAGCGCCAGTGCACATAGCACGCACCCTCCCTTTTGAGGCATCTACAACTGGAAGCTGACTGACACCGCCAGCGTGAGAAGGAGGCAGAAAGTATTGCGAGGGGCGCCTGCAAAGCCTGTAGTGCCTCAGCGCCCGAGCAGCATGCCGACGGCAGCCTGCCATCAGAAGCCACGGCCGGAACGCGCTGTTGACCTCACCTGCTGCAAAGCGACGCTCGGCCGCCACGATGGCGGCCTCCACGGCGGGGCAGATGGCGTCGAGCGGCTCCGCCGGCACCTCCAGAAAATGCTCGCCGGCGTGCAGGCCGCGGGAGAACCACTCCACCCACTGGGGTTTAACTGCGGCGGCGCATGGGCATGCTGGGTCAGCGCACAGGTCCGATCCAGAGTCTTGGCGGCCGCAGGAAGTGCTTGTCTCGGCGCAGGCCGCAATAGAAATACTCCGCTCACTGCGGCTCGGCTGTGGCAGGGCGTGGAATCTGCCCTGTCCAGGCCGACATGGCCAGCATTCTTTTTGGCTTTCGTGGTCGTCCCAGCTCGAGGGCACCTCGCCCGCTTTCCATGGCTGTGCCAACCTCTTGCAAGGGGTTGTGCCGGAGCTGATTTGTCAGGTCCAGCCGCTGCTAACCCACTTTGAGAGCCAACTCACCCTGCAGCAGGACGGAGCCGCAGGCCAGCCGATACTTCAGAGACGCACTCCAGCCATATGCCTCGATGTAGATCAGGTAGCGCCAGTCACACATCGCCGCCGCGGACACCTGCATACGTGCAGACAGAGAGGAGGCTCGGCCAACGCAATGGCAGGGCTGCTCTCATTGACACAGGCATGCACCTCTGACCAGCATCGCGGTCTCACACAAGACGGATGAGAGGATGATAGCGGGCAGCGGATTCAGCGCAACGCACCCGTCCCTCGTGCTGCAGCCAGTTGACGCTCTTGGCATCGATCAGGTGCTGCCTGCAGGGTGCAGCGACACAGGGGCTCGCACCCAAGCAGTCACGCCGGGTGCTGCCAGTCTCGCATACCGCTTGCAGCAGCGAAACCCAAGGGGGACCCAGAAAAGACATCGTCTGCTGAGTCATGACTGGAAGCGCTGGACGGCTTCCCTGATCTGGCACACAGTGGGCACGGAGCGGTGGGCCCACTGGTGGCGCAGGCGCCGTGCGGAGCCCCTCACAGCACAGCACAGCGGAAGAAGCCACCAGGTGCGCACACAGGGCAGTCTGCCTGAAAATTTCAGAGTGAGGGGTCCTGACGCACCTGTCGGGGGCCAGCTGCTCGGCGCAGGCGACCACGGCGGCGCGCTTGGCGTCGCCGCCTTTGTCCGCACGGCCGCGGTACAGCAGGGCAGGGGTGCGCTCTGCCAGCGGCGCGGATGCGGCCGCCGCCAGCAGCTGCGCCCGCTGCTCGTCCCAGCCCTGCATGGTCGAATGCAGGTCTGCTTTGCATCGATCTTGCCAGCCGCAGAATGCGGGCAGGGGGGGGGGGGTTCCTGCTCCGAAGGTGCTGGCAGCAGGTTTTCGAAATGCTTTCGCAGGCGTGTCCTGCTGCACACACTGCCGTGATAACCGGCGACAGCCGCAAGCCAACCCGTCACAGCGCCGGCGCTGCCAGGCAGGCGGCCGTGCACCTCGCCGCTGCAAGGCGAAAAGCGTGCTTGGGCAAGCCGCCTGCTCTGCTTCCGCGCCGCCAGCCTCAGAACAGAGGCCGCCAGTGCCCCAAGCTGGTGCCCGATGCACTTCAGCCGGAGCCCAACCACCAGGCCCCTGATCTGCCGCAGCCGTCTTTTCCTGTAAGCACCCCAGCTGCAGGTGAGGTGAAGGTCAGACAGGGCCGTGGCGATGCTCACCTTGCGGCCGGCCCAGAAGCTCCAGTCGGGGAAGGGCACCTCCGCGTGCGCGTCGTCGGAGCAGGGCGCGAACAGCGGCGGCGCCCCGGCATTGCCGCCCAGCTCCACCCACGGCGTGTCGCTGAAGATGATGAAGGCGTCCACGTCAGGCACCTGGCCGCGGTTTGGCACGTTGGCAGCTCTGTGAATTTGCAGATGCCTGTCGGGCTGTTTCGATGGGTGTGCTGCGGGGGGGTGTCAGCCAGCAGACACGAGTTTATATGTCGCCCGCAGCCGACGGTCACTCGCATGGTGATAGGATACAACAGGTGGCATAAAATGTGAGGGCAAGGATGCCTCGAAGTACTGGCGGCGCGCAGCGGGCTGCAGGGTTTAGGGTGTGATATGTGCAGAGGTTGCATGGCGGCACCTGGCCGGGATACAGGTACAGCAGCTCCTTCAGCGCCAGCATTGCCATCGGTGCCCGGCCGCTGATGGACATGTTGCCGGGCGCAGTCTGTGCAGGGGCATGACATCCATGTTCATGGAGGTTGCCTGAGCAGGGCTGCGCCGATGGGATGCTTCTCGCACGGCAGCGAACGAGGTTCCGCTTGCAGCGGGTGCACAGGGAGCCAGGCGAGTGCTTCGGTTACGGCTGCCGTGCATGCTGGTGATGCAGGCAGGCTGGCAGGGCAGCGGCAATGCAGGCAGGCAGGGCCTAGGGGAGCAAAATGGCTTGCCTCCCGCCCAGGGAACCACTGCACTTGGCCGTCCACCAGGTTGTAAGGTATCTTGGACGAGTCCACATACAGCTCGCCACTGATAATCTGGAACCGGAAGGCATTGATGCGGTCGCCCCACTGCAAGACAAGGGGGTGGAAAGGCATAAGGCAGTCAGACGCCGGCCTCTGTAGGTTCTGTACGGATGGCACCCGCCAGCGCATTGCGCCTGTGATGCTCTGCCACTGCCATCACCACTTCTTCAGCAGACTGGAGTGCATTGATTCATTTTCTTGAATCATATCCGGTCGATTACGATGTACACACAACCACAGTGTGTGCAGGCAGCAAACAGGCTTGCCAGGTAGCTGGCGTTGGCGACCAGTGCATCCAGCGATGAGCGCTGGAAGCCTCGGCGCCGCCACCGCCGCAGGTCGTGCTCGATGTGGGGTGCAGCCCAGGAGCGCTGCCGCTCGATCGAAGGATGCGGTCCTCCAGACCCGGCGCCGCCGCCGCCACCGCCGGGCAGACCCTTGCCGTCCGGAAGGCCATCGGTCACGCCGCCGCTGGCGGGGCACAGCAGCTGTATCAGGTACTCTTCCGCCGTCAGTGGCGGCAAACCCTGCGGCGGCTGCCTGAGGATTCCGCTGGTCAGGCGCCAGGCTGGGGTGTAGCCGTGAATGATGTGCAGCAGCGCCGCGGCGGTGGCCAGCACCGCAATACACAGGGCGGCTGTGCCTGCATGCGGAAGGGAAGCAAGTCTCCTTGCGAGTGCGTTGCGTCTCTGTGATTAAGTCGAAGCTGCACAGTCGTGATGGCCGTGCCAGCCCTTACCTGCGCTGAGGCGGGAGGTGCTGGCAGGCGGATGCATGACCGCCTAGCAGACATCACTCCTGAAGACGCTCGCCGCATGACGCCCGCAGATCATGCCTTCTGGTATTTGAGGGGTGAAGAACACGGCCTCCAGCTGTATGAGCTGCAAATGTCTCGACTTGTACCGTTTCGTGTCGTACAAACGATGGCTGCAACTGCATTGCTTCAGCGTTGGACTTGAAATTCACTATTGGTATAGATACAATCCAAATGTCTGCTGCGACAACAAGACTTGCAGGCCAAATTGCTAGCTCTGTGACGATGCAAATGATCTTAATGCAGAGTCAAGGTCGGCATCCACCAAACCACAAATCTGCTTGCACGTTGCACCCCAGCTCAATGAGGCAACGCAATAACGCGCTCGAGACCGAGGACAGAACTGCGCGGTTTCGCTGCCAATTCGCTGCCACTTCGCTTCAATCCACGGTCTACCACTGCCCTCTTGCCGAGTCGCACGGCTTGAGATTGCAGCGCAGCGATGGCTCTGCTTCAATCCGCTGCACGCGCGCTCTCTATGCGGTCGTCCGCATGCATGCCAGGCCTGTGCACAATGCTTCTGACCAGGCTCGACACTCAATCCTGCGCAGAAGGCAAGCATGCTGTGACGGCATGCCTTTCTACAGACTGCAAGCGACACCAGCTGAAATGTGCTGGTCGGAACAACGTTGCATGTTGCCGACAGGTGCGCATGAGCAGGCAGCGCACAGCGGCGCCGCGCCCGCGGCGGTGCCGGCCGCGGGGAGCCGCACCGGCCGGCGGGGCGCCAGGGGCTTTGCGTCGCAGTCGGCCGCCGAGAAGTACGAGCTGTTCTCGCCGGAGGCGGGCCTGACGCACATCGAGGGGTACGCACAGAGCCTGTGTGCCGTGCGCCTTGCCGCCCCATGCGTGATGCCCATCGGACGATGGCAAAATTCGTTCAACGGCAAAGTTGACCAGCGCTGCTTCCGCGATTGCGTCCGCTGCAGGTACACAGACAATGGCTTCATCGTGAACGAGGTCACGCTGCAGGGCGGGCTGCTGTGCCTGCGCAACGGCTTCTACTCCTGGGACCCGGACGCACTCGACTTGTCAGCAATCACGCTCCTCAACCCACTTCCAGGTGCAGTTGTCCATCTGCCCAGACCTCAGAAGCCAAAGCTGGAAGCAGCCTGATTGCACTTCGAATAGCCAGCGTTGCACTGCATATTTCTGAGCGCCCCTCAGCACACTTTCCTGCCTGTATCAATATCCGTGGCAAGGCTCCCGCAGAGGTGCTCGTCTTCGGCAGCGGCGCCAGCATACAGCCGCTGCCGCAGGCCCTGGTGCAGCAGCTGGAGAGCCAGGGCATCGGCCTGGAAGTGTCTAACACGGTGTGCACAAGCCCTGGTATGCTGTGCAAGCATGCCTTGCTGACCCCTGAGCATGTAACCCCTTGCAAGAAGTCCGGCCAAACGTCCCGTGAGCGTCACCGCCTTATCCTCCAGGTGAATGCCATCGCCACTTTCAACATCCTGGCACAAGAAGGCCGGCACGTCGCGGGTGCTTTCGTGCCCATGCCCTCCCGCAGCTGACGCATGTGTTGTGAGGTCACAAATCCGGACCGATACAGCACAGGTAGGGGCGCTGCTGAGACTGGCACATATGTTTGAGGACAAGTCCGAAGAATTACGAGGGTGAACGACCATATGTGCGAGTTGGTAGACCGACGGTGTTGTTCTGAGTCCTTTAGCAGCTCGTCCCAAGCTAGCACATTCATTTCGGTGGTTTGTCCAAATTTGTGTTGTCGCAGTTCCGCCGCTTCAAATTAGTTTCAAGCACCAAACGTACCACGTTTGTTTTGCTGTGGGGTCTCCACCTAGCTTCCGGCGTAACCGTCTGCATGCAATTGTGTGGCACGCGACTCCAGCCAGCTGCATCGACGACTGGCATGCCGGTGTGCGGGAGGCGACTCCTCGCCCTTGAATGATGATGACGGAGATCTAATAACTGCATCTGCCGGGCAAGCGGCCGGACTGCCACGCGCCGGAACAGCCGAAGCCAGAAAGTAGCAGTCGACAGATATGGGCCTCCAACGGCAACTGCCAGCCCTGCAAGCCCAGGCAGTTGAGCAGCTCAGGATGAGAGGACAGGACAGCTTTTGAAGGCAGATCCAATTGGCATTGACAAGCGACATTTCCACCTGTTGCAGCACCGACCTCATACTTGCTGAAGCGGATCCGTCTGATCTGGCAGGAGTAGCACAGGCGTATTTGCAGATCTTGCGCGGCGCGATAAGATGGCAGCCAGCAGGTCGCTCACCTTGTAGTAGCAGCTGCCACGATGCCGCGAGGGTGCCGGCCAGGTCGAATGGCGTTTCACGCCGCGTCAATGTTCGGACGCGCTAGGCTGCTGCACTGGTCTCCGGCGGGCCATCTGCCTGCAGCAGCAGTGTGACAGCAGGTCGCAGCTTGGCAAAGCAGCAGGTTTGGCTTGAGTGCATGTACTGACGTGCAGCAACCAATCAAGGGACGTGGGGCCCCGCGCCACTGATACATGACCATGCAGCTGTTGGAGCAGACCTGCAAATCCTATGGCACGACCGCCAGTGCACAAGCAACCACCACGTCGAACGACGAAGAAGACACAAGCAGCCAAACGATACAGCCAACCAAGCAACCGCGCGGACTAGTAACGAGCACCCAGAGCAGAGACGGAAGCTCGCACCCTGGCGGTTGCACTGCCAGCAGGCTGGCGAATGCAGCGCATGCGCCAGCTGCAGCGGCGCTGCGCGGGTCACTCATGTCATTTTATGCCAGCGGGCTGGCGGCTACGCCGGCGCCATTGCTGCGCCAGTGCCTCCCTTGCCGTCACTCAGCTGCCCCAATCCCGTCCCTCCGGTGTGCGCTGCCAGGCCGCCGCCCACTCCGCCTCCTCCGCACGCCAGCAGCGCAACCGCGGCCTTGGCCTTGCTGACGGGCGGGCCAGTCCGCCTGCTGGAAGTATGCAGCACTGCAAGCCTGAGCGGGCCTGCACAGGCGGCCGCTTGCGCATCAGGCGGCCAGCGCTGCCGTCTGCGAGCTGAGGCCGCCGCTCAGGACGCGCATTAGCTACTGCACCTGCGCCGCGCTAGTGGCCGCTGGCCGCTGCGGCACGCAGTCGCCTCCCAGCTGCTTCGTGCCTCAGCGCTGCATTCGCGTCCTTGCGGTCTTGTCAAGCCACACGGCCGCGTCCTTGTCGCTGACGCTCGCTCCTGCGCGAGTATGTCCGCGCAGGCGGGCTCCCAGCTGGGATGCGCCGCTGCACTGCCGCCACTGCTGCTACTGCTGCCGCCGCCGTCAGTGCTGCCAGCCACTGCGCACCTGCTGTGGCATGCACCACTGTTCGCCTCCGGCTGTCACCCCAAGCGCCATTGGCACCGGCACCCGCCGGACCTCTCTGGCTGCATAGTTATGTGCGCAAGCAGATCAGAGAGAACACGCAATCTGCTCGGCTCGTGGGACCAGCGGCTATGCACACGCTGGGGAGACCACAGGGTGCCGCGAATGCAGTTCCAACGGCTGGCGCTCGCAGCTGCGCCTGGGCTGGCAGCTACATTGCAGATGAGACCAGACTGCACTGTGCAGTCTGTGGATGATTTGGCAGCTTTACTGAGCGCGAGCGGCGAGCGCGCTGCACCCGCCCAGCAGCGCCAAGTGGGCATCAGGGTACAGTCAGCCTTGTTTGCTCACTCCACAAAAGTTGCAGCGCAGCAGTGGCCAACTGGCCGTCGACTGCCAATCATCACCAGCTGTCAAACTACATGTGACACCGCTGGCCGTTTGACCTGAATCACATGCCTCAGGTTTCTGCCTCAGATCGGACGGTGATCCCGTGATATCACGCTTGCGCACCAGTGCATGCGCAGACAGAGGGGTGCGCAGGCTAGGCCCAAGCGCAGGTTGAGCTTTTTGTGCGCTGCCGGTGCCATCACCTTTGCGATCGTCTGCAGCTCTGCCCTCTTCCCGTTCTGGCAGCTGGTCCAGGTGAGCTTGACAAGCAAAGGTGCTCGGGGACGATTCTGCCACCAGAATGATAAGTGTCTGTCAAAACTGTCTGCTGTTCCCTGTCCCGCAGCTGCACCGTCCGCCGTGCGGACCGGGGGGCACGGCCCGATCGTCAGAACATCGTCAGTGGCTTGCGGAGCCATGGCAGGACGATTTCGCGTTCGTCATCAAGACGGGCACAGTCACGGCGCAGCGGCGGGTGCCCATGCAGATGCTGACCTTCCTGCCCGGGATCAAAAATTATATTCTGATTGGCGCAGAGCCCGGTGCGCGGCGCTCGTTGTGAATGTTTGGCATGCACAGTAGGAGCATTTGCCCGCCTCGGCTGCATGCTGGTGCTGCAAGCAGTTGCGACACGCATGGTACAGTGCATCACAGCGCCTGGGACTCGTTCATGGCGATGGCGCTTTGCACCAGACCCCAGAGTTGTACCATACTCCAAAGCTGTGCTGTTGATGTGTCCATATTCACCTGGATACGCAGATGCCACCGGCACCGTGCCCGTGCTGGATGTCGCGACGCCTGCGCTGCACCTGCTGCAGAGGTTTTACGAGCAGCTGAACGCCACGGGTGGCGGCGAGCAGCTTGGTGCTGCGCCTGCCGGTGACGCCGCAGTCCGCCGCCGGCTGCGGTGGCAGAGTGATGAGGCTTCAAAGGGGTACCAAATGGAGAGGCAAGTCGTCCTGTAGACAGTATCAATGTCAAGCTGCCGGATGTCTGACCATACAAAGCCGAAAGGGAGCCTACGGCTCTGATGCGCCGTCCATTTTCATTGTCGCATTCTGACACAGATTGTGGTTCGTGTTGTCACCGTGGACTTCTCGAGTCGTGGCACTCATATGCTGTGGACTGCTCGAGTCGTGGAACTCGAACGCTGCTTGGCAGGTACAAGAATATTCCGGGGTGGGGCGCGCTGCACAATGCCTTTCCAGACGCGGCCTGGTATGTCTGCATGGACGACGACACCTACTGGCTCATGCAGCCGTTCCGGGACTTTATATCCGGCTTCGACCCCGAAGAGCCGCTGCTCCTGGGCCACAGCTACGACTACTTGTGCGCGCTCCCTCTGCATGTCAGAGTCCTCTTGCCTGAGTTTCAGCAAGTCTTGCCCTGCAGACTCAGCCGCATCACTTGTCACCCTCAGACGGTGTCAAAGCCTGAGCCTGAGGCGTAAGGAAGCATGCAACAAGCAATTACATCAGTCGACGAACCTGGTACTCGACAATTACTGCTCATGTTGCCGTTGTGCTGCAGTGGCCTGCAGTTTGGCTTTGAGGACAGCATGAACAACCGCACAGGTGAGCAGGCTAGCGCTGGGCTCTGCCCCATAGGTCACAACGCAGTGCCAGAATAGCAGCTCTTGACCGCATCGAAGAAAGCAGACTTGTCAGGCATAAGCTGGTTTGAGGGTCATGCCAGCTGTGCAGGCGACAGGTTTGAGGGAGGCGCCATGCCGCACGGCGGCGAGGGCATGGTCCTGTCCAGGTGAGGTGGGGGCATCCGAACCCTACCCTGAATCGGACTGACTGCAAACGCTACGCCTAGGAAGATGCGTCGCCCTCGCTGTCGCGGGCATGTCAGCTACCAATGCGCTGGCCAACACGGCTGCAGCGCCGATGTGGCAACAACACCTGCCGGCATTGTGGCTCGTTCGCTTGACGATGCAGTCCTTTGACGGTCAATACCATGTTTCAGTCCACGCGCTATCTCAGCGCGACAATCTTGATCTGCGCAAAACCCTATCATCGACGACATGCACGACGCGCGGCCTACTGCAGGGCCGCCATGAAGCTGCTGGCGGCTGGTCTGCAGGACTGCGTCCTGAGGGTCGTGGATGCAGAATACTACGAGGTAGGGTTTAGCTGCAGGGTTCATGCCCTCTGGCGCAGCCATTGGTCCGCTTACTGAGTGCATGGTGCCGCTGCACCTCCTGACATGCCGGCTCGCTGCGGTATTTACCCCTGCACTCCTCGCAGCTTCAGGCTGTAGAACGCTAGTTCCAGCTTGGAGCCATGAGCGCTGCTGTTGACAGCAGTGCAGGGGGGGTGTGCAGACGGCGCTGTGCCTGTGCAGCAGCAGTACTTTCTTGAACTCGGTAACCGCCAACTCCCCTCGTGTGACACTCCAGGGCGACGTGCAAACGACGCTTTGCCTGCGCCGCTTGGGGGTGCCTTTCCTGGAGAACGGTGTCCCCGAGGGTGCCATGCTAAACGAGGTGCGGCATCCAGTTGCATCTCAGTGCATCTCACTCGGATCACATCTGTCGCATCTCACATCTGTCACATCTCACTCACATCGGACATGAACCACCATCTTGGCTGCCCTCATCGTTGCACCCGGAGCACCAACTCCAGCAGCTTTGCGCAGGATGCCGCGCCTGGCTGCAAGCAATGATGCTGTGCAGAGCACACTCGTGAGAGCAGCGGCCGCTCACCAGTGCTTGCTGTGCACGCCAGCGCCCACCTGTTCCGTGCTGTGCGTCTGTCCGTACTGCTGCGTGAAGCCGGATTTGACTCGGTTGCACCTGTGCACACGCAGCCGCCGGGACTGCCGAACCTGCATGCGGACAACGCGGCGGAGGGGTTAGCGCTGCAGTGGCCGATGCACCGCCCATGCACCCCCGTGTTCTCCATCCACCACCTGCTGCCATGGCAGATGCAGGTTTGCTGTTTGCTTTGCTGGGTCGTTTGCCAACATGGGCGCTTGCTGGTGGCCTCGGCCTGCTACAGAGTTACCAAGCGACTCAAGCAGCCTGCCGCTGCAAGCTGACACACCTCTGACCGTGTACGGGTGATACTTGTCACCCTGTATTGCACGTTTGTGCATGCGCTTGCGGGCTACGTCTTTTTGAAGGAGATGAATGCAAGTGCCTTCAACCCGACCACCACCTCCAGGCATGCTTGCAGGCGCAATTGTGCTTTCGGCAGAGGCACACCAAGCGCATGGCAGCCTCTCGCCAGGCTTGCAGCCGGCTTTCAAACCGCGGCCAATGCCTTGCTGTGACACAGGCACAAGTCACCAACGTGATGATGCCTGAGGCGCAATCACTGAATCTTATCAACATTCTGTGCTTAATACCATCATTCTGTGCTAACAGATCGTGTATGAGGCGGAGGTTGCGGCGGAGGGGCGACCAACATATGGTGGCCTTTGGCGGCGGATGCGCGCCGGCGCGGCCGCGGCGGCTGCTGGCGTCACTGCCGTCACGCCGGAGGAGCTGGCCGCTATCACGGGTTCAGCCGGCTTAGCGCGTGCGCCGGCACCGGCCCCGGCGCCAGCAATTGGGCCGTTTGGCGGCGCCATAGTGTCGGAAGACGGCAGCCACCTGCAGTTGGTGGGTGTTCGGCTCGAGGGGCCTGATGTGGCAGTAGCGGCAGCGCAGGACAGCAATGCATGCCGTGCTGCGTGCAAAGACGCCCTGCTTTGTATGCAGTGGACATTCCAGCCAGCTAATGGGACCTGCGTGCTGAAGGCGGAATTCGGCTGGGTGCGAGTGGATGAGGACAACACAGAGTCTGCGGAGGTGTCAACATCGGGCGTGATGGTTGACCGGTTCTTGTGCCACAATGCCACCGCCCTGCAGCACCCTCCATTGCGTGGGGCGGCGCCCGACGAGTGATCCAAGCATATGTCAGGTGGACAGGCGGTGAAGCACAGCAAATACCGTGAGGGCAAGAAAGGTCTGTAAGCTGGGAGGCTGAAGTGGTCAGAGGGAAATTACGAAGTATGTTTTTTTTTTTTTTTTTTTTTTTTTGTTTGCAGCTGGGTTACGTTTCGCCAGATTCGGCTTGGCGCCCCAGAGGCCTAAAGTTGCGGGACAAGTATTTCAGCGCAACATCTCAGTACCATAATCATACTTCAATAAACTACGCGCCGAAGATGAAGGTACGGGCATGCGATTTGATGCCGGACGTCCCGAGTTGCCGGTCCTAACCTTGCTATGATCTGCACACCTGTGCTGACGTAATGTGAGGTGCAGGCCATCTCGCGGACGTCAGTGGCAGCGCGGCTCCATCATAGACGTTCCAGCGATGTAGCTCGACCGGTGAACACACGTCGCGTCGTCATGGCGTCCGCTGGGTTCCGGAACACCGCCAAGTTCGGTGGGTCGGACTGGGCTGACGATCGGCAGCGCATGAGCGTGCGCCTCTGCTTGATTGAAGCTCACTGACCCTCTGGAACGTTGTTCTCTGCCAGCACCACCGCGTTGATCGCGGAGGGCGAGCCACAGTGCCCTTGCGCACGCCGGCACGCCGGCGCCGGGATGGGCACGCAGTACCATGATCATGTGAAACCCTGAGCGTGAACCTGATCTAGCGTTTCAGCTGCCGCGCCCTGATCAACTGCCGCACCCCCTGTTCGCAGCCAAGCCTGAGCTGGTCAGCGAGCTGCTGGCAGCCAAGGAGGCCAGCGGCAAGACCTTCACAGAGATTGCAAACGAGGTCAAACTGACCAACCTGTACACCGCACAGCTGTTCCACAACCAGGTGCGGTGCGCGCTTCTGGCCGTGGCGGTTAATCCGTCTGTCAGCCAGCTCTTGATCACGGCCGTGCTGCAAGAATTTGCTGCTCAGCCGGCTATTGCGCTGCGGCTCCTGCTGCTGCTGCTGCTGCAGTCAGCCTTTTTACCTAACTTTGCTGCCCGCCGCTGCACTCTGGCGATCACTCTGACGTCAATGCCATCCCGCCGGGCGGGTCAACACGGACCTGAGGGCAGGCGAGCGAACCTCAACAAAACCCTGGTACCAAAACCTTTTGGGTCCCGCAGGCGCAGCTCAAGGCGGGCACAGTCGAGGCGCTGCGGGCGGCGGTGCCGGGGCTGACGGACGACCACCTCGACGCCATGAAGCGGTGCCCCATGCGATCGTACGACCCTGCCATTGTGCAGGAGCCGCACATCTACCGCACCACGGAGGTAGATGTGTAGCAGGGCAGGCACCTGCATTGCTAACAGCCGGCTCTTGGGGCCGCTGCGCCGCCGGGATCCAGGGACATCCGTGGGACGTTGGGTGCCACCTGGAGCCCAGGGTGCCGAAACCCTGGACAGCAGCGCAAACCTGGCCATCTGTGCGCCATCACAAGTCGGCGATTGCATGTGCCAGCACCAATTTGGGCAATGCCAACGAGGGTTGATGCAAGAACAGCACGACTCGGACGACGAACATCCGATGCCAATGCGGGTCAGTGCGAAAGTAGCTAAGGACCAGGTGCTCTTGCGGCTGCAGGCGGTGTTGCACTATGGCGAGTCCATCAAGGCGGTCATGAACGAGGAGCTGGGCGACGGGTGCGCACAGGCCTTTCGTGTAGAGATCAGGTTGCCCCCGCGCTCCAGATGGAGATCAGGGGTTGTCATTCCTTTTTCAGCGCAGCCTGGTCGCCCACAGCAATCTCCGCCGCCCGTTGTCTGCGCCACATGCCAGGCCCCTGTCCGCCGCCGAGGTGGCCTGTGCCTCTGGATGCGGTTCTGAGCAACCCGGGCCTGCACACACCCTCCTGCCGTCTACCACCAGCATCCAGTTGCTGGGTCCTCACAAAGCCTGGCAATTTCTGGGTGTTGGTCTTGACATGTTGGGGTGCTGCTGTCGCGCAGCATCATGAGCGCCATCGACATGTTTGCCACTTTGAAAGTCATCGACGGGAAGGGCGGCGAAAAGCGCATCGCCATCACGCTCAACGGCGAGGCGTCTTCCTCTCTTCCTCGGCTCCACGACTGCTCTGGGATCATCCACCCTGACGACTGTGCCAACAAAGCCACTCATGCAGGAGGCGACGATAGCGTGTGTGCCATCTTGCAGGGAAGTTCTTGCCCCACATCGAGCAGGTGAATTTCTGCTACGCCTGTCTGCATTGATCCCGATCTTGTGCAGTGCCACTGTGCAGCCGAGGCTGCCAGAGTGCCAGTCAAAGCCATGTGTCAAGCGGCTCTTGGTAGAAAACGCTCCTACGCAACTCGTGGCTGTATTGCGTGCAGAAAGCCGAAGACAACACTGCGCCGCACTAATCGAATGGAGGTCAGCAGGAGTGCCTGTGCCGGCGCACGCCCATTCGGGCAGCTCATGGGCAGGCAATGGTTTGCTTATTTTAGGCTGCTGCACATGGAAAGAGAGGACTCACGTGACTCTGCATGTAGCTGTCAAACTGTGGTGCAGCGTGAGGTCATGCTCAATGATGTGATGGCGCAGCTGCTACACACTGAACATTGCCAGATCTGCCAAGCACCTGCGTATACGTCTTAGGTGCTCAGCATTTGGTCGAATGCTTATCGTCTAGAACATGCCGATGGTGCAATTTCAAACCGCGGGAGCTAGAGAGCAACAGTTGACTCCAGATATCTGGGCTGCACAACACACACATTGATGCAGAGAGGTACGCCGCGGCTGATGCATGCTGCCGACTGTGCCTCCATTTGATCAGGTTGTTCAGCCAAAACACGTCATAACGCCCCACACAAAGCGACTCTTCGAGCTGGGTCTGCAGCACTTGCGCATGCGCGGGCTGCGGGGCTGCAGGTGGCTGCCCTAGATATCTATCTGACAGCAGCGGTCCACCTGCTCTAAAGGCTGCGCTCTACTGTTCAACTACTATAGGGTCATTGCTGTGGCCCACTTTAAACGTCTTCAGCCCCTACGCGTCTCGCCGGGCAGCACCACTTCCTTGGCTGGCGACCTCCGGCGAGCTGTAATTGCCAACCCGTGCCTCCAAGGGTCCTCGGTCCTCTGCCGCCAGCAGTAGTGCGAACCGCCGCCCGGCGGAGGCACAGCTCTACTGCCGTGCCTCAAGGCAATGCTCCCGTGGCGCCTCAATCAGCCCGCTCCCCTTGTCCCTGAAATGTAACCCCCCTCGACCGCCGCCGCCCAGTGCCATCGCGTCGACTCGCAACTGACGCCGTGCCGGCAGCCGCGGCGCTGGCGCGCCGGGCGGCGGCAGGTGCATGCACTATCTATTCCACAACGTACGCCGCTGCCCGTGCGCGGCGGCGTCGCGGGCGCAGTCGCGGCGCCGCCCACGGTGAGCCCTAGCAGCCTGGCGCTTCCCCCACATGTTTCTGCGCTGGCGGTCGCGGCCGTCCCTGCGCCCACGGCCGCGACTCAGGCGTCCCGAGCCGCAGCGCCAGGCGGCTGCCGCCGCAGCATGCCGCTGCAGACGGCTGTCATTGGGACGCCTCCGGCTGGCGGGTGGCGGCCTGCATTGCGGACTGAGGACTGCTCAGCCGGAGCTCGCCTACGCCGTCACGCTGCAGGAGCCCGCCTTAGGAGCCTGTCTCTTGAGCACAGCAGCGTGCATGACTGTGGACAAGAAAGAACGCAAGGCTGCGCAGCTCGTGGACGGTTCCGGCCCACTGTGCTGTGTACAGCAGGGGCAGTGGAGCCGCACCTGCAGGATGTGCATGATCTCCTGCACAGGTTGCACCTCCGGAGGGAACGCGGCCTGCGGCGTGGTAAGGAATGTATCAGGTAAGGGTTCTCGCAATCGAGACCCTACCAGGGCTGAGTTCCAACCTCAGCCAAACTTGTGCCACCACGACCGCCGCTGCCGGGGCACGAGTTCCAGCCGGGCATGATGCTTTGGTACAGTCGCGCTTGCCAGCGTCATGCAGGTCATGGCTGCAGCCATCGCGCAGGCAGCAGTTTCAGCCCTCCAGGCAGGCAACGGTGCCCGGCCTGCTGCTGCAGCAGGCGCGGCGTCGCAGTGGTCACTGTGGAGACTCACCGACACCAGGTGGTCGTTCATCTCGTGCAGGCCTGGCGGCAGGTCCTTGACGAACCTGTGGGGTCAGGCGGCAGGCTCTTGAGTCTGGCGACCTGTGCACGGTGCAGTGTCTGCTTCGCAACATTCGAAATGCGCGCTAGGGGATGTGACCAAGTGGCCGTGGCCTGAAGGTGGCGAGGGTCGATGCCTCGCTTGGCATTGCCGGCTGACGCACTGCCTCAGACACAGGGCCACGCGAGGCCCGACGAGGTTGACGACAGCCTCTGCCAGATGGCGAAGCCGGGCACGGGAGGACAAAGCGCACCAGGGGTGCTGCATGATGGCCGGCAGCGTGATGCGCTCCGCCGGGTTGGGCGTCAGCATCGCCTGCAGCAGGTCCAGGCACACCTGGCATGTGCACATGAACACCCACTGTTCGTCGCTCGCCTCTCGGAAAAGGGGTTTCTGTTGGATTGAAAAAGGGAACCTATATGTTCGCCCACAGACACAGCACTTTGATGGGCACAGCAGGCCCTGGCACACCTGCAGTCGACCAGCAGCTTCGACTCCATCCAATGCAATGTTTTGCATTTTCAGACGGGCAGGGGCTTGTGCAATTCTCTTGCCCTTGGAAGGCTGAAGGCGAAACACGCCAAGCGACCCGCAGTCAGCGGCGCGGAAGGCGGGGCACGAGATGGCTGTCAGCCTGCAGAGCCGTTGCTTGGAAGAATGTTCTATGGCAGCAGCCGATTGCTAGGCAAGAGACCAGGACGACGGCAAGCAACTGGCACTTCAGAGGAGGCCTAAGAGTGGAAACAGGACCCTTGGCGCGGACGAGATCGCACCGGCGAGGCGACAGGCTTCACATACTCTGCCGCCAGGATGCGCGGGAAGATCTGCTGTAGCCGCACAATGCTGTTGGCGCGCTCATCGCCGCGCCGCCAGAAGGGGAATGCGCCTGCGGCACACGCAGCTCGGGCATCGCCAGGGTCGGTCGCAACACCGTGGCATGAACAGCCGGGGGTTTGTCAGGAGCTGCAGCCCCCGCAGGCCATGCAAAGCTTTGCTGGTGGCCCGCCGCTCAGGCGCTGGCTGACATGCGCTCAGTCATCCGGCCTGCTCCGTGTCTGGCAGAGAGCGTGCCAGCGTGGCGATGACACGCGTCTGTTGTGCTGCAGCAGCGCCGCAGGAGGGGCATTCGCACCAGTGAGCATGATGTACAGCATGACGCCACAGGACCAGATGTCGGCCACCTTGCCGTCATAGGAGGGGTTGCTCAGCACCTGTGGTGGAGGGGGCCTACTTATCAAGGTGTGAGATGTTTTGGCAGCAGGCAATACCACAGGGCAGGCGTGGCATGATCGGCGCCGAGCTCTGGGCTGCTGCAACATGACACCAAACGCGGGCTTACTGCTAACAGCGATTCGTGTGTCCCCACGCCGCACCCGCAAGCATTCGGCCGCGTCCCGCTAGAATGTACGTCAATCTCATCACCAAACGGCGCCAATGGCGCACCTCGGGCGCGATGTAGTCAGGCGTGCCGGACAGCGACTTCGGCCGCGAGTCCAGGTACTCGTTCTTCGAGTAGCCGAAGTCGCAGATCTTGAGCAGCGGCCGCTCCGGCGTGCCGTCCAGCAGCACATTCTGCACCAGGGCAGGCCGCGCCGGTGAGACCGAAGTTTGAGCTCGCGCTTTCTTGGTGGCCGGCAGTTGCAGGTAAGCACGCTACCGTGCAGCCAGCGCACTGAGGTGCCCCCGTAGACTTTGGCGGGCCAGTGCGCCGCCAGGCGCAGGCGTGCGAGCATCGGGCGGTACCCGCCGTGACCGCGCCGCCAGCCGCAAGCAACAGTGCCCACAGCTCGGAGGCCGCGCGACACCATCGCTCGAGAGCCATGGTGCGGCGGCGGTGCTCCTCCAAGTTGACGTCGATTACTGTAATGTCCTTTTGAGATCTTTTCAGGGTTTAGGGAGGTGATTGGAGGCAGAATGTTTTGCAAATCAACCCGCACCTCCAGCTTGATGTCGCGGTTGGCAATGCCCTTCTTGTGGCAGAAGTCCAGCGCCACAATGAGCTGCTGGAAGAACCACCGCGCCAGGTCCTCCGCCAGGCCCTACGGCCAGAATTTAAACTCATCAGCGTCAGCCAGACTCCATTCTGAGAGATGTCCCGTCAACTTGCAACCGATGAAGTCAGCGCGCCGCACGTGCCGCCAGGCCCAACACGCTGCTGCTGCTGCTGCTGCTGCTGCTGCTGCTGCTGCTGCTGCTGCTGCTGCTGCCGCCGCCCAAGTGTGCCGTCGCTAGCCTGAAGCGCAAGCGCCGCAGGCCACTGAACAGCGACTGACCGCCGGGCAGCCCGAGGCCGTCGGGAGCCATGGCGAGGGGAACCTGCCGTGAGCTTGCAGCAGCAGCAAGCACTGGGACTGGAAAGGAGCCGATGCGATGTGCAAGCCTCCGGAGCCCACCTTGACATTGACGAATGCCTTGTTACGCACGAAAAAGTCGAACATGTCGCCGCCCGCTGCATACTCCATGGTGATGCCCAGGTACCGCCGCGTGAGGAACACCTCCCGGAACTGCGCGCATGCAAAACCAAAGATGGTCGACAGAGTTTGGGAGGCAGGAAACCCCTCTGTCAGCTGCATGCTCCATGGTGGTGCCTGGGCACTGCCCCGTCAGGAGCGAGTCCCGACAACTGCGGGAGGAAGCAGGCAGATAAGGAGTGGAGGTGGAGCGGCCTCCACAGCACTCCTGGTGAGGGGCAGGTGACGCCACGTCAGAAGCAGCTCTCGCAATTTCGGGGTCGCACAGAGATGGGATGAGCAGCGGAGCATGCATCACACATCACTGGTCTGTCTTGCCGCTCCAAGTCCCGCCTCACAGCTTGGCTCATCATGCCAGACTTGATAGCCGCCCCTCGTTGCTAAGTTTTGTATCTGGCGCGGAGCACCCCCACAAATGGCGGATAAGGTCTTATGAGGGTGCCAGCTCCATAAGGATTGCACTCCTGCCCTCACGCCGGCTACTCCTCACCGACACAGTCCACAGGCTGCCGTAGGGTGCGCGGCCGGGTTTGCACGACAGGGTTTTGCGGCCGCGGAGCCCACCTGGATGATGTGCGGGTGCAGCGAGCACAGCCGGTGGTTCAGGATTTCGCGGACCACGTTCTTGGTGATACCGGCGCCCCGTTCCACGAATTTGATGGCCACCTGCATGAAAAAGATGCATTTGGGATCCATGTTTCCACCTTTGTGCAGCGGACCCCACTCCTGCAGCAGGCCGCAGCAGCTGGCAGCGCTCCCGCCCGTCCCATTCGCAGCCGCCAGCAGAACAGCCACAGCCACTGCAAAGGCCGGATCAGGCTGCGCCAGCGCTGGTGTGCGGCGCTGCTGCCGCGCCGTCAACCTCGATGAAACTTCGGCCCGTCATCTGGCCGCCCAGATTGCGCCGCCGGCGCTAATAGCCACAGACGCACACGCCACAGCTAGGCATCGTACACGAGAGCTCCCTGCGTCTGCTGCGCTCTCAAAAACTGCCAGTTCCAAGGCAGGCACCTGGCGGCCGTAGGCGGCGTCTCTGCAGAGCTGCACAAAGCCAAAGCCGCCGCTGTTCAAGTCCCGCAGCTTTGTATAGCGCGGATGGTCTGCACAGGAAAACAAGCACAGGTCAGTGTCAGCCACATGAGAGCCACATCACCACCATCCCCCAAATATGGTCTTGGGTCACAGAGCAGGCTGCATGTTTGCACCGTCTCAACCCCTGCAATGCAGCACATGCTGTGCTCTGACTACCCAGTGACATAGTGCTCAGACGCCTGTGCCTTGGCGCTGCCTGCCGCTGCACAGGCTGCCGTGGACTGCAGTTGGCACATGCTGCAGGATTGTCGGGCGGCACACGCATGACCGGCCGCAGTTTTGTGAGCTTGGACGGCCTTTGCCAAGCACACGGAGCCGATAGCGCAGCCAACGCCCTTAAAGCAGCTAGCTGCCAGGCAGGCTGAAGGTTGCGCCTCAGCCATGCTTCTTTCGCCACGGTGCTGCCGTTATCTTGCCAGCCAGGCCACAAAAACCCCGCATGGCGCCGCAGCATGCCGCGGACTCGGAGCATTGCCACAGCCTTTGGGGCTCGAGAGACTTGGCCAGGACGCACTTCTGAGGGGCTCCTTCGCCGACGCCGTGGCGAGGTGCGATGCTTCCGCCAGCCCGGCGGCGCGGTCGCTGCTGCTGCCTCCCTGCCCACCGGACCCCGCATGCTCGCGGCTCTCCAGCACGCTGATACCCGGCATGGCGGCGGGCGTGCCGCAGGCTGCTGCGGGTGGCAGGGGCGCTGCGGCGGGCCTACAGCTCAGAGACCAGCACGCTCAGCACGATGCTGCCGCTGGGCGTCAGCGCCGCCACATACACGGTGCATCATCTGTGGGTTGGCATCGCGGCGGGCGCACGCTACTGCAGAATCGACAGCCAGATTCGCAGCGCCTTGAGACCAGCGCTGATGGTGCTGTCTGACGCCCAGGCATTCTCCGTGGGGTGTGTGCCGACGAAGCATGCCGTCATTGCCTCTGAGCGGTGTGCGGCAGTGATGACCGTCTTGCCGGCACTGCCGCACATCACATAGCCGGTGCAAGCACACGCCGTGCATAGCCGGCCGAATGTGGTGAGCTTCCAGGCGCCGCCAAGACGGTACTGGCATGCATGCACAGCATGGCAGATCATGGTTCAGCTTGCCAAGTAGCCTGGCGCCACAAACCGGCTTGCAGAGCATCATGTAAACAACATTGGGCAGACGATTTGCCCAGGCTTCAATCCCCTTGGCTTGGGATCACCGTGTCATTGCGTTGGCGAGTTGGCCAGCCAACACTACCTGGGGCCTTTCGAACCTTCCCCACAGCAGCGTGCACCGCCAGCGGTCGCGCAACCCTCCTCTCAAGCCAAAGAAAATAGATATCAGGTACGGGATGGAGCACAGCCCGGGCCAGCGGAGCGCGCACTGTGACTGTGCTGGGTGCTGCGATGGCCCGGGTCTCGACACGCCGTGCTGTTGCGAGGATGCGCCACCGTCAGCTGTCTGCGGAGTGTAAAGCGGCGTCTGCGCAGGCGGGGCCCCCATTGGTGACAGCGTGGGGTACATGCTTTGGACCGCTTGCTGTTGGCCGGTATTGTGCAGCCGCTGCAGGTGCCGGTTTCGCTCCTCGGCGGACTGTAGCGCTGCTCGCCGGTCTTCAGCAGCGGATGCCATGCCTGATCGACGCTTCGGCGCTCCGACAGCGCGCCGTCCGAGACGCTCGGAAAGCAAACGTCGAAGGCGTCAGCACAGGAAGCCCAGGTGGAACGAGCCCGTCTTGGGCGCCTCCGATGTGGCCATTCGGCTGCTGTCGAAGCTAAGTTCCAACAGAGACTCCCCCGACGTCGCTCTGGCGAATTGGCGATGCTCCCGTAGCCCGGAATCGCTGAGAGCTTTGCGATCAGATGCAATTCACACGGGTGTCCAGCTGGACAATGTGCCACTCGAAACCCTGGCGGAATAGCAATCCTGCATTTCCTCCCTGTCCTCGCGACCAAAGTCTGGCAACTGCAAGCTGTGGAGAGGCCGCAGTGTTGCGGAGCTGCTTTGCAGCTGGCTCCGGTGTGCCTCGGCCCCCGACCTGCAGAACGCCATTGATATTGCAGTCAAGTAGCACAAGCACCCGGAAGTTGGAAGGTTGCCCCGGTAGCATGGCCAGCGCTCTAGTCATGAGCCCGCCCCGGCATCTGGGTGACGACCCACCGGTGCAGACGCCCGTCATGCGGCTGGACAGCATTTTCGAGCGCACGCGCTCTGCTTCGCCAGAGGCCATGCAATTGTCCACGCCCTTCGGGCAGCAGCAGCAGCAGCAGCAGCAGCGTCAATCGGCCGGGCACAGGGTGGAGCTTGCGCCAGGAGGTCACGGCGCCAGCCTGCGCCCGCGGGCTGCAGGCCACGGCGGCGCAGCAGCGCCCCAGGGCCACTTCCGGCCTGCGCGCGCGGCCTCAGGGTCCCCCAGCCCGGAGCCACGCGCTCTCTCGCCCAGCAGCGGCTCGGATAGCGATGACGGTGCAGACTTGAACAGAGCGGACGACACCGGCACCGGCCGCCCTGGTGGCTCGGCCCGCCCGTCGCCGCTTGGCTGCGCCGCGTCCATGAGCCTGGATTCGGGGCCGCTGCGGTCCCCGGCGCCACCAGGGGCCGGCGGCGGTGGCGGCGGCGGCGGGTACCGGCTGGTCGGCCTCCGGTCGCCGTCGCCGCTGCGGCGCCCTGGGCCGGCGGCGGCCTGGCCGGCAGCGGGGTGGCCGTCGCCGGCGGCAGGCATGCAGCGACGGGATTCAAGCGCCGTCAGCATGAGCATCATGCGCGAGGTGGCGCCGGAGCCTGCAGCAGACAGCCGCCGGCGGGGGGGTGGACGGGCGCGCAGCTCGTCCGTGCTGCGTGCGCCGTCAGGCAAGTGGCACAACTGTTGCGTTTTTACTCCAATTCAAATGAAACTCCAACCAGACGTTCTGAGCCTGTGTCTGCCTTCCACAGCTGGTGCAGCTGACACCGAGCGGTGTCAACAAGGGGCCAGCCATCGCCTCCAAGCAATTGCATTCCCTGCTGGCCTTCTGACCACGCAGCGTATAGGGTCGGAGCTGGAGCTCTCTTTCCTTCCCTCTGTGGCCTGCACTTCTGAGTGTTCTAGCATTCGCAAGTTCGCAACCGATGCCGACCTTCCTGCCACCGCTGCGGGAGTGCTTGCGCAGTCGCTGGCGCCCTTGTGTCGCAAGCAGCTACTCCAAGTGCGCTTCTCTGAAATCATATCAGCGGCCAGCGGCAATGCCCCGGGTGTGCCTCCCGCAGGCTACAGCGACGATGACAGCGGCTCGGAGCCGGACACGCCATCATTTGCCATGACAGCGCCTTCCGGCCTCACGGACGACGACAGCAGCAGCGGCAGCGGCAGCTCGGATGGCAGCACGGCCGGCGGCCGCTGCGGCGCGACGACCGGCAGGGGCTCCGCGCGGCGCCGGCGGCGCGGGTTGCGGGCGGCTTCGGCGCCGGTCAGCGGCCACGGTGGCGGCCGGCGGCAGGCGGCAGGACCCACCGCAGCCGACCTGTCGTTCGAGCTGCAATACGCGCTGCAGGTGGGAGTGGGGCCGCACCCACCAGACTGATCACTGCCCAGGCGATTTGTCATGGGCTGATCAGTGGTGCCCTTGTTGACTCTAATCCGTTGAGGGCTCGGGGAATGCCCATGCTCGACTGCATTCGCGGTTTGCAGATGGGGAGTGCGCGGCGCCAGCGTCGTAGGTGGTGTCTGATGCCACTGCGCTGTGGCGCCAAGGCTTGATCGTACAGCAGAAGCTCGTCGACAAGCCTGCTGCAGAAGCCCTTCAACCGCTGCTCTCGCCCCATACATCGAGGGATGCGGACCGGCTTCGTGGCCGCAAGCAGCCGCAAAAGAAATCTCCTGTATGGACATGCAGGTGCGCTCGGAGCGGAAGATAGAAGCGCTGGAAGTGGCGCTGGCGCAAGTAGACGCCGCTGAGGGCGCAGCACTGGACGAGCTCCTTGCCTCCAGGTACGCTGCCTGAGAGAGAACTGGCTGGCGTCACTGCCATGTCCACCGCTTGCCATCGTCAGGTATGCTGTACTTGCATCATCTGCGATCATGGCCGCCTTGATTCGGCGGCGCGCCGCTGGCCGAGCTTGAGCTTCTATGGTGGCGATCCAGGAACGAGCGTGCGGCCAGCGCGGCCGACTCAGACAGCGCTGCGGCCTCGGCCGCCGCCGGCGCGCGGCAGGCGCTGCTACGGCGACTGCAGGCGGAGCACGCCGACAAGGCGCAGGCGGGGCACCGCGCGGTGGCGGAAGTAGAGGAAGCTGCTCGGCGGGAAGCTGAGGAGGAGGCTGCGCAGCGACAGCAGGAGGGCGAGGCGCGAGCCCAGGCGGAGCGCCAGCAGCAGCGGGAAGCGGAGGAAGCGGCGGCGCAGGAGGCGGGCCAGCGCCAGGCACATCAGCAGCAGCAGCAGCAGCAGCAGCAGCAGCAGGTGACATCTCCTCTGACCGCAGAACGGCACCCAATGAGTCAAACCTTCTGCCTGCGTGCTTGCCAGAACATGTCGCAAGTGCACACCGGGACATCGATCTGGGTCTGCACACGCGCCGCCTGGCAAGTTGGTCTGAGCCTCGTCCGCCACTGGGGCGTAGCCCGGTGGGTTTCCAGCACGAGCATCACACGCCCACCGTTTCCGACCATCCAAGGCGCCCACACAGAGTACATCTGCAGCAGACCTCGGCAGGTCCGCAGCAGCCACCCTGCATGCGTCGCATGCGCCGGCTCTGATGCTGCTGCTGATCTGCGCGGCTCGCAGGAAGCGCTGGCGCGACAGCAATCGCGCGCCCCGCCGGTTGGGCCCGCTGCCGTGGCATCCCCCGCCACGCCGCCGTCGGCGGGCGCCGCCGCTGCGCGGTCGCAGCCCGCAGCCGCGAATGGCGCCGCGGCCGGCGGCGGCCGCACCATCGCGGCAGCCGGCGCGCTGGCGCAGCAGCGGGACTGCGCCGCGGCGGGGGCGGCGGCAGAGGCCGCCGCGGAGCCGTTCCGGAAAGACACTGCGGCCGGCGCCGTGCGGCGCAAGGGCGACAAGTTCGTGACGCTCAACGTGCAGCAGATCGCAGCAACGCACGAGCAGGTCGGGGTTTAGGGTCTCTGAAGTCACCCCCTGTGTTGCTATTGAGAAGGATCTGCGCCGCGAAACCGTTCAACTCCATCACAGCCATCTGCACACCGAGCTGCCGCGCTGAATGGCCACAGGCGCCTACGGCTATGCTAGGTGCCGCTCAGGGCTTTTTGAAGCGGCCGCGTGCGGCCGAGCTGCTAGGACCAAGGCCTGCAGCGCTGCTGCATGGCTTGCTGTGCTGCAGCGGCATGCTGCGGGAGCACCTCCAAACCTGCCCCGGGCTGCTGCAGCGCTCTGCAAAACCGGGTGGACTCCTCGACGACTCCTTTCTCGCCCCCACGACCCGCACCAGTGTAGCGGCGGCCTGCTTGCAGCTTGCGTGTGCAGTTGCTGCTGAGGCAGGTTGTGCTGTGCTCCAGGGGCCGGGGGCCAGCCGGCGTTGCCTCCTGCGTGCTTGCAGCACACCCTTCACAGTCCAGCCACTGAGCAGGAGGGGGATGCCGCTGAGCTTCGAGCTCGGCAACACCCCCGGACCCAAACCCGAATGCCTCTGCCAACGAAGCTGCCACCTGGCGCAGGTGGGCAAAAAGTCACAGGCGCTGGCGCAGTTTCTGGGGCAGCAGGAGGGCGCCGCTGCCGCCCACGCTGCGCTTGTGCTGGCCAACCGCATCGTGTCCCAGTGCGAAGTGCAGGCGAGTCCCTGAGGGTTTAGGTTTTATCGAGTCTTTCTGTGAGCAGCTGCCAATGCAGGCGCCTTGAGGGCAGTTGCAAGTATATAGGCGATTCCTGCAAGTGCGGCAATGGAACATGATGTCCAAATCGGCGGCTGCTCGTGGCTTCCCAGCTTTCTTCCAAACAGATTGACATGTGGGCGGCGTGTCGTCTCAGGTGCTGCGGCTGCATGCGTTCGCCTTCCCACTCGCTGAGGTGGCCGTGGCGGTCGCGGCGGCTCACCCTCACTTCATGCCCCTGCTGCTAGCCCGCCTTCACCAGGTGGGAGACACCAACATGCAATCGCAGTTTGTAAGAAGGTTTGCGGGCCTGCAGGGTTCCTTCCTCAGCCTTGCTCTCAACAGTGCGTCGCTGGTGCACACCTCAGCAACCGTGCGCTTGGGAACTGACCCTAAGAGTGCTGCGCCTCCTGGGCTGCGGCCGCGCTTCTGAACACCAGGGGTCGCACATGGTGCCGCAGGCGCTCGCTGGATGAGGGTGTGTGAGGCTGGTCCGGTGCAGCACAGCCATCAAGCAGAAGCCTTCACTGGCAGGAGCGCAGATTCGTTTGTGAGACGCCGACAGCGGCGCATCTCGCCCCGCGCTAATGCTCCGCTCCCAGGGCCCTCTGCTCCACCCTGCAGCTGTTGCCAAGTGGCGTGACCCTACCTCCGCGCAGGCGTGCCAGCTGGCAGTGCCGGCGCTGCGAGTGTTCCCTAAGGGCACGCAGGTGCCGGCGGCGGAGCGCCTTGCGGCGCTGGGCTACCGGGAAAGAGAAGCTGTAGGCGCCGAGGATGCGAATACTGCAAATGAGCCGCAGCTGGAGTCCACAGACGACTTTCTGGGCCGGGTGCAGGTGCGCAAAACCCCAACCCTGACATCGACCCCCCCGACAAACCCGGGCCGCATCTCTGCAAGTGCTGTGCATATGGCGCGCCCGGCCCTTGAGACAGCTCGTCTGACCACGTTCGCCTCTGGAGCCGGCGTGCTTGGCTTCCGTTTGGATGTGAACTATCTCATGTCTGGCGCTACCGGCGCGCTCACGGATTTTTATGATGCTCCAAGAGCCCCATAGGCCTTGATGTAGAGCTCCGCAGCACAGCTCCGCACAAGGGAGGGCAGCAGCATGAATGTCAGGGTGTCGGCACCAGAGCTGGGCCAGGGCAGCATGTCGAGGACACCACAAGCGCTGGTGTGTTGAGCCAATGTCCCTGGTATGGCTCATCCGCAGGGCTATGTGCGGCTGTATGGCGCGATCACGCAGAGCGAGCGGCCGGGCAACCCGCACGGCCTCCAGCACGCATGGGCCTACCTCGCCAGGTGGGACTGGCACGCGCCAAGACAAGATGCAGCTCACTGCAGTGAGCTAGCTACTCTGCCGTGTCGCATAATCGCACACGCCACGCGTGCCCACAGCCTGGCGTCCCGGGCTGCAGAACGGAGACCTGACCCCCCGGTCGTGCTGCTGCCGCGCCAGGCTACTGAACGAGCTGCCGGCCACGCGGCTCACGGCGACGGCGCTGGAGGCCTTTCTGCGCGTCGCCGGCTACCGGCTGTACGCCGCCTACCGCAGCCAATTCGTCAAGCTGCTGCACCACGTGGACCAATCTTTCCTGGCCGCACTGCAGCAGGTGACAAAACCCTTAACCCTACACAGTCTCAAACATATCCTGCTCCGCCCTGCACCTGCACCTGCACGCTGCGCGCGCGCTGCACATGGGTGCAGGCTCCGTGCACTGCTCGACAGCGCCGGCAGTGAAGCCGCACGCCTGGCCCACTCAGTTTCCTGGGCAGCAGCAGCTTCGCGCCTTCACCCGAGCCGCGTGCGATGTGCTGCACGCAGGCGAACGACCCCGACAGCCGCGCCATCGTGACGCGCATCCGGGCCTTCCTGCACGACAACCAGGTGCAGCATCGAAGCTGATTAGGATCTAAACCCTACATCAGCGCAGCGGTGGTCCGCGCTATGATGCTTCACTCGGAGCTGCGGGGCCACAGGGCACTACAGGGCGGCACAGCCTCGGGGGCCTGCAATGCCAAGACTCTGTGGTGGGCAGCGCGCAGCGGCCCAGATGGCACGGGGAGCAGCTCCTGGGGGATGCTCACGATGCTCTGACAACCACCAGCACGTCCTCTCAGGAACGTGTCTGAAATTCTTGACGGAAGGGGAGGAAGCGCGCAGGCATGTTGCGACCTGCTCGATCGGAGGGTGGCGGCTTGCACCGCTGTGGCAGCCTGCCGCCTCCGGCACCGCTGTGGCAGCCTGCCACCTCCGGCACCGTGCATTCCTGCGATGCCCGCGGCACGCTGAAGCTGCTGACCGTGCTGCGCTGCAGTTTGCGGAGAGCCCAGAGGGGCGAGACCTGCCACGCTTCGACGCCTCCAGCGATGTCTCCTGCCGCGCCTGAAAGCTGCCGCGCCGAAATGCAGACAGCGAGGCAGGGCTTGAAGGACCTGGAGCGCTTCGATACCCAACTGCAGCAAAGCCTCCTGCCGCACCTAATGCGTGCCGCACTCAGCAGGGCCTGCAGGCTCGTGGCGAGAGAGCATGCCGAATCTCGCAAAACTAGCCCCCTTTGAGAGCGGCTGCTAGCCCCGCTTGACACAGCCCTCGCTGAAAAAGGTGCAGGTATTGTTAGGACTTAGGACGTGGAGAATCATCCCCTGCAGGTAGGGCAGCGGTGTCGCTGCTCACTAATCACATGGTACAAGAGAGTGACGGAGGGTGCAGATGGCGGGTAGTGGTTGTAGCTGCACTATGGATTGGGACCGACGTTCTGACAATACTAGCTGCTGTACCCGCAGTGTACCCGCCTCTGGTACCCGTGGTTCCGACAGGGACTCAAAGTGCGAATGGGAAACGTCTGATGAAAAGCTCGCAGAGAACACTCGATGAAATGACAATGGCTAATTCGCTGCGGAAGACCAATCAGAAGTCTGCCCGTCTTTCGTGGCCGCCCGTCCAGCCCGTTTGCTGAAAACCTTGCTTCCGTCGCAGCGTTGCATGGATTTGTTTCACTATCAATGAGAGCGCCGCTTCGTCCGCCTGCCCCCATGCGACTGTCTCGGTGCCAGAGTCATGTGAGGGCTGGCTGCGATGTCGGCAAGCCCCGCTGCAACGAAGTTCGCGGCAGACGTCACGCGGATTACCTCATGTTTTCAGCAGAAAGCAGCCAACTGCGGCGCGTTGGGGTCAGCAGACAGGGATCAATCTCACAGGACGCTGCATCCCGATTTTAGACAGCATCTGAGGGGGTCGCCGCCCGCACGCGGCTCCTCAGCGCCGAAAACCGCACTTTTGCGGGTTGGGTTTAGACAGACAGTTCGATTTTATAGTATTGATGCAGCCTGCACTAGGCCCATAAACCCTGAGTGGCTGCCCGCATCAAGAGTAGATGCGATACAACACCAAACAACTCAGCCAGCAAAGCAACGCGTTCGTACAAACCCAGGTGGATCTCTGACCCTATGCGCATAGGATGCTGTCCGGCTCATTAAGCCCTCTTTCAACAAAACATGTAGACTGAGGTCCCAGGTTTGACTCCCAGAAGGGGCAATTGACAGAAGGGCAGGCACTATGCGATAGGGCACTGGTCGGGCCTGGCACGCTAATGGGGGCCTCTGCAGCCGACTGGGAACGGTAACTGGGAGATGAACGGTGGCTACACCACCTAAAGACCCCAGTCTACATGTTTTGTTGAAAGAGGGCTTAATGAGCCGGACAGCACCCTATGCGCATAGGATGCTGTCCGGCTCATCAAGCCCTCTTTCAACAAAACATGTAGACCGAGGTCTAGGCTCGGTTGAGCATCTATGCAACAGGGCACTGGTCCGGCCTGGCACGCTTATGGGGGCCTCTGCAGCCGGCTGGGAACGGTAACTGGGAGATGAACAGTGGCGACACCACCTAGAGGACCCAGTCTGCATGTGTTGTTGAAAGAGGGCTTAATGAGCCGGAGACAGCAATCCTATGCGCAGAGGATGCTGTCCGGCTCATCAAGCCCTCTTTCAACAAAATGACGCCCGGCCTCGCCCGCTGCATTTCTGGCCATCATTAGGGCTTGTGGCAAAATATTCTTAAACTTCAGTTCATTTTCACCCCAAGCCAACAAAGCCTTAAACGAACAAAGAAGGGGCAACGTCCCGATGCGCCAGTGTGCCTTCGTCGCTTATCCACTCCAATGAGATACTCTTGTTGCCGCCAGGCGGGCCTGTGCCAAAGAAGCATGCAAGACACCACATCAAACATAGTTTACAGCACGGCCGTCCCCATTGGCCTTGCCAATGGCTCATGCACGGTCATGTGCATGCACGACCACATCTCAGCAAGCAAGCGAGTCATCGCCAGTAAACGCACCACTGGGCTTACAATGCAAACATTGACTTTCAAGACAACTCAGGTCAACCAATGCGTAGCAGAAACAAGAAAAATACAGTCCTTCAGCTGCTCACCCGCGCTCAAGTGACCACAGTGGCCTCCTGCCTCCAGATCTACAACCTGCACATGTTCCAACAAGTCACTCAGAAATGTAATTCTCGGCTGACGAATGAAGCTGTGTATGCATCATGTCAATAGCTGGGCCATCGTTGCATCATGCCTCACAGCTCGCAATGCTGTTTCTGTCGGTGTTTTGGTCAGCCCCGTGATTCAGCCCCGAGAAAATCACGGCACAGTCCTGCTCACATTTGGGCGGTTCGCCAATCGGTCCTGCATGGACCAATGTACCTGCGCGCACCTGGTTATTGGCGGAGTAGCGGAAGCCAAAGCCGAAGGGTTGATAATTATACCCAGGGTTGTTGCGGAATGCGGGGTCGTAAGCCAATGCGCTGACTGAAAATGGCGTCCCTCTGAGGTCGATGTTGGCATGCCCTGTGCCGGACACAAGATGTGAGATGTTGTTCAGTGCAGGCCGTCATCCAAATTGCACCCAGTCGGGCATTAAACGTATGCATGCAGTCGTGTGTTGACTTGCCAAGAGCCAGTCGGCATGATGAGTGCAAATGACACTAGCCGACAACCATGTGCATGGCTAGGTTCCAGCCGGACTACCTCCGCAATCACACATGCACCTGCATAAGCGTTGCAACCACCAGCAAGTCCATACTCCATGGGCGCATGGCTCCCACCATACTTTGTACCGCCATTGCTTGTTGCAAAGGTGGAATCCTGAACGATGGACATCGTGGCCACATCTAAACGGACCTGCATACCATGACATCACCGTATTAGAGACGCGGAGCCCTATGCTCAGCTATTTAAGCATAGCGCTTGTCTGGTGCGTATCAGCCGGTCTGAATGGCTGCGCCTCAAATGTGGATCACCAAGCAATGCGCGGTCTCGCATTGAAGACATAGCAAACCCTCGAGACAGCATGGTGCAAGTTAACAACCACGACACACTCGCCATTGCTGCGGTGGCCCGCTACCGAGTGCATCAACCAGAGTGGGTCAACCACCCTGTCTGGTGGCAAATGTGTCGAAAGAGATGTTGCATTCCACAACGCCGCACCTTCGTGTAATAAGCGCAGGCTGAATCACTGTAGCACGCGTAATTGTACGTGTGAGCGGCGGTGTCCTCGTCCACCTTTGCCAGCTGTCATTGCAGCCACAGGTATGCGCTCAGTCTAGTCGCATTTCCACCACCAATCGAGGGAGAGAGCACTCCGAGTGGCGACATTGAAAACGGGGGAACAGGCAGGGACCCACATCCACGACTTGAGATGAGGGCGCCAGCAGAGTCAGGACATGAGCTGATTTGATTCTTAACGCCAAGGATATTTCATATTTCTGCCTTGGCAAGTGATGCTCGATTACGCACCAGCAGAAACTCTTGCGGAACCGCTGTCTCCATGCCGCTGCAATAGATCGGCACCGCGCCATGAACTGAGTCCAGGCACAGGTAGCGGAAGCCGTCTCCGCCTGTGCGGTCCGAGTCGGCACATGTGGACGGGCACAAACTGCCTGCACACACCACCATCCGCAAATGACCGCAGCCATCAGGGTTTTGGCATGCAACGCATGCAAAACATCTGCAAACCTTGCCATCACAAAGTTGGTAGCTGTGCCGGCAGCGTCAGGCAGGCTTGAACCCACATCAAATTGCAGCGGCAGCATCACTACGACTAACAACCATATTGCGCCAGTGCCGCAGGGAACCCAAGGGTGTCGGGAGTAAAGTGGGCGCCAGCGTGCCTTTGTCGCTTGTCCACTCCAATAGGATGCTTGCGTCGCCACCAGGCGGGCCTGTATGGAAAACCATGCGAGGCGCCCCATCAACGGCATTTGGTGAATCCGCTCGGGAGTGCATTGCAAAGGCGAGCATTGCAGCCGGACCCATGAGCCAGTGTTTCATAATGTCTGTTGCGCCAGCATGAGGTGGGCACTTATGGCCGTCCCCGTTGGAGATGCCTATGGTTTCATGCACGGTCATTTGCATGCGAGACCACATCTCAGCAAGCGAGCAAGTCATTGCCAGTGATTTAACCTTTGGGCGAACAGAGCGAACCATTGCTTTTACATGCGGGTCAGAGCATCAACCATTGGGTAGCACATCTAAACAAGGAACAATCCTGTGGCTGCTCACCCGCGCTCACATGGTCACAGCTGCCCTCCGCCTCCAGGTCGACAACCTGCACGTGGTCAGAAAAGACACCTAGAAAAGCATGTGTTGGCTGATGAATCGGAGGCTGCGTATGCAATCTGTTCACAGCTCCACCTTTGTTGTATTCTTGTTTGCCTCACAACTCAACTGCTGTCGTCAATGCTTTGATGAGCCGCAGAATCCTCTGTAACGCTGCTGGTGTTTGGCAGGTCGCCAATCAGCTAAGCAACTTGACGAGAATCAGCGCGCACCTGGCTGTTGGCGGAGTAGCGGAAGCCACAGCCGTAGGGTAGATAAAATGCGAGGTCATAAGCCAATGCGCTGACAGAAAAAGGCGTCCCTCTCAGGTCAATGTTGGCATCGGCATGCCCTGATCCTGACACGAAATGGGGGACACGTTTTTGAGCGGGCGATTCACCAAATTGCACCCAGTCAACAATGGCACTCGGGGGCACTGACACGTATGCTTGTATTGCGTGATGACTTGCCAAGAGCCACCCAATTTGTCAGCAACAGGCAGTCATGCACGAGAAGACACGTGCAAACAATGCTGCGCCACAAACATGTGCTCGGCTAGGCTCCAGCCATACCACTTGCACCTTCAACAAACACCTGCACAAGGCATGCACCTGGATAGCCACCGGCAGATCCGTATGACATGAGCGCAGCGCTCCCATCAGAATCTGGAATGCCCAAAACGCCGGTTCCAAAGGTGGAGTCTTGAACAATCGACATTGTGGCCACATCTAAACGGACCTGCGTACCATGAAGTCATTGTGTTAGAGAAGCGGTGCCCTATGCTGAGCTAGCTCAGCACAGCGTTTCTCCGGTGCTGATGATTTGGTCATGAATGGCAGCGGCTCAAAACGTAAATTACCAAGGCAACATGCAATCTCGCATCACAGGCAAAGTAAAGCGCGGGCAGCATGGTGCAGACGATGACCACGACACACTTGCCATGCAATGGCTTTCTACCAAGTGCGTCAGCTAGCAGAGCGCATCTTCACACTCTCAAGTGTCTAAAGGCAAATCGCCTTTCACGAGGTCATATTAAGTGCGCACCCTTGTGTAATAAGCGCAACTTGCAACACCGCGGCATGCGTAGTTGCGACCGCCATAGTCCGCGTCCAACTTCGTTAGCTGTTGCCAGAGACATGCGCTCAGTCTAGTCTGATTCACCAGCCATGAAGGGAGGGAGCATGTTGAACAGCGACACCAAATATGGGAGATCGGGCAAGGAGGCGAACCCACGTCCACAATCGACATGAGGGCACTACCGAGCCAGGACACAAGTTGATTTGATTCTTAATGCCAAGGATATTTCATAAGTCTGCCTTTGCGAGTGATACATTCTTTGTGTCGCACCAATAGAAACTCTTGTGGAGCCGCTGTCTCCATGCCGCTGCAGTAGATGGGCACCGCGTCATGAACGGAGTCCAGGCATAGGTAGCGTACGCCATCACCGCCTGTACGATCCGAGTCGGCACATCTGGACGGGCACATCCTGCCTGCGCACAACAACATCCACGAATGGCCGCAGCTACAAGACTCGTGGCATGCAGCGCGCGCAAAACACTGTAACCCTGCCTATTGCAGAGTTGGTAGCTGTGCTGGCAATGGCACCATCACCAAAAGTTATATGGCACCACTACTGCAGGAGAATCAAGAGTATCAAGAGAAAAATGGGCGCCAACGTGCCTTTTTGGCTTGTCCACTCCAATGAGATGCTTGCATTGCCACCGGGCGGGCCTATATTGAATGGTATGCTTCATCAACAGGATCCTGTAGACCTGCTTATTGGGATTGTATTCTGAAGGGGAAGATGCGACCGGACTCGTGGGCCAGGGTGCTTAAAGTCAGCTGGTGCGCCAGCCCGGGTGAGCACATATGTATGGCCGTCCCCATTGGTATTGTCATGGCTCATGCACGGCCATGTGCATGCGAGACCACATCTCAGCAAGCGAGCGAGCCATCGCCAATAAATGCATTGCTTGGCTCACAACGCAGATACACATAGGTCACGACACCATCCATTGGGTAGCACATCTGAAAAAGAAACAGTCTTGTAGCTGCTCACCCGCAATTAAGTGGCCACAGCTGCCCCCCACTGCCTCCAGGTCTACAACCTGCACGTGTTCAGAAGGGACACTCAGATATGCAGTTTTTTTTTGCTAATGAATGAGGCTTTGTATGCAACACATCAACAGTTTTTCCATTGTTGTATGTATCTTGCCTCACAGCTCATCACGCTGCTACCATCAGTGCTTAGGTCACAGGCCCAAAATCTCAGATACGCTGCTCACATCTGCCAAGTCGCCAATCCTCCATGCAAATGCAAAGAATCAGCATGCACCTGGTTATTGGCGGAGTAGCGGAAGCCACAGCCATAGGGTAGATAGAATGCAAGGTCGTAAGCCAATTCGCTGACTGCAAAAGGCGTCCCTCGCAAGTCGATGTTGGCATACCCTGTGCCAGACACAAGATGGGGGATTTTGTAGCGAGCAGGTGGTTCCTCGAAATGAATCCAGCCAACATCGGTACTTGGGGCACTGACACATAGGCATGCATCATAAGATGACTTGCCATAGTCACCCAACATGTCAGTGGCTGGCACGACACGACACGTGCGGACAACGCTGTGAGTTTATCATGTACTCGGCTAGGCTGCAGTGAATTACAATTCAATAAGAAGCACGCCTGTGTAAGCGTCGTAATCGTAGTCATGGCCACCAGCGGATCCGTACTCCATGGGTAAAGTGCTCCCATCAAACCTTGTACCATAATCGCTGGTCGCAAAGGTGGAGTCTTGAACAATGGACATTGTGGCGACATTTAAACGGACCTGCATTCTGTGCCGTTGTCGTGTGAGACAGGCGGAGCTCCATGCTCAGCTACTTCAGCATAGCGCTTGGAGGGATGTCCAAGCAAGTGGTGTGCCACAACACCACGCAGATCACCACAACAACACATAATGTCGCATCACATGCACAACTAAGCGCTGGCAGCGTGGTGCAGATTATGACCACGCGATACGGTAAACTTGCCATGCAGTGGCTCGCTACCGAGTGCATCAGCCAGAGTGGGTCAACCACCCTGTTAAGTGTCAAAAGGAGATTCGCTTTCAGAAGGCCGTACTGAGTGCGCACCCTTGTGTAAAAAGCGCAGGCTGACATAACGTAGCATGCGTAATTGTATGTGTGAGCGGCAGTGTCCCCGTCCACCTTTGTTAGCTGTCATTGCAGCCACAGGTATGCGCTCAGTCCAGTTGCATTGCCACCGGTCATGAAGCAAGGGAGCACTTCGATTGGCGACACCACAAATGGGAGCATGGGCAGGGAGTCGGACCCACATCCACAACTTGAGATGAGGGCGCCAGCAGAGTCAGGACATGAGCTGATTTGATTCTTAACGCCAAGGAAATTTCATAATTCTGCCTTGGCGAGTGATGCTCGATTACGCACCAGCAGAAACTCTTGCGGAACCGCTGTCTCCATGCCGCTGCAATAGATCGGCACCGCGCCATGAACTGAGTCCAGGCACAGGTAGCGGAAGCCGTCTCCGCCAGTGCGGTCCGAGTCGGCACATGTGGACGGGCACGGTCTGCCTGCGCACACAACATATGCAAATGACCGCCGCCACCAGACTCTTGCCAAGCAGCGCGCGCGAAACATTGTAAACCCTGCCCTTGCAAAGTCGGTAGCTGTGCCGGCAGCGACAGGCGGGGTCGAGCCCACATCGTGCTGCAGCGGCACCATCACTAACCACCATACTGCACCACTGCTGCAACAGACTCAAGGGTGTCGAGAGGAAAGATGGGCGCCAGCGTGCCTTCGTGGCTTCTCCACTCCAATGGGATGCTTGCGGTGCCACCAGGCGGGCCTGTATTGAGAACCATGCGAGGCGCCACATCAACAGCTTTCTAGCGTGGCTGTCCGCGTTCGAGATGCCAATAGCTCATGCCAGGTCATGTGCATGCAAAGAATTGAGCGAGTCAGTGCCAGTAATTACGCCGTTGGGCTCACAGCGCAAACGTTGCTTTCTACATACAGCCACAGCACAACCAATGGGTAGCACATCTGAACAAGGAACAATCCTGTTGCTTCTCACCCGCGCTTAAATCGCCACAGTTGCCCCCTGCCTCCAGGTCTACAATCTGCATGTGTTCAGAAGGGAATGCACCCAGGAATGCATGTTATCGCTGTTGAATCGGAGGCTGCGTATGCAACATGTCAACAGCTCCCCCGTTGTTGTATTCTGCGTCACAGCTCATAATGCTGCTTCCTTCAACGCTTCAGTCAGTGCCAAGCTCGTCAGCGCTGCTCAGGTCTAGCAGGTCGCCAAAGCCATGCAAACAGTCGCGAATCAGCGTGCACCTGGTTATTTTGGGAGTAGCGGAAGCCACAGCCAAGGGGTAAATAAGATGCGAGGTCGTAAGCCGATGCGCTGACTGAAAAGGGTGTCCCTCTCAGGTCGATGTTGGCATACCCTGTGCCAGACACATGATGGGGAAGTCTGGTGCGAGCAGGCGACTCACCGGAAAAACATCCAGTCAGCATCGGCACTTCGGGCACAGACTTGCACACATCGTGTGATGACTTGCGAGAAGCCACCCAGCGCAACATACCAGCAGCACGCCGTCATGCACGACAACACATACGCAGACAACGCTGTGACTGAGTCAAGCATGTACTAGGTTTCAGCCTTATCACTTCCACAATCAGCCACTACACACCTGTTGGAGCGTCGTGATTGTAGCTACCAGCGGACCCGTACTCCATGGGTGCGTCGCTCCCACCAAACTGTGTGCCGCCATTGCTGGTCGCAAAGGTGGAGTCTTGAACAATGGACATTGTGGCGACATCTAAACGGACCTGCGTACCATAATGTCGTTGTGTTGGAGAGGCAGAGCCCCATGCGCAATTACTGCACCATAGTGCTTGTCTGGAGCGGATCGATCGGCCATGAAAGGCCGCGCCTCAGAACGCAAATTACCATGGCAACATTCAATCTCGCATCCCAGGCAAAGCAAGGCCCTGGCAAAGGGCCTTGTTGGTGCAGATGGTGCAAATTATTGCAATGGCACACTCGCCATGCGGTGGCTCATCACCAAGGGCTTCAGCCATCGCGGGTCAACCACCTTTTGATTGTCACAAGAGAAGGTGCCTTTCCATGAGGCCACTATGAGCGCGCACCCTCGCGTAATAAGCGCAGGCCGAATCACCATAGCATGCGTAATTGTATGTGCGAGCGGCCGTGTCCCTGTCCACCCTCGTTAGCTGTCATTGCAGCCAAAGACATGCGCTTAGTCCAGTCGCATTTCCACAGCCATGAAGAGAAGGAGCACTTCGATTGGCGACACCAGAAATGGGAGCATGGGCAGGGAGTCAAATCCACATGAACAACTCGGGATGGGATTCAGTCCCACATGCACAACTCGAGATGAGGGCACTAGCGCGCCAAGACAAAGATCTGTTTTTTTCACAACACCAAAGGCTATGTCATAGTTTAGCCTTCGCGAAGGATGCTCCATTACGCACCATAAGAAACTCTTGTGGAACCGCTCTCTCCATGCCATGGCAGTAGATGGGCACCGCGTCGTGAACTGAGTCTAGGCACAGGTAGCGGACGCCATCACCGCCAGTGCGGTCCGAGTTGGCACATCTGGAAGGGCATGCCCTGCCTGCGCAATAGAACATCCGCAAATTACCGCAGCCACCAAATCCTCGGCGCGCAGCGCAAGCGAAACATGTAAACCCTGCCATTGCAAACTCGGAAGCTGTGCCGGCAGCGTCACGCAAAGTCGACCCACATCGTGCTGCAGCGGCAGCAACACGAACGACCATACTGCACCACGATTGCACGCAAGACACCGAATGCTGTCGGGATTGAAATGGCAAAATCTCTGAGATTGGTAAGTCAGAAAGAAAGCTGGGCGCCAGCGCGCCTGTGTCGCTTGTCCACTCCAACAAGATGCTTGCGCCGCCACCATACGGGCCTGTACAATAAACGCATGCAAGACGCCACATCAACGGCATCCTTTAGACCCGCTTGGAAATGTATGGCAACGGCGAGGTTTGCACCCGGACCCATGGGCCAGGGTGCGACGCGTTAGCTGTTGCGCCAGCCCGGGATGAGCACATATGGCCGTCCCTACTGGAGGCGTCCATGGCTTGTGCACGGTCATTGGCATGCAAGACCACACCTCAGCAAGTGAGCGAGTCATCGCCAGTGAGCGCACCGCTGGGCTCGCAGCGCAAACACTGACTTTCTACATAGGTCATGGCACCATCAACTGGGTAGCACATTTGAACGAGGATCACTCCTTTAGCTGCTCACCCGGGCTCAAGTGACCACAGTTGCCCCCTGCCTTCAGGTCTACAACCTGCACGTGTTCAGCAAGGACACTCAGAAATGCATGTTTCGGCTGACAAAGGAGGCTTTGTGTGCAACATGTAACAGATGGGCCATTGTTGTACCTTGCCTCACAGCTGATAATGCTGCTGTCATCGATGCTTGTGTCTCAGCCCCAACCTCCTTAGCAATGCCGTTCACGTCTGGCAGGTCGACAATCAGCCAAGTAGACGAAGCTTCAGCGTGCACCTGATCACTGTGGGAGTAGCGGAAGATACAGCCGAGGGGTAGATAGAATGCGAGGTCGTAAGCCGATTTGCTGACTGAAAATGGTGTCCCTCTCAAGTCGATGCTGGCATACCCTGTGCCGACACGAGTTGGTGGTTTTATTTGAGCGTTATCGAAATGCACTCAGTCAACATCGGCACTTGACGTACTGTTGAAAGAGGGCTTAATGGGCCGGACAGCATCCTATCGCATAGATGCCTGCCCTTCTGTCAATTGCCCCTTCTGGGAGTCAAACCTGGGACCTCAGTCTACATGTTTTGTTGAAAGAGGGCTTAATGAGCCGGACAGCATCCTATGCGCATAGGGTTGCTGTCCGGCTCATTAAGCCCTCTTCAACACGCACTGAAACGTATGCATGTATCGCGTGGTGATGACTTGCCAAGGGCCAGCCAATATGTTAGCAAATGCCGACATGCACGAGAAGATACGTGCAACCAACGCTGAGAGTGAACCCATGCGCTCGGCTATGGTCCAGCTGTAGTACATCCGCAGTCAGACACACACCTGCATCAGCATCGTAGTCTGCGGTGTCGTAGCTACCAGCGGATCCGTACGCCTTGGCAACGCCCTCACCACCCTCCCCGCAGCCATCGCAAGTCGCAAAGGCAGAGTCTTCAACAATGGACATCGTGGTCACATCTAAACGGACCTGCATACCGTGTCGTCACCGTGTTAAGAGAGCCGGAGCCCCATGCACAGCTACTTCAGCATAGCGTTTGTGTGGTGCGGATCAAATGGCCGTGAGTCACAACGCAGATCACCACGGCAACATGCAGTCTAGCATTACAAGCAAAGCGAATCGGTTGCAGCATGGAAATCTGCGGTCAATACCCCGGCACACTCGCCATGCGGTGGCTCGCTACCCAGCGCATCAGCTGGAGCGACGCAATCACCCTGTCAACAAGTTGTCAATATGGAATTCGCTTCCTCGAGGCCACACTGAGTGCGCACCTTCGTGTAATAAGCGCAGGCTGAATCACTGTAGCACGCGTAATTGTATCTGTGAGAGGTGCCGTTTATAATTCGCAGCTGTTGCAGCCACAGATGTGCGCTCAGTCCAGTTGCGTTTCCACCAGCCATAAAGGGAGGGAGCACTTGGAGTGGCGACACCAAAACGAGAGAACAGGCAGGGAGTCGAACCCACTGTCAGAACTTGACATGAGAGCACCAGCAAGCCAGGACATACTATGATAGGTTGTTTGTAAGCAACAATGAAGTTGAGGATGTAGTCTTGGCGAGTGGTGCTACAGTACGCACCGGTAGAAACTCTTGCGGATCCGCTGTCTCCATGGCACGGCAGTAGATGGGCACCGCATCATGAACTGAGTCTAGGCACAGGTAGCGGACGCCATCACCGCCAGTGCGGTCCGAGTTGGCACATCTGGAAGGGCAAACCGCTGCACAACAGAGATGGCAAATATCAAAGCTGCAGAAATTGATCCATGCTCTACCATGTGATTGGATGTGTTCCAGCAAGCAATCAGCAATAACGTTGCACTTGCACAGACTGACGGCTGTGCCAGTTCTGCCATGACTCCAGCATGTCAGAGCAGCAGCTGTGACGGCAACAATTGTCCAGCCGCAACATATGTGCGTGTGCAGTAAGCCTGGCACCCGGGGGGGGTCGAAGTGTTGCTGGCGGGGAAGCACGTCTTCCTGGCGGAGGGGCGCGCTTTGCCAGCGGGGGAGCCTGCTTTGCCGGCGGCGGGGTGCGCTTGCCTGGCGGGGAAGACTGCCTTGTTGGCGGCGGGGCGCCCTTTGCTGGTGGGGGAACCTGCCTTGTAGGCGGCGGTGCGCTCTTTGCTGGCGGAGGAGACTGCCTCGTTGGCGGAGGAGAGTGCTCTGCCGGCGGCGGGGTGCGCTTTGCTGGCGGCGGGGAGCGCTTTGCTGGCGGAGGAGACTGCCTTGCTGGCGSMGKGGCACCCTTTGCTSGCGGGGGAGCCTGCCTTGCAGGCGGCGGTGCGCGCTTTGCTGGCGGAGGAGACTGCCTCGTTGGCGGCGGAGACTGCTCTGCCGGCGGCGGGGTGCGCTTTGCTGACGGCGGGGAGCGCTTTGCCGGCGGGGGAGCCTGCCTTGCTGGCGGCGGGGTGCGCTTGCCTGGCGGGGAAGACTGCCTTGCAGGCGGCGGTGCGCGCTTTGCTGGCGGTGGAGACTGCCTCGTTGGCGGCGGGTTGCGGATTGCTGTCGGGGGCGACTGATGCGCCGGTGGTGAGAGTCGCCTTGTCGGCGGAGGAAACTGCCTCGCCGGCGGCGGGGTGCGCTTCGCCGGCGGCGGGGCGCGCTCCGTTGGCGGGGGAGACTGCCGTGTCAGCGGCGGGCTGCGCTTTGCCGGCGGGGCAGGCTGTTGCGCCGGTGGTGGGGGTCGCTTTGTCGGCGGAGGAGACTGCTTCGCCGGCGGCGGGGAGCGCTTCGCTGGCGGTGGGGCGCGCTCTGCTGGTGGGGGAGACTTCCTTGTAGGCGGCGGCGCACGCTTTGCCGGCGGGGGAGCTTGCTTTCCAGGCGGGGGCACCGTGAGTACTGTAAGCCAGAAAATGCCACTGATGAGAAGGTTTTCACCTTTTGTTGGTGAGACAGCTGCATTTGAAACTGAGTAGGTGCTTTCAACCGTACAATGCAGTAACTACCATGCCGACTGCCATTGCAGTGCTTCTATAAAAGATGTGGATGTGTATCTGCCACGTGAATGGCAAAGCTTAAGGGCCAATCGTTATGCAGTACTCACCACTTGCCGTTGCAGTGGCAGCCAGGGCGCGGGGTCGCCCTCTCAGGGTCGCGGCTGCGACTCCAAACGCCATATCGACCAAGCCGTCAGCTGTGGCCGTCAGGCGGGCCTGCAGATTGCAAACGAGCCAGATCCATTGGTGGGGGGGTACTGCAATTNTTGCCTCGATGAGTCTGGCTTGGACCCTGCCTTGAATTATAAAGTAGGCATCAGATGGCAAAATGGCAAAATATGTAAAACATGCGAAACATGGCAAAATATGTTGTGCCGGACGGCGGTGCAATGTTGCCCGCCAGAAGACTCTTAAGTTTCCTGATGTCTTGGCGGCCAGTCTCTAGTTTTTGACCTTGAAGACGATAGGCATGGGCATAAGCGCTGGTTCGGCATGGGCGTCAGACCTGCTGTATTGTTGAAGTGTTGGCCGCCTCCACGCTTCCTGAAGTGTTGACACGCGCCTCTGTTGCTGAAGTTGCAGCCATGATCAGCAACATGAGCGCCTGAGTTTGCCGCAGCATGCGGCCCGGATGATGAGCCATCTGCGCAGTGCACAAGATGAGAGCGGTCAGTCGGGTGAGCATTGAGCAGTCGTAGTGAATGGATCCCGGCAGCCTTGCACCGCTGCGAGCGGGGCCCCACGTCGTGGAGACGAAAGACAGTGGTGATGAGCCTCGCGATAAATTCGGTGAGAGTGGCTGCGTGGCAATCATGGAGCAGCTGAGGAACTGCAATCAACCAGAAAACGTGCGGGTGCGCGTTCATCATTAAGCTGGTTTTATGGCACTTTATGGAGCTGTAACAACCCGCAGCGGAATATGCATCCGTACGCTGGGTTGCAGAGCATTAAAACGAGCTGGCTCAGAGTGTCGTGCAGACGCCACTGCCCGGCCGCAACTGCGCGGCCGCAGAGGGCGCTGCGAATTAAATGCGGATCGAGCTTCTGCTGGCGCCATCCCGGCCGCAGAGTGTCGTGATCCTCGCTGCAAGGCTATGAAGCGTTCCGGGGAGAATTTGTGACCACCAGGAGACACCAGTAGCAACTGCTGTGCCTAGTTGAAGTTTGCCGGTGTGTGAGCCCAACACGGAACCGCAGACCATACGCAGACTGCGGAGTCCTCCGGAGGTGCACGGCAACGGCAATTTCCGCCAGCAGCCGGAAGGAACTGCGGCAATGCGAAGATTTTTGGGTTCTACCCTGCTGACGACCCGCCAGCTGCGGCAGATGTACCATGACACCTTCAAACAGGGTCAAATCTTCCGGGCTAACGTGCGCTATGGCCTGGCAGGTGAGAGTGCTCCAGCCGTTGCCGCAAAAAGATGATACCGAACCAGCTGATGCATAGCTCGCACTGCTGATGCGCTATCGTGCAGGCGACGGCGCTGATGCTGCTGCGGCCGAGCACAACACAACACAAGGTTACTAATACCTCGGCAACAAGCACGCACGGCGCCTTGCTGGCCGGACCCGACCGGGCCAGCTGAGTCCGTTGAGAGTCGACTTCCTCTTGCACGTCTTGCCTCAGCCTCTTAATGCGACCGTTGCATAAAGCCATGCGTCGGGCAGACTTGGGAGTGTTCTTTGGCATCGGCGACAGCGTTGGGTATTGGCAGACCCACAGCACAGCCCTGCACTGATCTGCGATGCTTTGCAGCATCTGCGCACCCACAACGCGTGCTCGTGATGGACGCGGTAGGCTCCTATCTGTTTGGAGACGCCCGGCGACGCCCGTGATCACCGGCCGCCAGCAGCTGTATGATGGTGCGGCCGCTGCTACGGCTGAAATTTTGAACTCATCGTCTGGCTCTTGCTGACCAGTGAAGCTTTTGCCGATGCGCAAGTGGGCTTGGAGTTGTGAGTTCGCGTCATGCAGGGTAGGGGCTAGAAGGCTTTGTGCAATACCTTGCTTGGTTAATGCCCTCTAAGCACCTTCAGTAAAACCTGTTGCCCACGGCTCTTAAGCTTCAAGCATTGAACAGTATGAGATCATGAGGGTCGAGCAAGCAGATACATTGAATAATGATAACCTTGATCAAGCCCTACCCTACCGACGCCCTTTCAGGTGCAGACGGCGTCAGACTTTCGACTTGCAACTTTTTTCCATCCTTCGGATCCCTGCGTTTCCAACTGCCTCGACATCCTTGTCAGATTGTAGCGTCTCAGATTTCCGCATTGTCAGCACATGAGAATTGTTTGGTAGCAGAGTTCTGCTCATCCCAACCGTCGGCCATCATCCACGGTTGCGTTTTGCAGCCTGCCGCTTTCATAGGCATGTCGCCTTTGTTGAAGCGCACCGAGGTGCACTGAGGAACATTTTGTGTGCTGTTGCAGAGGTCATCGCCGGCTGACGCAGCACAGCATTTTCTGCGGCGGTGAGTCTGCGGGGGCGACCATGGCCGCGAGTACAGGTCCATCCCCTGCACATCCTGCTGAGTTTATTTACGCCGAGTGTGATACATTATGCTGGTCCCGACACGTACAGGCGGCAGCCACTTACAAGTCCAAGCGTGACGCCTGCGGCCCCGGTGAGGACGCCCTGCAAATTCACCCGCAGCGAGCATGTCCTGGCAGCCACCATACGGAGAGTACGGTGAGCCACGCAAGGCATCTGCTCGTGCCTTCCCTTTTCATCTCACGTGTTACCAGAATATGGTAAGGGTTGCAACATGTTGTGGCTGGAGGCATCGCCGATGATTGAGCTGCGAGGCGTCTGACCGTGTCCGACGCGATGCGACGCCGCAGGCCAGCAGGGCGGCTACGGACAGACCCAGGCCAGCGGCGGCACCGCCGGCTCGAAGTTCGACAGCGACCCGGCCTTCTCCGTGCCTCCTCCTGGCGGGCCGCAGGGCGGCTATGGCCAGCCAGCGCCGGGGCAGCTCGGCGGCCAGGCGCCCTACGGCGGCCCGCAGCAGAGCGGGGGCAGCTGGAGCGGCAGCGTCGGCGGCGGCTCGAAGTTTGACAGCGACCCCTCTTTCAGCAGCGGCAACGGTGGCGGCGGCGGTGGCGGCTACAGCGGCCCCCAGTACAGTGGTGGCGGACAGTGTGCGCCGCACCAACAGTGGGGCGCGCCACCGCAGCAGTACAGCCAGCCTCCGCCGCAGCCGCAGTATTCCGGCGGCTACGGCGGCCCGCAGGCCGGCTTCGGCGGCCCGCCGCCGCAGTATGACGGAGCGCCGGCCTATGGCGGCCCGCCACAGCAGCCGCCGCAGCAGCAGTGGGACGGCCGGCAGCAGGGCCACCCGCTGCCGCCGCAGCAGCACCCTGTGCCGCAGGCTGGGCACGCACCGGCGTACGCCAGCCAGCCGATGCAGCCACTTGCGCACGGGCCGGGACCCCACCCAGGTGCCGCAAGCTGCCTGAAAACTCTGCCCAGAGGTTTGGGGTATCACCAAGCCTGCACGCGGCCAGGCAGCTTTCGCGGCTGTTGCATGGGCTGATCGCCTCCAGGCCGGAGGGTTTTGCAAGGATGAAGCCTCAGTTCCGCGAGGTCTTGCAATAGGCGTCGTGCAGCCCAGCCGAGGCTGAGGCCTGACCGGGTGTGATCGTGCGCAGTGGCGCCGTACGCGCCGGGCATGCAGCAGCCGTCGGCGCCCGGGCCCCAGGGCCAGGGCCAGCTGAGCGGGCGCAAGCGCGCGGTGCTGTGCGGCTGCAACTACAAGGGCACATCCGCGCAGCTGAACGGTGAGCCACGCCAGGGGCCGAGACCGCGTCCTGCACCTAGACCCGTATTCCTGCGCCTGCATCGTGGCGGGATGTCCAGCAATCTTCCGTGCGGCCGGGTCCAGAGGCTGCTGTCGCCTTCTGCGCTGGCACATGCTGAACGCCCTAGCACCAGTCTGGCGCCTGATGAGATGCACATCGTGTTTCTGATGCGCCCTGCAGGCTGCATCAACGACTCGTTGTGCATGAAGTACCTGCTCATAAAGCGCTTCAACTTCCAGGTGAGGTGCCGTGCTCCAGCAGCTCAGATTGGGCAGGCAGAATGCATGCGGCGTCGCAGCGTTTCTGAGCATGTGCTTCATGCCTGACTGTGCACCAGTGTCTAGTATGGCAGCGGGTTAGAGGGGCACCATGGGGAATTCGATGCCACAGGGCGGGAGGCGCTGCGGTGCAATCTGATTGACAGAAATTGGACATGGGCACTGCAGCAGCGTGACTCATCGTCCAGTCGTGCTTTATGGCGTCGGTGCGGCATCCGTGGCGCCGCACCATGCGCCATCACCTGGAGAAGCTGCGCCTCCCTAGCTAGGCCTAGGCACCTAGGCACCTAGGTGAACCCTTACCCCTATGACTCGACTGAGAGGCTCCGCTTCCATCCTGTCCCCTCGCAGGAGCAGGACATCCGCCTGCTCGTGGACGACCACCCCAACCCGGCGCACTGGCCCAAGCGCGCCAATATTGTGGCGTGCATCCGCTGGCTGGTGGACTCAGCGCAGCCCGGCGACGACCTGTTCTTCCACTTCTCTGGTGCGGCTGCGTCATGCTCGTGCACCGTGCCACGCGCGGCGCAGGTCGGGTGTCCTGCCTCAGTTGGTGCTGTGCCCGAGGACAGCCGCGGCTACCTGGGAGGTGGAGTTTGCACCGGGTTGTGCTGACTGCTCACGCAAAAGGCTCCTCCACCAGCTCAAGGGGCTGGTGGGCCGGACGACAGTTCATTCCCGGCGGCACGGCCTTGCATGATGCAAATTGGCAGGCTCGCCGGCAGGTCTGTCAAAGACTGAAGAATTCCTAAACCCTCCCGCAGGCCACGGGTCGCAGGAGCCGGACCCCACCGGCGAGGAGACCAGCGGCCTGAACGACACGATTCTGCCCTGCGACTACAAGACCGCTGGCCAGGTGGGGATCATTTCCTGCGACGGCTCTGCTGGGCCCCGCCGACGCGCACGGCGTGCCGCCAGGAGGCGTCTCGAGTCGATTCACTGGCTTCGGATGTTGCGGGCGCCGCAGATCAGACTGCTCACAGATGCGGCAGCGCAGCGCCGGTGCCTTGGATTTGCTTAAAGGTTTTAGGCGTCTGCAGAACATGCTTTGCTGGACCATGGCGGGGCTCCGGCTGGCCGTGGGCAGCTCAGGCTGCCTGCCTAGCTTACCTTTCTGAAGCATGATGCGACGTTTTGCTTTTGTGCGCAGATCTCGGACAACGAGCTGAACCAGCGCTTGTGAGCCCCCGCCACCCTCGGCCACTGCTTCTCCTGTCCCCGAGCATCTGCAATCGTTGCACACGCCAAGACAGCTGCGCACTTTGGTGCCGCCTGCGCCAGCCACCCTGGCGTCGCGGCAGCGCCCGTGGGCTGTCTGGCCCGTCCAGATCCAGATTTGGTGCAGGTGGCGGCCCAGCTGGCACCTCTGGTTCTGCATGTGCACTCATCATCGAGTTGCTGCGGGACGAACGCGCCCTGATGCCGTCCCGCCTGCCACCCCAGGTGCAACCCGCTGCGGCAGGGTGTGCGGCTGCACGCCGTCATTGACGCCTGTCACTCCGGCTCCGCTCTGGACCTGCCCTTCCGATGCAAGGCGCGTGCCAGACGGACTGCGCCAGTCATCTTGTTGTCGAGGCCAGCACAAACACGCAGCCACCAGCCAGGGGCTGCTGCTGCATGTGAGGTTCGGTTTTTAGGGTTTCGTTGCAGGGTTACTGAGCTGTAGGGGTCGTGCTGCGGAGGCCTGAGAACCTTGTCAGGCCTGCAGGCTGCAAGTGGTGGGGCCGGGCCGCCAAGGGTCATCAGCACAGCGTTCACCAAGCAGCTGAGTACAGCTCTGCAATCCAGGGCGTCGGGCCCGGGTGGAAGAGCAACCACACAGAGGGGCGGTGGCACATGCTTCTCAGTAATCCATGCCATGACCCGTCGCTTGTGTGGTATCGGCAACAGATCAAGGGTGGCGTGCCCAAGTGGAAGAGCGAGTACATAGAGGGACGGCAGCGCAGCCACAAGGGCACCGCGGGCGGCCTGGCGGTGCAGATTGCCGCTGCTGGGGACTCGGAGACGGCCGCAGACACCTCCGCACTCTCAGGTGCGGTCCCTGGCAGAAGACGTTTGAGGACTGGAACCGTCAAGATCGCAGGTCGTTCCCGCCGGGGCTCGGAGGTCGCTGTGGACACCTCTGCGCTGGCACAGCTTCCTCAGAAGGATGAAACGTGAGGGGTCGGATGATAATTTTTGGTTTGGGACCCGGGTGTCTGCCCCCTTGAACGCCTCCACATTGTCAGGTGCAGTCGTCAGATATGGTGTTTAAGCTTCTGACAACGGGGAGACGTGAGAGCCGCTGCTGAGGACTCGCTGGGCGCCCACCCGGCGGCTGCACTGTGCAGCCTGCGCTCTTGGCCAGGCAAGATTGCCTCCCAACCAATCTTAAATCTTGCACCGCATCGCAGGGGGCACTTCCACAGGCGCCGCGACCTACTCATTCATACAGGCCATAGAGCAGCACGGCCCCCAGGCGCGAATCCCCAAACCCTGCAGTCCACCTGCGCTGCAGGCTACTGCGAAAGTGCGGCAACTCCCACGGGGTTACCAGCCAGGCCCCGGCTATGAGGCGCCTGTGTGGCACGTGTGGTTGCTCTGCATGCAGCCCTGCTTGCCAACGCTCCGCTGCGACTGGCGGTCGCTGCGGCTGTCACTCCAGCAGACGTCTCGTGGCGCCTCCTGTTGTGCGGCGCCCGAATGATGCGGAGCGGATCCAGACTCGGATAGATGAAGTGATGCCCTGTGGTCGCAGGTCACATACGGCACGCTGCTGCTGCAGATGGACAAGGTGCTGCACTCCATGGGCGGCAGCTCTGGTGCGCTCGCCCTGCCTTCCCTGTGCCCTTGGCGCTGCCTCCTTTACCCTTTGCCTAACCCTAGCTTCTGACAGCACCAGGAAGGTACCTGCACGTCTGTGGTCGCTGCTGGCATGCAAGCCTAGCAGAGGGCGCTTCATTGCGTGCTGCACGGCTGCGGCCGCTGAGTCCCTTGGTGGCCGCTGGCTGTGAGACGCCGCACCCGTGCCATACTGAGGAGCTCTGTTTCGTTGGCAGGCGCCAGCGGCATGATGAGCAGCCTGGGCATCAACAAAATGCTGGGAGGCTTCTCCGGTGGCAGCAAGATCCTGGTGCGCGATGTCGTCGCACGCACCTGTGCACAAAGTAGCATGGTTGCTCGCACGTCGCCGCCGCCCTGCTGTGCATGATGCAACTCGACTGCCCATTTGCATGGTCTCGTTCTGCGGCACATGCGACTGCTCTCTGCATCCGAAATCTGCTCTCTGTGGTGCAGCTGTATCCGAAGTGGTGCGTGACTGCGACGGGTTGTTGTGAGGCATGCTGACTGTGGGCTGCCTTCGCCACAGGGCATGCTGGAGGGCGGTATGTCAGCTGTGGGCGTGCGTGGCGGGCAGACGCCACAGATCAGCGCGAACTACGCCTTTGACATGAACACGCCGTTGCAGATGTGATGCTGTGCGCACGTGCCTGTGGGCGCCGTCGTTGTCTTAGGCGGCGCGTCGGGCCGCTTCAGACTTCACCTGTCGGCAGCGGCAGGGGCGGCGGCGCCGGCGGCCGCCGCACTGTTGACCACGGGGCAACCTGATGACGCCTCACAGTATCAGATGCTGTGTGCATCGAACGCCTGCCGTTGGATGAAGTGCCCTTGGGTGGTGACAGATCACATAAGGGGCACTTTGCCACGAATTGAATTTCAGGACAATTGGCGTGCGGCTGCCTGCATGTAAGCATCAGCAGGGGCAGTTCCTGGCAGAGTTAACAGCGATTGTCTCCCTTCCAATTCATCCACACCTGGCGACTAATGTCCCATGCGAACGGCGATCTCGGAGCAGCTTTCACCAGTTGATCTTGCTAAGAGAAGTAGAATCTCATGAATAGAACGCCTGTCAATCAAGGTCGGCCCAGCACTAGAAATGTCCGGAGCTGACTATTGGCACTCCCAATAATGATGCTGCAGACCTATACATCTGAAGCTTGGAATGATCCCGCTTTGAATCCAGCGATGAAACAAGTATGATGCCGGTCGTAAGTCGTCGAATCTGCTGCCGCACAGCCAACATCATGAACATGTCAGCTGCAGCCCGCATGCCGACACACCAGCCTCACTCAGGGCCAGTAATGCAAGAACAGTCCCAGCGAGCGATAGCGGTTGAAGGTGGCCACGGCGTCCGTCCAGTTGGCCTGCATGTTATAGTGGAAGTAGCGCTCCATGTGCGGGTTGTTGAAGTGCTGCTCCCAGAAGATCTCACTGATGGCGCCTACTAAACCCTGGGCCTCGATCTGCTCCATGAACGCCAGCTCCAGGGCCTCCATATCGATATCCAGCTTGACGACCACAAAGTCGCCGGGGCGGTAGACGCGCTTCAGGATGGCCAGTGGGTGGTCGGCGGCAGCCGCGTCGGCGTCAACGGGCGTGTTGTACCAGTGCATCTTGTGGCGCTGCGCTGCCGGCCACTCGGCCCAGTACTTTGCCGCCGGCGTCTGCGTCACCTCCCACCCTGCAGCGCACGGCGCTCCTTGCAAGTCACATGATGCTATACCTGTCCGTGGCAGTTCCCATTAGTACTGGGTTGTTGTGCCCTGTGCCCCCGCCCGGGATGTGGCACCAGGCCTCTTGCCTTCAGAGTAGCGCACTGCTCGGCATATAGTTCCGATAGTGAGCTGCGTCTGGCACATCCAGATGACAGCCAGCACACTGCTCCTGCTTCATCAGGGCAGAGGTAGGCAGGGTAGAGTGCGATAGGCAGGGCGGAGGTGCAATGTGATGAGGCAGGAGCCAGGGCAGCGCCGCATTGACCTTGCATAATAAGAAAAGTAGGGCTCAGGAAACGACTTCTGGCAATTGAAGATGATGAGCAGCGACGCCGCCGGCGCACCCCAGATTTCGTCGAAAGCAAGGCCGCGCCGCTCGTAGGCCGTCATCAGCCACGACAGGCTGCCGCTGCTGTACAGCCCGGAGCCCAGGTCGAACAGGTACCTGCGCCAGATGCAAGGCATCGCAGTCACGAGACGATGTTGACGGCTGCTGACCCGCCTTTTGTCAAGCGGAACGACCAACAGAGATCCTGCTGCTGCACCACTCTCCGACCGACTTGCAGCGCAATGCCTACCGCTGGAGGTTCCGCCAACGAACACATAGCTGTTCTGCATGATGAAGCAGATATGTGCGCATTGGCAGGCAATCAGAAGCGTGAATGCCTTGCCATCAGCCGATGCCTCAGCAGCGGCTGGCTCTCACGCAGCTGTCGCCCTTGGCACTTAAGTCACGAACACGTTTCAGATGAACAGGGCGGATCTCTTTTGCACCTGCGGCCGGGATACTGCACTGTGATGCGGGCTGGCGGCAGTGGCGCGACCGCCATGTAGCCCTTGTTCTGCAGTAAAAGTCAGCAAATCCTTCTGCTGAGCCCCGGAAGGCTCGGCAGAATTGAGACGACGGCAAATCAACGATGAACTGGTATGGGCAGATGCACAGCAGTTGACATGCGCATGCTTGCGTGGGGCATGCTTGTGCCCGACAAAGGAACAGGTACCCTCAAGCAGGCCAACAGGCACAGCCTGAGCCACAGGTGGGGCACCTCAATGTGCTCGCTGCCGCATCCGGGCCGGTCATGGGCCTTGTCGATCGTCCAGTCCAGCGCCGGCACCCGGCAGTCCCTGCGCACACCGCCGCAGCAGAGACTCTATCGTTTCGTTCCAACTAACAGCCGACATTCTACGATTCCCGTTTCTCCAGGTTCATGATTGACCCGCGCGCACCCCAACCTGATGGACCTGCTCCGCACATCATGGCGACAGGACCCTGCCTCCTGCACCATGCATGACTCGAAGATGCACACTTGCACATGCGCGCAGTGGCTGCAGCACAGGCATGGCCTTCAGTACGTTCTGTGACTAGGTGTCAGTTCCACACATATAGCAAGCGTCCTCAACCCCTAGCGATCTAATTCTGCTCGGCATGCCTGCCCTTCTCCTGCACTGCAGGCGATGCCGCAAGCGAGGATGGCATCTGCGGGCGGACGGGGGCAGCGTCGGTGCTCGACACCTCACCTGTGAGCGTTGGGGTGTCGCAGCAGGCCCACCAGCGGCTCAATGGGGATCGCCACCGGTCGGCCGGAGCAGGTGTCCGCATACTCGAGGCGCGACCACACCTCGGCGTCTCCCAGCAGGCCTGCGCGGGTCGAGGCGGCAGCAGGTGTCGGGCCTCGGATGTGCCAAGCCAGAAGCCAGCATGTATCAGCTGCATGCCGTCTACCGTCTCGACATATGTCAACCGTTTCAACACATGCACCAGGCGGCATGTTTCCGTGTACACTGCTGCTTAGAGCTAGTGCATGCACAAATGCAATGGCGCACAGGCTGTCGTCGGGTCTGACACCAATTATTGCAGGTGCCACGAGCAGCAGCTGCCTTGGTGTTCCCATGCCGTGGTCTGAGCTAACTTAGCGCTTGAAGCGCTGCTGGTCCTGCCAATACGAGCCTCGTATTGTAGGGGATCAGATTGCAATCGCACCTCCCAGCAGCTTTGCGTCGACTGTAGCGTTCTGCGCCAGCAGCGCGGACGCGCCGCGCGCCCACCGCCCCGACAGCTCGCTCTGCTGCAGCATTGCGGCACAGACGCTGGGGGCCAGCGCCGCCCGCTGCGCCAGCCACTGTGCCTCCCAGCCGCTCGGCACATACCGCTTGAATTCCAGGCCGCAGCCCGTTGCCGCCCCAGGCGACGCAGCTGTCGCCGCGTGCGCCGGAAGGCGTGTCAGCACGCCGTTGCCGAACGCTCCCATGCCTGATTGAGTGAGGAGCCTAGAGTGTGATTGCCTTGCTGGCGTTTGTTAGTGCAACATCCGCTGCGAGCCGCCAGCAGCGTGCCCAGCCGGGCCATGGCAGTGACAGTGAAGCAACTAGTGCAGAAGCAAGTGCTGGATGTGTTGCATTGCAAATTGCTCAAGCAGCAGTAGTGAGCGTAGCCATACACAACCAGCTTGCAGGCCTGCACGCCGCATCACCAGCGATCACCTGCGGCAGACGCCACACCGGCAGCGCCTGGCAGCCTGCCGCTATATGCGGCAAAAAGCACCACGGTGGTGAGCAGGGCGGCTGCCACTGCAACACACTGCAATTGGGACGTGCGTCCTGATGATGACCTTGGCATGTCGCAGCAGTAGTGCGGACCACCAAGGGCTTAGCTCAGGGCGCAACGATGAGTGGTTGAGGCGTAGTAGTGCAACGAAGGCGGCTGCACTGGCGGGGTTGACCGAACAGCTGCACAAGATGAGGGGATGGCCAGTAAAGGAAGCCACTGGCAAGGGTCACGCCCGAGGAAAGGAACTTGACATCATCTGGGCTGCTATCCGCCAGTCTGCCGCCTCGTGCGTGTCGTGCTCCAAGGAAGCCGGCCTCGGCAACCGGCAAACGAAAGCTGTCAAAATGCACTTATAGGCCTAGTTGAACCTGAACCGTGCATCCCAGGTTTCACTGGCTTCGCCCTTGGACGGTCCCACAACACATTCCAGGGACACTGCCATGAGAACTCCGCCAGCTAATCAAGCAGCGGCACACCAGCTGTCGGGCAGGTGTGTGTCATCGCCTCAGCGCGTCATATGCCATGCCAATCCATGCGCACTTTGCGTCAGGGTTTTGCTGCGCCCTTCTCACCGGTCGCGTCGCAGGTGATACATGACTTGTCTGCCGGACGCCATCGCCGCGGGACATCGGCTGTACGTCCGTTCGAGGTCAGCAGATCCTCTGACCCTACTTACGGCTCGCAATGGATGCCGCAGCATGGCGACTGCCTCATGCGCCTCGCATAGTCCATTAATGAGGTCCTGTGGCCTTTCACGGTCGACTCGTGGCGGAAGCGCACGCCTGTCAACAATGTGCGGCCTGCAGACGCACATGTGTGCTGACGAGCTTGCGACGTAGCTTCGATCAATTGCGCCCAAAACATTTGCGACATTGCTGGCATCGTGCACGTGTCGAATGTTTCCTGCGATCGCGGGCAATCGAACCTTTTGATCGGCCCACGTGGCCGGCATTTCTGCATCACCTTCGCGAGTACCTTCACGATCTCCAGTCACGGGTGCAGCAGGGCAGGCGAGATTAGGATCCTTTATGGGGCCTGCGCATACGTTGTTTCGGAGCGCTGAGCAGTATCGAGGCTTCCTGTAGTCATGTCTCTGCACTGCTGCCGTCCAGCCTGTTCCCAGCTGGGATCTGGTCCGCCAAGCGCTGTGCCTGGGGCTCGGAGCTGCTGCTTCATGCTTCGATCATGTGGTGATGTTGCGGTGACGTGCCCCGCTCACGCACATCAGCTTCGCGTGCAGATGGCAATAGTGCTGCTGGTGAGGCGTCAGTGCGCGCTAGCTAGCCCTTGTGGCTGAGGCAGAAAGAATGGCACTGCAGCCGCCCAAATGCGACCCAGAGGCGTGCAACCACAACTTGATCTCCAAAGCTGATGGCAGCATCATCAGCAGGGTGCACGCCATGCATACGTGTACCACTGCGTACCACTGCCAACACAGCATCGTCCAGCAGGGTCATCTGTGCATGTTCCCCGTGTACTGCAGGAGCCTCCGCTACAATAGCTCGCCCGCCGCGGGTTCGTCTGCAGCCGGCGCCTGGCTGCATATCAGTCCCACACTATAGCCGGAGCTGGCGCATCCTCGCGTGTTGCCGTACGGGGAGGAGGCCGGGCAGCAGCAGCAGCAGCAGCAGCAGCAGCAGCAGCGCAGCGGCACGACGCCGCACCAGCCCAAAGACGCAGCCATGGCGCTCGGCCCACGGCAGAGCGGCGGGGGGTCAGGCCGCAAGCACGATCGGCGTGCCAGCATGGAGGGGAAGAATGCCGCGGCTGCGGCTGCCGGCCATAAGATCAAACCCAGCAAACTGAAGCAGGACTCGCTGGGCGTGCCCAAGCCTGGGTGCGCGACTCTTGAGTGTGTCGAAATCCCTTGGCTTGGACCCTGTAGCTTGACACCGCTGTCAGATGATCCCGCACATGATGGTTCCAGGTGGAAGCGGATGGCTGCCTGCGTCCGCCGGCAGCTGGGTCCTGGCAGCACTGATGGGTCCTGGCAGCATGACTGTCGGGTCCTGGCAGCATGACTGTCAAGACCGGCAGAGGGCAGTGGCGCCAACGAACGACTTCCCTCTTTCGCAGATACCTGAGCCCAGCAGCGGCCTCGATGACGGAGATGCAGTCGTCAGACGCTGCGCCGGGTCGCAAGTACCGGGACACCCACATTGCGTGCTGCCCCTGCATCGAGTCGCAGAGCCTGTTCAAGGACCTGGTGCGCCGCTGCAGTCCTCAGCTTGCTAACCACCCTGCACCGAAAACTGCTCATGTCCCGCTGGCCTCATCAATGCACCTGCTGTCATACAACAGGGGCCGTGTCGCGCGGCGTTGTGTGCTGGGAACATCGCCTTTTCGGGGAGGGCTGCGCCCACAGGTTGAGGCTCGTCCCCATCCAGCAGGTTTTCGACTACGATGGATGGCAACGACACAAGTCCTGGCGGCGCCATGGCCCAAACTGGTGGATCTGGTGCGTTATCAAACCCTAGCTACTATCTTGCAAGTTCGGAAGTTTGGATGTGACTATTCCATCCAGTTGATGCATTAAGGGCCAATCTGCGCCTGGCATGGCTTGGTCCCTCGAACCTGTCATCTCGTCCTGCTGGCTATCGTCCCAGTTGCCGCCTGACGTGACGCTCCATGCGTCCCGCAGCATCCAAGTCACGCTGTATTACTGGCCGCCTCTGCTCCTGGTACTGGTCATCAGTGTGGCGGTCGGACTGTACCATACCTATGCGCTGCCGCGGGGGTGAGTATCTATCATATGCGCATGTACATGCTGGCCTGCGTTTTCGCGCAGCTGCTGTCCTCGATTGTCAGCGCTGCTGCAGCCGCTGTGTCTTGTCATTGCTACAACTGCGCTGAGATGAACGATCTGTTGGCAAGGTTACTGCGTCGTTGGCAACCTGTAGTTGCACTTTCTGAGCGCCGGGGTATGCTTTGCCGCAGGTGGCCAAATGTGACTGACCGCGACTTCATCTCGCCCTTCGAGCTCATGTCTTTCGTCCTGTCGTTGCTGCTGGCACGCTCTCGCATCGCTTTGAATCACGCACCGTCATCGTGTATGCAATGGTTGCTGACATCGATGCCTGCGCTCCCTGCTAGCATTAGCATGTGTCAGTCCCTCACACACAGCGACTGGCAATATTAGGGTCAAAATGTCAATCTGGTCCCTGCTGTTCTTAGCGGCCTGTCCTGGTATATCCAGCAGCATGCAAGTTGCTTCTCTCACCAGTTCAATCATCACACAGGTGTTTCGAACAAACTCCGCCTATGCTAGGTGCGCAATCATTGCACTGCTAGACACAAGCCAAGAAAGCTGATGTGGGAACGAGTGCATGTTGGCCAATTCCGCCTCTGAACTGCAAGATGGATACTTGCAAGAGGCTTCTCAAGGAGCCGATCTTGGGCCTACAGGTGGTGGGAGGCGCGCATCCAGTGGGGCACCATCACCCAGCTGACCCGTGACATTGTGCGCCAGGTGCTTGCATCCGCTTCTATTCCGATGCAATGACGTAGGCGCTTTTGCTGAGATATCTGAGGAATGCTCCACCGCAAGCGCCCCAGGTCACTGTGCGCTGTGCTCAGGGAAGAATGGGGTTCAGACTGATGAGCACAGTTGCCTTGTCATGGACTCTCAGAGAAGCTCCTGACCCTCCTCCGTCTGTAGCAAATCTCAGTCCTGCTGCGCTGTGACGTGTAGGCAATGACCTTTGCGTCAGTGGAGGATGGCTACCTCATCGACATGGTGGGTGCCTTGTGCCGCGATCAGCCATCATGCATGTCATACGTCATGTCATTACGGTCAGCACATCATACAGCTGAGCTTGCCAAAGCAGATGCGCCGAGGCAGTGACGAAGCACACTGCACAGCATACACGTAGATGCGCCTTAGTCTACCAGGATCTGCACAGCAATACGAGGACAACTGGTTGCGAGCGCAGATTGGGCGTTGGACGATTGCGCTGCCATATGTGCTCAAGGCACATGTCACAGAGCTGACCGACCTCAGCCTCCAGCTGCGGGTGCCTTGCATATCGCTCACCGTTCGTTCGAACAGTCCTGCCGATAGCTGCTGTCCCCACGCTAAGCACGCCGTTGGCGAGGAGTGTGACGTATCCGCAGCCTCACCGCTCAAGGGACGACCAGCTCACGCGCATTGCTGCTCTCCTCATCAAGCCTTGAGTGTGCATCCGCCTTCAAACGGAAGTGTCATCTTCATCTGCACCGATCGATCGACAGCTAACTGACTCTGGGGCTTCACCGTGCGCATGTGCTGCTGTTCAGGGCGTGCTGCTGCCGCACGAGTTGCAGTACTTGCACGACTGCGGGCACCGGCCCAATGTGGTGGGCCAGGCGTTGTCGGATGCCATAAATGCTCTGGATACCCATCCTTACAAGGTGCTTGCCTTGCGACCTTGGTGCCTTTGGCTGGCACCGCGCATTTATGTTCAGAGACACGCCTTGAAGCAGCTTTGGCGGGCGCCGCCCCTCGTCTGCGTGGAGCTCTGCAGATGCGAGGTCGGGTCTCTCGTACCCGACGAGCGCTGTTCGGTCGACATGCATGTTGGCCGGCTGGGATTTGGGCGCCCGTCGGCGCGGCACGCTGGGCTTCTACGGGTTCAAATTCCCTGCAATTCATCTCGGCGAGCACTGCTGATCCGCTCGAATGTGCCACGGTTGGCCACCTACATTGGCTGCAGACCATGGAGATCAACAAGCGCATCTCCGAGTTCATGGACCTGGTCGGCGGCATGGAGCGCCTGTTCAGGTGTGCAAGGCTTGTCCATCTTTTGTCGCCAATCCTCGTGCGTGATGCGTCGCATCTCTCGGCACACATTGCTCGGCCTGCTCCATGGGCATGTTTGGGTAGAGAGCTCGCAGCGCATGTGGGGCGACACTGCCGAATCATCGACCCAGCGACCAATTGCTGCCCTGTTGTGCAGGCAGCCGATCCCCTCCAGCTACACGCGCCATACATCCCGCTTCCTGGTCATCTGGACGTGCTTCCTCCCTTTTGCTCTGTGGTAATCATTTCTCCTGCCCAACACCTGGTTTGCTGTAACAATTCTAAATTTGGAGTGAAATATATTAAGGGTCCAGAATATCTCTCTCTCAGGCTAGTCCATGAAACTTCGTGTTTGAACATGCAGTGTTCTGATACATACTCTGACGGCATCTTGCGTGATGTCTGCAGGCAGCACTTCCAGTGGTGAGCTGTAATCGAAAATATACCACGAACTTGGCTGCTGTTGTAGTAGAACACCGAAGTGATCAATTGGCTATGCCAGGCATAAGCGAATGAGACCCGTCTTGAAAACTTCTGCCTGGTGTCTGCAGGCTCACTCCATTCGTCGTGGCTGTGGTGCGTTGTGATTTGTTCAAACCGGGGTTGTCCTGGGTTGAGTTTGCCCCTAATGCAGTGTTGAATTGGCAGCCGCTCTTTGTGTGCAGCAGCTCAGCGGCACATGCTGCGCTGGGCAGCAAATTTCTTCGTGACAAGTGTAGCCACCACACATTCGCACAGTCGTGCTCGGCGTTGGCCCAAGTCACACTGCAATTCTCTGCTACGCTACAGTGTTCTGACATTATTTGCAGGTCACATTCCTGCTGCTGGGAGTGGAAAACATCGGCATCCAGGTGCAATGTTTGCCAATGTGTATTCCTCATTCCGAGGTCGGGATCCGTCTTTGCGAACTGCTGCAGTTGTGGTTCATAGCACTGGTGGGATGCTTTTCCGGCTTGGCACTCAAATTTTGCATATAGTGCCTCCCGCAGATCGAGCAGCCGTTTTCTGTGCTGCCGCTGGAGTTGTTTTGCGCCACCATCCGCTCCAATATCATCGAGCAGCTGCAGGTGAGCGAAGCACTCTGCTGGCGAGTTGCTGATGGCCGCGACAATGGGATCCATTTGCCACGTTGACTCCTGCGCAGCAATGACCCGTGGTAGAACCGAAAACCCGAAGCAGGTTCCCCAGTTGCTGCTGCACAAATTGCCACTGTTCCTTGTCCGGTCGGCAAAATCACTTCTGTAGCACAACGTTGTTTCAACGTACAAAGGGGTGGCTTGTGTGCCGCTGCGACAGACACGACCGCGGGGTGGGGACCTGCTATACCAGGCGGCCTCGGCGCAGTCAGGCAGCATGCGCGCATCAGCGGAGTTTGCTCCGCCCAGCCCGCAGGCGCTGTCGCGTGACGGCTCGGGGCTGTCCAACGGCTTCTTGGCCGGCGGCGGCAGCTTCACGAGTGCTACAGGGCAGCCACACCGCCCCAGGAGCCCCGAGCAGGTGAGGGTGCCATCAGATGCAATCGCCTCTCAAGTCGATTGACATCAAGCGCGGCGCATGCCACTAGTGCCCGTTGCTGCTGAAGTGCAACTGCAGATGCCGACATTCCTTTGCGTATGCCAGCAACACCAGCGTGATGCTGTGTGGCGGGGGCTGCGATCCCATTGAGCACCATGAGCTGGGGGCGAAGCAGGGCAATCGCGAAGCTGCATGTCTTGTGCAAGTATGCTCGACCGCTACGATGCACCCGTGCCATATATGTGCAGGTTAGCGTGTAGCGATGCCCTCGTCTAGAGATGCCGCCGACAAATTGAGAAATGATTGACCTGACGAGTCGGGCTGTGCAGCAACTTGATTTGTGCAAACCCATGTTCGTCTAGAGTCGCTGCCGGTTCCCATGCCAACAGAGACTGAAGTTGAGGCGGTGCCAGCAGCGGAGGAAAATGTGTCCTGTGTTGGAGGAGTATTTTAAACTGAAGCGTCGAAGTTGCATCCTCGCAGGAGTCGCTGCCCGAGCCTGTGCCGGAAGAGGCGGGTTTCGAAGCGGCGGACGGCTACCGACGGGTGTGACGCTGACAAAACGCATGCGAAGTCGATCTGAAAAAACATGGCGCAATGAATTCAGCAGCCCCAGCCCCGCTCAGAAGTCACTGGCGGAGGCCCTGAAGAGAATGCTGCAGCTAACAGCAGAGTATCAAGTCCGTATCGGTAGTATCAAGTGCCTTTGTCATGCATCGAAAATTCGTGAGTTATTTGTTGCGTTCATCGAAGGAGTCGCTGCCAGACCCCGGGGGAGGCCGGGATGGGAACAGCATTTCGAGCGCTTGTAGATGACATGTGTTGACTGTGCGTTCCTCGTAGGAGTCGCAGCCGGAGTCTGTGTTGGAGGAGGCAGAGGTGGAGGCAGCGGCCAGCAGCGCAGGCGCACCGTCAGTGCACCCGGCGCGGCTGGCGGCGCTGCGGGCGGCGGCGGGCGACGCKCGAGTGCTGCTGCCGCCGCTGGCCCGCACCGCCATGGCACCGCCGCGCAGGTGGGGTCCGGCCCCTGAGGTCGGACGGGGAGCCGGCTGGCTGCTCGTTGCAGGCGGTTCGCTAGGCATGTCAGCGCTTGGGAGGGACACGCGGCAGGCAGCTCCTAGGCAACTCACGGGGATGCGCAGCTCCCTCACGGTAGTTCTTGTCAGTCGGGGCTGCGGCAGGGAACGTCGTGGCGCGGCGCAAAGCTTGCTGGTCAGCAACGCTCCGTGGGCGCAGCACGGCAAGCAGCAGCCGCCTCTCTGGCCGTGCGCAAGTTTGGCAGCGTACCCCTCAAGGGAGCTCGTCTTCTGCAACACGAAGGAGCATCAGCCTGTTCTGCAGCCACCGGTCGTGCTGTGTCTGCGGCGATTTCCGTGCGCCACAGTACGGCCCGTGCAACGTCTCTGCTGCTGTGCACTTGTGCAGGCGCGATAGCTGGGGCATGGCGGAGTTTGCTGGTGCGCCGCCACGAACCGCGGCACGGCGTGCAAGCTTCCAGTCGTCAGCCAGCTTCATCGGCGGCGAGGTGCGCCCCAAGTGAAAACCCTGGAAGTAAAAATCACGGTCCTCCAGTCTGCTGGTGTGACACCTGAAGTCTGTCCCTGGCCCAAGGCATGCCAATGATGCTCCACAAAAGGATACTTCGTCAAAGGACCTGCACCAGGGGAGTGTCCGGCAGTGCCGATTGCAGAGCAGCTTCTGCTGCGACTCCCGGCGCCTGCCTTCACGAGCACCACCCTCGCCCCTCAGGCGAATGATCCCGCTTCTGCCCCCTGGCAGGAGTTTGCGCTGTCAGAGGCGGAGCGCCGGGCGCTGGAGGCGGCGTACACTGCCCGCGGTTACGGCGGCTGAGGATACCTGAGGATTTGGTCCACTCGTCTCAAGACACAAGGACAAGGACACACTGCAGCTGGTGGACACGATGTGCAACGGGGCGGCATGTGCCCAACTGGGCGGCGAACACAGCCTGCAGCCAAAGCGGCCGGGAAATATTTCGTCGAAGCCAGATTGCACAGGGAGCCGCGGGCGTCATTGGGTAGCGAGGCAGCGGGTGGCGCCGGCGGCGCCGACGTGTGCTGGTCTGAGCTTGGCTGGGGCTGAGGAGGAATTTGAGTGCGAGACCCGCGGCGCAGCACAGCACAGCACAGTTTTAGAAGTTCCTGTGCAAGCGGCTCGCATTCATTATCGCTATGGTTGCACGCTTGCAAGCATAAGTGCGCCATGCGTGCTTTGGCTGGAGACACGCACTGCCTGAAGATGAACGGGTGAACTGTGTTTCTGGCGAGGTATCTTTTCCCTGTCTCAGGGCGGGGTCGCGATCAGTTTTGTGAACTGGTCGGGTTTCGCGCCATCGTAGGGATGGCGCAAAACCTCTTCTTTGTGTGTTTTGCAATTGTGCGCCCGCAGCGGATAAGAAGGTTTCAAGCATTATGCGGGGATTTTTATCCTCGATCTTCAAGGCCAAAGCACGCCCACTGCGGTACTTCCTCTGTGGTAGGAGATTCGGTATCTGGTAGTATATAGTGAGTGATTCTGCCTCTGAAACGATTTATTGGAATCGAGATTATCATGCAGAACATACTGAGACTGCACAACCTGGAAATGGAAACTACATGATATAGCGGGAGAGCCGGTGGATAGTGTCAAGCCGCTGCCTTTGCAGCATGCACAGGCAGCCCGCCAAGGGCGGCAGGAGAACCTCCATGTAGAGGAGCACTTCTGCGCTCTTCTGCCGAGAGGTCGTAAACTCTTGCCGCCCTTCACAGTGCAGATGGAGGCATGAAATTGCTTCCGCGCCTTTGCTGATGCACAAGGGATGCCTACTGGGCGCAGCTCTTGGTGCGGCACTGGCGCGCTGAACACCCTGCAACCAAGAAATATAGGATACAAACAGAAAGTGGTCGCCATGCAATTCTAAGCTAACGGTGCAACAACGTGAAGCTGATGAGGAGCAAGAAGGGCTGCCAACCAGGCCGGCTTGGCACGAAGCTGCCAGCCCAGCACGCCGTGCTGAGCATGGGAAGGCGCATTCAGGTGCAGCCACAGGGGTGGGCCCTGAATCGTTCACAACCGCTGATGCTCCGCATCCAGAGGCAGCGTCAGCTTCGGGCCTTGCAGCATCACAATGGGCGTCGCCTCGACATGGGTTGTGGCTTGGGCCGCCGACAGCTTGGGCACTGCCGCCTGCCGCCCTTGCCCTCGCCTCCCCGCCCCCTGGCCGCAAGGTTGCAGTCGCTGATCGTGCGCAGTCGCAGAGCGGCGCCCCACGTATGTGCCTCCTTTCTGTGGGTGCCGGCGCAGCCACGCAACTGCCCACGGTGCCGGGTGAGCCGCAAAGTCTTTGCCGAACAGCGGAGGCCACATGCAGCGCGCTGCGTGCGCTTCGCACGTGCCCAACCGGCTGCTGAGCCTGACCGCTGGGCGTGCAACAGCACCCATCTGTTCCATGCCCGCTCCTTGGTTCCGTCCACACAGCGCCAGCGGGGACCAGCCGACCTGGCTGCCGACGCCGCGCCACAGCGGCAGCCCCGGAAGCGCTGACGCTGCCGCCGCTGCTGCTGCTGTGAGGTGCCAGCTCTGCCGCCGAAGACGCCTATGGCCGCCGCCGCGCTGGCAGCGGACGGTGCTGCAGCGGCGTCAGTAAAACTCCACTCCCGGTGTTGCCCACTGGATGACGGAGAAGGCGTCCTTGCTCCCCGTGGCCAGGTCGGTGTCGGAAGTTAGCTCCAGGGTCTTCAGTGGCGCCAGGTGCGAGAAGGCGGCCAAGAACTTTTCGGCCTCAGCCTCGCAGCTGATGTGGCGCACCTGCAGCAGCAGAAGTCGACCCCGTCAGGTTGTCAGCAGACAGAACACCCGAGGGCAACGTGAGACGTGGCAAAGATTCAAGGAGCTTCCCTCGGCAGGTTGGGTTGGGCTGGTGAGGCCTGCGGCTGTCACAGTCACATGCTCCATGGCGGGAAGAGACGCCTTCCCGGCCACTGCACTGAGCAATCAGAAAGCTCTCGCAACCCCTGGCTGCCCTGTGACATCTCCAACCCGGTCATTATTGCCCATGCTCCGCACCAGCTGTAATGGCTATTAGGGCTCAGCGTTGGGTCACGCAACAGCCTCTGAGATCAAGGCGTCGCTGCTGGCAGCGCTCGCGGCCAGGTGCCACGACTTCAAGACCAGGAGAAGCCGCGGTCGTGAAGCCCGGCCTCCTGAATGTCGCACAGTTTATAAAGCGGGATTGCTAGGATCGTGTGTTGCAGCCGCAACTCCAGTGGCCCGGGGATCGCACCATGAGCCGCGTGAGCAGCCCCGTCAGTGCCTTCAACTCCGGCTTCCACACCGGCAGCGACAGCCCCAGCTCCTTGAGACCGCGCAGCGCAGTGAGCCCGGCCGGCAGGCTCAGCGGCGTCACGTCTGCGGCCGGGCCCGCGAACTGGAAGACGCCCAGCCGCGTGACCGCCGTCAGCCGGCTGATCGTTTCGGGCACCTGCGATCGGAAGCGCGTCTCAGGATGCAAAGTTACTAGGCCGGCAGGCGGTGCGATGCTGGCAGCATTACAGCGTCAAAAAACATGTGGTGTCATGCAGCAATGTCCAGGGGATGGCACGAAGACGGCAGAGCCTGCAGGCTGCATGGAGTTGCGGCCCCGGAACACCAACGACTCCTGCGGCTGGCAAGTGGTCGCCTTCGCTGTGCGCCGCATCGCAGTGCAAGCCATGTCCAGAAAGATGCAGAGGGTGCACCTTGGCGACGCCGCAGTCGTAAAAGATGAGGTGCTCCAGCGCCTGCAACCTGGAGATATCCGGCGGCAGCGAGGTGAAGGCCGCGTCGCCGGCGTTGCTGAGGCATAGCCGCTTCAGCCTGGTGCACTGCAGCAGGCCGCCCGGGAAGCCGCCCTCAACGGACCCTTCCTCGCACCTGCGCAGGGTGGTTGGGTAATGTTGGTGCTTGAAAGCTGGCGCTCACACGGTGCGCCCGTCCTGCTTTGCTGCCACGGACACCATGCAAGGGACGTTCGGTCGTCAGTCGTGACAATCCGCCCGGCCGACGCGCGCCAGCCCTTTTGATGTGTGCCCGGAGAGTCATTTGGCGGGTGCAAGCGGTTGACCGCCCACGGGAGGATGCAGAACCTCGCAATTCAGGTCCACAATTGTCAGCGCTACCAGGTGCTGTGCGCCTCTATATGGTAACCAATAAAGTGCGTTTTGGGTTCAGGTACGAGATGTGACTTTTGCTTGATGACGGCAGCTAATGGAGCTGGCCTCGTTGGAAGGAAGGCACCCCAATCAATGCCCAGGGAGGTCGGTACCGCGAGGCTGATGTTCTGCCGGAGTCTGCCGAATTTGCCTTGGCAACACGAGAGCCGGTGAGCAACGAACAGGAATCCAAGGAAGCGCACCACTTGACCACTTGAGGTCCAGGTCCAGGGACACGAGCGCCGTCAGGCCGCAGTCGCTCTCGAGTGTTGTAAGAATTGCGGCTGGCATCACTGCGAGCAGGGCAAGCCGACGAGGGAAAGGTAATTGGAGGCGCACCACTCAAAATCCAGGTCCAGAGACGTCAGCGCCGTCAGGCTGCCAAGCACCATCCCCAGGTGGTCCGAGGCGACGCTGCCGGAGATGGGGCCGAGCTCCAGCGCCGCCAGGCGCGGCACCAGCAGCAGCGAGTCCAGGGCCTGTGGACCGGAGGGGCGCAGTCACATCAGCCACGTTCAGATCGAACCAGTGTGGTAGAGATTATATCCGGCTCCGGCGCCGCCATGCGCGACCCCAGCATCAGCGAGTCCAGCGCCATACAGCGCAGCATCCCGAGTCGCGGCCCCTGTGTGACTACGGATGAGGAGTCACAAGTGTCAGCTGGAAGCCGACACCTGCAGCCGGGAGTATCATATGTCCCGGCATGTATCGGGTCCAGCGGCTGCGGCGCAGCAAGGGGCGCTGGCCGGCGGCTGCACGGCTGGGATGCTCACTGCGCAGTCAGGTTGGCCGGCCACTGCCCCTGCCAGCTACAATACCTGCTCCTGCTGAGCGCGCAGCAGACCTCTGCAGGCGTGGCAATGCAGCAGCTTGGGCGACGATGTGTTCTGGGCGGGGCTGTGGGGCGCGCGCCTTGGCGGTGAACTCGCAGTCGTGGGCGGCGATGCGCGTCGTTGGCTCCCCCGCCGCCAGCATCCCCGTGAGCGTCGCAAAGAGCTGGTCAGCCAGCGGCCCGCTCTGCAGCGCACCGAGTTGGACTGCATGAGGACGATTCGTTAGGTTGAGGAACCAAGCCAGCAGGCTTGCCGCAGGCGCAGCGCCGCCAGCGTAAACCTCTGTTGACTGATGAGGGCCAGCAAGGGCCGAGCCGACCCCAACCAGTCTTGGCAAGGAGGCAGCTGGCCGAGACACAACTAACGAAGCCACTCCTAGGACCGCACATGCAGAATAGCATGGCATGGGAGACCTTTCTTTAGCACGCGGGGAGCGCACCCATCCGTGCAGGTCCACGCTCTGAATGCTGGATGCCCTGCAGCAACATCAGTAAAACTTTTATCTGCTGCACGAAGCGTCCTGGCCGTTTCCTGCAAGCACGCTGCATCGAATGAGAGAGCGCTGATCGGACGGCACGGCGCACCTGGGGGATAGCCAAGTCAGACGGCGCAGCGTGTGGTCTGCGGCGCCGGTGCCGCCGCGCAGCGGCCCATCCCGCCAAGCACACAGGCTGGTGTGCGCCCAGATGGCGCTGGGCTCCGCAAACAGGCGCCTGCGCGGCACAGGCGGTTTGTGTATGGATCAGAAGCATTTTCTTCCTGCTGTCACATGGATACAGGCACCTGCACGGCATGGTTTGGCGCGAGGGCGCATCCAACGGGCGTCTAGATGGCCGCCCGTGAAGTGACCCGCCAGACGCCACATGGCGAGACATGTCGGCCGAGCGACCGAGGGAGCGGTGGCTGCATGTCTTGACCGGCATCCACTGCTGCTGCCAAGCTTGCAACTAAGAGGAGGACTCCAGGCCCCATGGGGGGTGCGGGCAGTAACATCGGCACAACGGGGCGCCAGCTGTGTTGCCTCACCTGAAACGCTGGTTGACGAATGGAAAGATGGAGGACCTGCGGCACCGGCAAAACTGAGTGAAACGCTGTGATCGCTGGAACAGCACGACAGAAGGCTGAGTGAGGGTGATCTTCAGGTCTTCAGGTCAGCAACCAGTTTCCTGTATACGACAGTGGCTAGCGTGTACTCACGCGCAGCCGCAGACTTTGCTCTGCGCAAGGATAAGCGTGAGAATCTCGTCGGGCAGCGAGTCGATGTCCGTCGTGCGCGCGCAATAGCTGGGTGCAACGTCACTTTGCTTAGGCCTGGTCCTAGGGGGCGGCACGACGCCGCCATCGCCACAGACCATGTGCGAGCCGGGCCGCAGTCCCACAGCCTCGCCAGACGCACAGGGCTTGTGTCTGCTTACACTATCGGTCTGGGCTGGGTGCGAGGGCGATAGTACGGTGCAAGTCTGCAGCTGCACCTGTTGTGCCGCAGACATCGCTATGGACATGAGTCAAGACTCCGGCCAATGGTACTTGAAAGGTGCTTCTCTGTGGCCTTCGGGTCGGCACGCTTGCGGACCAACACCTAGAGAGCACACTTGTACTGCCACGAGGGTTTATCATTCCTGTACTTGGGGTCTACCTCAGTGTACGTGTCAATGATAGGTTAATCTGCCATGGCCTAATCTGCCACTTGGCAGAATTGCTTTCTGCCACAGGTCCTGCCAACGTGGTGATTCTGCCAATGGCAGATTGATGATTACGTGACTGCCATCGTTACGTAAGTAGCTTTACTCTTCATGTCAGCACCCCCAGTCTCCATGTCAGCAGCGCAAGTCTTCAAGCAGCTGGAGACACCGCACACCTTCAAATGCTCAGTTGCATGTCATGAGACCGCCTGCTTGCTCTATTGCAAGATGACAATGAACATTGCATTTTCCGCTCTATTTATGAGGGTGTCTCAGACTTTTTATGCTCACCACTAGTGGCGCCACTTTAGTGCCATTGTCGTGATGTGAACATCCAGCAGACACTCTTGGATATACCAAGCCGTTGACCAGCTCAATCGATAGAGGAGCGAGAGGAGCTCAATGCCACCCTCAACGGCAATTTTGCCAAAAGTTTTGGTTATGTAATCTAATCTGCCAAGTTGTGGCAGATTAGTTCTGCCAATCTGCCAGGCTGACAGCCCTCGAATGTTTATTGACACGCAGGTAGACTCTACCTGCCGTGCCCGGCTACCACTTGCCTGCAGGGGTGTACCTTTCGATTCATTGGATGCTGAGAGTGCTACTAGGCTCTGGCCTCTGCAAGGTACGTCGTGGCTGGTGACTGCCCTGAACGAATGCGGCTGAAAAGGCCGGGGGGATGCTCCGTTCATCATGCGTCCTTCCCTCGAATCGTTTCTGTGGAGGTGGCTCACGTCTCTCTTGAGACATCACGTTTCGTGACACGGTCATTTGAAGTGCACGCCAGTCGCCTTGGCAGAGCAGGCCGTGCCATGCGAGCCTCATGCTTCTACTAGGTGTTCCCGTGATGTCGCAGTTCAATGTCTGCACACAAATCAAAGCTGCTAGTCGTCCTGTGAATGTCTGAAACGGCTCGATGGATTCCTGGTATAGGGTCCGCCAACATCATGCCGCGCGCCGCCGCCACACTTCATGGCCCGTCGGTGGCTGTGCTGCAGAGGCACGGCTGACTATAGGAGCTGCAGCTGCCGTCGCTCATCGAGCGGGTTGCTCGCGTGTTGCTCTCACTGAATCCAAGCACCTGGCCCTCCTCATGCCACTGGCTGGCCATCCAAATGAAGCGTGGCCCAGATTGCTCGTGGCAGCATGCATGTATGGTGGGTTGCGTGCCAGTTGCATACGCGAACGCGAGAGTATACAATATAGTCTCATCCTGTCGAAGTGGGACTGTGCAGGATGTGTCAGCCGCCGACTTGCGGCGCATCAACTACGTGCAGGCCTTGACATGGCGCCTGGCGCTGCCCCATGGCCCGGAAGTGCTACTGGGCCCACAATTTTCTGCGCGCCAGACTTCAGGTACAGCATGTGCCGTCAGCGGCTGCATGCAGGAAATGGCAGCGTCTCAGTGTTGTGGTCATGCAAGCATGGCAGCCTGCAAGGCGCAGGCCACCTCTGCAGCTTTGTTCCTGCACACCCTGCACCCTTGCGAGGCAATCGATGCTGATCAAAGCCAGGATGAACAGACCTGACGTCAAGCCAGCACCTGTGATCGCTCCTGTTTCATGCAGATGGCGGCATTACTGTGCACAACTTCATCAAACCCTGCGGCTGCTGGGGGCTCTGAGCAAGCTGCTGCCTGATGGAGGCCTGCTGAGCAATGGCCTTCTCGACGAAGCTTGGAGCTTCTGCTTGGTCGCTGTGGGGCTCTAACGCAATCCACGGCTGGTTATGGGCGGGGTGGCCCCAGCTCTGTTGCTGCCGCTTCGGCTTGCGACATTGCTGGTGGGGTATGCTGCTGGTGTGCCCGCTGTCTGCTGATCTGAAATGCTTGCTCTCGGGAACTGCAGTGTCTGCTTCATTCAGAAACTCGACGAGGAGGCCAGCATTGGAAATTCGAGCAGTTGCCGCGCTCCTTCCTCAGCGGGTCATAAGACACTAATCAACCCCTCGCTGTATGCTCCGCAGGTGGCGTCACACATCTGCCCGCATTGTAGCGCATCAACATCCTGTGCCCATTGCCGTGGAGGTGTGCTTTGGACGTGCGCTACCTATGAAGCTCTCCGGACTGCCAAAAAGCAGTGGCCCATATTGCATGGTAGATGGCGAAGGGCTCACTTAGCAATCACGGCCGCCTCTCTGCCCTGCCATTCGTCACTGCCTGATTGAAGCTTCTTCTGCAATGTGGGTCGTCATGAAGCAGCGTACCGACCATTGCACGATCAAAAGCTTCGTTTACAACATGTGGCACTCGCAATGTTGCGGGCGCTAGTGTCGCTAGCATGGAAGGGCGCCGCCTTTGCTGAGGCACGACTGCAAGACTTTTACAATGCTAGCGGCAGAGCTGGCAACTTCCAGATGTGCTCCACGTACCCATCGGGAGCGCACAGCATTTCAGGTTTGTCGCATGCCTACTCTGCCGCCCAGTCACAACTTCCCAGTGTTAGCGCCAGCAACGTGCAGCACCTGCCGGTGTGGTTAGATGTAGCAGGTGGCAGCACAGAGAGTCGTCTCTACGCATATCGACGCAGATTTAAATGAAAAGACGTGATGGCACATGCTGGCAATCGTCTGCCTGGACTGGTGACGCAACAGGTCGTAATATTTGCTGGATGTTGTACATATTGCTGACGTTCCAACAATGGTAATTCGACGAGCATCCTGCAGAAAGTATGCGCCAAGTCCTTGCGAGGGAGAAAGCAAGGAGGGGGAGGGGGGTGAGAAGGGTGGAGCGGTTCTTTTCTCGGTGACATGGCGGGCAGCGGCGCAGCGGCACTATTATACGACTAGGTCCATCTGGTTGCAGTTGGTGACAATGGCGGTGGATCAAAATTCAATACAAGTGTTTACGCTTGCTTGCGTGGTGCATGGGCTCGAGCCTATAATATGAGGCTGCTGCTCGCTGCATGAAGGCATGGTGCCCCACGATCCATTTGATGGACTACTAGTGGGTAACTTTCGGTGGCTGGCAATAGGTTTGTAACGTAAGGTCCGCTGCTGTGCGCGCCGTGTGGTCAAATGCATACAGAACATGACACCGCAACGACTTAGGCGCACCAAATATGTATTTGATATAGTACGTGGCGTATGTGGCTGTAATGCTGGAATAGTACTCTCTAGCTTGCAATCAGTTGCACCTGACGGCCGCTAACACCTCTGGATTACCTAATCTTTGGTCACAACCTGTCGTACGCCTCCCAGTTTGACCCGTGCCTTGTGCGTGTGCTATGCGTACGCACGGCTCGACCGTGCCCGAGGCGATGCTCGATCTGACGATCTGGTCGTTCAGAATCAGGATTTATCTTCTATGTCTCTGCGGTAAGCGGCTTATCCGTTGCCGTTTCTCCTGAAGGCGCCGGCGTTGCCAACGACTACACAACAGCCGCACCGTGCACGACACACCTTGTGGCGGCTGGTGGGCCGCGCGACGACCACATGGCGCCGCTCAAGCTCGCGCCGCCAAGACGAGCGACTGGCGTGCTGCGTGTTTCGCTGCTCGCCTTCGCCTGGCTGAATGTGTTTTTCTGGCTGGTGCGCGCTGTTTTCTTTTTGGTTCACTGCGTAGTGCTGCACGGTATAGCGCTTTAGGCTCGAGGGTCCCCTAATGTCTCGCAGCAACTGTTGGCGTTTAGCAGCACGTACCGCCGGCCACAGCAACACCATGGCTGCGTGCTGTCGTAAACGAAGGCTGTCGCAACGAATGCGATGACAGCTGTAGGCGGCATTGTGCAGCCACAGACGTAGGTTGTGATAACCGTGTAACATGCACGGTCAGTTGACTGCCCTGGGCCATCTCGAATGCACGCACAAAGCGGCGGCCCAACAAAACATGCATGAGAAGCGCTCAATCTAGCCACGCATGCATCAATCATCGGTGGATTGCTATCATGCGCATAGTCAAAAGTTGGCGCGGGGGCAGATCGGCTTTTCAAGGCCTCAGGGCAAGGCCCCTAGACACAAGTGCCCCTGCTAGATTGCAGCCAGCACGATCAGATCTCAGACTTAGGTAAGGCAGGCTTCAGAACCCTGCACATGAAAGAAGCTATCTTCTGGTCAATTTCTACCAGTCGAACAGGTTCACGCAAGCTCTGTCGAGCTTGCTTCGAGCCTCTATTGCACTGTGCAGCAGCTTGCTGATGGGTGCTGACGCGAAGTTTGATGATGTTACACATCTGGCTTCTGAGGGACATGCCTGGAGGCTTCAGCCAGACATGCCCTGACTTTTGGGAAGAAACGAAGTCTCTTCGAGCGAGCTGGCAAGTGGGGATGCCAGCACTCAGAACGGGAACATAAAGGCGGTACGGGATTGCAGGGCTGAAATAAGCAGCAACAATGAAGAAACAGACTGAGAAAGGCAGCGCCATTGTGACGCGCTCTCAATGCCGTGGCTGAGGCCTGCACGATATCTGACCTCGTGCTCTGGACAGCCATATAGAAGCTGCGATGATGGTGTGCAATCCGTGAGAGTTGCATCAACAATGAAAGTGCGCCGTGACTGACGTGCTGCGTCGGTGCGCAGGCTGCTAGCAGGAATGCAAGCTTGTCGACGATTAGCGCAATAATGGCGTATCTGGAACCAAGTGCTGACCTCTGCAGTGCTTTGCTCGTGCAGATGCTACTTTTCCGACTTTACCTGGCCGATTTCTTCTACTACAACTTTGCCCCATCCATCAAGTGCGTGGTCTGTGCCCTCTGCTTGCTACAGTTATCCACGGTCTCCAAGCATGCCATTGGCACGAGCAAAGTATGCAAGACGGCTGACCACAGTTTGTATCAAGGCTACGGCATGCTGGCGATTGCATGCTAGGATGTGCAATGCATGTGGTATACAGCACAGCCGCCGCGTCTAAAGCATGCACGCTGCTCAACACATTTTGCAAGCTCTCATCAAGTGGCAGCCGCCAACCAGGCTGTGCCCCGTAGTTGTCTTGCAAGAAGAGTTTCCTCGCCAGGGTATTGTTGCACAACTACGTACTACGGTGATGGAGTCGCGTCCTGGCACGTGATGCTCCTTTGCTTGTCAAGTGCAGGTATCATTACGGCAATGGACCGTTGCCCGTCAAGCTATGGTGAGTCAAGGTTTTGCCAAACTGCCAAACTTGTTGTATGAAGACCAGTGCACCCACTTGCTACATAGACATACCATGCACCAAGATTTGGGCATTTGCAGAGGAGCATCTTCGCAGCTGACCGCCAAATGTGCATCGCACATTCATCAATAGTGGGCCCGCCTAACGTTCGATCACCTTCATTTGTAGGGAATACTATTACCTGAATGGATTGGTAGCTGTGTGTGTTCCGCCGGTGCTTGCAGCGCTGGCCGTCGCAGCATGCGAGAAGCTGCCGCCCGGACAGCCGCGCTTCATCGGCTTGAGGGCTAAGGTGCGGGGCACAACTAGGTTCTCAGCCTGCCTGCTCGTTGAAGTGTGGCGCTGCAGCATGAGAGGCATCATGCGATTAATCGACCTGCAGACAACAATTCAGCTCAGTTATGCATACGTTGTCCCTCTCAGACTACCCAGCTCTGCTCGGTTATGGGCTCATGCGACATTCATGCACTGCGCACGGTTCTTCGCAGATCGGCAGAGGGCTGGGTTGGCAGGTTCCCGGCCGCCGTTTCTGGTCCTGGTGGTGTGGTGGGATGAGCGTCGGCGAGGCACTGTTCATCGTGGGCTTCATGGGAGCTGTGGTCTCGTGGTTCGAGTACTATTTGTACAATCAGTACCAGTACCATGACGCAGGTAGTGCTTATACCTCCGAGGCCCCTCCTTCACATTCCTCGGCTGTCACTGACTGCCGCTTGCTCCAGAAAGTTCCTCGTGCGGCTCCGGGATGGGCTCCACAATGGCCGATGTGCATTGCCTCTTTGGATGCAGCGTGGCAAGTGATCGACATCGGTGACCACGCACGGGCACTCGTCGAACTGGAAGCGTGCGCTCCGTCTGAGCAGCCGCCACGGCGTCAACACTATCTGCTTGCTGCTGATTTAACATAATTGCGTGCTCAACCCGATCGCAGCTGTCCCGCCATGAAGCATAAAGAGCTCTGACGTTTCAAAGTGCAACATATGCAAATCAAGTGCAAGATCTTGCCAGGCCTCGTTGCATGACCGCCAAGGAAGCTCAGCAAGTGCATCTAGCTTGTTTGCTCGATTCGTTCCCTTGTCCTCATGAAGGCATGCCATGCCGTGCGTGCAGGTGGTCGATTTGCTTCGGCTTGGCACTCTTCCCCTGCTTCCTGTGCCTCTTCTGGCCATGCGCCACGGACTCCTTCTTGAACCACATGCTGGGTACGCATTGGGCTCATTGCCTCTCGTCCAGCCCCTGGCCGTAATCTGCAGACTGCTCGGTGAACGGCAGATCATGTTTCCGCCTGCTGTCACATGCTGGGTGCGCATGGGGTAGTGGGATGTTTCCTACAAATTGCAGGTGCAGATGCGCAAACAATGTTCCACTGCACCAGGAGATCCTGCTCATGCATGTAGTTTGCTGTCGTGGGGCAACAGGCATTCCGTGGGCTCAGATGATCAGGTTCCACAGGTGGATGGGCCATATCACCATGTGGGTGAGGCTTTCAGTGACTTGTGTTTTCTCCACAGACTTGTCTTTCATGGTATTTCCATGTCACTCGGCATGGAACTGACATACCTTATGTCGCATCACTGACTGGTCGTTACAGGCAGCGTTTGCTGCTAGATGGCTCGCTGCTCGTCCTAACCATCTCGACTGAGCTCGACTGATATGTCCTGTTCACGCAGGTCATGACAGCTCACGGCATCGGCTACTTCGTGTTATGGTTCCTTGAGCACGAGTGCGCACCGCTCTGCTCTTTTCGGTTCTTGTGTCATGCATCTGCTTCGTGGCACTGTTCTTCGTAATGAAGGGCGGCACAGTCTGGTGCTGCATGCACTGGCCGATAGCGGCAGTGCAGCCATGCCCTGCTGCAGGCTGGTTTCTCAGTGCCCAGGCAGTCCTTGCTATTCAGGACTAGTGCCTGTTGAATGGCAGCGCAGGGTGTTCTTCAGTGCGCTGCCATCAGCTTGTGCGTGTCTCACAGAGTTGCTGCCGTCTGACCAAATGGTCACGTCGTTTTGCAAGCAGCTTCTGGCCCCAGTTTTCCAGCTGGAAGGACTCCATCCCCTTCTTCCCCGGCTCCTTGGCCTGGTTCGCTGGCCTGGTGTTGCAGATTACCTCCCTCTACGTCATCCGCCGGAAGCACTTCACGGTGTGCCGCTCATAAACACACAGCTGTTGCTACTCTGCAACTTGGAAGCTGCGGAGTCGGCTCACTGAAATCCGCTTGTCAAGTACGCGGAAGATGCAATGATTTGAATTGCTGGAACGTGAACACTGCAGGTCTTCTACGTGTGCCACATTGTTGGCTACATTTTGGTCCTCCTCTTTGGCGCCATTCACTGTGAGCCTATGGTCCCCTCTCATGTGCTGGTCGTCGCCCACAATGTTTGGAGCCATCATCTAGTTTTGCAATTGCTATGTCAAGATGTCAACCCTTTCAGTCAGCAATTCCGTTTGTGCTGCGCATCGGCCCAGTTGCCGCTTCATGCTGTCATAACGAAGCTGTTGAGTGCTCTCATTGTCACTTTGCTCCGGTGCAGACGGCGCTATGGTGTTCTACTACATACCCTCTTTGATCCCCTGGGCGCTGGACGTTGTGCTGCGCTTTGGACAGGGCTCCTCCATCACCGCCATCACTTCCGCCACGCTCAGCGATGACAAGAGCGTTGTCACCTGGGAGCTCCGTATGGAGAAGGTATGCTGCAGGATGGCTCCAGCAGTCGCAGGTTCGGGAACAGAGTATGGCACGTGGTGTGTCAGGTGTCTGATTGCTACAGAGAGTCACCTTGGCGTCTTGGAATGCGAACCGAACAGTGTGGTGATGTTTCTATTGCGCTTACATGGCCCCCCGCTCGCGACAGCGAGGGGAGGGCCGGGAAGATGGGGGGGGTACTGCTGGCAAAACCTTGCAAGCGCAATCAATATGCTGAATCGATGCATGCTGCCGCCTCGTGGTGCAGGGCACCGAGGTGCAGCCGATGAGCGAGTACCTGGTCAACATCCCGTCCCTGTCCCGCTGGGGTGCGCCTCGAGTGCCTGATGTCTCATTCGCTTCTCAGAATCAGCGAGAGATGAAGCAGATCTGATGTTCGAGGACAGACGAACAAAGGAGGGTCAAGTTGCTGGCTTGGATGTGACTGTGGCAAAGCACTACACAAACTATTGGCGCCTCCTGATGGAGAGTATTCGTGCCCATCATAGCCATGCCGCGCTCCCACAGCGGCAAGAGATAGTTCCCTGCACACAGCTGTCTAGCTAGGCGACGTTCCAGAAACAGTTTGCCAGTGCTTCACCTGCGATGCACCCAACAATGGCTAGTGGCGTTAGCCGTGCCTTGCCAATCACACGCACAGGCTGGCATCCATTCACCGTGGCGCGCACCGCCGGCGACAGGGTCATCTTTCACACCAAGAAATACGGCAGCTTCACGACAGTGCGTTTATTACCCCATTCACCGGCCGCCGCCTGTACTGAACTCGGCAGTGGGCCTTCAATGCGTACCAGATATGGACAGTCTGTTCCGCTTGCCGCTCCCTGTTTGCCCCTGACCAAATGTCGGCCTGCAGGTGAGCCGCATGACACTCCTGCTGCAGGGCAGCATGCCTGCCAAGTAGGGTAGGCAACGAACCAAGTACTGTAGCATAACAAACTTTTTTCGCATGTCCACTGCAGAGCCTCATGGAACTTCTCGAACGCGGCATGCCGGTTCCAGTTCGAATCCAGGGCCCCATCGGCATCCAGAACTCGGAGAAGCCGTGGCTGCGCTACCCAGTGCTCGTTTGTGTCACTGGCGGTATCGGGGTGCGCTGCCATGATGTGCAGTTCTGGAAATAGATTCTTGGAGCTATATCGACGGTATGCGACAGCTGCTTGGACGAAACCTGTGTGTTGAGGCGGACCCGGGCTACTGCAGATCTCACCGGTGCTGGCGATGCTGCACGACCTGGTGGGCAAGCGCTCATGCGAGGGCGGTGGCCCGGTGCGGGTCATTGTGCTGTGGGCGGCGCGCCACAAGGCCGAATTCACCATCATGGATGAGACGATCCTGTCTGCCGCCAAGTGAGCATGCTCCTGAAGGTATTCTAGGATTCAGAGCCAGGGGATGCACGAGGGCCGAGTCAGGACTGGCTGGAGCATTGCCATTTTTGTCGAGCTGCTGCTCAAGTGAGCATATGCAGACGCGTGGCTCCAGCTTGGCGGCAGCATAGCATCAGCTATGTGGCTCAACAGACTGCGGAGGTAGCGCTGAACAACATTTCTTTTGGTCTCTCTGCAGCGATGCGTCCGGGTGGCTGACGATTTCATTGCACTACACCGGCTCCCATATCGAGCGCGCCTCCTCCATCGGCAACAACCCCGACCAGGTGGGGTGTCTATGTTTTCTATCACCATGAACCAGTTCTAACACCATGAACCAGATTCACTCAGGTTGCAGTCTGGTGTGGCCTTGCATTCGAGCCAGCATGGCGCCGTTTTTCACTCCCGCAGAATTCACTAGCAGTGAAGAGGTAGCCACATGAAAATGAAGCGCTCTCTTGCTGCAGCAAGTTCCGAAATCAACAGCGTGGATGTGATCCTGGCACCAGATCGCGTCCGAGGCCATCAAGCCGATGCCGGCAGATCTGAGCGAGTCCAGCGAGACTGCCTCCGACACCGACTTCGGCAGCGAGGGCCTCAAGAAGCCCGGCGGCGGCGCCGGCGGGTGCCCGCTGCGGCTGGAGGGCGCGCTGCACTTTCCCTGGTCCTCGCCGCTGGGCTTCTCCCTCGCCAGGTCTGTTCATTCTCTGCTGCGTTTTCCTGCTCCCTTCCAGCTGTCCTTGTTACGGTAGCAGGAGCAGTGCACAGGCCGCTGGGAAAGATGGCGAGATTACCGATCGTGTCGACAAGCAAAAGTTACTGCAGTCTATGCAAAGGCATCCGACCCATCGATGTGGATTGTCCAACGAGTGCGCTTGCGGCCACAGCTAGCTACTGCCAGAACTTTGCATTGGGGCGCGACGGCCTGTTCAATGTCTGTGCTGCTTATGTCTGATGGCAGATTATGTCAAGCTTGTCAGCTCGACAAACCGCCCGCTGCACGCAGGCCGGCGCAACCCAGGTCGGCGGGCACGCTGCACCGCGTCATTGTGCTGCTGCTGGTGGTGCTGGGCGGTTTCTGCGGCCTCACCATGGCAGAGGTCTACTTCGCCGAGGGGATTGCCATCAACCAGTTCCTGTGAGTTTTCGACTGTCGTGGTTCTTTGCTGGATTGGCGGATGGTTGCAATGTCGTCAGCGGCGTGGAGTCAGCGCCAATCACAATGTTGCTGCAGCGTGCATCTCTTCTCACTTTTTGGAACCTGTTTGTAGGTATGATGGCACCACAGAGTTCTTCTACTGGAAGGTAAGCCCGTCCGTTGCCATTGAGCTTTTTAGTAAATGTCTCCCAGCATGCGCATCACTGATCGGTCTTTGAGTGCAGCAAGCCACCAGGGTGCATCCTGCTGGCCAACAACCTTTCAGGCAGTCGTGCCACAAATTGACATTGCTAAGTGGTTTGCTCGCTCCTTGCAGCTGGGCGCCCTGTGGCTGCTCGGCATGTTTGTCGGTGGTCTGGGACTTCCGGTTTTCGCCACGCACACTTGGGCCGCGTGGAACTACTGCGCTGACGCCCGCCGGAGCGCAAACGTCACTGCAGATAGCGGTGGCACCAGCCGCTGCCCGTCCATCATGCGCTGTGACGTTCGCCCGGCTGCGCGCTTTGCCTCCACTTTGGTGCGCTTCTCAAGCTCAAGCACGGCTGCCGGTGTCGTTGGCGGTGCATTGCCTTGTACGTGTACCTCCCGCGAGCTTCCATTGCTGGGCTGCACGCACGATTCGTTTGACTGTCCGCCCTTGCGGCTCTCCTTGAGGACCCTAACACGCACACTGCCCTCTCTTGCACGATAGTGCTCACACATATTTGGTGAAGATTACAGGTGCAAATGCAGAAGCGTTCGTTCTGCTGGATTTAGAAGTCTGCCAGCAGTCTGCGAGTTGGCAGCGTACATAACACTGGACCGCGGTGTAACAACCATGCCCTCGGTGCAGCTTGCAATGAGATGACGATGTCGACTCAATACCTCCCTTCAGGTTGGCGGCCGCGTCGGCTTCGTGGAGACGGGAGCGATGCTGGACATCGGCAACCACCGCCCCGATATCCGCGCCAGCCTCGCCGAGGCGCTCGTCGAGGCGTCCGAGCTGCAGGGCGGCGCCGATGTCGGCGTCTATGCAGCAGGTGAGACGAATGTGCTCGTTCGCCCTCCATCCTTGCTGGGTTGACTCAATCCGCCTTGGAAAGGGCTCCTGATAAGCGCACCGGTAGCATGCTTCCTGGTCTTGGCGCATGCATTCAAGGGGTTATGCATTCCTGTGCTGCGATATCTCCATCTGCAAGAGCGGATGTTGAGAGGAGGTGCATGTAATCGCGCAGGTGCGTTGGCCTTGCTTGGGGCGGCTTTATTCGTGCAGCCGTCTTGGCTGGCCCTCTCAGAAGCTCCTCAGCAGGATGCACAACGACGTTGTGCTTATGCTGCCACAGGGCCGAAAGGCATGGTCCTCGCCACGAAGTGTCTGGTGGCGGATCTTAACAGTTCCCGCGCCCGCGGCTCACCGGCCCTGCACTTCCACCAGGTGAGCACCCTCCACCAACATGTCACTGACTGCAAAGAGTCAGATCTGCCGCAACAGAAGACAAGACTCGTGCGGCAGAGATCTGCCGGGGATGCGCCCGCACACACTATTCGACAGCTTGCATGCAGACTCTTTCCGATTGTTGCTGAGCCTGAGCAATCCAACATGCATGGCTGGCACTGCCGGATTGCACTGCGAACGGCTGCCCCCTGTGCGCACATGTTGGCTGTCGATGCAGCTGTATGTTGGCGACCCTCTGAAACTCTTAGGCTGGAAAATCCTATGCGCTGGTTGCCGGAAGTTGGCGGAGGCTGTGGTCTTAATGGGGCACTGACAGCGCTCAGGCCAATCCATCTCACAATACTTGCGCAGGAGACGTGGGAACTGTAGCAGAGCCCAAGCTGCGCCCGGACCACAGCTAGCGGCGGGACGGGAAGGGCCGTGAAGGGTCGTGATGGGGAAGTGACCGAGAAAGGATGACCGAAGTTGAATCTACTGTGAGAACTCACTGGCACGAAAGGGAGTGAGGAGTTCGCACCTGCTGCCATGAATGGCGCCCATACTTACACCATAGCAGTGAGTCTTGTGATCATGCATGCACCCGGCCGGCGGCCGGGGCGGGCGTGGATTGGCTCGACCTGCTCTGTGCGAGGATGTGAAGGCAGCTGGTCCGTGTTCTTCGGTGGTTATAGACGGTGTTGAGGTCGAACGCCCGCCTGATGGGTCGTGGTTTGGTGTCGGCTGCGTGGCGGCTGTGTGATTGCGTGCATGACCATACTTTGCAGATGTTTGGCTGGATGATAGTGACAATGCCTTTGTTGCACCATTGCCAATACACTTTTAAACTTGAACTGATTCACAAGCCGAAGACCATCCATCATTGCTGCACCTGCACACCACCTGCACTGCTGCACCCCCATGAGTCATTCGTCCTCGTCAGCGCGCACGCATGCACGCGCACTCCACACAGCCAGGGTCTCAACGGCGCCGGACCCAGGCTGCGGTGCCTCAGATTGAGCAGAAAGTCCGATTGTTACTAGCTGACGCTCTTTCCGTGCGTCCGCGGACTGTTAACCCTGTGGCACTTACCAAGTAGTACGACGGGCCGTTATCGATCAGCAGCGCGCGTGCGGCCATGGCCGCCGGGACGGCCATGCCTTCTCGGGCGGCTGACCTGCTGCGGATTCCGCTGCTGACCGTTGCCTGGCTCAGCGTCGCCTTCTGGCTGGTGAGTCGCCGCCTTTGCCTCCGCTTTCGCTTCGGCAATCCATCGTGCATGCGTACGCACGTTATAGCCGAAAGAAGTGCCGCGTCGGGGACACATGGCAAGCCAAGGCTGGGCGCCTGCGCCTTCAGTGCCAGGATATCCCGGGCAGATCGCCGCCTGCGCTACGCCTCAGCGTGCCGCTGAATGGCCCCCTGTAATTGACCGGCCATCAACCAGAACCGTTCGTGAGTGCCAGCCACGAAAGCATGCACAGTTCGTATACACGGTGCATGACCATTCACCTACAATAAAGTCTGGATGGCCGAGCGGCGACGGGCTGCAACACGGCGGTGGACCCCTGGCCCTGTGCTGCATCAGTCATTCCCACGTGACTGCAGGAAATATCTGTAGTGCGTGTGCATCGAGGCAGCACTGCAATGCGGTAGGCTGGATTCTGTCGCAACGCAGCGGAACACCACATTGCCGTGTTGCAGTAGTTCGATGTACAGATGCAAGATGCTCCGCATTCAACATCCCCCGTTTTGCCCCCTGGTTCGGACAAACTCGAAAGGCTGCTCTGCGAACGTGACTGACCTGCGAGCTAATAAATGTTTTGTACAAAAGCGTCCAAATTATTCCTCATTAAATGTGGGTCTGAGTGCTCATTTGGCAGCATCCACGCGAGTGTCGAAAATCCGACTTGATGCACGTGCGCTGGCTGGCGCAAGCACGGATGGCGTGTGCCACTCCTGACACCAATCGGTTGAACATTGTTGCTCTTATGAACATCGATTTACTGCCCGCCGTTTTGCTGCCTCTGGGAAGCACCGCGGGTGCGCTCCGGCGCGTGCGCTCCGGCCAGCGCCGATCGATGCACAGCGGAAGAGTGCTATCGAATCTGTGACGCACTCATATTGTAGCTCTCAACCAATTCCCATGACATCCTCACATGCAGTTCATGCTCCTGCGTGGATGGCTGGCGGACTTCTACAATCTCAGCTCGACGACCTTGTGGGAGATCAAGTGCGTGTTTGGATGCTCCCGGGTGCTGACGCTCTCTTGTTCACGGTGGCGCCTTAGCCGGGGGTGATGCCCTGTGCGCGCGCACGGGGACATGCGCATTATGGAAAGGCACATGCGCCTGCTGATGTGTGGCCTGGCTGTTGCAGGTACCACTACGGCTCCTACACGAGCCTACTGTGGGATCACTACTCGCTGGTGTGCGATGCATTCGCAAGTATGATATGCGCTGGCTGACATGCGGTCTTGCCAGCACGAGCACAAGTGATGATGCACTGCTGCACGGGCAGCTACCTGCAGTGTCTGCCAGCCAGGCTACCGCGTGGGCTGACACGTCGAGACACGGTCTGCACGCAGGCCGGGTTCATGGCGGTGGTGGTGCCGGTGATCGTGGCGTCGCTCGCCATATCGCTGACCGAGGCGCTGCCAAAGGCGCGGCCGCGCTTCACGAATACCAGAGCAAAGGTGCGTCACGCGCTGCGCAGAGGGCCTTATCTGTTGTGGCTGCTGCTGAGAATTGCTTGTGCTGCTGCGTCCCACACCAGTACCCCTGCCTCGCGTCGCTGGCTGCACCGCACTTGTCTGCGTGATTGCGGCAGCTCCAAGCGCACTGCCTGCCGACCATGGTGGGCGCTGCCTGACTGCATCACGCACGGCATGTTCGCCAAACTCTGCGTCCCTCGTCTTGCAGATCGGCAGGGTGTTGGGGTGGCAGGTCCCCGGCCGCCGCTTCTGGTCCTGGTGGTGCGGCGGCCTCAGCTTTGGGGAGGCGCTTTTCTACATCGGCTTCATGGGAGCGGTGGTCAGCTGGTTCGAGTACTACCTCTATAACCAGCTGGACCGCAACGACGCATGTGCGTCCATGCTTCCGTTGCAATCTGTGAAGTGGTAGAACAGGCGTGTGTGGCCCTGGCTGCATGAGCGGCCGGCAAGCAGTGTGCTTTGAGTTTCAAAGCGACATTGGCAAGTGACGCCACGGCGCATTGCCACTGGCATGATTTGCAGGCCGGAAAACTCTTGTCTGACAGCGAGTTGATGTGCGGTCACTTTAATACCCTGAACGTGCGCGCCTGACGGTGTCACTCCTGCTCGTGCAGCATGGCAGGTCGTCGACGTCGGCGACCATGACCGCGCCTTGGTCGATCTGGAAGCGTGCGCATTGCATTTTGCTCAATCCTCACGCACACTCCCTATCGATGCCTGATGTGGAGTGCAAGCTGCATGGAGTGCAAGCTGCATGTGCACAGCTGTACATGATCCGGAAGGCCAGAGAAGTGGACCTTCACCGTTCTTTCCTGCGCGAAGGTGGTCGCTGTGCTTCGGCCTGGCCCTGCTGCCATGCTTCCTGTGCCTCTTCTGGCCCTGCGCCCACGACTCCTTCCTCAACCACATGCTCGGTGAGTCGTTGCTGTGTTGCTCAGCATGTAGAATGTTGCCATTTGGGGTTTGCTACTAGCTAGGTACCAAGCGCATGTCGCTGGCATGATTTCCTGGGTGTTGGGCGGCAAGGCTCCAGCAGTCATTTGTCACAAGACAAGGGATGGCCGCCCAGCAGTGGCTGTTCTAAAGTCGTGGTTTGGAAAGTTTGCAAGGTGCTGCTCCATAATCCATGAGCTGCTGCGACTTGCCTTTCGACTGAGATCTGTGGCTTGCTCTGCGACCGCAGGCATCCCCTGGGCCCAGGTGAGACCTGCACTGAGGCGCCTCGTGCATTGCCTCTGTCGCATTGAGTGTTCGCTTCCATTTTTGTGACACCTTTGCAGTCCGTGCCCCCACCTTCGTCGTGATGACGAACAATTTTTTTCTTTGCAAATGCAGATGATCAAGTTTCACAGGTGGATGGGGCATGTTACGATGTGGGTAATGACGGCCCACGGCGTGGGTTACTTCATCCTCTGGGGCATTGAGAACAAGTGCGCCCCTGCGTCATCTCGTTGCTGCATGTGGCTGCCTCGGCACGTGCAAGTGTCATTGTTGGTCCGTTTTCAGCGTCACACAGCCTCCGTGCTGTCTCAACCATAAGGGCCAGACGACCAGGTGTCCCCTGCATGCCCATAGGCCGTGTGCTGCCGCATGCCCTCACGAGCAGGCGCCACACCCTTGCCTGTCATGAAGACCCAGCCGTGTGCCGGTCTTGCGCACAGCTTCTGGCCGGAGTTCAGCTCGTGGAGGGACTCCATCCCATTCCTGCCGGGCTCCCTGTCCTGGTTTGGCGGCCTGGCGCTGCAAATCACCTCTCTCTACTACATCCGTCGGAAGTGGTTCACGGTGCGCCCTGCAGCCTGTTGACGCAATGTCAGGTTGATTAGCACGCCATGTGATAATCTGACCACGGCCTGGACACGCCAGCACGGCGGCTTGAGGTGGCTAGGCTGCGGCTGAGCCAACGCCTTTTCACCAGCTGGTGCATCTCGCGTCTCTTCTTCTGAGGGCAGCATGCACTGTACGGAAGTCGAGATGCTCATTGTGTCACTCACCCTCAGGTGTTCTACGTCACTCACATCGCTGGATACATCATCGTGCTGTTCTTTGGCGCCGTCCACTGTGAGTGTCTCCCCTGACATCCTGTCAATTAACACATGTCGGCAAACGCAGACAATACAGCCTGGTTGCGACCCTGCATGCCGCAGCCCCATCGGCATCATGCACAGCGATTGTGCATGATCAACACCCATGGAGATCTGTTGGCACAGCATTACTGCCGCGATGTCCCAGGTGCCGCAGCAGACACCACAGACACTGACTTCAATGCGTCCTGATGACTTGCTGCAGACGGCGCGATGGTGCTGTACTACATCCCAAGTTTGATCCCCTGGTTCGTGGACATCGTCATGCGCTTCGCCCAGGGCAGCTGCATGTCTGCCATCACCTCCGCCACCCTCAGCGACGACAAGAGCGTTGTCACCTGGGACCTCACCCTGGACGAGGTGAGATGTGAACCGACGAGCATGCTGAGTAGCGAGTCTGCATCTCGCCAGTCGCACACTCATATGCAGCAGCAACGACTTCAGCTCAAGCCTGGAGTTTGTCGACAGACAGTGGCGGCGGCGCACATTCTGATCCAGACAGTGATGCTGCAGGCCCACCCGCCAGTCGAGCCGATGCACGAGTTCGTCATCAACTGCCCGTCTGTCTCCCGCTGGAGTGCGTCCTATCTGCCTTCCGGGTCCTTCTCACGAGTTCCTGTCCGTTTTGTTTGCACGCTGCTCACGTTGGCTATGTCATTAGAGTTGGCACTCAGATCTTCTGCGTCGCTGCTACTGCAGGCTGGCATCCCTTCACAGTGTCGCGTGTCCTGGGCAACCGGGTCACATTCAACACCAAGAAGTACGGCTCCTTCACCACGGTGCGTGCTCCATGTGTCTAAACCTGATAACCACTTTTTGCAGTTGTTCATCTGCAGCAGTACACTTCGCGACAGTGGCTCTGGCATCCCTATGCCTGGTCGTCCCCCGCCTCGTGTGCGAAGCATTTGCTGAATCGTAGCTCGGGCCCTCACCGGCCATTGCCCCTGGCACACTCCTTCCCAGCACGAGTTGCGGCATCCCTGCCACACCTCATCCAGTATACACCATGCCAGCTCGCAACTTGACACACCTTGCACATTGTGCGCACATGTGACCCCGCAACCTGCTGGTGCGCGGCATGTCGGCACAACTTGCCGGCACCCCGACTGATCACGTTTCGTGGGTCTGCTGGCCCCAGGACCTCCTGTCCCTGCTGTCTACCGGCATGCCGGTGCCCGTACGGGTGCAGGGCCCCATCGGCATCCAGGACTCGGAGAAGCCGTGGCTGCGTTACCCGGTGCTCGTCTGCGTCACCGGCGGCATCGGGGTGGGTTGGTTCCACTGCAGCTCGCCTCCGACACAAAGCAGCGGCAGGGCATCCTGTTCATCTGTTCAAGCTCGGGAGGCTCCTACAGTTGCTTTCCTGCAGCATTTGCACCTGGCCTGTGCGGCTCGTGAAGCCAAGGCTGGGCATGTTTACGCTGGGTAGATTGCTGACAGAGCCTGCTTTCCTTCTGTTGACGCCTCGACGATGTACTTGCATGACATCAACAAACCGTACCCACCTCACAACTTCAAGACCCTAATTCTGCCCAAACTTGACCTTGATCGCAGATCTCCCCGGTGCTGGCGATGCTCCACAGCCTCATCCTTGAGCGCGCCAAGGGCGGCGGCGAGGGCACCTTCATCGGCCCGCGCCGCGTCATCGTGGTGTGGGCGGCGCGCCACAAGGCCGAGTTCACCATCATGGACGAGACCGTGCTCAACGCCGCCAAGTGAGTAGGCGTGCGCAGTGCCCCCATACCCAATTGCATATCGTGCACCGAAACCGCTCTCTGGTAGGGAGAACCGCTTCTCAGCGCTGCGGAGCACAAACTCCTGCGGACCACGCCTTTCCAGGACCCCTGCCTGTCGCCATCGAAATGGCAAGACATACGCTGGGTGCTGATGCCGTGATGCAACTGCTCGATGTTCTGCCCGCTGAGCTCTGTGCGTCATATTGTTGCTGTCATTGAACAGACAGAAACCCTAGCCCCCTCCAGGGAGATCTTTCCTGAACGTGTGCAGCGACCCCAAGGGCTGGCTGAGCGTGACGCTGCACTACACGGGCGCCAACATCGAGCGCGCCTCCTCCATCGGCAACAACCCCAAACAGGTACATCTGAAAGCTTCGTCACAAGATACTGACGTGGCGATGCCCTCCCTGCACCCTGGATCAGCAGCCTGACAAGCTCGCCTGCCGCATGTGCTGCCTCCCCCATCGCATGGCCCCGAAGCTCTGGGAAGAGATCCAAAGGCGACGGCAAACATGGCGAAGACGCCTGAGCTCTGAGCGCAACCGATGTGGGTCGCACAACCGGTGCGGTGACCAACACCGGAACTATGCCTGAGGGTCAATTCTCATGTCACGCAGATCGCCTCCGAGGCCATCAAACCCATGCCGGCGGACCTGTCCTCCAGCGACACCAGCGACACCGGCAGCGACGCCGGCGGCAAGGCGTCCGGCGGGCGCCCCAAGGCCGGTGGTGGCTGCCCCTTGGACCTGAGCGGCGCGCTGCGCTTCCCCTGGTTCTCGCCCCTGGGCTTCTCCCTCGCCAGGTGCGGTGGCTGCTGACCCTTTGCGAGTTCGGGGTCTTGCCCGTTTCACTGGTCTTGCACAGGACAGCTGGCGGCTGTCTCGTTGCAGCAGTCGATGCAACCATGGGGTGCAGCGACGCTGCGATTGACAGTGCCGCGCTGCGGCGGTGGTCAGGCTCTGGGCGAGACCCAATGCTGACAGCGGCCGACACGATGCAGTCAACTGCTGGTGATAACGAGCCCTCCATGCCATAACCGCCATGCCACAAATGCCAGGTCCTACATGTGCATCGCATGAGCAAAGCACCCTTTCGACTGCAGGCCAGTGCAGCCCAAGTCTGCGGGGCCGCTGCACCGCGCTCTGGTCGTGCTGCTGGTCGCCCTGGGCGGTTTCGCCGGCCTGACGTGCGCAAGCGTGTGGTTCGGCGAGGGCTTCGTCACCAACGCCTTCAAGTGGGCAGCCTCCTGTTGCACACCTCTAAACAGCAAAATGTTTGGGCACTACAACGGCGACTCCGGCTCTGAGGACAGCAGCGTGTCCCTTCGTCAAGCGGCTATCGGCCTCGTGCCCAGATTGGGGCCCGCATTGTTCGCCTCCTGTGCAGGGTTTGATGGCCACCATGCCAGAAGTGAGAGCCTCACCTGTTGCCTGTTTCTGTGCGCAGCTTCATTGGCACTGGCGATCCGGACTACTACTGGAAGGTGCGCTTGTTGGTTGCTGCAATCTTTTCATCTTGCTCATCATTGCAATCCTGTTGTGCCTATTGAGGGGAATACCATATTGATTTCCCTGTCAACCAGGACAATCAAATTCATAAGATGTCACTGAAATTTCACCGGACACAACGCCAGCTGAAATGGTGATACGCGCTGCCGAGAATTGGACGTTCAGGCTGCTGTGACAGCGTGTCAACCTGCTGACATATCCCCACACATTCCCTTACTTTGCGCAGCTTGGCATCCTGTGGTTCCTCGGCATGTTCGTTGGCGGCCTCGGCCTGCCAGTGTTTGCCACGCATGCGTGGCAGGCATGCCGTTACCTGCGGGCCGCCCGCCACGCCGGCGCAGCTGCCTCCGCCGACAAGCGCAGCCCGTCCATCATGCGCGCCGACATCCGCCCGGCCGCCCGCTTTGCCTCCACTCTGGTGAGGGACATGGTGCCGTCCGCTTCAAGCCTGCATAGCTCCACATCATCAAGCACCCTTCGAAGTCGGACCAAGGCTGCATAGCGGAAAGCTTTCGTGGGAGTGCACGGGCCCCTGGCGCACTGAATGCCAGCGTTTGCGCTGCTGCAAGTGTATGGCGTGACAGCAATCGCCTTTGAAGGTCGAGTACACAAAACCTGTCCACCCCCGCTCAGGTCGGCGGCCGCGTTGGGTTTGTCGAAACGGGCGCAATGCTGGACATCGGCGAGCACCGGCCCGACATCGGCGCGACGCTCGCGGAGGCAGTCACCGAGGCCGCCGAGCTGCAAGGCGGCGCCGACGTCGGCGTCTACGCCGCAGGTGGGCCCTCTTGCAGCCCCGACCCAGAAGCGTGACTGTGGCCCTGCCCTGTGTGTGTGGCGCCGTGCTCTGCACTGTAGCAACACAGACCTGGAGAAACGGTCGTGCGTCGGACGCGACGAAGCCAAGAATTTGCCTAACTGTTGACATCGTATCCACGAGGGTACCGCTGCAGTGTGCCGCGACCTGTGTTGACCTCTCCTGACGACCGCACTGCTCGCCGCAGGCCCGCACGGCATGGTGCAAGCCACCAAGCGTTTGGTCGCCAGAATCAACAGCGCTCGCGCCCGCAGCTCACCAGCCCTGCACTTCCACCAGGTGCGCCGCAATGGCAGAAGGAGGACCGGTGAAGCCAAGTGCCAAATGACCCCCTGGACAGGTTTACCTTGAACCCTGCGCTTCTGCTGGGTCCGGCGCATGCGACTGCTTCCCAGAGACACAGGCAAATGATGTGACCAGCCAGGATTCCGAATGCACATCAGCGATGGTGACTGACACATGTTGTGTCTGCATGCTGCCGCACAGGAGACGTGGGAGCTGTGAGGGGCTGCGCACTCATCAAGCTGCACCCCAACGGCAACGTGTCGAAGGCCTGCATTGTGTGAAGATGGCATGAAGATGGGGATTTACAGCAAACATTGTTTATGAAGTGAGCTGATCAAGTTTGGGCCGAGCGAGTATTGTGTTTCCGCTAGAACAGGCCGCACCACTGCACCACACTCCGCCATATTGAGACAAGGCCAACCTCAAAGACGATAGGTTTGCCGATCTACTCGGAGGGAATTGGTTGATGCAGTGGTGTGAGATTGATAGTGGTTGGAGGCGAAGGAGAGGCGACTTGCATGTGATACTTGCAAGTGAAGCGAAGAGCAAGCAGGTATTGTGGTCAGAGGGTGTGCATGTTCATGCAAATAACTTTGTGAGTTTTTAAGGCACTGTTTCCGAGGAGCGGGTGCTGTGTTTTCAGGCCGTAAGACCGAATCGCAGTAGACTTAGCTTGAACATAAAAGGGCGCAATCCCCGACTCCTTCACCGAAGCCTCTGACTTGTCTCTGTGAGCCTCTGCGGCGAGGCTTGTTACAGCTCTCAGTGGTGTCAGGGTGCACTCCCGAGTCTCTCGAGGTCTCAACATGCTGACACGGCTCCATTCGCCTCTCTCGATGGTGCATCGCGGTCCCGCCCGTGGTACCACCCCCGCTGGTGGCCCGCGCCAGGCGCTCAATAGTCCCACCAGAAAGCCGGAGCAGCCGCCTGCTTCAATCCGGCCCGCACGGCGGGCTTGACGCGCAGTCGACCAAAGAGCTGCACCTTCTGCCTCGCCGCCTTCTCCCAGCACACGGGCAACGCCGCTTTTCGATTCCCGAGCCGCCGACAGCCCCTACCTACCATGGCCGCACTGCAGGGTCGATGAGCGCCCAGCCAAACAGCTGCTCGTACTCTTTCGCTGCCTTCTCCCAGCTCAGGTCCTGCGCCATGCCCGCCGCCTGCAGCCCCCTCCACGCCCGCTCGTCGTTCCTGTGCGGCGACAGGCGCAGGGAGCGTCGTACGCGCGCAGGGGCTTAAGCGTCCTGCTGCCAAACGTTTTCAGGCTGGTGTCTCCGCAGGGTGCGCCCTCCAAGGTGTGACACCAAAACAACCAGAAGGCTGTTCTGACTTGGCTTACGACCGGAGCATGTGAAGAGGGAGGCACCTGAACAGGTGCACCGCATGGTCGATGGCCTGCAGCATGGCGTTTGCCTCCGGCGGGCTGAACACGAAGCCGCTGCCGCACTCCGGCGTGCCTGTGTCGCATGACCCATCATCGTCAGCACCAGTGCGCCACCTCGAGCATGATCTGATGCTGTCGTCCTGCGCACCGGCGCACGGCGTGCAGGGAGCACACACTTCACGAGATCTGGCGGCAGGCGTCATCATCTGCTCGCGAGATTCTCCGGCAGGACAGCCGCCGGCCCTACCTGCTGCAAGACTGCCGCAGGCCCCTGGTTCAAGCTGCCTTGTCAACAGACACCAGGTTTGCGGTGTCAGCACTTGCAGGCACAGTCACACCGTTGCTGCCATTGGGTTTGTAAGCAAGCAAGCAATTCAGCAGTGCCAGCATTTCCAAGCAAAAGCAGATGGCGCGCCTGCTTTGTCGGGCTGGTAGGGCGCGATGGTGTCCCGCAGCCCGCCGGTCGCGTGCGCTATGGGAACGGTGCCGTAGGCCATGGAGAACAGCTGGTTCAGGCCGCATGGCTCAAAGCGGGAGGGCATCAGCAGTGCATCGCAGCCAGCAATCATGCGGTGCGCCACCGGGATGGAGAAGCCCACCTGCGCGGCGTGCAAAGCACCCGGTCGACAGGCTGGATCACACGGGCAAAGGCTGAGGCATGCACGCTGTCTGCAGCGTTCTGGCACGCCTGCAGGACGACACTCCTGAGCTGGACATGGGAGGTCGATACCCCTCGGGACCTTACTACACTCTCTTCTTCGGGATTTTGGGGATTTTGGGTATGCGCTTGCCATGTCCCAGTCGACAAGCCCAGCGCAAACCAGACGCGCCGACCCGACGCACGCCGCCGCCCCGCGCTGCTGCCGCGAGCTCAAGGCGGTCGCATCTCAAAACTTGCAAGCAGGGCGAGGCAGCAGCTGAGCCACACACCCGGCGCGGCCGCGGCTGCGGCGCTGCCGCTGCAGGATGCTGGTCGGACACCTGTGCCTGAGATACAGGGCAGGGCAAGGAGGCGGCCAATGTATTCACCCAGCCGCGGAAGTGGTTGGGGTGCTGTCGCTCTGTCTCCCGCATCGCCGACTCGAACTCCTCCACCCCGCTGCCCAGCATCACTGTCTGCACGAAGCGGGAGCGCACTTCAGGACGGTGGTTCGTCACGTGGAGAGGGTCAGGAGGGGACATGCTTTGGCCTGGGTTTGAGCGAGGGTGCACATCCTCCATCTTGCCAAGCAAGTCCCTCCTGCCGTCCTGCGGCTTCAACTGCAATGTGTTATGTTACAGAACTTTGACAGTCCGTCTGCACACAGGCTGTGGACCCGGCAGAAGGTGTGAGCGTTGTATGCTAGCGCTGCGTGACAGGACGCATCGGCATCAGGCGGCAGGCGCGCACCTGGATGTCGCGAGCCGACAACTCGCCGGCGGCCGCCAGCACCAGGTCGGGACCCTGCGGCAGAGATGGTGCACCTCAGAACCCTTGTTTCAGACTGCGCCCGTGGATGGAAGGCCTGACTGCTGGCGATCCTGTCTCCTGCTTTGCATTGGCACACTGCAATGAGCGCTTCACAGAGAGCAGTACAAGTAGTCCCACTATGTAAGTCAAAGTTCGTGGGCACGCCCACCTTCTGGTGGTCCAGCCGCCCTATGAAGCCGATGAGTGGTGTCGAGGCGTCCACCGGCAGGCCAAGCTCCCGCTGCAGCGCCGCCTTGCACTCTGCTTTGCCTGCCGACGCAGTCGAGCAGAGAGCAGTTGGGTTGATGGAGTAACATCCCCGTTGCTTTCCGGCTGGCGCCACTGTGCTCGTGAGGCTCGGGCGGCGTCCGTAACCAGGCCCAGCGCCCGCTGCATCGCCGCCGCGCACTCCGCCTGGCCTGCCTCCATGGCAAGATGCACAACCGCGCCTTCCAAGCGCAAGCACGCCTTGGAGCGCGGCCTTGATGGCGCGCGCGCTGCATGGCCAGGGTTGGACGTTGCTAGTCGTTCAAGCTGAGAGCAGGTGCTATTGTGAATACATTAAGATTTTTATTAATTTTTATATTCAAAAGACCGGCGCGCACCCGACATGTCATCTGCAGAGTACTGCGCTGCGAGGTGTGTGTCGGTCGCTGGGCTCCACTCTGAAGTGTCGATACCGTTGGCGATGCCGTTCAGGACATGGCCCCGGCTCTGCAGCACGCCATCGAGGCCCCAGCCGCCCTCTGGCGTCGTGATCTCCCAGGCGTAGCCCTGCGGTCGTGCAGCAGGATGTGGAGGGGTTTGGTCCAGCCCAGCCGGAAGGAAGGTCAGTGCTGGCAAAAGCTTTGGCATGTGGCCCCGGGAAGACAGTGACGCTGCCACCGCGTCAGCGCATGTCACGCCAGACATGGCTGGTGCTGAAATGCTGGTTTCAGAAGTCACTCGTTTAAGCACAACAGAGCTTTTGCACAGCGGCACGTCAGAATGCCAAGCCCAGCGTGAAGGCTGTCTTCGCACCTTGGAGACGGTCATCACCCGGTCGGCGGTAAGGACACCGCCCTTGAGCAGGTTGACCGCCGGCCCGTTGATGTGGCTCCACTCAGGGTAGGACCACCCCATGGGCTCGTACCTGCGCAATGTAGAGAGCCATGTGCAAGGTGTTGGTGCCCGCTGCGGTCGACGGCAACTTGCACCCTGGTTGCAGCGCCCTGGCCAAGAAGCCGGTCCATACACAGACTTGCGATTGCGGATGCTGCCGCAGCCGCTGCGCCGACCCACACAACCCCCAAGACCGGACGTGGACGTCCCTCCCACAGCAACGAACCTCGTTGCCAAGTCTTGCTGCATACTATGCGGAACGGTTGTCGTCATCTGAGACACGGAAGAGCGCGCAGAGTGTGCAGAAAGCAGCGCGCACATGTCGTCAGGCACCCCCAGGTTTGGGAATGTGGACGCCGGCTCCACACCCTGGTGCGCCATATTGTGGATCGCCAGAATCGTGCGCGCATCCTGGAACACGAGTTGGGGACAAGGTCAACAAGGGAGCAGAGCTATGCCCGATGCGGCTGCCTGGCGGTTTGGTGCGTGCCATGTGCGGGTTCTGCAGGCGCCGCATTGATTTGAGCCGCCGATGGCGGTCACTGCGCCGCACAGCAGCAGCCCAAGAACGAGCTAGGACGTCTGCCGTACTACAGAAGTCGAGGTCTACCCTCTAGCGCCTGTACTGCTGAGCCATCGCTGGCTTCAACGCTGCATGCGCGGCATACTGTGCCCAGTGAAGCTGCATGCGCGGCACACTGTGCCCGACGTCCAGTCATGGTGGAAGAAGTCGCAGCGCTGCTCCCTGTTTGTGTCGGCTTCGAGCCGTTGAATGGAGCATGATGTGAGATGTTCATGTCCACACCTTGTACACGCCGTGCCGGCGGTAGCGCCCTGCCAGGTACACGGGGACCAGCGCCGCGTGCCAGTCGTTGGCCACAAACACGCAGCGGTCGCCGTAGGGGAAGCCTGGCGGCCAGCCAATCCTGCGGCGCACACGAACAAACCCATGTCCCTAATCTTCGAGCTTCTTTTCCACAGGAAGCAGCTGTTTTCTTCAGGAAGCACCAGGCACCGGTCGCCGAGCGCTTGCCCCTCAGGAGCCCTGCCAGAGCTGGCGCTGTGCTGCAGGCATGTGAGGCGTGCTTGCCAGCAGCAGCGGTCACGCAGCAGAAATCACAGCTGCCAACAGCAGCCGGGCCGCTCAACAACCCCCAGCCGCTAGGTAGGCCACGGCTGATTGTGGTGCAGCGCACACCATGTGGTGCCATCCCAATCCGCCGTCCAGGCAACACCAAGCATCGTGCGGCTGTCAAACCTGGCGGCAGCCACTGCCGCCAGGTTCATGTCAAATGTGTTGAGCCCTCTTCGTAGTTATGCTGCCCCAGAGCAGCAGGTGCACTGGGCCGCCAACAGACACTGTCCCGGAAGCTCCCCTGAACCCGCCCGCTGCGCACCGGTGGCCGCCGATGTTGAGCAGCAGCGGGGCCTCGCAGGCCGCCAGGCTGAGCAGTGCGAAGCGGAACTGGTTGTCGCCAAACACGCCCTGCGAGTCCGTGTACAGGCCACCTGTGTGAGCGCACACCAGACATTCGACAGAGAGCCTGCTGAACCTGAGCCGTGTTCAGGAGGCGGGACGTCGCACAAGTTGCAGCAGCAGCAGCCCTGCTCGTTGCCGTCATGCCCTCCGCAGGCGGAGCAGCAGACTTCCAGCTGTGTGCAGGGACGCGGCACCCTGGCGAGGCTGGTTTGCCAGCAGGCGCACACTCGTTTCACTATTTTAGGGGTTCTATGGTATAGCGTTTTAGCCGTGGGCAGCCTGTGGCACCCGAGCGGTGGAACACCAGGTGCCGGGTGGGCGAGGGAGCCAATCCGAACACAGCACCGAACCAGGAAACTGACCAGAAACAGCAAGTCCCGCCGCACCTGGCCGGTGGAAGGCAGGGTGGTCGACGAAGACCCAGTCCACGCCCTGCAGGTGCGCGTGGAAGAAGTTGACGGTCACCTCGCCGCAGGCGCCCATCGCCAGCGTCGCCGGCTGCTGCAGATCCTCCGCCACGTCGTACAGCCGGTCCGTTTTGGTGCCGTTCTGATACCTGCACTTGGAGAAGAAGCCGTGGGATGCTGCAGGGTGCTCAAAGACAGGACGCCAGCATTGCCGCCTGACCTGCCGCAAATGTGCCACATCGCCGAGCTGGTCCGTCTTGGTGCCATTACAGTCGTCTGTATTCACAGGAAGCACGAAACTTTGTCGGCAATGGTCAGGAACTGCTGCTGGCTGTGTGTGCGAAGCGGTTGCCGGGTTGTTGGCATCACCAGCTGCCACTTTTTTGGCCGCCACGCTGGTCGGCAATATCGTGCCAGTTGTGGGCCTGCAAAAGCGGCCCCGCGCGCCTGGAGGCCGCTGCCAACGAAACGATGCAGGGTGGTTGTGCCGCTTCCTTTCGAGCCCGCGCTGCTGTGGTGCCTACAGCCGCAATATCAGCCCACGCCTGGCGGCTGTCGGATCTGGTGAGGCAGACGCCGCAGCCACAGCTCGCCCTTTCTGCGCCCCAAAGACCGTGAGCTTCACTGTCTGCGCTGCTGCCATTTGTGTAGGAGACCAAATGGCACTCGCCGGGGGGTGACGACCATGACGCGGTGGCCGCGCCGCGACAGCGCAATCGGCAGGCTGCCCACCACGTCGCCCAGGCCGCCGGTTTTGCTCCAGGGGCCTGCACATGAGGAGGACGCATGCTCGACAGCTTCCAAGGCATGGTGGCGGTGCTGCAGGGCGCCTGCCCGGCGCCCGGCGCCTTGCCGTTCCTGACTACCAGCGTGGCTACCTTACCATGGCAGGCTGCCCGGCTGGAGTGGCTGCGGATCGAGCTGTGTTTGCAGACCATGAGCAGCCGCGCTGTGTGATCCCAATCACGGCGCTGCACAGCCAACGAGCAGTGCATACCTGCAGCCGCACGCAGACCCTCTACAGGCCTCTGGAGGTGCGCGGGTCGCAACTCCGCGCACGAGTGACTAACTCTTTGTGGGCCCTCGAGACATCATCCCAAAACTGCCCCTCCACATATGAGCACCGATATGAGGACTCAGTGTGTCAAGTACGATACCTGCTTCTGAGGACACAAAAACGACGTCCAGCAGCTGCTCCGCCTGCTCGCCGCCCTCCGCCGCCGCCAGCCGTGGCGCCTCGGCGGGCTGCCCGTCCTGCGCCAGCCCAGGAGCGGCTGCAGGCGTCGCCGCTGCCGCTGCCTCTGTGGATGCCGCCAGCCGCAGCGGCGCTGGGTGCGGCTGCGTGCTGGATGTGCCTGTGGGGCGCGCCTCGCCTGTAGCTACCGTGCCAGCGGGCGGTTGGAAGTCCAGGAACTCCAGGGAGGATGTCAGTTCGTCGCTGTCCACCGCCGCAGAGGGCAGCGCATTGGCAGCAGCACCATCGCCAGCCGCTGTCGGCGTGCCACTGTCGTCGCCGTTGCGACTGCCGGGCCGGCTGGCTCCTGAGGGGGCCGCTGCAGGGGTACAAGCACACGTCTTCCGCGTTCCGCACGAGGAGAGCCCGCCTCCATGCTGTCATGCTGACATGCCTATTGGCGTGCACCACCGCGCAGTTCATGAAGACACCTTGAACAGGACTCAGCAAAGAGCCAAACGACTCAATCACCTGCACCAGGCTCCGCCGCAGTCAGCCTGTCTACCCTGCTGTCTTCGATACCGCCCTGGCGCAGCGTGGTGGCTGCAGTGGCAAGCTTCTGCCGGATGCGCTCATTCTCCGCCTTCAGCCGCTCTATCTCGCTGGCCAGATCCTCTTTGCCCTCGCCCGAGACCTGCAGTTAATACAGAATGTCATGAGTGAGCGTGCCGGAGCACTCTATCCGCCACTCGCGCAGGAAAGAGCGCGGTTCGGGTTCCGACCGTACACAGCCAGGAGTTGCAGGAAGCATCTTCATCTTCATCTAGAAAATACCTGAGCGGCAGGACTGCGGCGGCTGGGTGAGGATGGCGGCCTACTACGTTCAGACTGGTTTTTGGCCGGACGGCCGCGGGGCTTGGACGGCTGGGAGGCCTGCGATCTGGTGGCAGCCCGCAGCGGAAACGGCCTGTCCTGCCGACAGAGCTGTCGCTGAAACTTTGCGGTGCATCTGTCACAATTCGAATGAATGTCGCTGCCCATGCGCAGGCCCTCGAGGCCCGGCATCGCGGTTGTACCTTGCTGCTTGATGCGTGTGCAGCGATCGTAACCTTGAGTTTGCAGCGTGCAAGTGCAATCGTCGCTACCAGGTGAATGATCAACTACTTACATCGGCAATACACCTTTCAAACACGGCCGAAGTGCTAACTGCACCCTGCACCCGCAGGGAAGGCGGTGCTGAGTGTTTTGAGCTAATCAGCATATTAGCTCGTCAAATAGATCAGGGTTTTCGGAACCAGGCGACAACGCTTGTCCGTCCGCCGAGTCCATCAACTTGCGCGTTTCCCTTGCAAACTTTCACACTCTTCTGCAGCCATTCGCTTAGAGCTCACAAACGGCACTTTCTCCATCATTTTCGGCGCGATCAGCAGCGAAGAGCAGCAGCCAACATGGGGCCTTTGACTGCCATCATCTATGTGGGCACGTGAGTGCTCCGGACCAGTCCCTCACAGTGCATTGATGCTCGGCTGCTTCGGCGATCAAACGGCCCTGTAGCACGCCGCTGCGCTGGCCATCTGCTCTACCTTCCAGACGACAAGATCACTTCGTGTCCCCAGCACCCATATCAAATCGACTGCCCCAGCATGCTCAGCCGCGCTCAGCCGCTGCAGAAGGCTGCTAGCCGCCGCCTGATATGCTGCAGCGGCCACTCCTGTCACGCAGCTTCCTTGTGTCTACTGACCCTAGCACGAGCTGTGACAGGGACGCAGCGAGACGCCTGCGGCCAGCCAGATTCCTCTACTCTCTTGTTTGTGGCACGCTAGCTGCGGCTCACCTCAGACCGAAGCATATGCGGAACTGGCAAGCCGTTTCGCTCTGTGGCTGGCTACCTGCCAGCAGCTTCCAAGAGCGTTCCGTACCCGCGCCCATTTTCGGAAGGCGGCTGCCTGGTCGTTGGGACATGTGATGAGGATCACCGCTTCCTTTGGTGCTCTGCAGATACCTGCTGGGCCTGCTGTACCCGGCCTACGTCACGGTCAACGCGATCGAGTCGCCAGGCACACAGGACGACACTCAGGCGAGCCGTGCTCCTTCGTGCAGCTGCCTGCCTGGTGCAGCGTCCTACATTCAGCAACGGTGCTGCGCGGTGTCCCAATCATGGAGAGAATCTGCACAGCAAGCACTTGCTTACAAGCAGCCTGTGCTTCAAGCTGCTTCGAGCGCAATCTCAACCCAGAGCCATCAACACACGAGTCAACGACGAATCCAGTGTGATCTGACGCTCCGCTGGGGACACGGGCCGGCGTCCTGGGGTTTGCTGGGTGCATGTGCTGCAGACCACCGCGCTGGCGTGATGCCACACCCGCATGGTAGCTGACCCAGCTGTCGTATGTATTCGCAGTGGCTGATCTACTGGCTGATCTTCTCCCTCGTCCAGCTGCTGGAGGCCATCCTGTGGCCTGTCCTCAAGTGGTGTGCCCAGTTCTGCACTCTCGGCCTGCATACAAGCTCCCGCTCGGGCACTGTGTGCTGTCTGTGGATGCACTCAAAGAGTGGACGCCACCGCTATTGACAGCCGTATGCCGGTTCACCGTCGGATCTACTGTTCCGCAGGCTGGGGGGCCTGTACTACCTCATTAAGGTCGTCGCCCTGGCGTGGCTGGTGCTGCCGCAGACCAAGGTGAGCCTCTGTTCGCTCGTCAGGGTGGCGCCTGCCACACGGCTCACAGGATGCACGCAGATGCAGCGCGATCGTGATGCGATTCCAGGCTATGCTATCGTTCCTGCGACCTGTGCCGCATCTTGCAGCTCTCCGCCACACCGGCGCCCGCCCTGTTCGCCCTGCGTAGTGGCGCGATGTTCAGCTGTGCAATGACTACCGTGCCCTCGTCTCCATAGCAGCACGCGCAACCAGCCTATGTCCCACCTCACATACGGACGCTGACATGCTGCTTATGGTCTGTTGCATGCAGGGCGCCACGTGGCTGTATGAGGCGATCGTCAGCCCCACCCTGAAGCAGATTTCCTCCGAGGCGCGCAAGGTGCCTGCCCTGCAGAAGGCGCTGGACCAGCTGGAGGCCTTCACGGTGCGCTTGTTGGCGCCATTTCCTTCAATGCCGCCCTGATGGGCCCTTCTCAACAGAATCGTTTAGGAGGCCAGCCAAGGCAGGCATCGCATGCGTGGACTGGGAGGTTTGGGCATCAGGCCGGCACTGGCCGACCACATCACAGCAGTGCCGCATTTGCCGGTTTTGGGGCAATGCGCCATGCACGCTACCAGTCTTGCTGGAACGTCGAATAGACAGCGATAGCTGAAAACTCCCGACCCCAAATTCGTGCTCCTGAAAGAGTTTCGCTGTGCGCAGGCTGGCAAGCCTGTGAACAAGACCACAGCCGGCAAGATCGAGTAAGTATGCAGCCAGCGATGGCTGCGATGGTGGTGGCAGCCCCCGAGGCAGGCGGGCTGCGCCGCGAGCATGGCGGCAACGCTGCCATTGCTGTGAGGTGCCACATGTTTCCTCATCAGGGTTTAGGACCGATTTTTATAGCTTCGGCAGATGCAGGCTTCCTCTCATGCAGAGTCAGAAGTTTGTTCCATTGGGCTCAACTTGTGCGGGCACGCACACACCGATTACTGGCACAGACCCCAGCTCCGTCCCTGTTTAAAGGCGCTGTACATTACAGACCCAATCCCCCGAACGTGAAAGTTGTAACCTCAATAGGTACCAAGCTGCACGTTTCTTCGCACAAGCATTTGAGCCTGTCTGACTTCCTGATCATGAAAGCACGACCATGGGTACAAGAAACCCACAAAAACCTCAACCCTGGGAAACAAACTGCTTCAGAGAGCTGTAGCAGCCCATATGTGCACTTTAGGTGGAAACCGGCGGGAGCTCTTGACATCGTTGTGCAAAATTCAGAGGCCGTGCACACTCGACGTCAGCTGAAAGGCTGCCGGTGCGTGGTGGAGGTTGGCCATGAGGGTCCGTGGGGGTCTTGTCGGCGCCGCCGTCGCCCAGCAGGCACAGCGTGATGAGAGCCATTCCGCGCGGTGGCGCCGGTGTCGGGAAAACCCAGGAACAGTAGGCATGTGGGTTCAGCTGGAGGACGGGGAAGATGCGCTGCTGCGCCAGGGCGTGCAGTAGGGCAGTGATCATGGTGATTGCTGCTATGTTGTGGCCGTAGCGCAAACAGGTGGCACTTGGACGCAGCTACGGGCGCACGCTCGCCCAACTGGAGTATTGCGGCGGCGCAACGGCCTTCTACCAGCAGCAGCTGCATGTGGGCTGTTTGATCGTCTCTCTGAAAAGGGGGCAGCAGTCAGTCGCACCTGGAGCCTGGAGCGGGTGAATAATGTGCGTCACGTCTGGATCCAGCACCTTGGCGGCAGCGTCAAGGTCCAGCAGCAGGTTGGGTACCAGGAGCCAATGTCCCACGGGTTGGAGTGGGTTGCCTTTGGAACTTGAGCTCGTTTGCGAGTTCGAGGCCGTTCAAGGCCCCCTCGTGCACAGCGCCTTCGCAGCCCAGCTTGACTGTTGGACTAGGTCGCATATTCCGCTGATCGTAACACAGGCTTTTGCTGAAGCATGAGCCCCTACTGCGGCACAGGCCCAGAGGCGTTTGGAACGACAGCAGCAACGACTGCATTCCACGTACGGTGCCGATCCTGCAGCATGCAACAGCAGGATTGACGCCGACGGCATTACAAGCGACGCCGCCAGCGGCGTCGGCGATGACAGCGGCAGCGATGGAGTAGACAGTGTCCCCGATATTATCAGCTGGCCGCCGACCAGCTCATGGAACAGCCGGCCGTGCGCCGGCGACACAGCCCCTGGCCGCGCAGCCAGAAACAGCAACGGCGCCGCAGCACTCCTGGCAAGTCACGCTGCCGGAGCTGCATCCGACAGAGCGCTCACGGGCGGAGCTGGAGGCAATCGAGCAGCTCGTGGAGTCGGCAAAGGTAGCAAGGGGTGGCAGCAAGGGATCAAAGACGGTAGTACCACCAGCGGCAGTTCCTGGCGCAGCAGCTGCACCGCTGCACGTCAGTGTCGTCCACGCCGTCTGCGGCGTCGATGATGACAGCGAAGGGAGATCGATATCTGCAGCCTGCCCTGCTGCGGGTGCGCTCGCCGCCCCAAACTGCTGGCCTTGAATACCTCAAACTTTTCCGGTCTAAGCACGGATAGCTCCATACAGCGCCTCATGTGCTGCTGCCCAGCGGCTACGCCATGCCAGCGGCTCACCATACGGCGCCTCATTGCGGCACTGCACCCAGCATTCAGCATGCGGCCCCTGCAATAGCATGTCCCGCCCGTCTCCCGTGCAGGAACATAACATGCCGGTGCGAGGGCTGCGTGACAGCAATCGTGGCGGCGGAGGACCGCGCACGCGAGCGCCGCTGCCGCTGTGCCATTCGGCAGGCACCCCCTGCCGGCGTCCGCACTCACATCCTGCGCCGCGTCAGGGCACAGCGCGCAACAGCACCGGCCGAACAACAGGTAGGCGATACAATGGGGATGCGGCAAAATGCGTACAGCTTGTATTGCAGTGACGCATCGACGTCATGACGTAGCTGACATGCACGTGACCGCCCTGCGGAGGTTTTTGAAGGTACGTCTGCAGGTTCCTTCGAAGGCGACGAGCCCGTGAAGACAATACAGTAGTCTGTGAAGGTTTTTTTGTTGTTGCTTTCATCCTACTGCCTGCAGCCTTGTCGCCGCAGACTTGGTGCGGCACCCGGTTGAGTGCGGCCTCTACATCGCGTTCAGCCACGAGGTGCGACCCGCAAAAAGATGCCGGCTCACGATCCTTGTCTCTGTCACCAGTCTATTTCGTATCTGCTTTGATCATCTGAGACACCAGCTCCGTCTCGCCGCGCGTCATGCCCGTGATCGATGGGGATCGTTACCGGCTGTAGTTCAGCAGCCAAACATGGCAGCGGGCATCACAAACTTGTCCGTCTTTTTCAAAAACGACCGCAGTCTCTAGTGCAGCATGTGATGGCTTCTCACGATTCTATACGGCTGTGTCACGCTGCAGGAACGGCTGCTGCCGGCGCTCAGCGTGACACTGGTCGCGCAATGACATCCGCCAAGTGCAGCCGCAGCACGGGCCCCCGCATCCTTGTGTGCTTGGCTGCGATGGTCATTATGACAGCTACTGCACCTTCGTGTGCCGCGGAGGGCACATCAACCGCCAGCGAGGTGAGCAGCAGCCTCGGCTGACTCACTACGTAACTTTGTACTGTGTGTCAGCTTGGTACACAATCTAAAGTACGCATGAGTAATCTCCAAATGTTTGAGGAAATGACTAGTAAATAAACGACAGTTTTTTTTGGCAAGGTCAAAAATAGATTTCAGCCTAGAGCACGTCAGCTCTGTGACGTTCAGGATACAGTTGGGGTCGGTCCCGAAATGACCTGCCGCTCCAGCGTCTCAACGACCGGAAGCCTTTAAAAAGGAAAGAAGAAAGAAAGAAACCGCAGCCATCGATGGCCTGCAGCTGCCACCAGGACAGCGGGACCTGACGTCGACGTGTACTTCTGTGAACTCGCCAAGTCGCCAGCTATACCCCGCAGACACATTTCCACATGTCCTTTGGACACTTGATAAGCACTCACCCAGTTGCCATTTCATGCTGCAGGTGGCTCCGGCACAGGCCTCGGTCCTTCGGTCGACGCTGGCGAAGCTGCAACCTGCTACGGCGCGCGGTGTCGCCGCCGGAGCCTCCGGCCTGCAGTCGGCTGCGGCAGTGCGTCCCACCAAGCGGCGTCCCACCAAGCGGCGGCACAAGAACAAGCGGCCCACCAAGAAGCGGCCCACCAAGAACCGTCCCACCAAGCGGCGGCACAAGAACAAGCGGCCCAGCAAGAGGCGGCCCACGAGGAAGAGGGCTGCCACCAAAAGGCCCACCAAGAAGCCCACAGCGCGCCGCAGCCCGATTTCAGCTGTGGCGCCGACGCCGGCGCCGTCGGGGGCCAACTTCCAAGAGGTGCCCGACCTGGATCCGCTGCCAGCGCCGACCAACGCGCCCACAGCGGCGCAGACCGACGCGCCCACTGCAGCGCCGACCGATGCGCCCACTGCATCGCCGACCAACGCGCCCACGGCGCCACCAACAGACGCGCCGACAGCTGCACCAACGGATGCGCCGACAGCTGCGCCGACGGCTGCGCCGACAGCTCTTCCCACTGCGCCACCGACTGCCGCGCCCACCCCGGCCCCAACGCCTGCTCCAACAACAGCCCCAACGCCGGCTCCAACCGCTGCGCTAACTTACTCGTCGGCGCCCCTGCCAACGCATGCGTCAGTGCCAGCCACCACCACCAGCGCGCAGACGTTCTGCTCCTTCGGCGGCGTGGCGGTGTACCAGAATCGTGCGGCGCCCGCCGTCAGTTACGCCACCGGCGCAGCCTCGGCAGTGGCTATCTGCGCCAGGGTCGGCAGGGCTCCAGCTTTCATGTCCAACGCGCTCGTAGCCGCCAAGGTGGCTGCTGCGATGGCCGCGTGCGGCGCCTCAACGGACGCCTACTTCTACACCGCGACGCCGGCGTTCAGTAATACTCGTAATGAAGACGGATTCTGCAACTACGCCCGCGTCGGCGCCGCCCGCCTGGCCCAGGTCAGCATAGCATCTCTTCGGTTGGCCCTGCCGCAGTGCGGTTAACAAGACGCTGGCTGTCGTCTTTTTCTTGTGACCTTCGCAATCTGCATATGCTCGTGTGCTCCCGAGGCAGCTTCGAGCGTTTGCTGAGCTGTGCAGCTTGTCCGCAGGTTTCCAGCAACACGTTCGCATGTGCCAGCCCCGGCTTCGGCGCCTTGGTCGTCTGCGGTTGAATGACGGCTCAGCCTGCAGCGCTTGCATTGGCGGCGGCGGCGGCCGCGACAGCCGAGCCCCGCGAAGCCCACCACGAACTAGGACGACAGTTAGGTAGCCGATACAGCAGTTCTGACCGCCATGTTGTGCGGCCCATAGACGACAACATGCGCCGACTCGGCGCCGCCAGGCAGCGCATGTAGATTGCGCATTCTTTAGCCGGCGCCACATTGGCTGCCGCACACTGGAGTCAGTGGTGCAACGGGCTGGTGTGCTTGCCAGCCCGTTCCACACTGCCGCCAGGGAGGGACCAATTTCGAGGCGCTCCTGCTCTACCTCAGTTAGGCACCTTCCCCACAGCCTGGGGATTTGCAGCGAATCTTGCTAGATTCAGGCAGCTGTTTTCTCATCGCTCGGGCTCCTCATTCCAGGACAAACGGTTACATTGGTTGTGGTTTGCGATGGCACCTTCAGCTTTTCTGTCAGTGCTTGCATGGCATGTGGGATTAGTTGCCTCACCATGCCTCTGTGCATGCTTCTGACATTGCGTTGTGGCTTTGCATCAGACTACCCATAATGCTTCACCTATGATGGATGGCGTAACCACCACAAAGACTCATGTGCGTCGTGCCCGCTGATATGTAATCTCAAACTGGCAAGCGAACAAGCATTCGTTCACGACCTGTACACGTTCTGGACGTCACCGCTGATGAGATATGCAAGGAAACACTACAACTGAGATGACACAGCGGTTGTATCTCGCTGACGTTGCGTCATGAACCCGAAGCTTCTTTAGAAAGCTTTCGCTCACAACCGGAGGCGCGCTCAGTGATCTACACAACCAAACCCCTCTGCGTTTGCCCTAGCCGCAGGCGCCACTTGCCACACGCAGACAGCTGACCTACGAAGTGCTGGCGTGCTACTCCTCCCTCAGGTACATGGCTCCGCTTTGCCCTGACCATGGTAACTTCGTTCCTCCATGTCTTTCGTCTGGAAGAACTGCTCTCAGGGCTATACCAACACCTACAACGGCAGCGAGTCAGCCGCACGAATTGCGACGCCGCCATTATCCTTCTTCAAGACCGCCGCCGTGACGTGCTCGTGGGGACGATCTGCAGCAGGTAGAAAGATAGAAGATGTCAAGACTAGACATCCTCTACAGAGCTCCCGGCTGCTGAGCTGCCGCATCTGGTGGTCTCGCCACCTGCTGCAGTTGCGGATGCACAACCGAGAGACTCAGCACAGCACCGGCAATCAGGTGGCAGCCATGCCCGGGTCGCAGGTTGCAGCTACGTCAGGTTGCCGATCGGCCGAGCCGCCAGCCGGCTCGCAGATGCCCCGACCCTGACCCGGCCAAGGTGCCGCTCATCCTCAGTGCAACACACGTGCGCTCTGTGACAGCAGTCCGCCCCGCGCCTGGATCAGGGCGTTGAGGGTGGCTGTGCCGGATGCCAGCCGGAACGCCGACGTCATGCCCGAGCCCGGGAACACGTTAGAGGCGCCGGTCGCGGTGCTCTTTGCCGCAAAGCGCATGTCCGCGTTGGGACCCGCGTCTGGCGTCACGAACTGCACAACGTAGGTGTCCGCGACCACCCTCGTGAACTTGTAGGCGCCTGCAAGGGCGTGCCCGTGCAGAGGCCAGGTCAGGCGGAGACCGGACGGCGGCGGCACTGCGTCAGACTCTAAGGTCGCAGGAGCACTGGTCAGTATGTTTCTTATATATCAAGTTAAAGGCCGTGGCTGTGCGCAGATTTCATATGCAGAGGAGGAGGCCCGGCGGGGACAGCTATTGGTGTGCCAACAATGGCGTTTACAGCGCGGACGCAAAATACAGGACAGCAGTAGATGAGACATGCTGCAAGGCTCTCGCCACGGCTGCAGCCCAGAAACAGCTGCGGCGTGCCCTCCGAGGCTCTCTCCCAAGCTCACGGCCCACGATGTTGGGTCCCTGAGGCGAGCAGTCCACCTTGTGCGCAGCACCCCGCTGAGGATGTGCGCAGGACTCTGATGCCGACAGTCTGGGTGCAGTCCAGGAGAATGCGTGCGGTGCCGAAGACGCGCCACAGGTTAACGGGCAGAGGGGTTTGGGGACGGGTGTGTCATGAGAAAGTCGTCAGGGTTTGCACTCTAGGTCAAAGGCGGAGCTGTGCACCAGTTGTGAATTCTTCATCCCGTGTGCAGCCCAGGGGGTCCGACGACAGAGGCCTTTGTATGCTTGGCAGGATCGAAAGGGATCCACAACAAGCATGCCGCGCACTGATGCCGTCGGTCTGGCTGCAGCCCAGGCGGTCCCAGCACAGAGGGAAATCATGTCCTTTGCAGGGTGCAAGCAGTCCAGCAAGTGCCGCGCCACGCACCGGTGCCATCTGTCTGGGTGCAGCCCAGGAACGTTCGCGAGCTGCCGCCGGACTCGCGCCACAGGTTGACGGCGATGCCCTCGAAGCCCTCGTCGATGCCGGGGGTGTACCTTTCGTTCTGGTCGCTGTCCTGCCACACGTGGCCCGCCACCGTGCCCTGCGGGTAGGGATGTTGCAGGCGGGTGGGAACAGGTGTTTGCAGCCCACCTCCAAGCTGAGCAAAGTCGGCTGCTCTGCGCACAATCACACGGGCAATGGCTGAGCTGCTACTTAGAGTTTTCCTAAAACTTGCCTGTAAACTGCGAGCAGAACCGCTGCAGCCCGGACCAAGGCATTCAAAGAGGCTGCAGCTGTGTCAGCTCGGTTGAAGAAAGCTGCCACGTGGTTCGAACGATGAGTACATAAGAAAGGGACGCCGCATGCGCACCGTGTTGACGGCGGCTTTGACGCGGGAGCACGCCTGGCAGCCGGCGCCGCCGCCGAGCACCGGCCCCGCGCCGCGCACCCAAACCTGGACAGGGAACGGCAACGACCCTCAGCATCCCTGCTGATCATCTTGCTTCCGTTTGCACACGCAGCGCGCTCGAAACCATGTCCGGCGGCCGACAGCACTATCATTGATACACAATTGCTGCAGCTACCAGGCCGGCTCGCCGTCTCCAACAGCTGCAGGGCCGGACAGCGCAAAGCCGCAATGCGCGAGCCGATTATGTCGCCGTCTGCGTCCCCAGCATGACGGCACAGTGAGCTGGCCATATGCCTCCTCGCTGCTTCTCTTCCCTTTGAAGGCGAGAGAAATACACATCTCGAAGATCGGGATCTGTTGGGGGGTTGGGTATCAATTCACCTCCAGGCTGGCGCTGAGCGGCTTGTAGGCAGCCGCCGCGGTGCAGCACACCTGCTTCGCCGGCAGCTTTGCCGACGTGCCCACCACCCGCCCAATCTGCAGGCAGAGAGGGGCGCCTTGCGTTTCGGCTTCGCGGCCTCCGGCTTTGCGGCTTCGCCCGCCAGCAGCTGCAAAATGCTTTGGTTGCAGCTCTGCTGACGACATACTTGGTGGCTCAACAGCAACAATGCAGCCAAAGCGTGTACAGGGTCACAAAATGGCATCGAGGGTTCGTGAAGGGCCTTGATTGATATAAAACCTGCTGGCTGCACACGAGCACAAGGGTCATTCGAGGAGCCGCTCAGAGCTGTTCAGAGAGCCTGGAGCCTGTTTCAAGGGCGCACCCGTCGGAAGACGGTGCCGCGAGGGTACTGCATGCACAGCGAAGCCGGGGCGGTGCCCTTGGGGACCAGGACGCCCCTGCCGGCGGCGGCCCCAGCTACCGCCACCTCCGTCGCGATGCCCACCTGCAAAGGGGGACACAGGGGATCGGGGCACGCCTGCGGCCTCGAGCGACTGAATGAAACAAGGTTAGCAGCCGGCTACGGCTGGCTGCTGCGCGCCTGCCTCCGCGCGGGATGCAGGGCCTCGCCCGGGCGGGGCACCTCCCCCTCCCCTGGGTGGCTGACCGGCAGTCCCGTTTTGTGCAATGTGGCGCCGCCGCCGCCGCACGCTGTCGCCGCCGCACGCTGAGACCCTACAAGGTGGCACCACACCCGGTGAATGCTGAAGCCAGCAACAAGAAGCGGCTCACCTTGGCGACACACTTTGGCGACGACACTCGCGCGGTGGAGCCGCCCTGGGGCCGGATACTGGCGGACGCCAGCGAGCCCTTGACGCCCGAGTCAGGCGCCATCTGGAACACTGATGCCACGCCTGTGGCGCATCAGAGAAGGCAGGGTTGGTGTCAGCTGCACTCTCGAAGCCGGCGGCGCCCTGGCGCCGATACAGTGCCACTGCTGCCTGCAGCAGAGTGCGCCGGCAGACGCCGCTGCCTGGACCGGCCCTGCAGCGCCGCGCGGTCCTGGCACCGGTCCGCCTTGGCGCTGCTGCAGCTTTATCGACGCTGAGCTCCCAGCTGCCAGGAAGCTTTTCCTGCGCCGGCCGGCCCAGCGGCGGCACGTCTGGCGGGGCAGCCTGTGGAACGCATTGGTGCACCCCTCTGTTCCTGCAGGCGCGCAAGCTCTGCACACTAGCGGCAGTCAGGTGCTCCCAGCCAGGCGGGGGAGACACGGAGGAGAGATGACAGTTGAAACACCAAGGCGCACCCGTGGTCCTGCGGCAGGAGTAGGAGGTGCACTTGGGGCAGCTGGCGCGCGCGGTGACCTGGTAGCACAGCCGGCCAGTTGGCGTGTCGTAGCGCACGCCGGATACACCAAAGGGCGTGCGGCTGAAGAAGAAGTTGGAGCAGCTGTAGGACGCGGTGCAGCCGGCGCGGCTCTGGGTCTGCGCCTGCGCAGGGGCAGGCAAGTGATTGGTGGACACGCCCCGTTGTCAAGAGGCCGTGCAGAGCAAGCGCCGTGAGGGGCTAGGCAGCGGGTGGTTTGCAGGGAGAGTGGGCCAGGCGCGGCTGGACGCTCGCAAAGTCCTGACGGCAGCGGTGCATGCCGGCCTGCGCCGCCGGCGCTTCAGCCGCGAAAGCAGCCCGGCCGCGAGGCGAACGGCGGAACGAAACGAGGCTGTTTAGAGCAGACAGTAGTACAGCCAGCTGGTTGGCTGCTCGGGTCCAGGGCGACAAGCTGCAAAGTAATCTCTTCAAGGCCGAAAATGGGCCGCTTGTACGCAGGACAGGCACGCTGCAGCACGAACAAGGTACAGGACTACTAGAAGAGACAATGGAGGCAAGGATGTGACCAGATAGGCCGTCAACCAGTGTTTCAAGGGAGCAGGTGCACGGCTCGCAGGTGCCTGCTCACCGCCGATAGTCGCGAGGTGTCAGCCTCCCCTGGTCGAGATTGCGCATCTCCATGGTGCACTGATGCTGTCAGAAGCAGTAAGCAGGCCGCCAGCCTCTGCAGGTCCCAGCGCCACTGCCTGCTATTTTGCGGGGCTCGCCAGCTACAGCACGCGGACGGCCGCCGTCCCATGCCGCCAGCCACTGCGCCTGACCTCGTGCTTGCTTCCAGCTCCGTGGTTGTACGCTGCTGCACCGAGGCGCTCCCGTCTAGGCCCGCCCAGAAAAAAGAGTGCGAGCCTCAGGACTGCTGGGCTGTCGAGGACGGCCGGCCGGATAGCAGCAAAAGGCCAAGGTCAGCCTGCTGCCAACATCCTGGAGGTTCGTCCTACTGAGTCACTGCAGTGTGCAGTCTCGCAAAAGTGGGGTTGTGGCGGGGGACTGAAGCTGCCCTGCCGAGTTGCGTGCAGAAAGTGTCCCGGCTTGCAGCTTGCCGTCGACGAGAACCTGTAGACTACGCGGTGCGGACTGCGATGGTCCGTGTCTGTCCACGCACTGCGGACGCTGTGTCAGGGCTCCATGAGTGGGGTGACATCAGCAGAAGGGTTTTGCCGGTTTGGAGACAAAGTCAGCCTTAGGGTAACCCGACACTCGCTCACCACTTAGGCCCACCCACCCTGTGTCACCTGCCCACCGGCATGTGAGGCGTGCATATGTGCGAACTTTTCGACGTCAGACACAAGCATACAGCCAGCTATTTGATTCACCTGCTATCTGTACCGGCACAACGAGGCTCGCCAGCACCCTGAAGCTGCGTTGTCGAGGCGGTACATCGTCAGGAACCCAGTTTCTTCCAGAGGAAAGACGTTCTCCATTCATACAGAAAACGATGACAGCGTCACCTGAAAGGACTCGCACCTGCTGCTTGAGTCTTTAGAGACGAGACCTGTTCAGGTCGAGACATCTCGTTGCAGTTGGATCCCTGCACGGATGGCCGACTCAGTCCGGGCACCGTGGGTAATCTTTGTCATGCTGGTGCTGATGACCTTTGCTGTCCACGAGATCTTTGGGCCACATGCGGGTCTCTCATTCTTCTGCTGTCGAGAGCTTGCGCCGCAGTCGGACACCGCAGCGAAGCTGCATTTTCCAGCGTTGCCGCCGGCAAGGTACATACGTGCTCCTCCTGTTGCGATTGTCTACGTGCGCAGGTTTTGAAAATACAATACCTGACGACATTGGCTGTATGGTTGCAGGCCCAGTCGTCCCAGCGGTCTTGCCGATGACTGGCAAGCGGCATACAGCAAGCTTCACGCGGCAATGTTGCAAGGCGATGCAGGACGGCGTTATCTTGTCGTGCAGGGGAAAAACGGCTTGGCCGACTCCCTGTCGGCTGCGGTAACAGGATTTCTTGTAGCGCTGTTACAACGCCGAGCATTTTTCATGACATTCTCTGCAAAAGGCGTCGCATTTGAGGCCGCTTATGGTCAGCCGAACTTCAACTGGACATGGTAGGCGTGCGTTCTGTCGAGGTTTGCGTTTGCACAACCGCCGCATATGCTAAAATCAAATAAGAGATAACAGTATAAGATTTGCCAATGCGCTCCGTCAAAACTGCAGGGACACTCCATGGGATGAGATGAAAAGTAATATGTGGAAGCCTTTAATCAACCCCAAAAACCCAGACGATGACTATGTGCAGCATATCAAATCCAAGGTGAATATTCATCGCCGCAGTGTCTTTCGTGTGTCCTTCAGTGGAATCAGCTGTATTGTTTAGCGATTACTCTATTAATTTTTTTTAAAGTAAGTCTATATTCCTTTAAGCTACGGACATGTGGTGCAGGACTTGCGCGAGTATGGCAAGGAGCACGACATTATCATCGTCAACACAGCATATACGGCAACATTGGAGATATTCAACAACCCTTACCACAGGTGAAGGTTCTCCGTCCGCCATGCAAGGCCGCTTTTGCCCATGACCGAACCACGTTCTTTTCACTCAAAGGATGTCTGTGCGCAGGCAGGAGCTGTATCGTATGGGGCTCCACCCGGGGAATGCATTTGCTCAGTTATTCCACTTCCTGGTGGAGGTCAAGGAGGAGGCCCTCCAACCTTTCCAGAAGGAGCTCAACATTTTGCAAGACCCGTCAGCTCTGACCATCGGGATCCAGATCCGGACCGGCGACGATGTCCTTGTGCGCAGCTCGAACGCTGTGGCAATTGAGCTCTACAGTGCTTTCTTCGAATGCGCAGCCCAGATAGCAGAGGCGCACAGCCTCAATTCGACGTCGGCAAGCAAAGTATATTTTTATTTCATATCCGATTCTCAGCTGCTGCGGCAACAGGCCGCCAAGATGTACCCAGAGCGGGTGATCACGAGCACAGATGCCGTGGTGCAGCATGTGCGCTACAACACCGAGAACATTGTTGCTGGGTTTCAAGCGGCTGCTGCAGAGCTCTTTCTGTTCAGTCTTGCACAGTTTCATGTTGTGTCAGGGAAGAGCAGATACGGGCGGCTGGGCGCTCACTTGAGCGGGAGGTGGCACAATGCGTACAGGATGGACTCGAATATCTTGGATCATACCCCACGTGCAGTGAAAGTTTTGAAGCCAGTCCCTGAAAGGACTTGTGGCAGTGACGGGTACATTCCTTTAGAGAAGATGGGCTTCTAATGATTCCTGTGAGAACCTTTTGTGGTTTCCTGAAACCTCTATCATATGGCTTTGAACACCTCCAGTATGCATTTTCGGCATAGGTGTGCCAAACGTTCAGCCGGTTCGAAGGCTACTAAGTTGGCTGCCGCCGGTATAACACACCGTGGGTTGCCGGGACAAACAACCCATCCCTCTGCTGTTCACGTACACTACATCTCAGCAGGCTCGTCGATCCAAGCAAGCATTGCCTGACTCTGAACTACGGTACAGTCAAAGCCAAGAGTTCAAGTCCAAGGCTCCTCGCTTGAAGCGCGTTATGCGACATGCGATACGCTGATTGTGAAACAAAGGCAGCACTGGCGTCACAAGCAGCGCGGTGCACCCATTCGCACTGCATTATTGCAGAAGCAACAGTCATGTAGGTTTGTTGGGCAGATTAACAGCCCTATCTATATATATATATACAGGACATACATGCGAGGTTGGCTAGGGACAATCATCAGCGGGACCCCCGATCCACTGTATTCCATCCAGCCCCGCTTGGTGTTGAAGGGCTTGGAGGGCTGGCCTGGCGGCGGGGACTGCACCTTCTATCTTCACACCTGCCGGCCGCACCCCTTCCTCACACCAACAAGAACAGGTGTTAGGGCATGTTCAAAGTGGCGGGCGTCTCCGAGGAGGGACATGAAAGATGTAGGCTGCTTGAATGCTTGTCTGCGAATCAGGAGCAGATGTCAGAGCATTGTCTGCCAGCTGGGGAAAGCAGGCATCGCAATCTGCTTACACCGGAAAGTATGACGCCATTTGAAAGGGCATTGGGCTTAAACCAAGCGACAGGATTCTCAATTCCCAGTTGCTGACAAACAAGCCTGACACTCGGTTGAGCATGCGGGCCTCCCAGTCCCGGCAATCCCTTGCAAGGCCATACCACAGTGTGACGGGCATAGCCTCATTGATTTGAGGCCAGAAGAGTCAAGTCACGGTATTGCGTTGCCCGGCTCTTCTGTCTTGGTTTTGTGTACATGATCTGCCGGGGCCAAAGGGCAGGCCACCCATCTGGTCAAGAGAAACCGGAGTCCCCGTGGTCAGGCCAGTATCTTGCGAAGGCAGCGTAACGGCAGGAGAGGGAAGTCTCTCAGGCGCAGCTTTGGGTCGGGTTATTGATGTTGACAGGTAGCTGTCCTGACCCCGGCACCGCCGCGGCTGGTTGACTGCGGGGCTGGGACAGGCGAGAGCGGCACACTGTGCGTGCTGCGGCACATGCGTGCAAGGGCGGGCTTTGCGCTCCATTGATGGGCACGAAGGTGTTGCTTTAGAGTTTGACAGGAGCAAGTCGTGGTCTGGTGCCATGCAGGATAGTTTGCAGCTGCGGGCCTCGGGATGCGCGGCGGGCATTTGAGGCATGGTCGAGGAGGGACTTCCCTGCGAGGACGAAGGGCATTGCTGTGCCGAGCGAGTCTTGTGCTTCTCAACGGGGCCGTCTGCTGCCCCTGCTGATGGCCTGTTGGCGCGTCGTGTCTGCACCGCCGCGTCGCCGTGTCCAGCTGTGATGGCGGCCGCCGTTATCTCCAATAGCTTGTGCTGGGCATGCAAGGACGGCCACATGGACTGGGAGCTGCCTTCCAGCCTTCATGCTGGTCCCGGACACTCATGGGTACCGAACATATTCACATTGCCCATTTCGGCGGCTTGCAGCGGCTGAAGGTTTGCGTTCGTCAGGGTTGTAGGGTGATTCAGGCGGCCACCGCCCCATTGGCCACGTCAATCCCAGATGCTGGGCGGCAGTGTTGCCTGCTTGCCAGCTGCTTGCCACTCAACCTGCAATGATTTGCAAAAACTGTCACTCTAGCCGGCCGTGTCACTCTAGCCATGCGTGCGGCCTTCCGAAGCGATCACACAATAGTCAAGCTGACATGCCGAACCCAGAACCTGTACATGCTGCAAGAGATCAGCTGCAGAGCACTGGCGATAAACCTGTCGCCATGCTGTGCCTTCCGATTAGCGGCGCCCGCAAGCCCCTCCGGGAGCTCATCAGCATCCGCTAGCTCTAGGCCTGCCACCTCTGGGGGCAGTTTCGCCATTACACGTCCGCCTCCTCCAGAAGGGTCGGAGCCTCATTGTTCCTGAACACGAGATACTCGCCCCACCAACTCCTTTTGAAACTGAGGCTAGTGAAGGCCTCTAACGCAGTTGCCGTCGAGCGATTGTCGTACCTATAGTGCGTCTCTATTGAAACTAGCGAGGCGTGGCCCAAAAACCTGGGGCTCTGACATCCGAAAACACCTTCACTTTCCACCCTGCAGAACCATCGCGTGAAGTATCTACAGTACAGATAACCAAGTATTGTGGTCTTTTCGCAGCAATAAACATTGACGTCCTCCCTGCCATCTCGCGAGTCACCTTCGACTTACCTTCAATGTCGATATTCAGGTAATTGAAGCCCTGGATTCCAAGCTCTGTCAGCAGGCTCGGCATGGTCACAGCAGACAGCATGTTGTTGCCCGGCTCGTGCATCTCGACCACGGAGGAGCCCTGCAGAGGACATCGATGCATGCGCTATGTAAGTTCAGTTGTCCAAGCGCTGGACCGGCTACTTGGCATTCGAGCAGCGGCTAGCGCGCAGTGGCCGTGTGCAAAGGCTGACGCAAGGCGCACCACACATCCTCTTCTGCCTGAGCTCCGCAGACTCAGCTGAGTCATCTTGTCCCACAGCCCCGCCTGTGGTGCGTTGCATCAGGATGTTGCATCAGAATCGTCTCATCGAATTGCTCAGAACTGCATGACTCAATTCGGACAACTCCTAGTTTTGGATCAAGGGGACATGCCAGGCGGCCAGGGCACGCTGACTGCGCCAGAGCATCTCTACGCAGGCAGCCGCGTGTAGAGGTGTAAAAAGGCCAATACGGGGGTATACATCACGAGTCACATTATGCTGGATCTGAGGTAATGCATGCGACCTGTGCTGGTGGCAATCGGGCTAGTACGTGGGTCACTTTACCGTATGCAGGGTATTTTCTTCGATTCTGATCGTGGGAGACAACACAGAACAGATGCGATCGACCGGTCTGATGATTGTGCACTGCTTTTACAGGCCTTGCCTGCAATGAAACCTGCGAGCAACGGTGCATGGCGGTGTGTGCTACCATGCATCGTGGCCAGCATTCTCAGCCTTGCGGCATTTGCAGCACTGCGACCCGATGGCAACGCTGATGCGACAGCCTCGCAGCTGTCACACGACTATCCTGCAGACCTGAACGAGCTCTGCGCCAGCACTCGCTGGCGGTCTGGGCTTAGGCTACAATGTCACGGCTAAATCGTCCTAGGAGGGCTGAACAACACCAAGATCAGGTTGCAGGTGTGTGCAGTCCTGCAAACAATCGCTCTGACATGGTCCGCATCTGCTTCTCTATTATACAGTTTAGCAAGGTGTATGGCTGCCATTGCAGGCATTTCTCTGCCTCGCAATCGATGCTGGAGCTGGCCTGATCCTACCGCCAGTCAGCTTTCGCAACGCGACAACTTGAAGGCCACCAATAACGGCAGCATTGCATGTCTCGACGTGTATTGGGACTCCAAGCTGATAATCCAGAGAGCCGCTGCGCTGTGTCCACAACTGGAAGTGCGGGCTTGCAAGCTTTCGGTGCTTGCGGAAGGAGAAAAGCACGGCTCAATGCTGTGGCCAGACGACATAACCAGGAGGATCTTGGCACCAAGGAGGAATTGGAAAATTGAGACAAAGCACCACCGCGGGCACATACAGTGAGCGGCTGCTGGAGATATACGACATGGAGGACGTTGCAGCCAACCGCCCGGTGGTGATCGCCTATTTTGACACCTTTGCTTCCTGGGACTACACGGCCAGCAACGACAGTGGCTATGTTCGCGAGCAGCTTTTCACAATATTCCCCTACAACTCGGCATTGCTGGAAATAGGATCGCAGATCCTAAAGCATGAGCAGCTCTCTCGAGGGTTTATTGCCATCCACTATCGGTGAGCTCGAGTGTGCCACACACATTGCGTGTGGCGCAGGTAATGTTGCTACATTGTCCGCACGCTCGCGCATCAACTGCTCCCTGACATTATTTGGCCGCCATGCCATCGCAGGGCCGAGTCAGACTGGCCTCAAGGACGCGGCAGCCGAGCGGATCAGACACGCCTTTTCCTCCAGCAAGCTGCGGCCATCACACAGCAACGACCCGACTTGAGCGTCGTCGACGTCACGTGTGGCGATCGGCAAGCGGTCGAAACACTACGAGAGGAGGGCGCAAAACAGGGCATTGACATCTTCAGCAAATGGCACCTCTTGGGAAACGATGTCAACCTGATGAGAACACTCCAATCCCTGGATTTCGATCGACTTGCCATAGTCGACTACGGAGTAATGATTGCCGCAGACGTTTTCCTTGGCACACTCTGAGAATGACTTGGTGTCGAGGGCTGTCATAGTGAACGATAAGGTCATGGTACCATTCGTATGACAGCGCATGACAGGGGCTTTGACACGTTGCATGACACTCTCACAGAGTCTTGCGACAACCATCCGGAGCACCATGACAGCCTTGATCAACACTTTCCACCAGCCCTATCAGCCCCTATGCACACGTGTGTTGCCCCTCAAGAAGACCAACACCAGCAGGGCAGTGTTTGCACCGCATTTGGTGCTTGAAAGGTTCGATGTCCTGTGCTGCAACCTCAACGAGCTGAACGCGCGCACATGTCCACCAGTTGCTGCCATCCTCCCGCTGTCTGCTGCAGCCTTCAAGGGGTTGCCTCGAGCTGCCGTGCATGCCGCATCCGAGGCGGTCATGCCAGCCCAGCAACAGCCGCCCCCCCATAGCTCGTGCTTGCTTTCGTCCCCCGGCTGCCTACATTTGGCATACAACTGCAGCACTGATTCAGAGGCAGCGCTGGGAAGCATAGGCATGAACAGCCCAACTGGCGTCAACAAAAGGCGTGTGGGATGCAGAGTCTGTCTGGAGATGCGGCATTGCGCTTGAGATGGGATGAATCGCTAGCGGCTTCTGTCTGAGACCTGACTCTGGAAGCGTGCGTGTGGCCCTTGCTGCACATGCCACGGCAAAAAGAGAGCAGCACAGAGCACGAACCCACTGAGCGCAAATGCATGGTCCCCTTCAGGACATGCGAGCACGTCGGGCACTGGACGAAGCAGCATCGATCATATGCTGCCCAGGCTTCAAAACCTGGGCAGCACGTGTAGTAGCCGGGGGCGCCGCTCTGTCATGTAGAAAAGAGCTGCTGCTGGACAAAAGATGGGCAGGCAAGCACTTCAGTGCTGGTAAAGCGCTTGCCTGTGCCACAATCTCGTCGCTGCCAGGAAAGCTGCTCCTCAGCAGGGAGCGACAGCTTGCCGCAACAGTGGCATTGCGCAAAGACTGCCGAGCCGCCTGCAGCGGCCAATGTCCTGATAAACGAGTAGCAGGATGACACAGACTGCGCATCAGCAGCGACTTGAAGCAGTGAATCAGCCTAGTGAACACACTCACTGCAAGCACACCATTTCAAGCCTGAGCCACAGCTCAACTGAGATTGGTCTGCAGGCCGCAACTGGCACCATCACACCGGGCCGTAAAAGAGCCTCACCTCAGTGATACATCAGAGAGTCACAGCTCCAGAGGCCGAGCCGCTCGCTCCTCAGGCAGCCGAAAGCATGCCAGGGCGCAGCCTGCCACTTGCACCTGCTGCTGAGCATGTTGAGTGCTAACAGACAGGCCGACAGCAGCTGTGCGCTGCGAGCCACGCAAGAGAGGGAATGCTCTGTCTGAGGGCAGGCCGGCCCATGTGCTGCATCCGGGAGGTCGCAAGCTGCAACTGTCACCCAAGTGATGCAAGCGTGTGCCAGCAGGCTGCATGAGCGCAGTTTCGTTGCCCAGACGCATGTATCAGGGTTCGAACTGAGACGCAAGGAAGCCCGCAGCAGGCGCGGCGGACTCAACTTAACAGTAGCTGGCTGCAAAGTGCGGCAGCCGAGAACCGGCTTCAGCTGTCGGTGCGACACGTTCGGACTGGGAAACCACAGATGGGATTATCATGATAGCAGTCCTCAGGGTTTTGTACACAGCGATTTCGGCTTGTCGGGCGCTTCCACCTTCCAGACAACATCCCGCAGTCACGATTGTGCTGCTCTTCACCTGCTGCTCCGCGCGGCCACTTGACGCTCGTCACCCAAGCAAAAGATGATTCAAGAGGCTTGCGCGGAACTGTGCAAGCTGGAACATCGCAGCGGCTGCGATCAGTCGGGCCATTGCGCTGAAGTGACATTGATCTGCCCGGCACAAGGCTGGCCTGTTATCTGCGATGACAGCTGGCCGTGCTGACTTCAAGTGACCAAGACGGCGAGGTCGCCGGTGCACCCGACGCGAGGGTCACAGGACTCTGTCGTACAGCTTGTCATGCAGCTGTCTTGGCTTGTCGCGGGCAATGGCGACAGCAGTTGTCATGTAGCCGCATCGATGACAGGTCTTGACAAGCAGCATGACAGCATCGTGGCATGCAACTGCGAGGTGTCATGCTGCAACCAGCATGACAGCTACATGACATGGCCTTGACTTGGGCATGGCCCCCAGCCTCGACAACTGTTACTGTCATGGACGGCTGTCATGCTGTGTCAAGCGGCTGTCAAGGGCATGACAACCCCTTGACAGTGCCATGACAGGCTGTACGACACGACTTGCCTGTTTGTGACACAAGTCATTCTAGGAGTGGCATCGGCTCGTCCTCCTGCTCTGCTGTGGTTGCTTTCGGCCGAGCTGTCGAGCGGCATTATGACATCTACACAGACTGCTTTGCAGCGGGGGTGCGACAGGATGGCGGCGATGTCTCGGCATCCCGGTACTCGTGGGCAGCGATGACACCATGGTGCTCGTCCGCACGTCACTTAGCATGGCATATTTTGCAAAAGCTTCCCTAGAGGTGACTGGGTCCTACACTACTGGCGCACCGGCATATGCGTAGCATCAAAGCGGCTAGGCATCATGGCTGTGTCCACATAAAGATGCATCGATACCGCGATTCGCTAATGCTGGGACGCGCTGAAAACCCGTAAAACCGTAATGCTGTCTCGGTTGCGTTCACACACGCGATTTTCCTCTGGCATCTACAGAATCTGACTTGGCAGCTTAATGCGATGATGTCGCTACCCGAAATACCCGTGATACAGGTCCAGAGCTGTATTACCGCATCAGCCGTTTTCAGTGTCTCGGGCGTCCCCGCATTACCGGAATCAGCGAATCAGGCCCGCTGAATCGCAATGTGAACACCCTAGAAGCACTCACATTGGAATGACAAACCATGGATTCCACGCAACTCCTACCTACGACTAGAGGTACACAACGCAAGATGATGCACGCCGCTAACAGCCTGGTAGGATGGTCGATAGCAGCACTGTTTTGCGACGGTCTGTTGACTAGCAGCATCACGAGACGTGCCGACTTAGCTGCTGTCCTCCTTCGGAATTGCGAGTGCTGGAACCCGATTCCTCATATGAACACGTGCGTGCTTTGATGCTTGATTGCTTGCTGGCCCAGCGCGCACGTGGTGGGAGACCGGGGATGACAACAAGCCCATGGCTGACCGGCAACCGGCTGATTGACCTAGTATTGCACCTCCAGCCTCCAGGCCAGCATTTACATAGAGGACTAATGTAGCGGTCAGCTACCTTCTTTGTAAGAAAGCAAGAAGGAAGGTAGCTAATTGCTGGTTTTCATCTGGTGTCCATTTTAAAAAGAACTGCAAGGCGTGAAGGTGGCCGAGTGGCTACATGTAGGCCCAGTGGCTGATCGAGCTGCCATTGTTCCACTAAAGGCAAAAAGGCAGATGTTGCACAACGGTAGCATGAACGGGGGCCCGCGGCTGCGGGGGAAGGGCTGCAGCATTTAAAATAGTTTAGGGTTTCGCAGCAGAGAAGAATGGGAAGAATAAGAAGGGGCCCCCTGCCTGCAAGAGTGGGGAGAGCTGGAGGTTTGAGAAGAACTTAAAACTCAAATCAAGGGAACCAAGGGAAAAACAAGGAGAGAAAGACAAGGTCTTGGCCTTTCGTCACTACACAGCGGTAACATTTACCAAAACAATGTGCACTCCCCGCAACCGTTTGGGGCGCGCCACGCACCAGCTGCACCTTGTTGTCCTCATGGGGTCCAGTATCGTCAGGTGCACGCCATTCGATGCCGATTCGCACGAGAAATTCGACCATCTGCAAATTGGCCTCAACAGGCTCGAAAATCACACAGGGACGATCAGTGAGGTGAGACAACGCAATTTACGAAAGGTCTGGGCAAAACGGGCGAGGAAACCGGCAGAATTTGGTTAGTAACCCCGGTAACCGTACCTGGTGACCGTAATCGGTCCCAACATTCGGTCAGGGCTGGGTTACTGCCAACCCTATGTTTTACAGTCGCCCAACCTCATTCATCGAACAGAACGTTCAAGATCGTTCGTATCATACTTGGGCCTAGCACTTTAGATTGCGAAAGCGAACGCCAAAGCACTAGGGAGAGAGTACGATACGTAAGGTTTGCGAACGTCCTATTTAATGATTAGAAGAAAAGCCCTGTACAGATGGACAGGCAAATCGCAATCCTTCATGGCCGCACGCCCATTCACCGCGTTTCAGGCGACCAGACGTCGTTTCTACTTAGGTGGACAGCTGACTGCAGAAGTGAAAGCTGCTTTGTAAATTGCATCAATTGCAGTTTGTAACTACGAGAAAGAAACACATGTCACACCATGCGCAAGCCCTGAGGGGGGAGGTAAAAAGGTACCAGCAACGGGGTGTTCCCCCCGCTGCCAAGCTAGATTGTCTGGAAATTGTCGAAGCAAGCAACAACAAAGTCCATCACCTCATCCTGGTTTGCCTGGTGAACGAAGTCACGCCTAAATACGGGCGGTAGGCACATCCGAGATTTTGAGGAATCGACGAACTGAAGTGCTTGAGGCCTACGCTAAAAGGACAGCGAGTGGCCAGCACTTCCGCACAAGTCGGAAGCACGCTGATTGCGCCCGCAACAAAAGATCAGCGGCTTGGGTCGCGAGCTTAGTCAGCGGCGTGCAAGTGCAGGCCGTTCCCGCGGCGCATTGCAAGCAACCGGTCGAAGGAACGGCCCCTGTCAGAGACTGATGCGGCGCCGCATCTGGCTGATTGCATTCACGCTTGGCACGATAACTTTCCTTGCTATTCTGAGCCCCCGACCCGTCACACACAATGGCGAGCAAACAGCATCGTTGCCGGCATGCGCCAGGCTGGCTGCCAGCACTTCCAGGGCGGTAGTATGGAACGACACATTAGGCCGATGCACACCAGACGTGTGCCACGGCAGCCGTTTGCCAGACCTGGCAGATGTGGATGGGCAGGTTTCTGCCGGCTTCGTGTGCAGCATAAAGCTGTATGACACTGTGGCGGCGCGCGAATGTCTGGCAAACAAGCACGTGGTGTTGCTGGGTGAACGTTGTTGGCGGTACACGGCGACACATGCACGTGCATATCGATTGGGTGCTGTGCGGCAGGTCTGCAAGTGCCATTGAAAATCAACATTTGTGCCTGGAAGCACGAATGCAGCGAGGCACCTGCATGTGGAGCCGCCTTTGCATGCTTTGCAGGAGACAGCACGATGTCAGAAACGGCCCATGACCTGGTGATCTTACTGAGCGGCGTTGCCTCGAATCGTACACTGCGCGACGAGTACATGAGCAAGGCGAGTCAGCACTCAAGTCTGTCAGCTCTCGAAGTCCTGCCCATGACAGCGCCGTAACACCATCTAATGTCATCTTGTCAAGGAAGTATTCGACATTGTGTAGGGGACAAAGATGCGAGACGGGGGCGAGCTGCAGCTGCCGCTGCTCCAGTTCAGTCCTGGTTATGCGACAGTCGATGTGACATTTTATGACACTCACCGCCATATGCGCATCCACATCCAAGCGCTCTCACTGACTATCGTCCACCGCTTCACGGGTAGGGACGCCTTGCAGCACTCGGTGGACTTCCGTGATAATCAGATGCAACTCTGTCTGGATCTGGTGATCATGTAAGCATGTCACTGTTCATGCTTTTGCAGGGCACCACATCCTTCGGGGAAACTTAGAAGGAGTACGCGCATTTGATCACCCTGACTTCCAGGTGACGTTGCTGGGTCTTGGTTGTTGTCATCCACAGCTTCGTGACTCACACACAGCACGGCATTCCGAGGTGCATCCCTTATTGCGAGTGTGCCATCACACCGCAGGACGAACTCCAGTGCCTCCTTGGCGAATCCGGCGGTACAGACTGCCCACAGCCTGATATCCTCCTTGTGAATTCTGGCATCCACGATGCAGCGTCAAACGACACGCAAGGCGTGATCGTATTTGAAGAACACATGGTCCGGTTGGCGGCGAGGCTGCGCAAGCTGCAAACTTCTACGCGGGTATTTTGGGTTGGGTCCAAGTGTTTCAGGTGGTTTGCCGCTCGACCCTATCACGTTGAGGTCATGGGACTCGACAGCATCGCGAGGAGCTACATGGAGCTTTCTGACATCCCATTCATTGATCTTTCGCATGCCATGCGGCGACTGTTGCCCTGGGGCACCAATATATCCCAGATGAGCGTGGACACGCTGCATTGGGGCCCAATTGCCCATTACAAACGGGACAGCGTCCGCATAACAATTTCTTCGATGCTACTTCAAGTTCTGCTTGGTCCTGTGTGTGCTCCGTAATGCACTCGAAGATATGACGCCAAGTGATGGTGGCGCCACAATGGAACGTTTGTAAGCAAACGTGAGGATGCCTGTTTATAATTCAGAAGACACTTTCACCAGGAAATGCTCGGTGGACGAGGCATTTTGAAGGTATGTCCGAGGAATGAAATGAATTAGAGAGAAGAGAGAGAGATCTGAGACTTAGAGAGAAGCGAGAGAGAGCTTAGACTTAAAAATTGCTCAGCATGCACTGGCTTACTAATACGAGGAGCTTATCTTGTGACTGCAAACAGGGGCTACTGCAGAGCACTGGCACAGGCCGCAACTGCTTGCTACAATGGCTGGGCATTCTTGCTGTCGGCGGGCATCAAGGGCACAAACGGCCAGGAGGGGGCCTTGCTTTTTAGTTTCAATCACTGATTGAAAATGAGTCATGGAGTCGTTCTAAGTGCTGCAGCCTCGCTAGGGCCCCGCACCCACTCCTGCTTCTTCTATTTCTTCGTTCACTCAGAGCTATCCAAAACGTTCTACGTGCTGCTGGCCAGCTCCCAGGCCTACCCCCCTACCGCCCACCCGGCCCACCCCCGCGCGCCACTTCTTCTTTCTCCCTTCTTCCTTCGTTCACGGCCGCCAAAAGCATTTTAACCTTCTGCAGACTCGCTGGGTCCCCACACCCACTTCTTCTTCTTCCTCTCTTCCTTCTTTCAAGGCTGCCTTATTGTTCCGAAGTGGGCAACCGGTTGAGCCGTAGTTTCTCCGCCAGACGTATTTAACCATTGGCCTCCAGGGAATCTAGATACGGCTGCCCTCGTGGAAGAAGGAAGACTGGGAAGAAGAAGAAGGGTAAAGCACTGAAAATATTATGTCTGTGCAAAGAAGAGAAGGATGGGAAGAAGAGGTGGTGCAGCTCTGCGTGGTACTTGCTATTTTATACGCGTTCACAAACTGGGCTGCAAACAAGCTGCTGCGTGCAAGCTGAGCGGGCCGCTACGGTTGCTAGCAGCAGCAAAGGCGCAGTCTGGGCTGGCTCTAGGTACTGTGCTAGGCGCAGCAGCTAAGCTGTAACAACGGCTGCGCGCTGCCGCATTGTCTAATCCCCTCGGCCCGAACCCCGAAGCGGGCCCGGAGCAACAAACGCAATACCGTCTAGAAATGGGTCCTGCCAAATCTTTAGCGGGAGCACATTTCAAAACCTGGCAACAAAGAAAAAAAGGACGCAAGTAAAAAGGGACGAAAGTAAAAAGGTACGAAAGTAAAAAGGGACGAAGTAAGAAGGGAAGCAAGAAGGGGTCTTGGCCTTCACGGCAAAACCGTATGAAGATGGACCGGGCTGAAGCCGCAGTTACGGGCATGAGTCGCACGAAAGGAACCCCAAAGCACTACGCGAGTGCACTCCGTGCACACTTTGTTCTGAGGCAGCCAGTATTTGCCCGGAAAGACTTCAGAGGCAGCTTACCTACACCGTCACCACTTCCAGGGCGCTCAGCGTGCCACGTCGCTCCGGCTCGCGACAGCATTCGCGCTCATGCAACCTCGTGGTAGCTTCTGGGGTGTCCGCTGCCGCACATGGCCGCCTGTTCTACACGCTGAGACGCTGACGAATGTTATGAGACAGGTCCCACTGCTTGATTAGCTCTGTGATTGAGCCGACTACTACCTTCATTGGCCCCAGGCCAGCTAGGCTACCTGAGTAGGCACTTTGACGTCAACCGTGCGGAGAGTTCTCGTAGTACTTTGCGCCGTACTCAAACACCGCGTTCTTATGCATCACACGCGGTCCCTGTCCCCCGTAAACGCCATACGTCTGCTCGCGAGTTCCGCAGCCCCCGCGCGCCTTTTGTCCTGGCACTCGACCTGGCCGTAGCTGAGGCCCGACGGTGCATCCCGCACGGTGCTGGAGCTGCGCACACTGACACATGGTTTTCTGGGCTTTGTGTCGCTGGACGGCAGCTTTCTCCCCTGGAGCGCTGTGCAGATGTCCGTAAACAGACAATGCAGCTCTTTGTGCAACTGCGCGTGCGGCAGCTCGCATCTTCCATGTCTGTGGCACATGCCACCACCTTGCAGCCCTGCTCAAATGGGTGCCTAACATACCTTCGATAGGTCTTCCCTCCCCGGCAATCCCTTTCCTACTCCCGCTGTCCCCGCATCTCCACAACACCCGCCGGACAAGGCGCCGGACAAGGAATCCTTTCTCAAGGGAAATAATGACAAAGGAAACGCTAGCTTGCGACCTTGCGTCTGTATAATCTCAGCAAGGAACAACGGTCTGGGTTTGCGCTATTTTTCCTAGAAAAAATAGGCTGAATAATACAGAATATTTGAATCTGTATGATAAGGACAATGCCTTCAGGTCATGACGTGGCATCTGGCATGCTTATATTGCTTCCAGTGCAGCAGCAGAAGCTATTGCATATATTGTTGCAAAAAAAATTGGTAGGGATGCACGATCAAAAGGTGGCTCCTTGTGCAATTTTATTGACCCTCTAGGTAGTCATCTGGCAGCAACACAGCTGCATAAAACGGAGCTGTGACATGCGGTAGCATCAGGTTTGTCTGTAAGATTGCCAGGTGCGAATGTGCGGCATAAGTTTTCATCAGGTTTTAGTTGATGATTCTGTGGCGGTATTAGATGTAGCCATGATGGCATGATCGATTGCCTCTGCTTCGCTGGCCACAGGTGCCTCAGCTGCTCGACACAGAATCAGCGCTGAAGCTTTACATGCGCGTCCTTACGCCGCCGCCAATGTTTCCGCATCCTGCCACCTGCATGCTCGATGCTTTGCGGGCTGCCGCTTGAGCCTGTGCTCGTACTTGATGCCGAACGCATTGCTCCAGCGGCCACTCCAATTCGCAGCAAGCCTGTGCAGGGCAGGGCACGTCTGTGGCTGAATGAATGTGGATGTCGGATGATGTGAAATATCAATCGATAGCTGCAGGAAGCAGCAGCAGCTGACCTGCCAAACCCGCTCCTGACAGAGTAGATGTGGTAGTCTGCGGGAGGGAGAATATCACAGCCATCAAGTAGCGGCGAGATGGCTCGTCATGCAGGACGATTCAGTCTTTAGTTCTCAAGCCGCAGGCATTGATAGATTTGACGCCGAACCCACCTGCCAGCGAGTAAAGGTACATTTCTGCGGCTGCATTCCTGAAGGCCACCTCTGCGGTGGAATCACTGTTGTACTTGACGTGTTCCACCGTCACATTGGTGTTTGTTACCAGCAGCGTGCCAAGCTGAGCTTGCATCGCCACGCGGAGCGCAGTGCTGTCCGTGATCAGGTAAAACTTGACTGCCTTGGGCGGCGACAAGGCGGCTGTGAGGCTCTGTCGGAGGTCCTCAGCGCATTTAAAGAATGCCGCATACCTGGCAGGCAGAAGCCACGATTTCGTTATTGTACAACACAGAATGTGTGTCGTTTTGACACCCAGGGCAAGCCATTTGAACACTGCAGGAGCTCGGCAAGCGCACCATTCCACAGGCGCGGAATCGATGCCGTCAATAAGCGTCCTGTCGCCAGTGCGGATCTGGCGGCAGCACTAATGACGTCATTGCAGCTTCCGCAATCTTGTGCCAGAAGTAGCTGCACAAAGCTTCATGTTGCAGTGCTCGCACCTGAATTCCTATTTTGAGAATGGTTGGATCCTGCAGGGCCTGCAATTCTGTGCTGAAGGCATCCAGCACTGTCGGCTTGATGCGCATCAAGAAGTTCATTCCACAAGCAAAAGCTGACTGGGGGCGCAAACCCGTCCCCCTGAAAAATTCCTGCGGTCCAATACGAGACAACATGACATGGCCGTCTGTGCAAGCAGGCGTCCGCTGTTGGCAGCCAACAGGAATTATGCGGGGTCGCACCACCTTGTGGTTCGGATTTTGAAAGAGCGGAAAGATCAGTCCGGAGTTGCTGTGCACCGCCATCGTCTGGAAGCCGTCGCCCAAAAGTCCAGCGTCCTGTAGAGACTTCGTGCAGGCCTGTCAAGGCCGTGTGCGCTTGGCGGGTGCAGTATTGCATGGATGCCACGCGGCCACCAGAAAGGGGTGGGGCGGCCCTGACGGCAATGCCTCGCGAGAACACGACTCACCCCTTCCCGCAACAGCTTATGCTCAGAGCTCTTGGCAATGGATTGCGGCTTGTCGGACAGCAGGAATGTGACAGTGGAGTTTACATCCTCAAGGCTGGCGTCCCTGCACGGCAGTGTGCGCTCGCTGACTGGCTGGTGCTTGGCAGGCGTCGCGGTCGCCGAACAGGCCTTTCCAGAAACAGCGTTGTGCCATGTTTGCGTGGCGCTGTTCGGCTCACCTCGTCCAGTCGATGTTCGGGGCCTCGAAGGCCCATTCCCAGTTGCGTTCGTGGCCAAAATCCAGTACCAGCGCGCGACCCGTGAGAATCGCGAGGTACAACAGGGAGACGGCTCCTGCGAGACTCTTCAACATCAGGCCGAGACAACAGCTGGCAGGGCGGCGCCCTGCTGTGCACGACGCCGGCTGCGACCGTGTATGCGGAGTTAGCATAGCAGCCTGCGGCACCACGTGCCATGGACAAAGCTACAGCCACTGCGGCAGCTCGCCTCTGGTCTGGTCCGCCAGCCCGCCGGAGCTGTGGGCGACCAGCCAGCGTTGCGGCTCCCGCCCGGCCTTCATGGCTGCATGCAGCGCGCTATAGCGCAACTGCCAGCCAGCGCCACAGTGTACAGAGCTGCACGGACAGGCAGCAGCGGTCACACAGGCAAGTCGCCACCAGGCTGCAGGTCTCGTCCAGGTAGGGTCACACATATATCTACCTTGTGGAAACAACTGGGCGCGCAGCTCGGCTTGCTGGCGTGCTATTGGCTGCATGGTTCCAAACGGTCGTTGATCCAGAGCTCAGCAGCGCGACAAGCACCACAATAGCAAGAAGACGCACGATGAGAGAATACGGAAAGCTATTCGAGCGGTGTGCCTGGAATATATTCGTGTCTGACAGGGGCTGTGCATCCCTCCCCGCTACTCGTCGCATCAAACCGCAGCCACTGGGAGCGCGTCCAAGGTTTTCGAGCACACATGCGCCCAGCACGGCTCCACTATAACCTGCAAGAATGCCCGAGGTTCCTGCTGTGCTCTTCACCGGCAGAGTCATGAAGTAGCTAATCGGTTTAGGCTGATGTACGCCAAAAGACATGGGGCGGTTGGAAACCGGAAGTTGCCCCTCGGCCCAGTGTCCAACTTCCAATCAAACTAATCTCGCGCAAGTCGAAGGAGGGTTTCAATAGCTATTTTTTTGTTGAAACACCTTTCCATTCTCCCAAATCGTCCCCTGTCCTGAGTGGGCTGCCTTCTACAGGGCCACCTGAGAGTAAACCCTAGATTAAAGATTAGCTGCACACAAGAGACTAGGAGGGTAATTTGAGCAGCTTGTTAGCCCTACTGCCATCCCACTGTTACACGATAACTGGCTAGGCGGGGGAGGGTTGGGCAGCCTGGGAATGAACCTTAAGTACTGAAGTAGTCAACTTCACTAGGCGAACCCTCGCCTCCCATTGGCTGAGAAGTAGGCTACTTGAAGTCGCGGACCAGGGCAACGAGGCCACGGCACCCCTCGGCAGCGCATTTGCACCTTTAGACTCGCCGCATCGACACTGGAACCAGGCTGCAGCTTGCGCACAAATTGACAGGTAGCTGCAGACACGTGTGCAGATCGCATCAGTCAGGTGCAGTTGATCCAACTGCGTGTCCGCTGCCAATGTGATGCCTCCAGCACGTCCTCCGGGAACTCCTGAGGAGCATTGGCGCCAGCGTACATTGGCAGCGTTTTTGCATCAGCGCCAGAGCCCCGTTTGCACGCGCTTTGACCGGACGCCCAGCGGCTTTGCGCGCGCTGTCTCTGGACCGGGCGCCGCCTGCTGCTGGATCAGACAGCCGCATGCAGCTCGTAACGGCGCCTCGGACACGCTGCTCGACTATCAGCTGTCGGGGCGGAAAGCCTTCGTGTTCGGGTGCACTCCCAACTTCTGCGCCAATGCAGCCTGCAGCCGGGCGTTGCCACGTCCTGAGGACCGCAAAATACTGGACGCCTGCCCGTCAGAAGTCACGGGCGTCACCATCAAGACGTGGCGAAGCAAGGTCCTGGTCGACAGCGAGGATCAATGCCTCCTCATCTACGCGCAGCTGCAGTGCACGGCATGCAGACGTAAGTCAATGCGGAAGGGCCTTCATGATATAAAAGTATATATACATGTGCATCGCGCTACAGCCTGCACCGGATGACAATGCCGGCATGAACAGCGGCGCCGCAGCTGCGGTGCGCGTGACGCCGCCACTCATATGCAACGCAGGCCTCGCGAACAACATCGCTGCGGACTTCTGGGATGCCCTCAGCATTCAGCAGCGCCTGCTGCTGCCCATTTGGGACTGCCCTGGTGACAAGCAGCTGGTGCTCAGCACCACTGTCGTGCGAGAGGTGGAGCATGCTGTGCGCCACCACGTCTCGTTTGCAGGTTTCGCGGACAGCCTGACAGCACGGGCCCACGATGCAGACCGTCAGCGGGAGGCCCTGTACCTGCATGACAAGGTGTGTGCAAAGCACTTTATGAGGCGTAGTCGCCGAGCTGGCTCCCGCCGAGATTGCATGCTGCCGTCTGCTTGCCTTTTGCCTCGCAATTGTTTCCTCCACCTCTGCTACCTGCAGCAGCAATGAAGAGTAATACGTAGATGCAGGAACCCCCTCTACAGCAGGTCAATCTTTGCTAATCACATTCTGGTGTGCGCTCGCAGCTGGTCGGGGTCCGGCGGATGCGGCAAGAAGCTCCGGACACTGCAGCGGCTCTGGGACTGCGCATCAGACCCTGGCAGACTGCAGTCGTGCGGGAAATCACCGGAGGCTTTCTGCGCGACGATTGGCTGCCGAGGCAGCAGAGCCGGCAGCCACTGCAGCGCCTGCTGATGCACCAAACTGCCGGCCGCAGCCTGCGCATCGACTGGTCGCCCGGTCAGTGTTCGTATTCGAATGCTTGCACCGGAGTGCTGTTGCTGTGTCCTTCCTTTCAACAGCCTTGTCGTCCGTCTGACTTGCAGCTGCAAACACGATATCGGGTGTGTACCGCTACGATTTGCTGATACCCTGTGCGTGACCTGGCTCACAGGTGCCTTCAAGGGCATCAAGGACCTTGACAAGATGTACAAGTCCATCTTCGTCATGATGAATGAGTTCAATCAGGTGGTGAACGTGCTGATGACAGCGGGCACAGATGCGTGGAGGGAGGTTGTGCCGCTGCTGCAGGCCTACGGCGAGCGCGTCAAGATGCTGGGCGGTAAGGTAAGCTTCCGGGTGTATCTCTGTGCTGTTTCCTCGCCTCTTGAGTGTCGTGCTGTCCGTTCGTTCCCTCAGCTTGTCGCCCGATGTTGCGCATTCCGATCGCCTTCGGGCCTGTGCTATAGTCAGCCACATGACTGCACAGTATGTAACCAAGTCCAAGTCCAAGCTAGGACTGGAGGCCCTCTCATGGCGCGGCATGTCAAGCGGCAGCACTGACTGGGCATCGTCGTTGACTAAAGCGGTGGCTGCATCGCTTCTCTCGAGTCAAAGCATCTCGTTTGAATCATTGCCTGATGCTGAAGGGTGTCCCCCTCGGTGCAGGTGGAGGTGGCATACACGGACAATGCTGTCGCCGCCCACAAGCTGTTGCCGCTGGCGATACCAACTCTGCTGAAGGCGGCTGGAGGGTATGGTGTCAAGCAGGTAGAAATACCTGCTAGCGTTGCCAGGCAGTGACAGCGCAGCATGGTGGCGCTGAAATTTTGCAAGATCAGATACTCAAGCCCAATGTTTTATGTTTGTGCACAGGATATCATACATGGCATGTGGCGTGTCACCGACACCTGCGACTCCGGCCACCCCCTCACCGGTGTGTTGCGCTGGAATGCTGCGCTGTTGTTGTTGGCGCTGTGACTCTGGCTGGTGGGCAAGCTGTGCAGACTTGGGGGTGCTGCTGAAATGCCTGTGCGCAATCATGACGGCTGACACGTACGTTTTCCTGAACATACCTGATGCAGTGCACAGGGCGTTTCATGGGAGCCCTGTCGGAGGCGCTCCTGGCCTCTGAGACTCGCCAGCAGGTTATCGATCGCGGCGGTGCCACAGCTGCAGATCTGGGCAAGAGCAAGGATTGGTGGAAGCAGCGGACGCGGCGTTTCACACCCCAGCCAGTGGAGGCGATTGCAAATGTCTTGCAGCTTTACTTTGAGTATAGGCAGAGGCTTGAACCGACCACCGGCTGGTCCTGCTTCACCGCTGACACGCCAAAGGCGATGCTGCTTCTCATCCAGAACATCACCCGCGGCTTCCTAACAGGTGCGTTTTTTATCAGTGGCGCCATGCTCAAATGAAGCGCCTTTGGGTCGCGCTGGACTCCGTCAGCATCAGCATTTGTGTCATAGGCAGTGCGTCACAAGCACTTGGACCTCAGCATATCATGTGCTTGACCATGCTTGACTGCAGATCCCCCGGCCTCTGCCAACCTGACCAACCTGACGGACTCTGCTGGCCTGGTCCTGTCGGCGCGTGGCACCTCGCCAGTGGAGAACTTCAACAAGCAGCTGCACACCTACATCGGCGACGGCTGCGGCATGGAGCTGGCGACTGCTCTCATCTCAGAGAACACAACTTACTTCAACATCCGCCAAGTGCCCTCACGTGACAGCGCATTGCACATCTGCCAGATAGGATTATCCTATAAAACTCGGCATGCGGCCTCTCCGTTGCAAGTCCCGAGATCCAGCACTGTATGCTCTTTGTCAATTGAACTTCAACTTTGGCAGCGCATGCAGGAATTTGAGAAACTTTAGCTTCCTGTCGTCGCAGGGCGTGAACAACCGGGGATGCGCAGAGCACCACGTGCACGACCTGCAGCTTGTCAAGATGCTGCAGGACCTGAGCCTGGAGGCCAACTACCCAGCACGCCGCTTCCCCGAGCTCTGCTTCGAAGATGTTGACATCTCGCCACTGTCGGAGCCGACGCTCGTGCTGCCGCCTGCCGAGGCGCAGCAGCTGGCGGCGGCGGTGGCTGCAGGCCAACAGCCGCCAGTCATCGTGGCCGACGCTGGCACAGCTGGCGGCGCATCGGCCGGCCGAGCGATGGCTGGCGGCGCGGCGGCCGGCAGAGCAATGGCTGGCTACCAAGCGGCTTGCGGCACACTGGTTGGCGAAGCAGCGCCCGCCGGCGCATCGGCCAGCAGTGTGGCCGCTGCCGCGCCTCTCAGCACAGGGCCGGCAGCGGCTGCTCGCCCAGGCGTGGCGTTCGTGCTGCCTCAGCTGCCACAAGCAGCCCAGCAGCAGCTCGACGAGCTCCGAGGTGTATGATGCTCAGTCCGCCATCAACTCCGGAATGGCATGACCAATCGTTCGAATTTGACTCTGGGGCAGCTGTCATCTCTGAGCCTGTCGGTTGTGTCTTCGTTTCTGTTCGTTTGCTGATCCTCTCTGCTGCTCAGAGATGGTGAACTGGGGCGCTGCCCAGCCACGCCAGCGCACGCCAGCCGCTGTCAGTCAGGCTGCAGCGGCGCCTGACGGTGAGCATCTCGCAGAGCTGAGTTGATGGCTGCAAACGGCTGTTTAGTAGGCGTTGGATGCGTTTGAGCAAAGGTGCAAGTGTCGGGTGTTGCATATGTCTGAGGGAATGAAGCCTTGTCGCGCATGACTCGTTCGTGTGTTGCCATGTAGCGGCGACCGCCAAGCTGACACAAAACCAGGAGATCTGTCGCTCAGGTGCATCACGGTTCAAGCTACCAAATCCATATATGCTTGCCTGCCGCTTGTGAGACTCTGTTTTTTGTCTGAGCACCAACCTCAGACTCTGCCACATTCCTTCAGGCAGTGCTGCGCCCGCTGCCGCCAACATGCAGGTGTGTCGATGACATGCATCCACGTTCGCCGAAATCGGCCATCCTGATATGCTGTCTCGTGTGCTTCTTCCACGCTGGTCAGGCTCTTTGTGATGTGCACAGGCTCCCGGCATAGCAGACACTGCATCGCCTGCCGCAACGGGTGCACCGCCTGAAGTGCCTGCCCCAAGGGTGCCTGCTGCAGTGGCCACCGCAGCAGGACCGCCACCTGCAAACACCATCCAGGTGCGCTTGCGCCAATTTGCCGCAGCGTCCAATTGCCCATTGCACCCTGGAAGTGGAAATGCGTCCCAGCCCCCTTTATACTCATTGTGTGGCATGCACAGGGTCTGGCCTGGCGAGACAACCTATGTGCCCAGGACACGCTGGCTGTGTGTTTGGGCCTCATCCTGTCCGACCAGCCTGCGCTGCTGCATCAGCTGGGCCCGCTTGGCACGGTCATTGGTGCAGCGGGGCAGCTCATGCTCAGCGGGCAACGCAGCGTGCCCGCCTTGACAATGATGCTGGCGGCGCAGCAGCGCTGCATCGAGGCACTGGTGGTGGAGCACAGCGCCGACTGGGCCCTGACTGGGCTGGCCGGGCACCTGTGGCAGCGGGTGCGTGCCTGTGTATATGTCTATGCTCCCGAGTAGGACTCCATGCCCGTCCCCTACCAGTTCCGTCCCCAACCAGTTTCGCTTTGACCACCTCGGGCCGGCAAGGCTTGCGCATGACACCTCTTGGCTGTGCAAGGCATTGCTTCAAACTTTTTTCCAATCGTTTCAGAACAATCTGCCATGTCATGCACAGGGCGACTTTGTGGCTATGGAGGATATGGTGGCTGGCCTCTCACAGGGGCACACCGAGGTCATCGCCTGCATTGCAGCGTCTCATGATGTCCAGTGGCGGTGCGTTATCCAGAAACCTTGGGTGCAACCAGCAACCTGTGTTTGCTATGACCGTCGTTCCTGTGTGGCGAGTTTGGTTCACTAACATTGGAATCATCATCAGGTGCGCTAGCGCGGCAGGGCCAGGGTATGAGATCCCCGCTGGTGAGTGCGTTGAGCTCGCATTCGAGGATGCACAGCAGCGGCGGCGGCAACCGCTTCTTTGCCTTCCGGCTGTTCTCTTTGTGAACATTGGCCTGAACAACCCCAATGCTCTGGGGGGGCGGCCAGCCGCGCCAGACCTAGCGCACTGCAGCGCAGCGCTCGGCGGTCAGCAGTATCACCTGGCGGCGGTCAGCATCTACTCAGCAGCCAATCGGCACCACCGCGGCTACGTCAGGGTGGCGGCGCCGCAGGGGGCGGCGCCGCAATGGTACCACTACGACGACATGGCCGCTGCGGGCAGCCTGCAGCTTCTGCCGCCTGAGGGTGTGGCGGCGCTGCCGATGGTGGAGCGGCAGCTGGTGGGGCTGCTCGCCTTCGTGCGAGCCGATGTGTAGAATGCTCTAGGAATTTTACAACTAAGAACACCCGAGAATTCAAGGCCGCCTTGCAAGTGTCTTGTTTTTATTGTAGACTCGAACTCTGCCTGCCAACGCGGGGTTGCAAATTATGCAGCGGCAGCCTCCTTTTAGCCGCTTGAACTTTCCTACTACATCATCAGAGACAGGCTGCTGCAATGACTTCCGGAAACAATAACACTGATGATTCTCCTTCAGGGGATGGTTGCCATTCCCATCTGCACACTGCCTGCACAATCGCTTGCCGCCAGCGCCGCCCCTGCCTGAGCCCCTGATCACCGCCCGCGGCGGCGGCGTGCCGATATCGCCCTGTGCATAGCAGTACACACTTGTATGAGAGCCGCATCTGCCAGGAGTGCCAGAAGAGTCTACGAGGCAGGGGTGAGACTAATGCTTGCCTGCGCCTGCATCGAAGATAGTGGGGTCCGCCGGGGTCCACCTAAGGGGCGGATGTCACCTGCGCGATTGCAACACAGTTGCTTGAGACTGGGCTTGAGACCAGTTCACTTTAATGACATTGACTTGCATGTCGGATGCTCGCGTGCGTTCCGCTCTCACCCTGCTGTTGCTGCTGCTGCTGCTGCTGCTCGCTTGGCGCCCATAGTGCCGCCGTCTGCACTTGCCCCAACTGCTCATGCCTGCCCTGAACAGCCTGCAAGTCTGACTGCGCCGTCTGTAGCACTGTCTGCTGCTGCTTCTGCTGTGGGCGCGTCTGCACTTGCGCCGCCCGATCTACTCGAGCCATAGCCTGCGCCGCCTGTTGTAGCATTGCGTGCTGCCTGGCGGGCTGTGGGGTCGCTTGTGTGAGCGGAGCTTGGCATGCTTGAGCTGCCGGCTGCCGGGCCGCCTGCTGCAGCGCTGCTGGTTGCTGTTGTGGTGGCGATGGCCCGTGCCGAACATCGTGAGCCGCTAGCTCCGTTTGCACTTCAGCTGACTCGTGTCGGGGCGGTGGTGTCTGTTGCCGTGGTGCCGGCAATGTCGAAAGATCAGCCGCCGCCGCCGCCGCCGCCTGCGCCCGCTCGACTTGCGGCTGCTGTTGTGCTGCCTGCCGCTGCTGCTGCTGCTGCTGCTGCTGCTCCTCTGCTGCCTGCTGCTGTTGCTGCAGCCGCACGCGTGTCAGTAGAGCGGGCTGCTGCTGCGGTTCATGCTGCTGCTGGCCCTGACAGCTCGGTGCAAGCAGCTCCATAACAGCCATACTGATGTCGACACAAAGCTGTGCTTGAGGCTGGGGCAAACCACCTTCGGCACTGGCGCTGCTGGAGAGCATTTGCCGCAGCGCTACAATGAGATGAGCGGCCGATGTCACAAGGTGGTCCTGCACGACGACTGTGCTTGTAATGTGAGTATGCACGTACCCAATGTGGGCCAGTTTGTGTGGGCCACTGAGCGAAACAAGGCAGCAGCGCAATAGCATGAACATATTGCACACCTTGCCATTGATTGCAAGTGGGCCATGTGTGGACGTAACATGGCGCTGCCCGTTGGCTTGGGCTCGGCAGGGTGGACCATCGTCTTGGGCCTGCGAGAGAGCCGACCAGGATGAGGTTAGAGTCGTTTGGCTTGAAAGGTCAGCCCCAGATTTACACGAGTCTGACTGGGAGCGCAGCAAATAATTTCAAGTTTGCAACGTCAGAGAACCGTCTCCAGAAGCATTCTGGACGATTCCTATGCATGCCTTCAGCCCATGCAATAGCTGCAACGGCACACCCGCCCATCCTGCTTGGCGCACGGCTGGCAGCCTGCTGGCGGGGGCTGCAGCGCCGCCTTGAACGTGCACCAGCAGCAATGCCTCGCTTTGGCAGTCCACCCCAGGTGGTTGGAGCAGAAATGGCAGCTCTTCTGGCCATCCTTGCCTCCCAGGCCGCTGCCAATGGCGCTGGCTGGAGGCTTCCAGCAGCTGAGAACGGGCGGGGCCAATGGCATGTTGGGTGCGCGCAGCTCTGGCAGCACAGCCGGCGACCGCGCGCCCGAAGCTGCAGCTACAGGCTGCCCCACGCGGGGCTGGCCCACAGGAGTAGGCGGACCCGCAGGCGTTGCCACCTCAACGGACCGCATGGCAGCCTGCTGCATGGCCGCTGCTGTCCGCAAGCACTCCCGCTGCTGCTGCTGTGCTATCCGCTCTTTGTGCCAGGCTTTCAAATGCTTCTCCGTCTTGTATCGCATCCCCAGCAGATCCCCGCCAGCCTCCCACCGCTGGCACACGGCCAAATTAAAGTTGATAGTCACTAGGTCCCAGCGGGTCACCGCGCTGCCACTGGTTGTGATGCGAGTGTGCATCGTAAGAAGCGAAGTAGCCAGCTGCGCCTCCATCTCCGTTTTGACCGGCCCCCATCCCGCATCGCGTGAGGCAAAGAGCTGGCGAGTGCCGGGAGCACGTTTCACCTGGGCAGGCCGCCGCCCTAATGCCGAAGCTGTTGCAGCATGATAGCCTTGGCCATTGGCTGGCCGCAGCGGCGGACCTGCACGGTGGGGAGTTCAGCCTTAGATACCGTTGGAGCTTAAACCTCACATGCATGCCCGGCACTGCGATCATATATACCTCTGGACCACGAGCGACTTGCCCACTCGAGTCAAGTGCTTGATTTGTTTGGAAAATACACCTGGGTCTGCATTGCTGCTTGGCAATGCCCCAGAGTTGTTGACACCACTGCCTGAGTTTTGCCGCAGATCTGCAGCAATCAAACCAGAGCAAGTGCGTGTCAACATGGGTGATCCTCTGAGGCACCACCTGATGAAGTCAGATCCCGTTGAGGTAACAATGCGACCAAGACGAAGGCTGGGTCACCAATTTAGAGGGCCTGGCCAACCAGGGCAAGAAGCCTAAATGCACTGGCGAACCTGCACTGGAGAAGGGGCCACGTAATGCTGGCGTCGCGCCCCGCGGCACCGGCAGCATGCCTAAGCCCTGCTGCAGTGTGTTATTGGCTGAGCTCGAGGTGTGACCAAGCTGCGATCCACCTGCAGGTATGTAGGATGTAAGATTTCTCGAAACCTAAAGGTGTTGATGGATCTGCGGATTGCTGTGTGCACTCCTACAAGGAACGCATGACATACATTTCTGGCCAGCAACAGGCCAGCATGCAGCTGAGACTGGCTTATGGCCGTGACCTGGGGGATTGCTTCGGGGTGCTGGCGTGCCTGATGCGAAGAAGTGTTGGGCCGATGCGAGGCCTGCGCTGTGCGGCAGCGGCGGCACGCCAAAGCCCGGCTGCGCTGCCGTGCTGTCCGACAGGCTGCTACCTGCCTGCCGTTCACCTGCAGACAGGGCCAGCTTCCGCCATCATCACCAGAAAGCTTGGTGGGCAATGTGTGCGATGCTTGAAGAGGGACGCCTGTCTCGCATCAGGCATGTGCAGCAGCCCGACTGGTGCAGGCGCATTGGATAGCCGAAGCACCGGCTCTAAAGCCAAGTTGTGGATTGCTTTTTGCCGCCAACGCACCTGATGCGAAGAAGCTGCCGTGCGATGCTGCCGGCATGCCCGGCCGCAGCGTCCACATGCGAGAGCTTGGCGGCGCGGCGCTGCCCTCGTTGCGCATGCTGCTGAACTCAGGCGGCTGTGCGCCTGTAAGCACGATCAACTGTTGCCATCGGAGTGGACTTGAATCGTCAAGGTGGACTTTTCCAGACCTTTCTGGATGACTTGACCTTTCTGGATAAGAAGAGGTACGATACCAACTGCTGATCAGCAGCAGGACAGCGGCGGGTATGTCGGTGGATGGGCAGCTTCAGTCGGCTGTAGGCATCGCTTCAAAACTGTGCTTCAATGGGTCAGCATGCTTGATGCAAAGGAGCTACTGGTCGGTGCTGCTGGCACGCCAGGCAGGGGTGGCGGCATACCGAAGCCTGGCTGCGCCATGGGCATGCCCCGCAACAGCGGTGGCAGACCAAAGCCAGGTTGCACAGCGTTGCCATCGGCCACAGCTGCCGCCGGCTGTCCCCCTTGCGAAGCAAGGATCAAGCATCAGAGCCCTCGTGAGCAATTGCTTGACGCTGCGAGCATTGTTGCAGTTGTATAGCAGATTCGTGGTGTACAGATGCAGTGCAGCAACAGATATGTGGTGAGCGGCAGCATCGATCAGCTGTGCAAATCTCTGAGGGAGGGAGTGCTCAAGGCACCAGATTACCGGTTCCGAAGACTGTGCTGTGTGGTGCCACCGGCGCGCCCCGCATCAGCGGCTGCCGCGAGGCAATGCCAGGCTGCGCAAGCATGCCTTCGGCCAGGCGACCGGCATGCCGTCCACCTACAGGCAGGGTCCACGAAGTCTTCCGCAAACTACATCGAAGGCCCATAGCAGTGGGGAGTAAGACAGCGATGGAGCCCCATCGGCAGCAGCTGTGCCAGAGTGTGCATGCTGGCGACCTGCACTCATTTGCTTGACTGGCTCTATGCCTTGTGATCTCGTGCATTCGGAATTCAGCAGCCTCGAACACGCTCCATGCAGCCAGTGCATCAACACCGACACGCATGGCATGTACCATGTGTGACTACTCGAATAACCTAAACCGATGGCCTGTGGCTCCGTTTCCAACACTTCCACTAATCATTGGAAGTCATGTTTCGCGTGAAGCTCAATGTGAAGCTGCAGCGTGCACCTGTTGTGTTGTATGGGCTGAGGCCACCGTCAATGCGCGCCCGCTTTTGCGGCGGCGGCGTGAAGCCCTCGCCGGCTCTGTCCAGCTGCCGATGCACCTGTGGGCTTGTAATTGCTGCTGCTGCAGCAGGATGCGCTCGCGGCGTTACATCTTCGCCTCGCGGCTGCTGCAGCGCTGGTCTTGCTCGCACATGCGCTGGTGGCGCAGTTGTTGTTGCTGTAGTTCCCTGGAAAAACAGCAGCACCGACATGGATCCCTTGTCATGTCGAAAAAGATTGCTGTGCAGGCATTGTAAAGCATAACAGCAGACCGTGCAAAATTGTATAAGCGAAGAGAGGCCATACCTGCTGCGCCGGGAACGGTTGCCCAGGGGCGCATTCTGTGCACAGCTTCCACCGGCCACCTCTCTCGTTGGGCTGCAAGACATGTTCCAGTGCTGGATTGATGCATCTCATATGTGGATTGCCCATCAACGAGCAGCACTTGCGGTCTGTAGCCTACTTACCACAGTCCGGGTCGTGCGCTCCAACTCCTTGCAGATGTCGCATTGTTGCGCCACGCTCGGTGGCAGAGTTGACATTTCTGGCGCTTGTGAGCTGCTACAGCTTTGCTGACGCTGTTGGAGGCTGCTGGGCCCTGTTTTGGACAGTTTGGACTAGTCCAGTGCGTACGAGGTGGCCGCTGCCGCATGCATTGCGACAGCGACGAGACAAGGACGGCAGAGATGCAAGCAATATTTTCCTGCAAACGTCTCGGGAGAGTCTGCAACGATAATGTTACCGCTGCGCGCTGCGCCACGGCCAAGAAGGGGACGTCTCACGGCCGTCTCGGCGACAGTTTTGAATATTCTGGGAAAGGCAAAGGCACAGGGGTGCTGAAAGGGGTCGAACTAGTCGAATTTCCCTTCATTTGCCCAGAAAGTCGGCGAAAGCTCATTCCCAACTAGACTAATTTGCCGGCGGGGGCGGTAACCGGATGTTGGGACCGGTATACGGTCACCGGGGTTACTAATTGCGGGGCTTCACACTGAGTGTAAGCTACGCGTGCTAAGCCTTCGCACCGCACGCGGTAAAGTTGTGGCCCCTTTCCCCAACGATTTCTGTGAAGCCTTGAAAGCGCGCCCAACATATGGACGTGCCACACGGCCGAGAGGGAGAAGGGATCGTAGTTAAGTGCTCCTTTTCCTGTTGTGTACTTGCTGCTTGGCCGACACCGCCTGAGTGCGATCCACCCGCTCGCACTGTAGGTTTCGGAGCCTGAGTCGGCGTGTACCGGAGTCACTAACCGGATTCTGCGGGTTTTCGCCCCGAGGCGGGGCCCCAAGCGCCCCAGTATTTTGCCAATCACGCTCGAGCCGCTGACTTCCCTGCCCGCTCAGCGTGCCACGTCGCTGCACCTGGTGACAGAACTTGCGTTCGTGCTACCTCCTGGTAGCTTTCGGGCGTACGCTGCCGCGCAAGGCTGCCTATTCTGCACCGACGAAGGCTGTATACAGGTCTCACTGCCTGAGTTGCTCTGTGCTCTCTTTTACAAGCATCTGAGACAGGTCTCACTGCCTGAGCGCTCTGTGCTGGGACCTTCTTCCGTCAGCATCCCGGACGGACGAAAGTCACCCCTTCTTTCTTGTGACAATTGTGTCTTTCTCTCAAACAATTAGCGTGTACAAGCTTTCCAGTTTGGGTTGGGGGTGATTAAAATCACCGTTCATTCATGGTGGCAGGACTAATAACGTTCGTCCTGCCCACGTGAGCCTTCGCGTGCCGAGGGAGATCATCTTGATCAAACCTCCAATGCTACTCCAATGCTACACTGAGCATCTAGAGGGCACATCCCTCAAGCCTCTAGCTTGGGGGTCAGGTCTAGCTCACATAAGTAGACCTTTCTGTGACATTTCCCCCTTCTTAACTCGCGTTCTTTTATTTCGTGATCTGAGGTTCGAATTCTTTCAAGTTCTCTAGCCCTCCCCCAGCAGCCGGGGGTCCCCCCTTCTTCTTCCTCCCATTCTTCCCTCCTTTGCCGCACAGAAATATTCTAAGTGCTCCAGCCCTCCGCCGCCGCCAGAGCTGCACTTCTTCTTCTTCGCATTCTTTCTCGCTTTCTAAATCATGGGAATGGCGTGTTTTGTAGGGCGCAAAGTATAGCGCAAGGAACCGCCCACTTAGGAGTCAATTGAACTTAAAGGAATGTATTGTAGTTTATTTGAGGGGGAACCCCCCCCCCCCCCTCCCCCCTCTTCTCGGGCACCCTCGCAACAGGAAAGGAAGGAAGAAAGGACCGGGGAAGCACGGAAAGGCAAATCATGCTTGAGGTCCGCCGTGGCCTACCGCGCCGCAAGCCGCAGCGGAGTGTCTTTGGCGCCGCCACAGAAGAAGGAAGAAAGGAAAGAAGATGAAGTGTGGGGGCAGGCCTTGGAGCTGGCCAGCAGCACTGAGGAAATTTCAATTTTGCAACCTTGGAATGGAGGGAAGAGGGAAATGGACAGGAAGAAGAGAGGCTCCCTCTTGGCCGCCAATGCCCGGACGCACAGTGCGCATGACGAGCTGGCGGTCTATAAAGACTACAATTTTGCACAGAACAAGCATAGGTACCTATGAGATGTTCAAATTGTTTTCCGCGAACTGAAAGTGTGTCCTAACCATGCTCGATGACGGAGTGACACACACTATTGCTTCCAGAGGGTTCGATTCTTAACAGTTCTACCGCCTTGACATAAGGGTCGGCAGGCTTGTCAGACAGCTGCAGTTCTCTGTCCTCCGCTCTCATGCCTCCGCGTCGGGCTCCACCTTTGCTGCAGGTCAATGCACCGAACTTGCCATCGACCGCTTGGAGCCTGACTATCGGTATCAGGGGCAGCAACGCTGTGGTTGATTGGGGTTGAGGCAGCAAATAAATTAGATCATGGTTTCGTCCGAACTTGTCCAAACATACAACATACACCAGAAAATGATACCATAGAGTGCCATGCTGCATGCGCCGCTGCCACCGCACACCATCTATCACCTTCGCATCGCCATCCACAAAATCCACCGCATCGTCGTCCTCAATGGATAGGACCGGCTGTTAATGATTGCGACGCGTGCTGCAATTATGGCCATAATGGTAGCGACTGGCCGCGTCGACCTATATTTGTGCGCGGCTTCAATGTCCTGCACTGCACATCGGAGAACCAGAGCAGCAACCTCGTGCAGCGACCTCGTGCAACTGAGCGTCTTGCAGAAGCCTCCTGGCATTCAAGGCACAATGCGGGAATGCACGAAAGCCTGCTGGCAACATACAGCTCCTTTTTTTCGCGCGCACGACCTTGTAAACGGAACTACTGGCAGAATCAGGCCCACTGCAGGCTGACACTGCAGAGCGCGAGCGCGCGCAGTTTAGGGTTTAAAACCCTATATCTGCTGCGCTAAACCCTGAGCGGCAAGCAACTTGAGGGCGGCCGCAGCGGCAGTGGTGATGCCGAGATTTGCGGCAACGGCAAGCGGAGCACAGGTGGAGGCGGCACGCAGCGCTTGGGTGGGCGCAACGCACCTGTGGTGAGGTAGAGCACCTGAGAGGAGGGCTTGGCTTTTGGCGATGGCCTGACTGTGAGCAGCTGGCCTGTGCTTTGTGATTCCGCTTGGCGGGGAGGGGCGGCGGCGCTTAGCGGTAGCGCGGGCTCGGCCGCGGGCTGCAGTCAGCAGACGTTTGGCTTCGATGGGTTCAAGTACTTTGTTTGGCACTGGCGTCTGGATCGAATTTACGGCACCAATACACCACTGTGACAGAATGGGGCCTTGCAGACTGCAAGTTGCAATGCTGACGTGGCCTCAATCTGTCTTTGTGGAGGTACTGGAAGTAGGTTCTGAGTTTCGACGTTTTGCGTTCCGAGAGTCGCGACTGGAGGACTGTGTACAAGTTGGAGAGGAGACTTTGCAAACGAGAACTGTGAACAAGAAGTGTTCTGTAACATGTGCCTGCGCAATGCTCTTATAGCAATGTTCCCAAATCTAAACCCTGTATTGCCGGATGCACTATTCCTGTCTCTAGAACGTTCACAAATCGCAAGCATCATCTAGAGTATTCTCTGAAGGCGTCCAGACTGTTCGATGGCAATCAACGTGAAGTTGGGGTATGTAATGCTGACTCGTTATACCGCTGCATCACATTGTCGTCCAGTCACCGTCTGAAAATCTAGGCACGACACACACATGCATACATGTTACCCTTGGCTTCCATGCACCTGCGACTCATACGACCTGGTGGTAGCGAGAAGCGGAAGCTGCAGGTCGAGTCTAGGTGCGACCAAAGTAGGAGCACATATAGCTTTTTGAGAGCGTGGTGAGCACCAAGGCTTTCAAGATCAGGATATTGACATCGGGGCCGGTGGTGTGGTGGAGAAAATTGATGATGGGTGTGCCTTGCTAGGTTACAGTCAGATTGAGTGCCAGTGCAGATTCCTGCCACCGCCGCTGGAGCTCGGCAAAGTAATGGCCGTCATCCAGGTTCAGCGCTTTCTTCCACAGATGGTCGTAGCCCCCACAACCGCACAACCGCTTGAAGTTCGTGCCGTTGACACGCGTCTCCAGATAACACGGCAGACACCGCGTGGGCTTTGGCCCGTGGAAATGGACGAGGGTTGCGCCAGGGTCATCGCCCCAGTACCCCTTCCAGTTCAAAGCGTCAGGCAGCAGCGTCATCCGTTTCCGAAAGTAGCCGAGGATCATCGGCTGCGTCAGCGCGGAGTGCCAGTGAGTCTTTTCCGCCCACCACTCGAACATTTGTGGAAACTGCTGCTGGCACCCCGTCACGTTCATGTACAGCACGCCGGCGTTGAGCGAGGTGTTGTGTTTGTCTTGGGGGCCGACAGCCACAACTGGCGTGTATGGGATGGTGCTGGCGTCAAAGTCCTTCACAAACATGACATCGAGGTCGCTGAAGAGGACATGACTGGTGTTGACGTTCCGCATGTCAACCCCCCGGCGCAGCAGGTGCACCAGCAGGTTGTCCATTATGAAAGGGATGTCAAAGCGCGCGTACAGGCTTTCCCCCAGAAAAACGTTCGGGTCCGTCTCATTTGCGTCCACGGCCGCCTGCGGGCGATCACTGGCCGGTGTGCTCAGAAACAAGAAGCGTCGGCGCCGGGGTCAGGGTGTACATGAAAACGAGGGCTTGTTTGAAGTAAAGGCGCGCCAACGCACCTGCCACAGCGGCCGCAACCTCGACTGGTGTCGAAATGAATACCCACCATTGTCATCGAACCAGCGGACAAACTCCGTCTCCGCCTCGGGATATAGCAGCACAGGGAGCAGGCTGGGGGCATGTTCCACCGCGCTCTGAAGCGCCACCTTGCCTGCGGGTTGTGAATACGAGCAGCATCGTGTGGTGGCTGATCAGACGTTCGCGACACCGCAGCTGCGAGGCAGAAGCATGTTGTCCAGGCAGATAGTGTGCGCACACTTACCATATGCAACGTACTCCGCGAATGCATCCCAAGAAAGCTTGACCGCGTGCGGGCAATCGACCTTGCCCTGGCAGCGCGCCGTCTCATCAGCAATGTTCATCACCCACAGCGTCCTCTGCCCACCGGGTGCGGTGATGTTCTGCCCAACGACTGCGCTGGTGTCTCCATGCACGCCTTGAAGCGTAGTGTCCTGTGGAATAGCGTTCTTTGAAACCATGTTTGAGATGGACAGATTGCTGTCTGCTGGACTTTAACAGCCGACAAGACCGGATCACCTGAACACAAGAGCTAGGCGGGCGCTGACCTCTGGGCCCGGTTTGGACGGTGCAGTGGTGGAGCTCGACCCGTCTTGCAGGTAGTCATACCCCAGTAGGCAGGCCAGACATGCAGCTGCCAGTAAGAGTGCCTTCCATGCCCAATCAACTCGCATGAACAACTGGATGCGCTTGTTTAAGCGAAACTGCTGGCCTTGTTTCATTGCAGCCCGCACACGGCCTCAGCGCAGCTGGTTAATATGCGGTTGCGCCACCGTGTCAACAAGTATGCTTGCCTAAGAACATGCGCATGGTCACACGGGGTGACGAGTGACGGGAGCAATGCGATGCGATGTTATCATTCAGCGGCTGGGCGTATAGTAAAGACGATGACAAGCGCAGAAGCCCAATTATGAGCCTAACCCCTAACGTCGGTAGCGTGGCCGAATGGGTCGGTGATATCATATCGACAAGGGGCGGTTGAGAACCGGAAGGTGCCCCTCCGCCCAGGTCCATCTTGCATCCAAACTGTCGCAAGATTTGAAGTAGTGTTCCACCGTCGCGCTATCTTGTTGCAACACTCTTTCAACTCGACCAAATCGCCCCTGTTCTAAGTGGGCTGCCTGCTACAAAGCCACCTGAAAGTTGCTCGTGTCCCGTTCACCGTGCTGCCGATATAAGCATCTCATATGCTTGTTCTGTGCAGAATAGTAACAGTTGTAGACCGCCAGCTCGTCAAGCGCACTGTGCGTCAAGTGGCACTCCGGGTTATATGGGATGCTGATGGTCCCAGCACAGAGCGGCTCAGGCAGTGAGACCCGTCTCAGATGCTCAATCTGTGCAACAGTAACATCTGCCGCCCGCCAGCAGGTCAACAGCTGTGTGCGTCAAGTGGCGGTCCGAACGTGTGGAGTGCTGACGAAAGCCGGTCACAGCACAGAGCGACTCAGGCAGTGAGGCCTCTATCAGAGCCTTCGTCGGTGAAATTAGGCAGCCACACGCGGCAGCGCACACCCCAAAGCCACCAGAAGGTAGCACGAGCGCAAGTTCTGTTACGAGGTGCAACTACGTGGCACGTGGCAACTAAGAGGGCTGAAAGTCAGGGGTTTAAGGTTGTGTGGACACAGGCCCCAAACTTACGAATTTGCTCTTTGAGCCCTCAACTTGAGTATCAGCATTTGAAATGATTATTAGGGTTTAGATGACTGATTGCTGAGTTACCATCGGCTGATCCTCAGGTCATCTTTATAACACAATTAGATTAATCAGGTCATCTTTACAACACACTTAGACTAAGTAAAGCTTTCGGCAAAAAGCAGAACCCGATAGGCTGTCGATCGCGTTTCATATTGCCCAAACATGTCCTCTGGCGCTACACGGACCGACCCGGCGGGTGAAAAGAGCCGCGTCCATGCTGCTCATGACCCGCATCCAAGACCCGCGCTCTCGGAGGCACCGTTGCAAAGCCTCATGCGCGGTATGGTGCACCAGTGAGTTCTAAAGAGCAGCCAGGAGTAGCAAGGGGACCGCAGGTTTGCACAGGCCTGATAGAGTCGACATGCTGGCACAGTGCAGTGTGAACATATTTAGGCCGCACTAGAGGCAACCCTGTTAGTTGCTGAATTTGTCTTGGGGTTTAGATGACACATTCACCCTGAGCCCGACGAAGGCTGCGCCCGAAGCTTTCAAGTTTTCGCGAAGCACACGTGGCGTCCCGCGAAGTCGCGACCGGCTGCCAGAGCCTCTGGCCCCAGTTACGCCATGACTAACCCACGACAGAAGGGGTAGGGCGAGGGTTTCAACTACAGGGGGCATGAAGACCGCGGAAACGCTCTACTTCTTCCCCCGCCCAAGCCCTCTGGGCCACGGTCGCTGGCGTGTTTGTTTTTCCGGGGGTCCCACAATGTCAACTCCTTTCCAGACGGGTAGGGCGAGAGATGTTGATTCTCAGGGGAGTGCGAGGTGACCGCGGACAATGTCTCAATGGCACAGTTGCGCAGCCCATGCACACGCGCTGGCACTACATAACGGGGTTTTCAGGCTCTCGAATGACTATGGGCTGTCCTGCACAGGTACTCTGTGGGCTGACGGCAGGTTCTGTCACTCCGCACCATCCTGCTGGGGGGCCTTAGGGTTACACAGCCAGTTAGTGCAGCAAAACACACGGACAGGGCCCCGCTGACATGCGCACATTTCTCAACGTTTGAAATACTGCTGAGGAGTGCATGTGAAGCCTCCGCGGTGAATCCGGTGCCCCAACATGCGAGGGCTGACTTGATGCTGGCCGCATGATAGATTCACATCTGCACGGCCCGGACCAGCGGCTTGCACCCTGAAGGCGTTTGTAGTATGTATATGAAGCCTTGGAAGCATGACCGGCCTGTGCGTGCTGGGCTTGCGCGAAGCAATGACCCGATTTCCCAACATCTCGACATTCATTAAACGTCAAAGATTAAAAACGGCCACGGCCGGCCGCGGCAGGCGTGTTGCGCAGCGGCGTTGCAGACAGGAAGATTTCGAGAAGTACTCATCGCTGCTGGAACCGCCCAGGAATCGTGTTATTGAGCCTGCTGCAGCCCTCCGATCCTGCAACCTCAACTAAGTGCAAGCGAATTCATTCTAGAGCTTCTGCCTGAGGTAGATCTACGCCTCAGGATGCTTCACGCGAAGTTTGAAATTCTTTTCGCTTGCTACTCGGAGCAATTGGGCCATGTTTGACATTGTCCGCGAGGATGTCCCAATCTATCCCCCCCCCTTCTTCATCAGTGGTAGCTGACTCTGGCGATGTCCTTGCATCGCGGCTTGTCCATGTGCAATTACAAGCACGTGCATGGCAGGCAGTCTGCCAGACATGCATAACGCGACCAGTAGCGGGCTGGCTTTGCATAGGCATCTTATCTGGTTGGCGATTCCTGCACTCCTCACGCTCGCTATCGCGCTGATGCTGATACAACGGCAAGGCAGCTCAATCTGGACGGAATCCTCCTGGACGGCAACCTTGTCGTCACCAGCCTCGAATGTGTACCACGGTCTCGATACCATAGCTGAACCACAGGCATCGACGCAGCAGAACGAGACTTGGCCAGTCTCAAGGTCTGAAAGTCAACACTGAGAGCGTTTGCAGTATATTAGCCGTTCGCAAGGTGCTCCTTAGAGAGGACATTGCCATGCGACGAGGTTTCCCTACCAGCTGCTCCAAGACTGCATGCCTTTGGATGCTGCAGGGTGCTACAGTGCGGCAATACTTGGCAGCATGAATATGCACAGATGCACGCAGCAATGCTGGCCAAGCGGGTTCCATTGCGTAGTCTGGTGGTACGTGGGGCTAATGGTCTGGCAGACTCTCTGCTGGGGGCGGTTACCATGCTCTACATTGCGATATTGCAGCGACGGGCTTTCTTCATGGATTTTGGAGCTGAAGGGTCCTATGAATGGGCGTTTCGGCAACCTAACATCAATTGGACATGGTCTGCGCCTTGGCCCCGAGTTGATCATCTGCTCAACATGGTGACGGGCTGTGAGATGCCAATGTCATATGGCGGCGTGCTCATGAACCAGGGATGAGAGCATGGCAAAGCCGGGCGCAACCATGAGACTCAACGTCACGTTGTTCAATAGGTTTGAGCAAGACGCTGAGCACATCAAACACAAGGTAAATTTGAAGACATGCCATTTCGACAACGGGCTGTTGATCCCTGAGCTCATTGCCAGTTGCTTGCACATTGTCGAACTCGCATGTCAGACTCGTGTTCCAGCAATGATCTTACTCATTGCAGGATGTTCGCGAGCTCGGAGCACATTTCAAGGTCATCGAAGTGACGTCCTACATTGGTTACATCATGCTGCTGATGGACAACCCTCATCACAAGGAACAATTTTACCGCCTTGGCGTCAATCCCACAACAGCATTTGCCTGCGGCCTCGACTTCCTGGTGCGTCTGCGGCCCGAGGTGCTGGCGCCCTACGCCACAGAATTGCAGCATCTGGACGACGCATCGATGCTGACGATCGGCATCCAGATCAGGGTTGGCGACGCTGCATTGAAAGACCCAAACTCGACGAGAGGCACCTCAGTGGAGCGCCACAAACCCTACTTTGACTGCGCCTCTCAAATCGAGGCTCACCGGCGCCGCTCGCCGGACCAGCAAGTCCTCTGGTACTTAATCAGCGACTCGATGCTGCTGCGACGTGCGGCATCAGCCACACTCGGCGCCAAGCTAATGACGAGCCTAGAAGTTCCATTAGGGCATACTCGCTTTGCCGATGCCACAAGCAACGAGGCGCAAGAAGTTTTCAGGACGGCTGTTGCAGAGGCATGGTTGTTCTCGCTCACACAGTACCAGGTCGTCGGCCACAGAAGCCGCTTCGGTAGCCTAGGCGCCTTCATGAGTGGGCGGTTCCACCAGCTGTACAAGCTCAATGGCACTTGGGAGAGGGTACCTCCATCGTGCTCGGCACTAGATTATGAGCCGATGGAATATGTGCATGCCGAGGCGTCGCCCTGGTCGCTATTTGGGGCCGGCAGTTTGTGACCTTCTTGACCAGCATGCTGCTTGGAAGGTCGTGTTTCTGGCAAACAAAAAACCTCTGATTTTGAGCGCCTACCGTTTACCAGTGTTTCTGATGTATCTCGCGGCTGTACATGGCCGTCAAGGCCAAGCACTACCTGGCCGCGCAGAACATGGTGAAAGACATCATCGTGCTTGCGGCAAGTGGCCCGCTCGCAGCAATGTGCACGTATCTCAAGCCTCAGAATTCGTTGGCCAAGCCGCCGAAGACTGCAATCTCTGCTCCACCAAGCCAACCTTCGGGCTGCATTGCATCCAACGCCCCAGCTCTGCCGTCAGCTGAATACCAGATCCAACAGATCGCATTCAACCCAAGATATGCATCTATACCTACCGTAGTCACGGGCATAGATCGCGCAGCCGCCAAAGTTGAATTTTATCTGGACAGTTTGCGCAGGCTCGCGCATCGGAAAACTATGTATAGTCGCAGTACATTACCATGTTCTGCGGCGGAAAAATGCGCGAAATGCATTCGCGCAGCGCCCTAGGAATTAGTTTTGCGCGAACCATGCATGTGAGGCCGTGACTACGGTAAGTCTTTAAGCATCGAAACAGTGAAAATGCACCGTAGTATCTACTATACACACACACTTTGTCACCACAACGGTCACCCACGGAAATAGCACGGCCCATCATGTGTGAAATGCTTAATCAATCCTCACTTTTGTCGCACACTCCGACAGCAGGACGTCCTTGCCACCCGTCTTCGACGTTCTTCACGGCGTCTCTCAACGCCCATTGGAACATCAGACATTTGGTTTTTGTGATCCTCACGATCGGTTTATGATGTAAATGCCCATTGTTGCACTGACTGTCACTTCTTCAGCACCATAGCGTATCCTGCACAGCATCTGAGTGAACGTCGGTCTCTCTGGAAGCTTGCCAGAATGAGCCAGTGGTGCAGGCATGTGTTATGAAAAGCAGATCGCACAGGCAACTGAACATCAGCCAGGGCCGAGACAGCACACCATACGCAACCTTCATTCCGCGCAGGTGTGCGGGGTCAGGAGGCGTGCAACTGAATCGGTGCATTGTCGCGTGAAGCAGGTCGGCAGCATTGTAGTAGATGATCAGCCCGTGCTTCAGTCGAATCCAAATACCCAGCGCAGGAAAAACGAAGGCGTAATCCCTTGGATCACTGCCTTCACCTGCAAAGCGAATTCAACAATGCTCTGGAAGAACTGACATCAGGTGTAATCGTGCATGCACAGCCTCATGTGAAGTATGGGCCAGCCAGCGGTGGAAAACCAAGGTCAGGTGCGGGTGCATGTGCATACCAAAGAACCCTGTGAAAAGGAACCCGCTGCGCTCGGAACTGTGAAGGTGCGGGATGGATATGTGACTTTTAGAGCCGGCGGCGTAATTGCAGGGCACGTGGTCTTGCCATTGGACACGTGGATGAAAGGCTTTGAAGGAATGGACTCATGAGCCTCCAGCGGCTCGGCAAGGAAGAATGGGTGCAGCAGGCGACGAATCTGCCCCATTAGCTGCTTGCCATATTCCCATGCTGCCCGGCCCATGGACGTCTTGTGGTAATTGACCATCCTGCACAACGGTGGATGGTCATCAGAATGTGATTGACTGAGGCAAACTAGCCACACCTGTCAGTGGCGCATGAATGGTGAGTTGGAAAACAAGAAGTAAGAGTGCTCACTGGCCGACGTTGCCGTTGGAGCGGGGGGCGGTGGTCCCCGCAAAGACCATGGGTCCGTGCTCTCCATTCACAGGGTTTGCCGCCGGCAGGTACCACGATTGATGGCGCCGTGAAACGTCTCGGTCAGTGCGGCTGCATCTGAGGCATTGGCTTGCCGGATTCGCACGAGCGACGCCTGCCCGTCCGCTGCAAAGACATCATTACCAGGCTGAGCTTGCTGCCACGTGCCATCAAAGCAGGGTCGCTCGTCGGCGGGACCTGTTCTTGGGTCGCCGGGCGCCACCACTTTGTTGTTCGATTTCGCCGGCTTCGACACGGCAGGTCCGGCCGCATCTGCTAGCTGGTCCAGTTCTTTCAGCTCGTGCTCCCAAGCAGATTGATGCTCCTTTTCGTCTCGGTCCGTGCGAGCAGCCATGGCCAAAGCTGCAGCCTCGCGCTCAGCTGATGCAGTCACCACGGATCCTCTTCAGCTCGAGCTCCTCATACCGAGCTGAGTCACCTTGTCCCATAGCCCCACCTGTGGTGCGTTGCATCAGGATGTTGCATCAGAAACGTCGCATTGAATTGCTTAGAAATACATGCACTCAATTCGGACAACTCCTCACATTTCTGGGGTACATGTTTGGCCCCATTGCAGCATTGAGCTAGAGCATCGCAAAATTCGCGAGGTCGGGCTCGAGCACCAAAAGGTATTGAGGAGCCCAGCCAAGGTCCATGAGAAACCCTGCAATGTCACAAGGCGATGGCATGCAATCAGGTCTGCGATAATAGATGACAAACCCGATGACTCCGCCCCATGCATCAGAGTCGACGAGCGTGACTCACCGTACTCGTTGTGACCAAACAGGTTCCTGATCACGCCCGCATCTGTGGCCTGACCATCGCGTATAGGTCGCAGCAGGCTGTGCCAAGATGCCGCACGAAAAGTCGTGTACCGTCATGGGGACGATGTTTGTCTGCCAGGAACATATGATCCCAGTCAGTGGGGATTTAACCCTGTCGAGCATGGCATGGCAGCTTTTGCGGCAATAGTAAACGCACCTCGTTGTTGTCATGGCGCATCATCTTCACAAGTGTGCCCACATTGTAAAGCTGGCCCGGCTTGCCAGCCAAGCTGAAACGCCTCTCCTTCCCTGAGGTTCACGGCCTGCAGTTCTGCAGGCCGACGGGCCGAGCGCGTGTGCCAACACACAAACCATTTCCTCGCCTTGGCGCACAACGCCAGGCTGTGTTGCACTCACTGACACTTGCGTGCGTACAAGCTGGTGTGATCCATCCCAAGCATTCAGCCAGAAGCAAGCACAACACTGAAGCAGCTTGTTGCATGGTCGCTGAAGTCCAAAATCCGCCTGCACAAGCACTGTCGATTAGCAGCAGTCAAAAGGTCTGATTTGTCGAGCTCTGCAATCCAGCTGTCGTCGTTCCGGAGCTGCGCTAGTCCTTGATCAAGGGGAAATGCCAAGCGGCCAGGGCACGTTGACTTGAAAAGAGCATTTCTACGCAGGCAGCCGAGTGTAAAGGTGTAAAACGCCAATGCGAGGGTCTACATCACGAGTCATCATAGCTGGATCTGATGTAAAATGTGCGACTGCTGCCGGTGGCAATGGGGCATTGGGGCTAGTACGGGGGTCACACACCGTATGCAAGGTAATTTCTTCCTTCTTGTCACCGATTCTGATGGTGGGGGAGGCGAGAACAGGTATGATCGACCGATCTGATGATTGTGCCCTGCTTTTACAGGCCTTGACTGCGATGAAACCTGCAAGCAGCGGAGGAGGCCCGTGTTTGCTGCTATGTGTTGTAGCCAGCATTCTCAGCCTTGCGGTATTTGCAGCACTGCGACCCAGTGGCAAGGCTGATGCGACCGCTTCGCAGCTGTCAAACGACTATCCTGCAGACCTGAACGAGCTCTGCTCCAGCACTCGTTGGCGGTCTGGGCTTTGGCTACAATGTCACGGCTCGATCGTCCTAGGAGGGCTGAACAACGCCAGGATCAGGTTGCAGGTGTGTGCAGTCCTGCAAACTATCGCTGTGACATGGTCCGCATCTGCCTCTCTATTGTAAAGTTTAGCAAGGTGTATGGTTGCCATTGCAGGCATGTCTCCGCCTCGCGATCGATGCTGGAGCTGGCCTGATCCTACCGCCAGTCAGCTTTCGCAACGCGGACAAGTTGAAGGCCACCAACAACGGCAGCATTGCCTGTCTCGACGTGTATTGGGACTCCGAGCAGATAATTCACAGAGCCGCTGCGCTGTGTCCACAACTGAAAGTGCGGGCTTGCAAGCTTCCGGTGCTTGCGGAAGGAGAAAAGCACGGCTCAATGCTGTGGCCAGACGACATAACCAGGAGGATCTTGGCACCAAGGAGGACGTGGAACATCGAAGCAAAGCACCACCGTGGGACTTTCCGCACATACAGTGAGCGGCTGCTGGAGATATACGACATGGAAAATGTTGCAGCCAATCGCCCGGTGGTGATCGCCTATTTTGACACCTTTGCTTCCTGGGACTACACGGCCAGCAACGACAGTGGCTATGTTCGCGAGCAGCTTTTCACAATATTCCCCTACAACTCGGCATTACTGGAAATAGGATCGCAGATCCTGAAGCATGAGCAGCTCTCTCGAGGGTTTATCGCCATCCACTATCGGTGAGCTCGAGTGTGCCACACACGTTGCGTGTGGCGCAGGTAATGTTGCATGTCCGCACGCTCGCGCATCAATTGTTGCCTGACATCATTTGGCCGCCTTGCCGTCACAGGGCCGAGTCAGACTGGCCTCAAGGACGCGGCAGCCGAGCGGATCAGACACGCCTTTTTCTCCAGCAAGCTGCAGCCATCACAGAGCAACGACCCGACTTGAGCGTCGTCTACGTCACGTGTGGCGATCGGCAAGCGGTCGAAATACTGCGAGAGGAGGGCGCAAAACAGGGCATTGACATCTACAGCAAATGGCACCTCTTGGCAAACGATGTCAACCTGATGAGAACACTCCAATCCCTGGATTTCGATCGACTTGCCATAGTCGACTACGGAGTAATGATTGCCGCAGACGTTTTTCTTGGCGTCGGCTCGTCCTCCTTCTCTGCCGTGGTTGCTTTCGGCCGGGCTGTCAAGCGGCATTATGACATCTACACAGACTACTTTGCAGCAGGGGTGCGACAGGATGACGGCGATGTCTCGGCATCTCCAGTACTCGTGGGCAGCAATGACACCATGCTGCTCGTCCGCACGTCACTTAGCATGGCATATTTTGCAGAGCTTCCCTAGAGGTGTCTGGGTCCTACACTTTCGGCGCACCGGAATACGCGTAGCATCAAAGCGGCTAGGCATCATGGCTGTGTCCACATGTGAAACTCCCAGAAGATCAGGCGGAATTCGGATGTGGTCTAGACGCGGTTGCATGACGGAATGACATATCGTAGATTCACGCGACTCCTACCTACGACCAGAGGTACACAACGCACGATTTTGCATGCCACTGACAGCCTGGTAGGGTGGTCGCTGGCGACGCTGTTTTGCGGACGGTCTGTTGACTAGCAGCATGCACGGTTGAAGTCAGCCACGCAGCAGACGCCTAGCTATAATGTCCTCAAAGGCAGCAGCTGCACGACGGCCTTATCATCATCACGGCGTGCGAGGATGTTGACCTGACTGCTGCAGCATGTTGGTTCATCCCGGAAGCTGATTTTCCAAAGCTGCTGGCACGAGACGTGCCGACTTAGTGCAGACCTCCTTCGGAATTGCGGGTGCTGGAACTACCCGATTCCTCATATGACCAGGTGTGTGCTTTAATGCTTGATTGCTTGCTGGGCCGATTATTATAAAAACTTCAAACGGAGGAGGCGTACCTATGATGGACATATGGCTGTTGCACCATGATGACGCGGGAGCGTGTGCAATAAGTGCAAAGGTTTGAGATCCGCCGCGGCCGAATGCCGCGAAAGAGGTGCACGGCAGCTCAATGTGGATCAGTGACGTATCTATTCGCGTCTGAGACTTGGTGGGCATTCTGTTTCGGAACACATCAGAAACTACCTAAACGATACAGGTGGAGGTGACATCACACTGCGTTCTCTGTCACATTCCTGTCTGGTTCTATAGTCAACAGTGTTATGGTCTTCATATGGTGGACAGGTGAATCTCGAGAAGAATACCCCTCTCTTCTGTCAATCTCTGCTCTGTGTTATGTTCATGTGAACTCACTCTCAGCCCGCGCACGCGCGAGCTGCTCTTGATATCTTTCAAGCTCCAGCTGATTGGTGTGCTTCACACCAGTGTGATTGTCGGGCACTTGGAACCAACCTTTCCGCATCAAGACTACGATCAAGGTAGGAGGCGGTGAGGCTGTTCGTCTTCAGTATCGGACAAGTTGGGTATCTGCATTTTCCAAGCACAGCTTTCCCCTCTGTGCTCATTCCATGCATCGACTCACCCGGAGGAGGGTGTGCGCCCTTTTCGATGACAAAAATGCCGTCATAGACTGCGACTGACATGATTTGCTTTAGGTGTCTCGTCTTCCCTATGTCTGGGACTTCTGCTGCAGTTGCGTGGTGGTCGTTAACATAGTCGACAAACCTGCGACACAGACCCAGCGCAGACCTCAGTCGAACGCTTGTCCCGCTCGACGCAGCAGAGCTTCCTCATGCAGCGATGCTCTCACCGTTTGCTATAGTTGACCATGAATGAGGCGCGTGTCGGCAAGGGTTGGTTTTTCTGTCGGGTTCTAGGAGCTTCGGGCTGCACATGTAGGATTTCCACAATGTAGAAGCCACCCTCTCTCAGCTGTGGCCATAGACTTTCGAAAGCGGCCACCTGCAAAGAGGCCTCACAGGCACGTGTGTAGATTTCTGCTGTCGCTGCTACTCGGCAGACACCGCCACTCAGCAGACACCCCATGCCCCACCCAGCCAGCATGTGCCCAAGTGCCCAACCTGGGCCTGCTCGCCATTCTGCCCTACGTGCAAGCCATGCGGTGAGTATCAGCAGTGGGGTCCATTTAGTCCCATATGGTTCAAGCGCATGGTGTCAGTGCCCCGACTGCTCTCGCCTTCATCGAGAATGTAGTCAAGTTTGACATTCTTCAGAGCGAGTCTCTTAAACACCTGCAATCGTGTCCACTCGTCAGGTCGTCGTGTGTTGCATCATTATGTGGTGACAACTGCATGCAACATTGCACCCAGCCACCCTTCGCACCTTCCACCAATGTCCGTCGGACATGTTGCCGGTGAAGATATTGACCCCCGGTGGACGGTGAAAAAGGTTGCGTGCATAGAAATCAGAATCTGCTCCGTAAATCATGAGGCCTGCAAAAGACAGTTGCAAGCGCAAGCAGGCTTCCCGCTAGCCATGAGCACACATTAACCGAGTCTTCGACACCAGATTTGGACATGTAAGGCTGCGCACCTTTGCCAAAGTATGCCTGCCACATCTCGATAGCACCTGGGAACTGGTTTGTGTAGCAGGCATCATGTCAAACATGGGCAGGAGACTCGCTTGCACGTCTGACTAGCAGCTCAGCAGACCCAGGGGCAACCAACCAACCTTCAAGCCGACTTGCATGAAGTCGGTGCGTTTGCCGATGCTTTGAGAAAAGTATCTGCGGATGATGCACAGGCCACCTGGGCTGTGCTTGACCAAGGGACGTTGTCGGAAACCTCCGAATGCAGAATGCAAGGACACGGCGCCACTCACCGGTGACAGACATCAAAAAAGGGGGACCATTTCTCGATGGTGACCCCTGTGTCATTGTCCCGAGCTGCAAAGTAGCGCCAGAGCGGGTTATCCTCCGAGCCTGTTTCGGAGCGGAGTTTATGCCAGCCGTTGGAGCCCACAGCGCGCTGGCTTGGGCACAGAGCTCTTGGCACTGCCACCCATGCCGCATGTGCGCCGCCCCGAGTGGCAAACACCTGCAAGCATCAAGCGCCGGTCGAACGATGAAAGAGCTTGACGACTACATCTGTGCAGCCGGTGAGCACCGATCGTAAGTGTCGCACGTGAAGGCCACCGACTGCAAGTGCAGCCGCGATGGACAGCGTGATCGCCCCAAGAAGCCGGCGGCTCTGCAGGTCCATGACTGTTCAGAAATGTGCAAGAGTTCCGGACGCTGCGACGTACTTGGCAGGTAAACTTTCGAGAGCCCGAGCGTATGTGATGAAGAACGCACGAGTGCTACTCTGGGCGTGTCGGGCATGTCGGACAGGGCAATCCAGCAAAACCCTGCTCCCGGGTTAGCCCCGCGGGCCTCCGCCAGCACCGCTTAAAGTTCCCAGGATGGAAAGTTTACCAAAGCGCCAGCGGGCAGAGTGTACTCAAGCGGGAACGGTCAAGCTCAGGCGACACAACCACCGAAAAAAACACCGTTAGGCGTCACGTCGAGGCAAACTCAGCCAGGCGGTATGCTGTGCACCTAACGGCTCCCTGAAAACTACGTTGTGATTGGCTGTCGTGCCAGGGAGCGAGGGTGCAGGCGCTGCCGTGAGGCATCAACAGGCAGCGGCTGACCAGCACGGCGGAGGCCTTCGGTAGGCAGTAGGTAGCGTGGGAGGTTGTACCTGTATTACACCAGGCAACCACGGTTAGGTGCCCGCTGGCGGCCTAGGGGGCACCGGACCGTGCTGCCAGACCAAGAGTATTTTTTTTGCCGTTGAGAGAGAGATAGATGTTAGCATGTTACACCATGTCGCAAGCCCTGAGGGGCTAAAAGGGTCCCAGCTACGGGGTGTTCCCCTCACTGCAAAGCTAGACTGTCTGAGAACTGTTGCATGTCCATTTGCAAATTGGCATTTTCTCCTAATCATCGAATTATACGTTCGCAAACGTACGTATTGTGCTTTCTTCCTAGTACTTGGCATGCGATTGTAGCACCTGAAAGACTGGGGCCACATGTACGATACGTACGTTCTTGAAAGTTATGTTCGATGATCCAGGGTTAGGTGACTGTACAAATGGACATGCAATTAGCAATAAAGAGGGGGATGGACGCGGGCAATAGGGCCTACTGAAGACCCGTGATCCCAGTTCTGTGCCTTCGGCACCTCAAAACGGGCCAGCAGTGTACAGCAAGTGATTCGTCACCCATTTGTAGTTTGCGATATTTTAAACATTCAAGAATATGAACGAACGGGTCAGAGAGAGAGTGGGCCGAGGGGCAACTTTTGGTTTTCAATCGCCCCTTTGTTCTGTCGAAACGCCAACAGCAGCGTGCTTCTGCTGCGGGCAGCAGAAGTCGCACCACATGACCAATCAGCAATCAGCAGATATTTGACAGTTTATTTGTAATTTGGTCCCTTATCACGCGGGAGCGGGTGTAACACACGCACTCTCTCTCTCCTCTCTCATCAAATGCCGAGGTAGGTAATCTTTTTATTGCTGTTTGCAAGTCCATTTGTGCACACCGCGTTCGGCCCGGGCCGCAAAACGTTCCGTTCTTCTATTGGTCTTTCAGTACCGTACGACGCGGAACAGTACTTTTACGACGCAGAACGTCTTAAAATGATGGACCGGCCGAAAGCGGTGTGCACGAATGGACTTGCAAACAGCAAATGACATTTCATCAACTAACTCCCGGCCCAAAAACTGCGAGGCCAAATAGGCAACTAAATTTTCAGCATGTCTGAACCCACAACGAATGGAAACTCATGGAAACTCCACTCCTCCTAGAGCATTCATCGCCAAAAAAAATGACACAGTCACCCCCCAAAAAAAGTGACACAGTCACCCCCCAAACCAGTTTTGGACCGGTTTTGGTACAATACATGGCCCACCAAAAAGTCAGGGAGCCCACCAAAATCCCATGTATCTATGACAGCCTCATACAAATCTGTGTTTTGCAGCATCCTCAGGCGTGCAAGCATGGCGTTCATGGCACGTGGCGGCGATGCACGAAAGCCCGCTGGCAATATGCTGCAGCTCCCTTCATCTCTGCGCCCTTCATGCATCTGCTGGTGGAATCAGGCCCACTGCAGGCTGACATCACAGAGCGCGAGCGCGCGCACTTTTAAACGCCTTGCCCGGCTCAGGGGCTCAGGGCTGAGGCCATGACGGCGGTGTGGCCAGAGCCCAGCGCGGAGCTACTTGAGCCCCGTCTGTCCGTCTGTCCATGCGCTGCATGCAGCAGTGGCGGCAGAGGAATGATGCCTCATCCTGGTTTGCCCACCTTTGATTTGCGAGCCTGATGTTGTGGCTTTTGACATCTTGCACGCCCATACTGCAGCAGGTCGAACTGCTTACGCCGCTCTCGGCCGCCTCTGACCTTGAGGCAAATCGATTCGGCTGCCAGTGAGCGCTGGCTGTCAGAGAGGGCCCACATCAGTGGCCAGGTGAGCAGGCTGTCAGACAATATGATTTGGGTCGACAGTGTTGTCGATGCCGCTTGCCGCCGCCAACCTGGCGGCAGCTTGATTGGAATGCCAGTGAACGCTGGCTCCTGGAGAGCGCCCCTGTCAGCGGGTAGGTGAGCAAGACTTCATACAACGACACCTTTCATTGGCCATCTCTTTGGTAGATATCACTCTCGCCAAGGCTTTGTTTGGCACTCTGGCGCGGGAGTCAGGTTATGTTGTCCCTTGCCACGAGTGCTGCCGGCAAATACTGGGACCTCCTCGCCATGGCGTTTGTATGACCCAGACGCGGGGGTCAGGTTATGCTGTCCCGCGCCACGAGTACTGCCGACGGGTTTTGAGTTGGCCAGGTGTCAATATTTGTGCTGCAGGTCAGAGGAGCTGCCAGGGCGGCAATGATCTTGAGAGCCGCAGCGATTGCTAGCAGCATTCGCGAGTGCATCACGTTCTCCAGTGAGGCCCACCGACGATAGGCAGGCCAGCATAGACTGCGCCACTGACGCTCTATCCCTTTGCCATGTGAGCTATTGCATGGACGGCGGAGGCTGCTGGGCAACGAGCGCAGGGAATGCAGCGCGTGCTTCGTCTGTGGCGGCACAGTCCAGCAGCAGGTGCTGCTCGTTGCCAACTGATCCCGCGTCACAGTGTTGGCAGATGTTCTGCCGCCGCGGCAGTGCTGGTTTCTGCATGCGGCAGGTCTCGATTGGGAGGCTGTGGGAACCCAGCCTGAGACGCATCACTGCACGTATCTGCTGCACCGATACGTCAAGCTGCCAAAACTCAGGCCGAACAGCCCAAGTGGCCTTGCAAACCAAGCCTGATACGTGTGTTGTTAGGAGCTCAACCTCATCCCACTGCAGATGCAATAGAAACGCGCAGTTTTGCGCTTGTGGAACAACTTTGCCCCTTTGCTCCACGATTCGATATACAGGACAGTTGCTCTTGATGATTTTAGGCTGCCCAGCAGCATGGAATCAAGAACTGGGCTGCAGGTCTACTAGGATGTGCTGAAGAGTGCCACTTTGCGCTGATGTCGCTCACCAATGATGACATGAGCCTGGCTCCGTTGATTGATTGCATCGCCATTGCAGCAAGTGCTGTTGCAAATGCAGAGAGATGTCATTACGAGGCATTTCACCCTCGCACTGCTCCTTCCAAGGGAGCAAAAAGCATGGCAGTTGCGAGCAACCAGCAACACTCACCGCACAAGGTGCGCAGCACAGCAACATAATGTTTTTTCAGGCCTTGCCGCATCTTTCATGACGTGCGGCATGTGTCGGAGGCCCCAGACCTCGCAGCCATACGAGGCTGTCAGTTCAACGATCGCTTGTTGTAACTTCAGCATGAGCGTCACCGTGCAGTGGCGGCGCAGGTTGTTGTACCGTTGGCGCAGCAAGCCATATGCAGCATTCTGCCGCCATTGTAACTCGGGCATCGGCCCGGCGACGCCGTGCTCAGCGGTGAAAAGTAACCCCAGGTATTTGTAAGAATCCCGCTGCTGCAGTGGCATGCCACCGCATGTCCATGAATGCACTGTCGGGGCTTTGCGTCGCGCGCTCCCAAAACCACTGCTGCCGTCTTTTCTGCACTGATCTGCATCTTTTCCCAGCGGCAAAGATGATCTGTGGCATCGATCAATTGCTGCAGACCTTGTGGCATCGTGGCTATCAGCACTATATTATCCGCTTACATGAGTTCCGGCGCCTGCAGTCCAGTGCTGAGACGCGGCCCTGCCGCTGGCACTGTGTGCAGCAGGTCGGTGTGCAGCGCATCCATGTACGAACCAAACAGAGTCGGGATCAATGGGCAGCTCTGCTTGACGCCCAGCTGGGACGTGTGCAGCTCGCCGCATATTCCTCCAATCTTAATCGCAATGCTGCTGTTGGCATACATGCCCTTGATGCTTGCCAACATGTTGCTGTGAATGCCCAGGCTGGCAAGCGTCTGCCAGAGAAGGTCGCTGGGCACGTTGCCATATGTTCCTTTTAGATCCACAAAGCAGCAGTAGTGATGTCCTTCGTGTTGTTGAACCTCCTAGTCGATGAAAGGCTGAAGCGCTGCCACCTGGTGTCAGCAGGACATGCCAGGCCTGAAGCCTGCCTGGATCGGCGATCAAAGGCCATGTCCCCCTGTCAGGTCCACGATTCCGGCTTATAATGGCTGCCAGCAGGCGCATAATTGGTGCGTCCACAGCAATTGATCTGTAATTAGATGTGCCAGCTATATCCCCGCGTCTGTAGATTGCAGTGACCAAGCTGACGTTGCAGTTGTCGGGCATAGATCCTTGTTTGAAGGCAGCGTTGAGCATGGTGGTGAGAGTGGGCAGCAGGATTTGCTACTCGTCCCAGCAGCCTTCCTCACGATGGCATACCGCAGTAATTCCGCTGGGTAGACACCCAGACCTGGCAATCGGTTGTTGTTCAGAGTGTGCAGGCCGGTTTGTACCTCCTTCAAAGTTATCGGGTCATTTAACGTCATGGCGTTCGGCGCTACTCAATCTGGGTCAACAGCACTTCAGGTGAGCTAGATGCAGCAGCTGATTGTGGGTGTGGAACTGCATATGGGCTAAGTAACGTTCGTGCTGCAATGGAAGCACCCGCCGCCAGTTTCGCGATGAAACCCTTCTGTGCACTGGTGGCTTGAAGGTGCAGCGGCAGGCGCATTGGCCTGCCGTCCAGGGTCGCATACACCGTGTGCGTGTCCCGGCGGATCTGCTGTGTCATTCTGGCAAAGTTCTCCCTTTCCAGCGCACGAGTGACCTTGCGGGTCTCCTTGTGATTATGTCGCTGGGCGTCACGCAGCTCTGTGCTGTGCGGCAGGTGACGCTGCAGCTGCCGCACGGTGCGCTTGAGCGCATCATCTTTGGCACTGCAATCGGGTTATTGCTCAACCAGAATTTCGGGCACTGCGGTGTGCACAACGGCTCCCGGCAGACGAGTCAATTGACTTGGCTTTAAATGGACTCTGAAAATGCCATTAGTGTGCCATACGAGCCCATCGACACCTGCTGTAGTCTGAGTCCTGGCTCGGACCTTGAGGCACGTGACTGGCAACGGGACTCTTATGCCAGGGCCCCAGCTGTACTCAGAGGAGGCGGTACCAAGTACATTTCTGATCTCTTTTCCCTTACTGGTGTGTCTAGTAAAGCTAGGCTAGCACGTGGTCTGGACTGGGGTAGAACTAGTTGGTGTGTCACGCTGTCACCCTCGCTCACCGCGGTCCTGTTACATTCGCCAATTTCAGACACTACCTATTAGTTTTCAGCGAACGACAGCATCTAAGAGAGTACCTACCTAAGGTCTAGAAACTTCAATCGGTCCACGTACGAATCATACGTCACATACGAATCAATCGTGTTTGCAAATCAGAAGATCCCCACAATTGTTCAGCATGACGTCCCAGATGTTGCACTGCCTTTCTGAGGCTATGTGATAGCCTAGGTAAGCAACGCCACAAAAGAAAGTCAACATCATCTCACAGCACACATAGCGCCCAATATTGCTTGCGTTGCAAGTGAGGAGGCCGTCAGAAGATTCAAGCCGTCCCGTTCAGTTGCCGTGACCCCAAAATGAATGTACCTTCCATCTGCAGCAGAAGCAACCGTCAGGCTCAGCTTGCAAACATTGTAGAGTACATTGTAGGAGGTCGTGCAAGTCAGCTGTGATATGGATGCATTCATTCCAGAGCATTCATTCCAGAGGAACTGTGCATCAGCTTTCACCTGCATATGCTGAATAGTTTGAGCCGAGTGGCAGGAACCTGGTCAAGACGGAGTATAGGTCAACGTACGGCAGGCCTTGCGCTTTACAGTATGACTGCGTCACCCGGTCCAGGGCGATTGTTTTGGCGCCGCCTTGGTAGGCAGATATCTTTGAGGACTTGGTGCCTGCCCAGAGCACCTGCACTGCTGGCTGCAGCAGTTGCAAGCGCGGCACCAGCTGCAGCAGATGATCCTCGTATGCAGCGAGGGTCTTGTCATCTCTTGCAAAGCCATCATGAGTGCCGCTGTTAATGATCAGCACCTGCGCACAAGTCGAGCAGCCTTGCTTGCAGGATTACTACCCATAGAAATTTGTGAACAAGAGGCGTGGCATGGTTAAACTAGTATACAACCCAGAAGGCAAGCACAGGTGGGCCAATTGGACACACGTCTGGCGGGGCGCAGCTGCTGTTCTCGCCAAGCAGGCAGCGCAGCTCCATCTGAAAATCCGGATGCTGGAACGTTCCGATGCCTGCACAGTATGTCGTGTCAAGGCGAATGAGCACCAGCTGTAAATCGCACGTCACTTGCCACAAATACCTTCTCCTTTCCAATGCGGTGTTTCGCTTACCTCCCAAGTTCTTCATTAGGTCATGGTGGCCGCTGAAGCGGTGCATGATGCTGATATTATTCGCTGGTTGTGTTATGAAGTAATGTCGGTGCGGCTGTCTAGGGCTGACGCCCCGACATCTGTGGAAGTTAGTGTACAGGGGCGTTGCATTGTCTGTGCTGCCTGATGTCGGACCACTGCTGCCGGATGGCAGCAGAGTCGACACCGGAGATGCTTTCAGCGGTGCGCAGCCTTCCGGCACGAAGCCAGTCATTGACAATAGCTGGTCAGCAGCTGTCGCTTTGGCACCCCGAAGCGCGGCTAGGTCTGGCAGTGCGACGTCCAGTGCTGTCCGCCAAGCATGCAGCAAAACTCTCATCCGGAATTCATCGACCGTGCTGCGCTCGCCCCCAACTCCGCTGATGAGTAGCAGTAGGTCGATTCCCGCTTCTCCCAATGTCGAGTCTCCGAGCAGCAGCACCCGCTTATTCGCAAGGCACTGCCGTGCTCGTTGTGCATCGAACAGACGCATGCTGCACAGGATCGAGGCTGGCACTTCGCCGTCAAAGTCCGGTATTGTCGACAGATTAGCTCCGCCGCAGACATCGGGGCTGCAGCGCCCTGCTGCCTCATCCCATACCACCAACTCATTTGACGGCACCGAGTAACAAGGGTTTCGGATCTGCTGACGGGTCAGTGAACGAAAACTCCCTGTATGTAAGGCGAGCAATGAGCTTCTGTGTTCTGCAACGAAGAGCACAGCCAGGACAAGGATCACCGATAGAAGGCATATTTCACGTGGAGAGTGTCGCCAGTCGATACACATGTGGCCCATCTGAACCTGGAACACTTCTGAACGTGAGACTATTAGGACGACAGACTGGCGTGAAATACTGCGTCGGCGCTGTTGCCTCAGCATGTCCCAAACGGACGCCACACTTAGCCGCGCTTCACATCAACCGTACGTTCTTAGGTGCTAACATTGTTGAAATTTAACCTATTGATTTTTGCCCGGGGGCAGGGCCCCAGTACTTGCCGACAGGCTGAAACCCGTGATAACTTCCAGCCCGCTCAGCGTGCCACGTCGCTCCTGCTCGCGACAAATCTCGCGCCCAGGCGTTTGGGGATTGCGCTGCCGCGCGTGGCTGTCTAGTTTCGTAGTTTGCACCGACAAACCCTCTGACACAGGTCTCAATGCCTAATTTAAGCAAGTAAATTCGGGTGGATTCCTGGTGGGCTGTCCTCCCCGCATCGATACACTAACCTTGCCCAGTGCTACTCACCCGTATGCAAGTCTAAGCTGCAACCTGACTGTTCCCCTGATGGAACTAGCGTCTCGCCCCTGACGAACGCCCATTGTTTTGTAGATTTTGGGGGGATAGCCAAGGCCCTTTCTTTCTTCCCTCTTACTCTCTTCCTTTTAGTTTGATCACCTTCGGTGATTCAAACTTATGCACTCAAGTTTTCCGCCTGGCCGTAGTAAACCCTGAGAATTGTCGACGGAAAACCTATAACGCCTGCTGCCGGTGTCAGTCTGCGTCTTCGGGTCTTCCGTGGTCCGTCAGGTGCTCCTTGGGCCAGTCTGCAGACCTTGCGAGAGGCAGGCACCTCGCGCTGCGGCCGGCCGACCGAACGGCGCCCCGGCAGCCGGCGTTGTAAGATTTGTCGAGTTGATGTAAGAATCGTTTCCGCGCCCTTAGTACGAATTTCCATAGAACGGGGGATGATTCTGGGTACTTATTGCTAGGTATGAAAACGAGGGTGGTGCTCGCGATTGCCAGACGCAGACTGTAGTTCAGAAGCCTTCGGGCTGCAGAGCGGTCCGCAGGCAGGTTGCACGGCTGCTGCAGCTGGCAGCCGCTGCGCGCTGCAGCAGGTCGCATAACGGGCGTTTCGGAGAGATCAACGACGAGGGAAAAATAGGGCACAGGTCTGTACTCAGTGATGCGGGGGCTGTCCAGTTGCTCGTGGGTAAGTTTACCAAGTACCAGGGGGACTGTTCATGTCCAGGCTGGGGATGCTCGCGAGCCGAGCTGCATGCGGTAAGTTGCGCGTGCTTGTTCCAGCAGATGTCAGGAAGGCTTCTGCACTGATGTGCGGGCGCTTTCGGCGTGGAACTTTCATGTCGCGCTGACTCTCATGCACATTTCATGGCGTTTTCCCTCACCCCGAGCCGTGATTGTCCTGCAGCATGCAGATTTGCTATCTGTACGAATCCTGCGATCGCATTAGCACGAGCAAGCCATGCCAGCTGCTGCATGCTGCGATGTGTCCTGCTGTAGCCGTTTCCGCTACAGGGTGCTGCCCGGTGCTGTCATCCCTCGGCCGGCCTCATCAGCGACCCGGCCTGCTCCCCTTTCGACTGGCCCTTCCCGATCAAACTCGCGTCTCGCCCCCGGCGAACGCCCATTGTTATCCTTGGTTTGGGATTTAATTTTTGCTGAGTCCTCCAGCCCTCCTCTCTAGCAGCCAGGCCCCCTTCTTCTTCTTCCTGTTCTTCCCTTCTTTGCCCCGAAATAATTTCCCTTCTTTGCCCAGAAATATTGTAAGTCCTCCGGGCCTCCTCTCTASCCCCCCCCCGGGGGGGGTACAATCAAACCCTCTGTCCTACACCCCTGACGGGTACAGGGGTGTAGGTACGTACTGCGGGGTACAGCAGGTATTCGGACTTAGTATCACGTGCGCTGGCAGTATTAAGATCAGAGCAAGTGTCGACGGGCTCACACAGCACTGATGGCTTTCTCAAAGTCCATGAAGGCTGATGTGGCGCGCCGGGCCGGGAAACGTTGTGCAGACCGTAGTGCCGATAACTCCGCCAGTTGAGCACCTGCCCCATTAATCCAGCTTCGCCGTTAGAAAGCTCGCGCGCACAGGCTGCGCGTCCCAAGCTGCCCTGTAGCACTAACGGACCTCTCATAGCGCGCAGGCGCTCTGAAGCGCAATGCAGGTCACTACGGGCTGTGTCTTACTCCGCTCCTTTGAGTCGAAGTTCAAAGACTTGTTTGAGGCCACTCGACGCGGGCGTTGCCATCCGAAGTCCTATCACTGATCACAGACTGCATTACGCCTGTGCGGCGACCCAACAGAGCTGTCAGGAGGAGGCATCCTGCAAGGCTGTGACTCAGAAGCGCAACACATTTTCCACTCCCTTGTCAAGCCTCAAGCTCAACATCTTTATTGTGCTCCGCGGGCCCCAACACAGCTTCTCTTCTTCTTCCTTTTCTTTCCTTTCCTTCCTTTTCCCAATTCTCTTCCAGATTTCTGTTATTATAAGTGCTCCGCTCATCATGAGCTCTGTTCGCCACCCCATGCTTCTTTGTCTTCCTATTCTTCACTTTCACAAGCGACAATAATCAAAGCGCTCCGCTTCACCTCTTTGCCCTGCCCCATGCCTCTTCTTCTTCTCGTTTCCAATCGAAGATGTTCCACGCGCCCTGCTTCAGGTGGCGCCTCCCGCAGCAGCCGCGACAGGTTCAGAGGGGTGCGCAGTTGACAATTTCGACATGCGATGCAGACGGCTCTTCAACGCAAGGGTGGTCCGTGCGGTCTTTGTCCAGCTTCCACCTCTGCAGAAGCAGTATTGGCTTGCTGCTCTAGTAGTGAGCGCCGAGCAAAGCCATGGCCGATCCATAGAACGCGACAATGCCGCTTGATGATAAGACATTTTGCTCTGAACAGCGCAAACCAACACATCAGCAAGTGATGTTATATGCGAGCAGTATTTGTGCGGCTTTGCCGTCACCTTCTTTCCCTGTCTCCCTTTGTCCTTCTTCAATGTCTTCTTCGTTCGTACCCTCCAATCATGTTTGTAGTATTGTTGCCCTACGTGCTCTCCCTTCGTCCTTTTCCTTCTTCCTCCGTGCCATCCTGCTCCCACAGCGGAAGTGGGGGTAAGGAGGGGGGGTTCCTTTGTGAAGCTTCCTGCACGGTTCTCTACTATCCAGACCTCAAGCGGAAGCCGGCATGGAGGCGGCATGTGCGCGGCCCGATGGCAGAGCTAGCGCTGTAACCACCTGCGCTGCTGGACTTGAGTACTTTCTTACTTGGAAAAGTTGGAAGAAAAGGAAGAAGAAGAAGGGTGCCCTGAGGACTGGGGAGCGGGGTGCTGAGCACTTGACGTGATGAACTTATTGAGTTTGGAACCGGAGAAAGGGAGGAAGGAGAAGGGTGCCCTGGGGGCTGGGGGGGTTGGAGCTCAGCACATCGAGAACATTTCAGCTCAGAAAAGGAAGAGAAGGAAGAAGACGAAGGGTGCCCCGGGGGTGGGAGCGGGCTCGACACATTGAAAATGTTGGAGTTGCAAAAGAAAGTAAAGGAGGAAGAGGAAAACCGGGGGCTGGGAGCAGGAGCTCAGCACTTATTGCTGTTTGCAGGTCCTTCTGTGCACATCGCTTTCGGCTCAGCGACTGACAACGTCCACAACGAGCATAACATTTCAACATTTTGCCTCGTAATTATGAGACTCGTAGGTATTAGAAACGAAATGAACAAATGATGAAGGTACCCTAGACAATCACGAGCTGTACAGTGACCGATGTAGAATATGACATATAACGGCCTGCGGGAAGATGAGCGTGCACAGTACCCGGTACTGGGTACCCAGCGCAACTATGAGGACTGCGCTGATGACGAGACAGGCTTCACGCCGCACACTAATGGCGCCATGCCTCGCTGCTTCATCAGGTTACACAGCCAATCAGTGCAACAGCATTTCGCAAGGATAGGGCCCTGCTGACATGCACACAATTTTAACGTGTCAGACACTGCTGAAGAGAGGATGTGAAGCGTCCGCACCCCGTCCGATGTCCCAACATGTGAGGGCTGTTATGATGCGGTGCTGGCTGTGTTGTGGAAGCACATCTGCAAGGCCCGATGTAGCAGCACGCACCCTGATCACGTTCCTAGTATATAATCTAAACCTTTGAAGCGTACCATGTCTGTCCGTGCTCGCTCTACGCGAAGCATTGGGCCGGTTTCGGAACATCTCGAACTTGATTAATGTTCGAAAAGCAGATACCGCCACAATTGGCTGCAGCTGGCGTGCTGCGCAGCGGCTTTGAATTGAAAGAATGTTGAAAGTTAGTCTTGGGCGCTGGACCCGCCCAGAGATGGTGTCATCGAGTTTGCTGCGACGCTCCAAACCTGCAACCTCAATTTATGCGTGCAAGCGCTGGGAAAGACTGGACTTCTGCAGGTGGCCATGGTAAGGCCCCACAATGCATTCCGCGAAGTTTTGGGTTTCCGGCCGCGTGCAACACGGAGACCGCGGAGACCTTGTCCACGAGTACGCTCTACTTTTTTCCCCGCCCTACTCGTCGACTCGTCCCCCTCTGATTGGCTCGTAACTAGCTCTTGGCAGTCAATGAGAGCGCTGCAAAGCTCTCAGAGGAGTTGTGCACGCGCTGCCGGGTCCACCCATGTGCTGAGAGGCTTTGAAGCACTACTTAGCGTGTTGCTGGCCTGGGCATGCCCGGATTTTGGGGATCGGCGATTTCAGAGCAACCAGTCACGGGAACAGGAACACCGCTGCTGCAGCCGGGCGGTGGTTGACTGCCTTGCATTTCTATGCAGCCCATACGACCGTCAGCCCGCTGCAGTAGGTCAGTCCTGAGTCAGCCAGCTGTGAGAACCCGCATCGTAGCGCACAGCAGAGCTGCCACAGCTTCCACTGCATGGTGGAACGGCAAACAGCCAAAGATCAGGGTTACAGGAGCCGATTTGTGACAGTTCTGTTTGCTTGAAGTATTGCCTTGGTCCCAGGCCCATGATGAGCCAGGACACGTGTCAACATTGGACGACTCGATCAGCCAAATTCGACGAATTCAGCGATAGATTGCCGACACCGTGCCTTCTGCTGGATGCACAAGCTGGTAATATGTGCTGGTGGTGCCACAGGGCAAACGAATATCAGTCAGGAGAAATGGCTGCGTCTCTCGAGCAAGAACTCCCTCGAGCCTCAGCATCAGGCACTCAGGAAGTGAGTCCGAAAACAGGCCGGCACGTTTGGGAGAAAGGCCTGTGCGTGGGCGTATTGCCCTGCTTGCTTGAAGCAGGACGTGTAGCGTATACGATAAGGCAAGAGAGCGACTTCATGCGACTTCATGCGTGACGTTGCACTGTGTTATTATGAAATGTGCACACCATGCTGTCGTACCCAGATGAACTTGTGGTTACAGCAAGAAGGGCAAATCGATCTTCAACGAATAAAAACTCGAATTCGGATGTCGACTCTCAGCAAATTTAGAGGCTCCCAGCCGCCCAAGGTGGTGTTTTCGGAGTAATATACTCCATTGATTCGTATTCATATGTCGAGCATGATCGCGCCACTGCCGCAACGTGTTGCTGTTTCACTCTAGCAACTTTTGGAATGTCGACCGCATAGACCTGGTGGAAGCGGCCACTCATGAATGCGCCAAAGCTGCCAAACCGACTGTGCAGGCTGATAACCTGATACTGCGTGAGAGAAAACAGCCACATCTCCGCCACCGCTGCCCGAAAAGACGCCAATCGCTTATCGCTGGAAGCGTGGCTGTGGCGCGAGTGCACCAGCGGTACTTCCAGGTTCGTCATCACCTTGGCGCCCAGGATCTCAATAGCCAAGCGGCGCAGCTGCTGCGAGTCGCTGATTAGAAAGTACACCACGTCCTGTTCTGGTGATTGCCGTCGTTCTGTTTCGATCTGAGCAGCGCAGTCGAAAAATGCTGAATACAGACCGATTGAGGTGTTGTCATGACCAGGCTTCAGGACGGAGTCGCCTGCCCTGATCTGAATGCCGATCGTCAGCACTGATACATTGCTGAGCCTTTGCAGCTCGCCCGCATAGGGCGCAGTCACCTCTTTGCGTACGCGCATGAGGAAATCGATTGCGCATGCGAAGGCATTGGCGGGGTTGATGCCCAGCTGATATAGCTCTTCTTTGTGGTACGGATTGTCAAGGAGTAGCATGATGTATCCCACGTAGGACGTCACGGAGATGGTGTGAAACTCCGCACCCAGCTCCCGGACGTTCTGTGAACATTCAGAGGAAAGTGTGCGATTGAAGTAGCAAGAAGGCGTGTCAATGCGCCGATGCGCCAGCTTACAGTGGAAGCATCGGCCCGAAAGCATGAGAGGGGGCACAAGGAACTTGCCAGCTCTTGTAGAGTTGCGACCAACCTGATGCTGAAGGTGCATAGCCTCTGGTGACTTCCGATTATTGGTCCCCAGCCTCAACTTCATGGTCGTGCCTGGCTCCGCTAAACCTTTGTCCCTGCGCAACCCCACTGAACACTATTGTTGGCGGAGCAATACCATCTCTGGAGCACCTGATGGCCGCAATGCTCTGGGTGCGCCTGTATTTCATTCGATCAGGCTGTCACCTCGCACGTACCATGTCCAGTTGATGTTTGGCTGGGTGAAGGCCTGTTCATAAGTTGTGCCGGAATCGAATGTCATAAAGTAGGCCCGGCGCTGCAGGATCGCAACGTAGAGCATTCCGACAGAGCCCTGAAGGGAGTCTGTCAGGCCGTTTACGCCGTGAGCCACCAGATATCGCGGAGCGCTCCGCCCTGCTACGATGTCTGAGTGCAACTTGGCGTAGTCATCCTGCCAGTTGTTACCGCATTGAAGAGCCCTGTGAAAGACAGCCACGACTGATCCGGGCTTTTAGTTTGTAGACATGTGGCCTACAACAACGTTTTTAACGAATTGATCCCTTGGCACGGCCTGTCTACGTACAGTGAACTACACCAGACTTGCCGTGAGACAGGCCACGTCTCCGCTGGTTGTCCCGGGACGCCGGACGACGCGCTCCGACTAGCTACGCTCCAGCGAGGCAATGCTGCATGGCTGGGGCGGACGGCCGTCCATCTGCTGTCCCCTTTCCAGACGAACAGCGCAAGTGCAGTGGTCAGCACGATGGCGAACACCGCACCCAACCAATTGCTGATTCTTCGCAGTAAAGCAAAGGAGTCTGGCGGCTGAGGCAACATTGTCTGAGCGATACTATGGGTATTCCTAGCAGCACGCTGCCACTGAACAAGCGACGTTGTGCAGAAAGAAGCCCCGGGCGATGGCAGTCAGGCCACAGGACCGGAGCCGATCCGCGGTCCAGACGACGCCAGGACGAGCTTCGCCTTCTTAGATCAGGTGCGGCATTGCAGTGTCGGGAGCAACTGCTACCCGCGAAAAGCAGCCATGGCAGATGATGTAATACAGCGGCCACTAGGGTCCTCAAAGTACTGCTATTGTAGTTTTTGCACCAGCCCCGGTAGGGTTGGCAACCAACCGGTAACAGGGGTTGATCTCAATGGGTAACCGGGGTTGCCAACCGCCAACCGGAGCCTGAATACCGGTTGGAATTCGGTTACCTGCCGTTCCATAGTTTAAGTCTGAGTGGCTTCTAGCTGCCGCCCGGGGATATGGCGGCGGCTCGAGGGAGTCGTGCAGGGAAATCACCTTTCTGTGCCACTGCACAGCGTTAGAACTTCTCAAAACAGTGTGCATTATCCCCCAGACGGTCTCGTATCACCATCTGCACCTTGCTGCCCATCTGGGAGGCCAGTGGTCTTAGGTGTACGCCGTTCGATGCCAGTTTGCATGCGCAAATTGGCAACTTGCAAAATGGCCTCGAGGCTCGAAAACTACATGGGAATGTTCAGCGAGGTGAAATAAGTTCCATTCCGAAGGGTTTGGGCAAAAAGGCGCCAAGATAGCCAACCACAACCGGAGCTGATATTCGGTAGGTGTCAACCCTAACTGCCACGACACAGTTGCGTGTCAACCAACATTCGAGGGCGGCAACCTGGCAGATCGGCAGAACTAGTTGGGATCGCCTTTTGTTAGCTTCCCAGACAATCCGTACTGCTGCATAATGTACACAGCGTTTGAACGTGCTGGCGGGTGGCAAGTGTTTCGTTTGCGTGTTGCGTTTTGCACAAATCGAGGAGCTGAAGTGGTACACAGAAACGCATGGAAGCACGTGTAGCGAGAGCGGCTCTGCTGGCCTCTGTATTGAAACGTATAATCCAATGGCTACTGACAGCCTTGGAGGGGTGCTGGGGTGTGCGCTGCCGCGCACATTTGCCGCCTATATACCGACGTTAGTCAGCATCAATCGTTCAATCCCACACGTCCGCGCAGCACAGGTGCATCACCCCGACCCACGGCTTGAGCCGCGCCTGCCGCTGCCGGCCAGTTGGACCCTATAATTGGGCAGGATTCTTGCTAAAACTGTTTCGAGGAAATGCCAACGTCGGAAAATTGGTCATGCTGGATTCCAGCGCTGGTAACGCTGGAATTCCAGCTTGAAGCCCCCTGTTGGAAGTGCTATAATTCCATCATAAAACTCAACGTTGGTAGTGCTGGACTTTCCAACGCTGGATCTTGCCTCACGCTGGAATTATCGGCGGTGGAATTGCTCGGCCTTGTGCTGGATTGGGTTGGATTTCCAGCATGGGAGCCTCGATTCCATCAGTGGAAGTCAAGTCGGCAGCAACATTACCATGCATATAGGCAGCAGCTGCCTATCTGCAATGTTGTGATTGGTTGCAAAAGCAATTGCTGAGCATGTTGCTTCGTCGCCGTTACGTTGCCACCGATTGGGATGGCAGCCCTCAAATACAAATTAACACTCATCATTTCTAGAGAAGCGGAGCAAATGCCACTGGCTGTTCAGGACAGCAAAGGCTGAGTGGTATGTGACGCTCCCCTGGGCTCCCTTGCTGGCATTACCGGCCCCCGGTTAGCCCCGGCATTGTTGGCCGTGCGTGCCATATGTAGAGCACTAGTACTATGCCACCCTGCCGCGGCGTTTTGCAGGCGGCTCGCCTTGATGCGCGCCAACCTGGCGGTAATCCACACTGTAGCATTGAGTGTTGCCTCCTCAAGGTGCCGGTCCAAGCGTCCCGATGCTCTGCGCCAACAGAACCCCTATGCATCAGCAACAAAGATGGCAAGACTCCGGCATGAAGCTTTGACCGGGCTTGGCACACTTGCGGCAGCAGTGACAGAATTTAGAGCTTGCAAGTCGTACGAGCTTGCACAGCTGCACTCGCATTCATTGCAGGAGGTGCCAGTGCGGCACATGCAACTCGCCTTTTCAGATAGTTCTGCACACGCACTGCCGCTAGGCGCCCATCACCGCCGCTAAGCGCGTACAGTGGGACTCCCTGCGCAGCCACCAGTGTTGTTTTGGCTCAGTAAGCATCAGCATGGCTGTGCTGTCAGCACTCAAATTGGAGTCAATTGGTGGTCACCTGAGTACAAATTTCGCAATGATGACGCTGCAAAGAAGGTGCGAGGCCGCCCTGGTGTCCGCAGCAGGATGCAGACTCGTGTGCCCAACTGGCACAAGGGGACGCACCCTGTGTAGGGATGTCCAGGTGTTAGATGTGGCGGCACACTCGCGAGGCGCGGTGTCTATCTGCATCAAGACCTGCTGGAAGCGAGATTAGCAAAGGCGGACATGATCGAAGCTGCCACAACTCCAGCCATCGCACAGTGGCTGTTGAGATGCTTTTTATGCCCCGACAGCAAGTGGCAAATGGGCAGCACAGCGACGCACACCTTCCACCGGATGCATTGCCAATCGCTGATGCTCAGCAGCTGGGCGCCAAGCAGTGGAGGCTGCTGCCAGCTCTCAGTTCAGCTCGATTTGAGGACAGCGATCGCCCTCGCGAGGCGTCCTGCAGCATCGCAACAGCCTTGGTCAAATGTGCTGGCGTCCAGTGACTTGCTGTCGTTGATCCGAACGGGGCCTGGCGCTCACCAATGTACATAGTTGCAAGGCCACTAGAAGGACCTGCCGACTGTCTTGAGTCAACGTGGCCTTCAACGTGGCCTTCAACTTGGTGGGTCACTTCGTGACTGGAGATCAGGACAACAGCTTACCTTTCCTGCTGACCCCCCCTCTGCCGGAGCTGCGCTCTGCAAGCTTGCAGAGTCCTCCATGACTGCGGCTGTGTGATCCTGTGGCTAACGCCCCGAAGGCCCTGGCGATATGCGTCTGCCTGGCTGTGCGGATCTCCGGCTGTACATCCTACCGCATCAGAGCAGCGGCTGCCTCATTGCCAGCACGTGCTGGCAGCCGCATATGCGAAAGGCATGTACGCGCGTGCGTCAAGCACCGCGAGTGAACGTGCACACGCTAGGGAAGTGACTCTACTCTCGACGCTACTCTACTACTACTCGTTTTTCTACGGATCAGTAGGTAGTTGGGGTTTGGGGCGTATTTCTACTCAAAAAGTTTACGCTTTTGATGCGTAGATTCCGGATGGACGGGCCTCGTGAAATTTCGACAATTGCAGCAGCACAAGCGGCTTTGCGTGCAAGTATGCCATTGATCGACCGCACGACAGCTCTAGCTTGATGTTCTCAGGCACCTGACCGCAGTGAGCTTGCGTAAATGGCACAGCAGACTCAGCTGAACGGTGATGAAACCCTAAACCCTAAACCCTAAGGTGCACGTCATGTGCGCCGGAGCGCAACTGGTCACGGTGGCGGTGGGTCTACCGTGACAACCGCAGCCGGCTGGCAGTGGACAAGGTGCGGACTCGCCGCAGTCCCCTGTCGAAGTACATGGGCAGCAGCCAGCACCAAGATACCTCTGCTAACCTCGTGTCGAATCTGCAGCGTCTAATGTCTTCATATGCGATGTGTGTCTTTATTTTGGCATGTCGCATGCACTCAGTCCGTTATTCAGCTGCTTGCAGGCCACAAAGATGATCATCTGTGCGGGGGAGGCCGAGCTGAAGCTGAAGGGCACATCCGCCCAGAACTTGGAGGCTCTGGATGCCGCTACCATGATGGCGGCGGCGCTCGGTAGCGAGCAGCGACGAGGACATGGAGGAGATGACTGCAGCTGAGCTGTAAGCATTGCATTGTGGTAGCATAGAGTCTGGGCATGTCTAGGGATCGTTGCCAGTGCTTTCGGGCTGTGTTTTCAGCATTTTCAGGCAGAGTAGATTTTGGAGTAGATCCTGTGACGGATCGTGACTCATCCAGGCTGTTTTCTACGCTGTTCTACGCGCGTATATACTACGCAGTAGTAAAAAGTATAGTAGTTTGGCTGTTGGGGCGTAGAAGTCACATCCCTAGCACACGCAAATGACTTTGCAACACCTCTAGCGTTCTTTCGAACTAATGCTGCATTCCCCGCGACCGACATAGATTCTTCCCATAGGTGACGACTGCACCGAAGACAGAGCCGGCTGGCCGTGCTGGAATTCAGCAGCGGTCGTGCTGGAATGGGGCACACTGGAATTCCAACGGTTCCAGCGACTGCGGTGCATCGTGCTGGAAGACGCTGGATTTATCGTGATGCTGAAATCCATCGCAAAGCTGGAATTCCAACACGCTGGACCGTGCTGGATTCCAGCGATGGAACCCCTGGAACGTGCTGGAACAGGGTCAAGCTGGAATTCCGCAGCTGGAATCCAGCATGACCAATTTTCCGACGAAACGCCAAACCTAAATCCTGAAAAGCCAAACGTTTGGCGTTGGACGCCAAACTGTTACACCCAATTATAGTCCTGAGCATGCTAGATAGCATCGCGAAACGTTCTTGAGGCTTTTCTGAGGCCAAGGTTCATGTCCTAGGCAGAAACGGCGGCGGTGATGCTGCTGCTTTTGCGCTTGCGGCCTTGCGCCCTGAGGCAGCGCTGCTTGACGTCACCAGGCGCCTTGGTACATCTGCACGCTTGCTGCAGCAGGATGCCTACGCGAGGAGTCTTGAAGATCTAATGGCAGTGAACACATTCTGCAGTTTTCCCTAAACGAATGCCTTCGGCCGACCACCCTCGACCTCACTTCTCGCCTGTTAGTTTGATCACCTTCGGTGATTCAAACTTATGCACTCAAGTTTTCCGCATGGCCGTAGTAAACCCTAAGAATCGTCGACGGGAAACCTCTTACGCCTGCTGCCGGTTGCAGTCTGCGTCTTCGGGTCTTCCGTAGTCCGTCAGGTGCTCCTTGGGCCGGTCTGCAGACCTTGCGTGAGGCAGGCGCCTCGCGCTGCGGCTGGCCGTTCGAACGGCGCCCCGGCAGCCGGCGTTGTAAGATTTGGCGAGTTGATGTAAGAATCGTTTCCGCGCCCTTAGTAAAATTTTCCATAGAACGGGGAAGCACACCCGTCCTATGAAACCACCCTTATAACGAGGGTGGCAATCGCGATTGCCAGACGCAAACTGTGATTCGGAAGTCTTCCGGCTGCAGAGCAGTCCGCTGGCAGGTTGCACGGCTGCTGCAGCTGGCAGCCGCTGCGCGCTGCAGCAGGTTGCATAAGGGGCGTTTCGGAGAGATCAACGACGAGGGAAATTTAAGACAATGTGTAACTTTTGCCCGTGGGTAAGTTTACCCGCCCACCAGCTAAGTATGAGGGGGGGTGTTCACGTCCAGGCTGGGGATGTTCGCCGTCTGAGCTGCAAGCGGCAAATTGCGCCTGCTTGATTCAGCACATGTCACAAATGCTTCTGCAGTGATGTGCGAGCGCTTTCGGCGTGGAACCTTCACGTCGCGCCGACTCTCATGCACATTTTCATGATTTCGCCTCACCCCGAGCCGTGAGTGTCCTGGAGCGTGCTGATTTGCGATCTATGAGTCCTGCGATCATATTAGGACGAGCATGCCATGCCAGCTGCTGCATGTTGCGATGCGTCATTTTGCTGTAGCCTTTTTCGCTACAGGGTGCTCTGCCCGGTGCTGTCATTCCTCGGCCGGCCTTATCAGCGGCCTGGCGCTCGCCTTTCGGCTGGCCCCTTTCGAGCGACCTGATCAAACTCGCGTCTCGCCCCCGGCGAACGCCGCCTGTTAAACTCGCTTCGTCCACAACCTCAATGTCGCTGTCTGAAAGTACTCAAGATGCTACGTCAGAGGTTCCGCGAATACCAGGTGGTTGACTCAGCGGCGAACGGCTGAATTTGGTCGCAGGCCCATGTCGGCGGCCACACTGCTGTCTTTGCGGCGGTGACTGCAGAAGGCACGGCGGCAGCGGCGGCCGGAAGGGTTTGGCGTGCTGCCGTGCTCCGCCAAACCCATATCTCAAATGCGTTTAAACGTGCACGCCAAACCTAAACTGCTAAAACTCGAGGTTTTAGCAAGAACCCTGTAATTGGGTGTAACAGTTTGGCGTCCAACGCCAAACGTTTGGCATTTCAGGTTTTACGTTTGGCGTTTGGCACAACAGTTTTAGCAAGAACCCTGCAGCGCAGCCTGTTTCTTCATTCCCCTGGAGCACAAGTAGCCGTACGAAAGTGCTGTTCCCTGCCGTGCGCGGTGCGCACGCGTGCCGCACGTCAGTGCAAGGTGACGTGCGGTGCAACCCTGAGCAGGCGCACATTCACAAGATGCCGCACTGCAACAATCAGGTCGACGTCGCCGCCGCATCACATCAAAAGCGTCCAAAACGTGCTGATCCTTTCGGCTTTTCAGAGGGAATGCTAATGGGATCGCGAATCCATGACCAGTCCAAGTGTGCCTACAAGCCGCCCGCATCCTTTTCACTAAAAGTCAGCAATGTGATTTCGGTTTCCAATTGGTGTTGCCGCCTAGACTCTGATGCCGTCAGCTGGGCTATCCAACAAGGGCTTCTCGTCGGAGTCCGCCACTGCCGCGTCGTCATTGGGCTTGCGCTTGGGCGCCTGCTGGTAGAGCGCGCCCAGCGATAGGCACAGCACCAGCGCTGTGGTACCCTTGGCGTCTGCGGCAGCAACAGGCATGCCCACTGAGGGGCAAAGCGACAGAGAGGCCAGGCACAGGCAGCATCTACACCAGTCAAGCATCGAGATCTGGGTCATCTTCAGCAAGATACCCAAGTGTCTGGTTCGAGAACAGATGACTGGCTGGGACCGCAGTGTCCGGTGGAGATCACTGCAGACAGCCAGCCCGCACCCGAGTGCTGGTCCCAGATGAGGATGTTGGCCAGGATGGTGATGAACTTGCAGATGTTGCCGATGACAGTGACGGTGGTTGCAGACACCGCCTCGCGCAGCTTCCAAGAGAAGAAGTTCATGGCGAGGCCCACGGCGCAGCCGGCGCCCAACGCCCACAGCGCCGGGACTGTCAGCTGTGCAGGGGAAGGCACCCAGAGTAAGTGCTTGACGGGAAGGATACTCGGCAGCAACATCTCGAAGTAAGTGATCGCACTGCCCAGGACTGCTACGCAGCTTCTTTCCCAGGCACAATTCGACAAGCACAAAGCAACATCATGGTCCCGTTCAAACTCCGAGCCTGCTCAGATGATGCCAGCTCAGCAAGAGACGTTGCTCGCGTTGCTTCTGGTCATAAATTGTGGCTGGAGTTCCATTGGGCTGCGTTATCTGAGTTGGGGGCAGCGACGTCAGTCAGTCCAGTTGCGCACCCAGTTGGAGCCGAAGATGACCTTCGACTCGCCCGACAGGAAGCTGATGGGCAGAATGAGAGGCACCGCCATCGCATTCTGCGCGTCAGCGGGAAGCGCGCAGAGTCAGGACATGTCCATGGACACAGCAGTGACGACAGTGCTTTGCAATGACCTGTGGTAGCAGCGGCCATGCAAATGTCACAAACAATACTCTTCGCAAGTCGGGATGGCGCATGCAAATTGGTTGTAGACTCTCACATTGTAGTAGGTGCGGGACCAGGTGGTCATGGGCACGGTGTCGGCAACGTGCTTCATGATGACGGAGTCGATGACGCAAAGCGCGTACCACAGGCCTACCCAGACATAGCCGCGCGGGCTGAAGAAGATGTCGTTGTAGGTGTACGCAACTGCGCCAACCAGCACGCCTGCGGGGCCGAGTTGGGATGAAGGCAGGTCGGTTGGCGCAACAGCAATGTTCAATGCCAGCAATGATCGGCAACAAAGCGACGCGCAGCCACAAGCGCACAGCTCGCGCAGTTCCTCTTCCACGGATAGGTTGCTTGTCCGTGCGCTGCAAAGGGGTAGGGGCGCAGGGTATACCCTGCACCCTGGTCAGATGACCCATGCAATGCAGCACCAGCGACTGTCCCTCCCAGCGCCGTGCCGCGACCGCACAAATGAGCTCTGGCTATGCGCGCAGACATGTGAGCCCTAAGGGTGCAGGAGTGTCCCCAGAACCCTGATGAGGTGCGCACCGGTGAGGGAGATCCAGGAGCGGAGCGTCGGCAGCTCGCGCCCCAGGAAGAAGTACTCAATGATGGACACCACCAGCGGAATGCTTGCCCGGAAACAGATGATGGTATCCACCGGCACATACTGCCCACAAAAGCAAAAGCCACTTGAATCTGGGCTCAGCACCCCGGTGCAGGACTGATCGTGTGCCGCACCACAGCGCTGCTATGCCGCTCCAACACTCCCGCAACTGGCGCCTGCTGCCGCTGGCCCCATGGCTTGGACTGGTGGCCAGACGAGGAGACGCTGAAACATGGCTGGCACTGCAGCATGGCGGATGCAGGCTACAACAGAGCGGCCGCATTGTCCGCCAAAGCCCCACACACCCGAGCCCGCTATCCCATTGCAAATTGCAGCCTCTGGAGTGCGCTGCTGCACATGCGGCGCAGTTCTGAGCGCGCAAAACTCCCTGCAGCGCTGCATTGCCAGGTTTGCATGAATCTGTGCTCTCACCTGCAGCGCCTTGACATTGCAGTACAAAAAGCCAGCGAAACAGGTCACCACCGCAATGTAGTCCCTGCCCTTCTCCCACCTACGTATCAAGCACAACAGCAGTTGGCACATCTACAGCTCGATTGCCATCCAGGCTGCTGCACGTCAGCCTGAAAGGGGGGCTATAGGCCTGGACACTGTAGTGCCGGCCTGGCACCTCCAGGGCACATACCCACGGCCAGCGGGCAGGCCTGCAAATGCCAACTGGGGCATGGACAGGGCTCCGGCGACGATTCCGGCAGTCAGGGCTGCGCAGAAGGGCGTGCAGTCAGGCCAGACGCCGTGCATGGGCGGCAGTCGGCAAGCCGCAGACATATGGAAGTTCAACCCATGCTCAGGGTCTACATTCAGGGGATAGAGCTCACTGAAAGGGCTCGGCATCTACGATGTTTGAGCCAGCCATGAGCTTGACCATGACCGCTGAAGACAGCAGCTGCGTGAACAGCACGAAGGACGGCGCCGGCACAATGGTAACGCACACCTATATTGGTACCCCAGAGTGATCAACAAGTTGAGGACACAGGCACGGACGGGATGCATGCGGCATGGCAGCGATCGCAGCTGCACTGGCATCTCACATTTTACTTGAAGCAATAGCGCGATGTGAACTTTGCCCCGCCTCGAGGCAGCAGCATGATCGGCAGGCCGACAGCGGAGAGCGTGATGAGGGCTGATTAACTGCCAGTTGCAGCGGGTGCACACCTTGTTGATGATGAGAAGCGAGCTGCTGCACAGGCTGTAAATGACAATGAGCGTCACCATCTTCGTCGTCGAACGCGCTTTCTCTGCATTTGAGCCCCCAGCGCGGTGAACTCGGTAGAGATGCAGATCACATCTGGCGTTCAGGGGTAGGCTGGCCCCTTCAGCAGCGGGCGCGGATGTTGCCGGAGGGTCTGGGGTGGCATGTTATGCCAAGGCCATCTGTGGATGCACTGCCCGCGCGAGCCTTCAAGCAACACGTAGGCTCTCGACCCGGAGGAGAGAGGGGCACGACAAGCAGCTCAGCAGCGAATTCATTGGCTAGGGGCAAGAAATTCCGGCACCTTGATCCATTGCATAGTGCTGATAGACCATCGAGCCCAGCATAACGGCGATGCCCACACCGGCCAGGCTGCAATGCATAGCAGGGTGCGGGTTCAAGCAGAGGGGCGACTGCAGGATACTGCCTCGTTCACGTTGTGCATTGCGCAGGCGGTGCGTCGTCGCTGGCAGCGCACGGAGTATGCCAGAGGACATGCATTGCGACTGCATGGAGCAAAGACCGTGAGCCTCGTGTCTTTTCAACAAGGTCGCGGTTGGCATGCATCAGATGTATCGCTGTGTCAAAGGGTATGCACTGGGCGCAATTTCCACTTACGCTGCGGCAGAGGTGACTGCAGCGGGCGATATGCTGGCGAAGCCTGTGCCACCGAGGTTCGCCTTCACGGTGTAGCCCGCCATCGTGGTCGCCAGGCTGGATGTGTCGTCTGTAACAGCAGCCATGGCCATTGTGCCCCCCGCCCCTGGAGCGCCTATGTAGCAGTGCTGCCCAGCCCACTGGCTGCTGCTGACAGCGGGCCGGATGCAAGCTGTCCACCTCTGACCGCCCGCAGCGTTCCGGCGCCGACCAGTGTCCTGCAGCGTCCGCATGGAGCGTGTGAGGGAACGGGCCAGCGAAGTTTAGGGGCCGAAACCTGCGGTGCGCTGCGCTGCATGCTGTCACGAGACACAGAGGTCCTGCAATCATACGATACCGTCTTTGGTTATTTTCTGCCCGCAGGCGGTTTGCCCCGTGATGGCAAACGTCCCCGGCAAAGGCTTTATTAAGTGGCACCTCGAACAGGGCGATCGCCAGCCATGCAGTATCGCGGATCGCCGATGGGAATCCTATTGTTTGGATGTGGGTCGCATGCATGGCCGCTGCAAGCGCATGTACACAAACGCTGTAGACGCGTGCTGGTCTCACCAGGAGGAAAGGCACGAGTCGGCTCTGTCACGTCCACCGGCAGGGCCGCAGCAGGACTGTTCCCCAAGTCCTGCTCACGATCGAATTTCGTGGCAGGATGATTGAGCACACTGTCCTTGACGGCTCCGACTGTCCCTTGCTTTCATCGCCAGGCTGGAAGCAATGGCTATGTGCTGTAGGGTGCTTACAAATAGGGTTGCTTACCAAATAGGAATGAAAGAGGGGTTGGACACGCTACCAGGGGAACTGCATGTAAATCCCCCTGACGCTACAGCGGTTTCCCATGATTCTACGAGCCAGATTCAATTGGTCGCGAGTCCCGCTCGCAGTCACGTGCCTGTTGCCGATGTTCCAGTGCGCAATGTTGCTGAACCTGGCACCTTGACGGCAGTACCGAGGAAGCTTCCCTGATCGCCCCGCGTGTCTGTGGACCGCGGCGGCGGTGCGCGGTGCCGTAGGCTTTCCGCTTGTTCGAATTTGCGTAGGGCTGAACTCCTCACGAAGTTGACTTCTGCGTCGTGTCAGATCCGTGTGAGCCGCGGGCCGCTCAATACGAAATATGGACATTTAAAGTTTGGTGTCATGCCGTTTGGTTTGACTGATGCACCAGCTACCTTCACAACTTTGAAAACCGATGTATTTCGAGAGCATCTGGATGATTTCATGATAGCATGATAGTTTACCTCGAAAACATTCTGATCTTCAGCAAGACAGCAGAGGATCATACAGCAGAGGATCATATTGTGCATCTTTCCAAGATTCTACAGTGACTGAGAACAAATTCTATGCCAAATGAGCAAATGCGAATTCATCGAGCTGGAGTTCTTAGGCTTTATTGTGTGCCAGGATGGAGTGAAGATGGTGCCAGACAAAGTATAGGCAATCTCAAATTGGCCTACACCAAGGTCTATCACTGATATCAAGAGTTTCGTCGGCCTTGCCAACTTGTACCGGAAAATCATCAAGGATTTCGCATCCATTGCAAAACCTTTGACCGAGCTGACCAAGAGTACTGCTCCTTGGAAACGGGACGGAATTGCCGAAGGATCATTCAATAAATAACAACGTCGTGTCACCCAAGCTCCCGTATTTATCATTCCGGACCCAGATCGACAATTCGTGATCACTATCGATGCCTCTGGCTTTGGAATCGGCGCGGTCTTGTCTCAGGAGAGAGATGGCGACTTGCGATTGACGGCTTTCCATTCCCGCCTTCTATCGGATGCAGAGCGAAAATCTTCACCTCACGAGAAAGAAGCAGTTGCAATCTTCAGGTCCTTGCAGATCAGGAGGTGCTAACTTCACGAGAACATCATTGTTGATACCAATCATCAGCCGTTACGCCACCTTCAAACAAAATCATTCCTATCGGCTCGACAGCAAGGTGGATTGAATACTTTGATCGATTTGATCTACTCGATACAAACCCGGGAAGGAGAATGTAGTGACCCGGTGCTCTATACAAAAAACCAGCGATTCAAGCTCTGCATCTCATTTTCAAGCACTGGACGAAGATAGCATGCAGAAGACTGCATCAGGTTATGATTTCGACGATTTCATCAACTCTACTCCGACGTTTCTCATGCGCAAAGAGGAATTATGGTCCAAGGATAAACGTCTTTACATTCCAGCCGTCAACGACAACGGATCATCTCTGAGTTTCCTGATCCTCCCTATCGTGGCCATATGGGTCTTGCGAAGACGTTACGTGGAAGTGCTGAGAGGTTCCAGTGGCCCAAGATGGACCTGGATATCAAGCGATACATCGACTCGTGCGGGTTCTGTCAACTAAGCAACTCTACCAAACAACACAAGCTGGGTGTAATTCAGTCTTTGGATGTCCCAGATTACTGTTGGGAGTCAGTGGCTGTGGACTTTATCACTGGTTTGCCCAGGACCAAAGAGGAGCAAAATGCCATATTGATGATCACTGATCGTCTCAGCGAAATGGTTCGCATCATTCCAACGACAAGTAGGAGTACTGCTGCGGGTACGGCTACGTTGTGTCAGGACCACATCTTCCAGCTGCACGGCGTACCCACATCAATCGTATCAGATCGAGGTTAACGGGTTCATCAGCCATTTCTGGCAAGGATTCCACAAGATATCGTGTACCAAGCTTCGGATCGGATGTCGACCGCATATCATCCACGAACTGACAGACAGACCGAACGCGCTAACAGAACTGCTGAACATTATGTAAATGATAATGGAGATGATTGGGAGGATCTCCTTACGGTTGTGACAACTCAAACAATGAACAGTTCGCAGCAAGCTTCCACTTAGCTCGCACCATTCCAGATGGTGTATGGACATTACCAATCAGAGGAACCAGGAACCCTGATGCTTTGATTAACCAGACCGACACGGATGTTCCGGCTTTGAATGTTTCTGCGAATGATCGCGCTGAGATGCTGGGTTATGCCAAGGAGCAACTCGCACCTGCTATTTCCAAGCAAGCAAAATATGCTCGCAAATCCAGCCATGGAGTCACAGAAGGCCATTTGGTGAAACTTTCTAGCAAGCACACGCGACGGCAGGCCCTGCTACTAATTTAAAGCCCAAGTGGCCCTCTTCGTGTTATCAGAAACATGTCGAAGACAGCTTACAAACTCGAGTTACCGAAGAATTGGAGCATGCATCCTGTGTTTCACATCAGACGACTTCTGCCGTTCGTTGAAGATACTGACAATTCCCCAGATCTCGACCTGAACCTCGGCAACGTGCCTTCCAGGTTGTGCAGGATACACCACTTCTTAAATCAGGCTATTCTGAAGTCGAAGACATCTTGGCATTTCAGCGACGTAAGCACAAGGGACGTTAAACTTGCTTACTCGTCGGGCAGCATACGATCGAAAAGCCGACTGAAACCGAGAACAAGAATCGAGACAACGTACATCAGTAGAAGGTTTGGTTGCTGTCCTGCAGTTGCTGCTGGCGGTTCATGCGGGCCAGCTTGAAGCGCATGTAGCGCATAAATGTAATTTGATCCATGTAAGCCACCTGGCTCTCCAGGTTCCGGATGATGGCGTTCTTCTGCTCCGCGAGGGGTGAGTTGTCGATGTCGGGGTAGTGTTCTGCAATGCAGCGGCAGCGTCACTCAGCATTGAATACATCATTAGACGCCAAAAATGCGAGACCGGCGGCACATGCCCGTGTCTTGGCAGGAAGGTCTCATGGCGTTTGCAACGAGTTTGACAAACTTACTTACGTCTGGCATGCACCAGCTCACCTGTATTGTAGCCCTCGGAGCAGTTGGTGTGGCCTTTGAAGTGCGGCTGGTCAATGAGGATGCGCATGTCGGCAAAACGCGCCAGCTCGCGCGCCACAATGAAGCTGTGGAGGTTGCAACCGTTGTCCAGCTGGAAGAGCTCCGGCGGCTCGCCGAAGTGTGTGTACAGAAGGTCGAAGACGGTGCGAGGCGATTCGGCGTCGCGCATGATGGCAAACAATACGCACCGCCGGCAGCAGAGGCACCAGAAGGTCATGAGGCCGGGGATCAGCTTCATGTTCGACCTCTGCCACTTATTACAGCTGTTGCCGCCGCCCATAGTGTGCCGGTCCGCCAGGTACAGCTGTAGCTGCCGCGCGATGCGAGTCCCGCCTAGGGCCGTCCTTTCCGCAGCGCTGCGATTGCTGCCGCCGCGGCCGCTGAAGACGCCGCTGCGGAGCATGGCAGCCTCGGGCCCCCAATCCTCGGGCCTCCTGCAGTAAACTCAACTGAAGGTCAACAAGTCGCAATAGCAGAGACGAGTCTTTACGTGAGTTTGGCCAGCGCATGCTCTGCGGATGGCGGAGTGGGTGTATGATGCAGGCACAGTTGAACTTCGTAGTCAGTAGACACATTGGCATCATACCTGCCGCCAGAGAGGCTTGCCGGCGCAGCCGGTGGCGGGCCGCGCGTTGCCGGCTGGTCCCCATTGAGGCACCGCGGCGTGCTCGCAGCAGTCTGCCGCGAGTCGGCTTCGACCGAGCGCTTCGCCACCTGCGGCAGCAACCCAAGATTGCATCCGGTGCGCAAGGACCTGCAAGGGATAGACAAAATTACTACACAATCGTACATCGACTGAAGCATTTCACAAGTGACTGGAATTCTCATCCCCAACTCCACTGTTCACCTTCAGCAGCGCCGCCAGAAGGGCGCGCACATCGCTGTCCAGTACTACTGCGTTGAGGGCGGGGCGCAGGTACCAGAAAAGGATGGGGCTGAGCTGCGACAGGCTGCGCTCCTCCAGCTGTGTGAGCTGCTGGCCGGCCACCAGGGCTGCAGCAACGTCCCAAAGCGGCCGCGGCAGGAGCTGGTTGGCTGGCGCTGTCGTGCCCAAGCTGCGGATGAGCTGGCGCTGGTCCTGCGGCGCGAGCAGCATGTCGCCGCCGGCTGGCTCGGCCATCTCCAGGAGGGGCAGCAGGCTGCGCTCCAGCGCCGTCGGCGGCAGGCGGCTGATGCTTTGCTTCAGCGTCTCCAGCTCTGCTGACGGCAGGCCGCCGACCTTAGGGTCGCCCAGCTTCAGGAGCGCCTGCCGCTTGGTGGGCTGAGCCACGAGAATGCGGCGCTGCAGCACCGCGCCGGCGACCGGGGCGCTGTCTGGGTCCGCCTCCCAGGGGCGCTCTATGAAGCACTGGCTGGCCTTGAAGCCGATGGCGATGCCATTCCCAGTGAGTCGCTTTGCGCCATTGGGGCGTGTGAAGACGGAGTCGTAGTCGATGCCCATCAGATCGACGAAGTCGAATGTCGTAGCCTCGAACTGGTGGCGCAGCCCGTTGAGCCAGCGGCGCAGCTGTGCGATTGTTTCGCTGCGTGGGCAGTACAATCACGCCAAATGTCAGATAGCGAGCAGATCCAACAGGAAAGGCCAGTCGAGCCCATATGCGGCCTTTTAGCAGCTCACGAAGAGCGGCCAGCGGTGTACAAGCAGGCGTGCCAGAGTCCTGCAGCGTCTACACTGCAATGCACTGCCTTGCACCACACGGCAGTGTACAAAACCGCACTGCATTCACTGCACTGCGTTGCACTGACACAGAGACAGGCACACCTTTTGTAGGCACTGAGGGTGTCGCGCCAAAAGCGCCACCACTTGGCGTCGCCGCCGGCCGTCATGGCATCTGCCCATGCATACAGCAGGTCGTGGCCGAACGCCAGCGCGTCCGTCCGCCGCAGCAGGCCACAGTCGATGCCGTCGACTTTGAGCACGCCGAGGCACTCAGCCTGTCCACATGGGTAGTCGATGAAGGTGGTCCAGACGACCGTAGCGCGCAAGAAGGCCAGGCTGCGGACCTTGTGCGGCGCGGCAGTGTTCCAGGCAGCAAGGCCGCACAGGTCACACGTGCAGCAGGCTCTCGCCGGCGGCCGCCTGCAGCTCCGTGAGCTGCTCCGCCCCGCCCAGCCTGGCCAACAGGCGGCGGCTGCGCTCGCACATCGCTGGCTGCTCCAGCCAGGTGTGCGGCACCGCCTCTCGGTGCAGGCCCTCCAGCAGGTCGTACAGCCTGCTGCCGTCGGCACAGCAGCCACCCTTGCACCACCCCACCAGCAGGTTGCAGTCCGAGAACTGCACCGAGCGATACTTGATGGCTGTCCAGCGCCGCTTGCGCTGCTGCCCGCTGCAATGGCCGACCAGGAAGTCGGCCTCTGCCCTGTCGCGGCTGACCCTGATCAGCGGGTGCCAGCTGGGGTCGCAGCATGCCGCGCCAAAGCCTTGCCAGACACCTGCGCCTGCTGCTGGCGCACGCTGGCCGCTGGTGCAGCAGGGTCACTGCTGCCGCCGCCGCCGCTGCTGTCTCCGCCGCAGCCTCCTACGGCGCTGCTGAGGCTGCCGCCAAGTGCGCTGCTGAACCAGCCGCCTCCATCGTCTGAATCGCTGTCCTCAGGAATGTCCGGAAGCGGCAGGTCTGCTTCCGGGGCTGCTTGGGCTGCGGGTTCCTGCTGGCCGTCCGGCTGTGGCCTGTGCGCTGCAGCATCTGCAGTTGCCCGAGGCGCTGCTGCCTGTGCCGCCGCCTGCTCTTGCGCTAGCAGTTGCGCGTACGCAGCGTCGCCATGTGCCTCGGCAAAGGTGACCACCGGTGCTGGGGTGGGCAGGTCTTCGAATTCGCCCGTGTCAGAGTCCAGGACCTGGTGGCTGCCTGGAGGAGCAAAAAGCGATGTCACTTCCTATGTAGCGTGCACCGCCTGCAGCAGCCGTGACAAAAAGCGGTAATACTACCTATGTATCGTGCACCGCCTGCAGCAGCCGCGACCAAAAGCGGTAATACTCGCTATGTACATACATGCATACATATCAGTTATGTACATCTACAAAATGCATGAACCCCAATGTCAAAAGGAACGCAGAGGGGCCGCCTGTGCATGCACTGAGCAGGCCAGGGTACCCAGACGGGCAAAACTACACATGTTCGCGACCAAAAGCGGTGTTACTTCCTATGTTGTATCAACCGGGAATCGAACCCGGGTCTGCACCGTGGCAGGGTGCTATTCTACCACTAGACCATTGATACTGTGCGGGGCCTCTCGGAGGAGAGAGGCCCGGACAGCCCGGGACACGCAAGTGAATGCGCCGTGTTCGATGCGACGCTGCCCGGTTGCGCCTTAAATATAGATGAAACGCAGATTCCGCCACGGGCCCGCCGGGCCGAGAAAGCATCCATCACAGCCACGCCGACCGTGGCAGTTGGCACAGCCACTGTCCCCGCAGCGATGGACACGGATCCCAAGGCTCGAGCGGGCGGGATGCACTCGTGCGGCGTTGGTCAAGCGTGCAGCACAGACAGAGGAGGCACCTGATCTGAGGAGCTGGCCGACCGGGAGGGCATCAGGTGTGCGCTGAGCGGCGGCTGCAGGGGGGCACTGTCAGCAGGCGAGGCGTACAGCAATCAATGCAGCAGGGCAGTATGCTATGCACCCAACGGCCTCCTGGCGCCTTCGTTCGCACAGCAGCAGCAAACCTCCGCCCCCGCGCTCGGGCCGCCTACGGCGCCTTGGGCGCCGGGGGGCTGAGATGGGCGCCAGCGCCCAGCTGGCGGCAGCCGCAGCCCTCCCCGTCAGCGGCAACGCCGCAACATGGCGGCGGCGCCGCTGCAACCACAGTGACCGGCAGCTATGACCAGCCGCATTCCAAAGCGGCAGGAGCGGCGGGTGGCATTGCGCAACCAGCACCTGGCGTCGGCAGCCGCGCTGCCGCCTGGTCCAGGCCCGCCCGGGCTCGGCGAGCTGTGTGCTTGCGGCCAGGCGAGGAACCCAGGCCGCATGCACCACCACCAGTTTGTTGCGCGCGTGGTGGACTCCGCCACCGAGGCCGTGCTGAGGACGGCCGTGCTGGCTGCCGCCACAGGAGCAGCGCCGCCGGCCGCCGCAGTTCCCACAGCGGCTGCTGAGCAGCAGCAGCAGCAGCAGCAGCAGCACTGCCGTCGGCAGTGGGGACGGCGCCGGCCGGCGGCGGATGTCTGGGTTATGCGCAGTCAGCAGGGGGTGGAGCGGGGGTTTGGGGCCACGTGTGCCTGGCAGCCCTGTCGGCCATGATGGACTGTGGGTGCAGGTTGGCGGCCCGTCGCACCTTACCACGGGCAGCAGGCAGCGCGGCCGGGGCCGCAGCTGGCCCTGCAGGTGCAGCGTGCGGCCGTGGTGCGTTTCTGGAGCGTCTCAGAGGGATGGCGGGGCTCTGCCGTGGCGGGGGTCCGCCGCCGTCCAGGGGCCCTTCATCAGTTTCAGCAGCCCAGCCAGCTGCAGCAGTGAGCAGTCGTCCAATCGGCAGGCGGCGCCTGGCAGCTGGCGCGGGTTTGGCTTCTTTGCGTGCGGTGTGCTTTGCTGTGGTCGTGTTACTGCTTTGCTGGCATTGGGTCCTACAGACCGACTGGTCGTTTGTGCGCTTATGGTGCGTGCCTGACATGCACTGTAGTACAGTTCGCAGAGGTTGTCCCCTTTTGTGTGTGCTATAGGGGCCTCTCGACCATACTGCCAAAGTATAGGGGCCACACACCCTCGCTGTGCAGGCGGGCTACGCCGACCGCTGGCCCCGCCCGCTGCTCGCCTCGCGGCAGCGGCGGCGCGGCGCTCGCCGTCGCGAATGCCCCGCCTCCCCGCCGAGCCGCTCATCATGGTCAGTGGTCCGCTTACCAGCCCTTGCGACCCAGCTTGGACTCTCAACCCATCAGCACCTTGACTTACTGCAGGTCTGCAGCGTTCCGCCGCCGCGCCCTGGCTCTTTCAGCTTTATTGCCAACCCCCTCCTAGTTGCTCATGCTTCGCTGAGCCTGGGATGCAGTGCCGTCCAAAGTACAGCGAGCGCCGCCACCGAGCCAATCTAAACGGCAGGCAGCGCCTAAAACAGCTGAAGTGCTTTGGTTCCCAATTTTGTGGTCCCGTCACTGCTTGGATTCGATTCTATCAGTTTGCACTGGAACATGGCAACTGGTAAACCGGCACAACCCAGCTGAAAGAAAGGTCGCGACAAAGCGCGCCCAGCGCACAACACGAGTCGATTCGAAAACAGCCTGCTGCAAGCCATGGGCGGCTGGTCCATGACATCGGTCCATATGACTCTGTCCTAGAGCAGCCGTCAAGTGTCAACCCCATTCCATGCTACGGCGTGCATGCCTTGATGACACCTTGATGACTTTGAGACGGCACCTTCCCGCAACGCTCTCTGTCTGTAAACCGGTTCTTTCTGGAGCAGCATTATCTTGATGGGGGCGCCGCAGCGATTGCAAGGGCCGCGCTGCCGCTGTCCTCAGCTTCAGAAGCCCTCCTTGCCGTCAGCGTCGCGCAGGGTGCCTAGTTCCCGAGGGGCGCCCGCGGGCACGATGGCGCTCTTGGCATATGCGCTCATGTCGCCCGACTCCTCCTCCAGCTGCAGATGCGAGACACACGATTCAAGTCTCCCTCGTTCGGCGCCATCAGCAGTGGCAGCACGCGGGGGGGCTTCGTCACGGTGTTGTCAGGAGGTGGAGCTGCAGGCGCTTGTGAAACGTGTGCGCGCCTCAACCATGCCTGGTCTCTAGATAGCAAGGGCCACTCAGCCACTCATGGGTCAACAAGTACAGGCAGCACACCTGCGACTTGATCCATGTGTAGGTGAGGCGCAGCCCGTCCTGCAGCTTGACGGTCGGCTCCCAGCCCAGCTGGCTCAGGATGAGCGCGTTCTCCGAGTTGCGGCCGCGCACACCCTCAGGTCCCTGCGCACGGGAAAGGACCGGATTTTTGAAACGAAGTGGTGCGCAGCAGGCGGGCGAAAGCACAGCGAACGGGGGCTGTTGTGGGCTGGCCCGGCGCGGTGCAGGAGGACACAAGAGCCGTCGGCGACCTGCGGCGCCAGAGAGTTTCCACAGGCACAGCAAGCCCCAGGCTTTTGGTAGGCATCTCTTCAAAGTCATAGCCACGCACCGGGATGTGCTTGATGGGAAGCTTCTTGTCGTCAAAGCCCAGCGCCATCTCCATCATCTCGTTCATGGACACCATCTCTGTGCTGCCCAGGTTCAGCGGCTGCGATGACGATGACACCTTATGATGTCAGGGCTTGACTGGGGCCAATTACCGCATCCACAGCCGCAGTGGATGCACGCTGCGGCCTATGATCAAACACTAGGCTGAGCGGGCAGATGGCCGCTTTCGCAAGCAACCCATAGCCTGGGGTGCACACTTTGGGTGACTTGCGACCCCCACACCAACCACCCCGACCCACGCTGTCAAACGACCCGTGCAGGCCCATGACTGACCTCCTTGAAGTCGGACTTGGTGATGCGCAGGATGCCCTCCACGCAGTCGTCAATGAAGGTGAAGGAGCGCGTCTGAAGGCCATCGCCCCACATCTCGATCTCCTCCGGGCTGGTCAGCACCTTGCGACAGAAGGCCGCCGGCGCTTTCTCCCGCCCGCCCTTCCATGTGCCGTACGGGCCTGCGGGTCGATTGCAGAGGTGCGTCAGAACGTATTGCACAGATAACTGCACTGGCCACGTACCACAGCAGTCTCTGGACCGCACAGGGAACCCACTCCCGACTTCTAGCTGGCCGCAAGGACCATGCGCCAGCAGGTTCGCCTAGCATTAGGCAGGTTGCCACAGTAAGGTCGAATCGGCTCCATGATGCCTGGTTGTGCTCACCGTAGATGTTGTGGAAGCGGGCAACACGCACGGCGATGCCAAAGTCCTTCTCGTAGTGCATGCAGATCTCCTCGCTGGCCAGCTTCTCCAGGCCGTACGCGTCCTGCGGCTGTCGCAACACAACAGCGAGCCAAACGGTCAGGCTGCACATTTGAGCGGAAAGTCCACGTGCTGTGCTGTTGAGGGGCTTCCGTTGCCCTGCAGCAGGTGCAGCATATGCAAGAGCATGCAAGGCGCAGCGCCTCAGAGCACAGGATATACTCTGTGCATGCAGCGCAGGCTGGGGTGGAACAGGCAATCACGATGCAGCAGCCTGAAGCATGGCAGACCTGCGCAGGCCAGGCGTCAGACTCCTTGAGGCCGCCGCCCTCCACCGTGGTATTGAGCTGCTTGCCCTCCGGGTAGATGCAAGCGCTGGAGGCATAAAAGAACCTGCGCATATTGGGCAGGGTTTTCAGGCGACTTCTCCGCAGCCGTCCATGGCCTTCGGCCAGACGAAGGCAGCACCCCAGCCCCACTTGTGCATGATGGCCACGTTTGGGCACCATGCCGAAGGTCTTGCGACCGAACCCAGTGCGCCAAGTGCTATGGCAAAAGGACTCGTAGTGGTGGCGTAGCATGGCGTGCAGGCGGGGTGCAGGTGAGGAAGGTGTGTGACGCAGGGGGTGTCGCACCGCTGGATCTTCGCTTGGCGCGCCGCCTCGATCATATTGAAGCTGATCATGGTGTTGTTGTAGAAGATGACCGAGTGGTTGGACTGGATAAAGCCCATACCGCCCATGTCTGCCGCCAGATTGAAGACGTGGTCGCAGCCGGTGACCACCTTCTTGCAGTTGTCGAACACCCGCAGGTCCACCAGGTGGAAGTCGTCGCAGAACATCTCCTCCTGCAGGGTGACAGCGCGAAAACCCTTGCACGGCTGACGGTGAGACGAGAAGCGAGGTCTGTGTGGATGCTCAGGCGAGTCCTGGCGCAGCCTGTCGGGCACAAGCTGGTGCAGCAGCCAAGTCGGCCGTCCGCCTGTGAAGCTTTAGCGCACCGGAAGGCGCTGCTAGAGACATGGGGCTGGAGAGAGGGGGGCCGCACCGGCATGTGCTCGTTCCGCTTCCAGTCCACGCCAATGACGTAGTGGCCCTGCGCGGTGGCACCGTCGATAGATGGTCTTGCAGGTGTGCTCAGGACGGTCCAGCCGTGCTAGCTGACGGTCTGCCATGCAGCCACAAGGCCCACCTCTGTCTTTAACCTCTTCGCCAAGTGGCTGGCGATGAAGCCTGCAGCAGCGAAGACACACCGTCAGCGCACAGCCACAGGTCTGTTGATGAAGGACGCTTTCATGGTAGCACTACCAACAAGAGGCGGCGGCGTTCTGGCGTGCATCTGACCATGCATGGTAGTGTGCTGGCACGAGAGACAGTCTCGCCACGCAATGAAGCTGATCTGCTGTCCGATCACAGAACTAGGGATTGGGTGTGCAAGCTTGTGGCCCGTCTAGCAATGCAGCTACCACCATGCTGCACAGCTTTATCATCATAGAGTGCTGCGTATCTTGCTCGCAGGCGCAGCACTTACCGCCTGCGCCCGTGACACAGATGCGCAGCTTCTTCTCCGGCCAGTATGGCTCGAACGGGTACTTGGCCAGCTTCGAGCTCTCATAATACTCCTTCTGAATAGCCTCGGCCATGGTGACTGATCGGCTGGTGGTGAAAACGCTGATTGGCGAAGTATGCAGCGAGGCGGACGCGCGTTCGTGTACCCTTTTAGCCCCTCAGGGCTCGCGACATGGTGTACCATCTATCTCTCTCGTGTTAGGTTCTGCGATCACGTCATGACGAGCCTAGGGATCTAGACGGAGGCATCGGAGTCACGCTCACAAAGTGATGGCGGCGAGAGGTATGCACGTCTGAGGCTGCCAGCTGGTGGTAGGCGTTCTTGCAACTATCAAGATTCGACGCGGGCCATGCGCGTGAAATTTATCTGACGACGTCAGGATCCCAATCGCCAACACGCCAGGTTCTATGGCTCATAACCGCTGTGCACCGTGCAAATGATGGCGCTGATACCAGCGTTGAATACGCTTTGCAGCGTTAAAGCGAGGCAGCCGCAGAAAAGCGAGGCTTCGAGTCGCGTGTTTTTGTGTCGAAAGTGGAAGCGATCGTGACGTGAGGTGCCCCGGCGCAGGTGTCCGACGATGCGCGCCTTTGGGTTCTTGCAGCGACTCCGAGGCAATCTGGATGCTGACAAGAAAGGCGCCCCGTGATGGCCGCCCGACGGGGTCTGGACCCCTGCGTTCTGGCGCCTCACGCCTTAGCGCTCTGTTTCCCGATGCGCCTCTTGTATCCCTCACTGGTAGCATGACTTGAGCTCTGCGCAATGGCTTGCGGGCTGGACGATCGCGGGATTCTCAGCCTAAGGGCTTTTAATCTGAAGTAAACGTACCTGCTAAAGTTTCACGGCACATACATTATCCGCACTGCACTACCTGCACTGCCAGTGTAGGGTCAGGCGCCCTAGGCTGTTTGCTGCGCAGGCGCAGCTCCTGCAGGCGACGACGCCTCAGCATTCGCCCTGCAAAAGCGATGTCGTCAATAGTTTATAGCCATGCCGGCAGCCCGCTCCCCCGCCTGCGTCAGCGTCGGATACAGCAGGTGGAATGCAGCCGGGGCTACCCGGTATGAGAAGTGGTCGGTACGAAGAGTCTCTCTGCAGCTGCAACTGCCCGGCCCAAGAGTGGCAGCTTATTGCGAAAGCCGTCGTGGCCATGAGGAAGTTGCGGCGGCGGTGGAGGCTGCCGTGGCTGACGCTGGCAGCGTTCAGCTTGCATTGAAGTCAGCCTGGCAACCGCAGCGCTCCAGCGAGGCCAAGGCGGCGCACGGTCAATGCCCCGCCGGGCCGGTCACAGCTGATAAGGCGGCGCTCTCGGTGCGCCTCGAGACGGTGGAGCTAGTCCGGGGCGCAATCGGGCCAGGCCTGCTGCACCTGCCGAGGCTGCTTACTGCCGCAGCCAGCGCAGCGAGGGTCAATAGGTGCAGCCAAGCCCTGGTCCTCAAAGCGCCAGACACGCACAAGCTAAGGGGTGTCGTGGAGGCGTTGTTTGCGGCGCCATGGCTTGTGCTCTCCTGCAAGATAGAGGCAGACTTGGATGGCATGCTGGAACGGGATGCCCACCTGACGACCTTCAATGACAGCGACAGCAGCAGCAAGGACCCGCCAAGGATCCTGGAGCTGATTGACTCGGAGGGCACGATCACAGCCTGCCGAATCAACATCCCGCCGCACCTCCTCAGCGACCAACGCTACCGGTGACAATGGGCGGCCAGATGGCTGCTCCGCCAGCCTCCTGCGCCAACAGCAGCTCTGGCAGTGGGACGGTGCCATCCCGCCACAGCTCCTCGCCTCACCCAGGCAGCCAGCCGCTGTTGCCGTCACAGCAGCAGCAGCAGCAGCAGCGGCGGAGGCAGGCGGGGTCTGTGCCTGCACAGCCGCAGTGCCAGCGAGTTGTGCTGCTTCAGTAGCTGCAACGAGGTGCAGCCGCAGCGGGCGCCGACTAGGCTTCCCACAGCGGGAATCAGCACCGCTGCCACAGCTGCGGCTGCTGACACCAGTAGCGCCATTGTGCGGCAGGTTGAACGGCCGTCCGCGGCGGGTGCCCCAACACCTCAATCAAGGGCGGCGGCAGGGGTCGCCGTAGCGCAGGCAGCCATGTGGCTGCAGCCTTGCGCACGAGGGGCGCGACGGGTGGGGCCAGTCGGTCGCCTTCGCCTCGGCACCAAGAGGGTGCCCGCCAGCAGCACTGTGGTCGGCACTGCAAGCCTTGGCGCTTCCGCTCGTACGGCTGTCGCTCGCGTGCAGTGTCCGTACGCGCCCCCGCAGCCACGCCCGCATAGCGCCGCTTTGCGCCGACGTTGGGCCCATCGCTGGGGATGCCTTTACAGCCAGCATGGCAGTAGCTGATGGCGCACCAGCACCTTGCCCAGCGTTGCTGCCATGCAGCTGTCGCTGCCATAGGTTGCCTTTGCCCAACAATGCCAGGAGCGCAGCGGAATGCAGCCTAACCAACAGTCCAACCGCCCAGTACTATGTCCAGCCCTGTGTTGGGCCGCGCAAGTGCGGGACGTCAATAGCGCCGACTGCCCGCGGCGCCACCGTCGGCCGCCTCACCTTTGCCAGTGTCGGAAATAGGGCGCGTTCTAGCTGCCAGCCCCGCTTGCCAGCCGGCCAGCCTACCGGTCAGCATTTCGGTGCCCGAGTGTTGCAGGCGCTGCCACGCCATTGCTAGCGCTGGCTCCGCGAGCTTTGGGCAGGGGCAACCCAGTCGCACATACGTCTGCCCTACATCGGGTGGCGGCGACATTCAAACCGCCTACCGGCCGACCCCGCCGAGGCGGCAGTCACCCTGGTAGGAACCCTGCGCATCAGCTGGCGCATCAGCCAAGCCGCTTGCTGGTGCAGCGGTCGCAGCAAAGCGGTAGGGCCTATCGTCAAGCAACCGGGCGCAAGCGTCAGCGTCGTGCGGCGTTCCAGGAGGCATGTGTCATGTCATTGCCATATATGCGGCCCATGTCGCTGCAGCTGGGCACAAATGCAAAGCGCCAGCTGTCGCCATCAACGCATTCGCCGCTGCATGCCAAGGCGGCGGCTCTCGAGGAAATGTGCCGTTTTGCCAACAAATAAAGCTTGCGGGAACCCGCTGCATATGGCAACTGCCGCAGCCAACGAACCTCACACCAGCATAGACCTGGGTCAGCGCCGCCGCAAGTTGATGGGGATGTCACTGTCGTCTCGTAGTCATTGCTGCTTAGCGACTGTCTCAAAGCCGATTCTCAACAACTTCTCCTACAATGTACAGGGCCACCTCGGGCCCGCACATAGCTGCCAGATTGGCGACTTTACGGTAGCGTCGCACCGGGCCAGGCTCGGCGTAATTTTATCCCAAGAGACTTAGTGGCTGCACTTCATGTTGGAGCAGTGGAAAACTTAGGAGCTGGGCGGCTACCCTAGGGTGTTTGCCCACGCGCTGTCGGTAGATGAAACAAGCGCTATGGCAATATAAGCGACAACATCAGCTGGCGGTGCTGCCGCTGTTGGCAGCGCCCAGCCTGTGCAGCTTGGAACTCCAATCGTTCGCACGCCTGCTTGCCGCCGCGCGCGTCAATTCACCAATGTATCGTAGGAAAATGCATCGGCGGCTGATTGGCGGCAGTTTGGCTGCAAGTCGGTGCCAGCTTTCCAGCCCACCACCACTGCCGGCACCGCCGCCAACACTGCGTCCGATGCCTCTCGGCCAGTCCACTGCCACCGCTGGCGCCGCCGCCAGTCAAAGAAATGTCACGCCGCCAGCTAGCCCACCGATGCCGCCTCCTGCTGCCAGCCCGTCGTCTGATGCCGCCATCTCGACGGTGCGTCACCCACGGCCCATTGCCGCCTCCCCGTGGACAACCTGCCGCCGGCGCCGCTGCTCTTGTGGCACCCTCCTCCCAGCCTGGAGCCGCTAGCGGCAGCCGGCCTGCTGTCCCATCACTGCCGCCTTGACAGCGGACCCTTCCCGCCCTGTCATTGCCTCCGGCTCCATCAGTGACAGCTACCCCAGACCTTGGCCGCCGCCCGAGGCACACGGCCCGCAAGCGACCTTTTCGTGGCTCGCGATGCATCTCTTGTAGGACGTGCTAGACACTCTTGCCGTCGCCGAGCCTGGAATCAATGCCGTATAAAGCAAAGCCAAGCCGCACATGTCAAACATCGCTGATCAGTTGTTCGCCCTCCAAAGTGTTTTCGCCTCCGGTTCTGGTGGAACGCAGCCCGCCTTGCATATTGACGCCCAGCCTAGCATCATCCAGTCGGCTGCCGAGTTGTTTGCAAGATGCAGCGACGCGTGCTGTTGCGCTGCCTAGTCGACCAGCTGCCCCTGGCGCGCCAGCGCCGTGCGCTGCTAGCGCCAACAGCTGCCCTGTCATGGAGCCCGGGCCTGCCGAAGAAAGGCGAGCGCTTTGTGTCTGCGGGCGCGGTGAGGTTCGGAATTTTACCCCGGCTCGCTGCTCATAGATTGGCGGTGCATTGTTTCTTTGTTGCGGTCTCCGCCCTCGAGGCGGAGCTGGGGCTTCGACTGCGTCCACACTGCCCGCCGCCCTACGTTGTGCCGCTTCGTCATCAGGAGGGATCATGGCAGCGGCGCATGTGTTGGCGCCTGCAGCAGGTACGCAGCGGCACTACATTGAGCAGCAGCCCTCATGGTGATGGTTGCGGCGGCGGCGGTGGCAGCAGCAGCTACTAGAACGGGTGTTTTGTATGCTAAGAGTCTCGACTTTGCGGTCTTTCGGATACTCGAAGGATTTACAGAGGTGCCAAGTCTGCAAGTTGCGAAGTCCCGTACAGTTTAATGCCAGCATATAATGCACAACCGTACAACCAATGCCATAAGAACACTGAAATGAAAGGATGTGTACAGCTAATGAACGTTTGTATAATGCCACATATGCCACATGCGTCAGATCTTAGGAACATCTGACGCAAGCGACGGAATCTAGGGAAATAAGGCCAAGGAAGGCTGTTCTACAAAAAGTGTAGTCGTCCTCGGCCTTGCAATAGCAGCGGAAGCAGTTCTAACATGCAGCAATAGCGGCACAAGCCACCGTATTGGCAATCGATGTCAGCGGCAGCGGCGACAGCAGGGGCACGGCAGGAATAGCTCTCTTCGTCATTGCTTTGCCCTTTTGTTGTTGATATCTGCCCTTTTCCCACACAGCTTTTTGCTCACCCTCATGATAGAGTACATCAGCAATTGGGGTATGCCCTCCGAGTGGGTGTTCCTGTGCACGTTGTCGCTGTCAATGCTGCTTTGTTCCAAAAGCCATGCCCTGCCGTGCCTCTAAGCGTGCATCCCCAGGGTGCTGCGCTCGGGGGCGTGGCCCTCGCCGTGCATGCCGCCTGAACCTTGTAACAATGCAGGCGCAGGCTGCTGCCGGATGGCCGTTGGCATTTGCTTTGTCGCACTGCTGAGTGTGACGGCATTGCGATGCCTGCCTTCACTGGCCCCCTTGTTGTGTCCGCTGTTGCAGAGCGCGCATACGTAAGTGCTCACAGCAACAACAAGGCAGCCTCCCTGCTGCATCGGCTGCAAGTCAACAGCAATGCAGATTTTCCAGCAATATCGGAATGCGACATTTGGCTTGACGTGCGTCAGTGTATGCAACTACACCACCTTTACTCGTATGGTGCCTGCAGTGTGACAGCTGACAACATGCCGCAGGCACCGTAATGATGTTGTAGTTCAGGGTTCGGCCAAACGCGCGTTTGGGCATGTTTGGCTGCCGTTGAACGTCTTTGAAATCCGTTCGAACGGCAAACGCGTCTGAAACGGCTGTGCAAACGGCAAGCCTTAGTCAGCCTAGAGGTGCTGAGGTAATCCTGACAGATGCAGTGCTGCAGGCGCTGCTGGAGTACTGAGGCAGGCTATAACGATGCCTGGAAGGCTCAATGGAGCTCCAAGCATGCTTGCGTTTAGATCTGCACAAAGAGATGTGTTTCTTAGCAGCAGATTGTCGCCTGACTGACTTGTCTGACGTCAAACACGTGTGCCGTTTGCGAGGCGTTTGGCGTTCGGGTGCGTTGAGACAAAAACGTTCAAACGCGTTCCAGACGCGTTCACGTTCAAACGCATTAGCCGTTTGGTCGAACCTTGTTGTAGTTGACCCACTTCGCACGTGCATGTTGGCCGGATCTGAGGCGACGACCAGCTCCCAAGTAAGATTTAGGACACAGAGCAAGGACACAGAGCAAACAAAATGCATGACCACTATGCAAAGCGAGCTTGCAGCAGGCCGCCGCCAGACCGGCCGACCTCCCACGGGTGGACGAAATTCGAGGTAAAACACAGCGCTGAAGTGAATGGCAGTACCAAAACTGTGTAGCACCAGTCATGGTACAAAGAAACACGATCCTGTATGGGGCAAGCCATGTGGCGTCAGTTGTGCGAGCATCTGCCGCACCCAACTGTTGCCGTCCAGAAACGACGTCATGACACTAGGCTGTGCGAGCCCCTTATGGCGATGTTGCCGCCCGACGCTGCGGCCTGCTTCGGCTGGCCCGCCTTTCCGGCACCTCTGCGGGTGAGCACGACGTGAGCTGTGGCGGTGGCGTGGGAGTCGCCATCGCCACGCCAGCCCAGTGCCGCGGCCGGCGACCTGGCCGCCATCGCCGCGTCCTGCTGCCACTGCCGCCGCTGCCGCCACCAGCCGCACAGGCTCCGGTGCACCATGCCAAGGTTGAAGACGCACAAGAACAACTGGCAGCACCAGATCACGACGCGCTCCCAGGTGGGGATGCTGGGCGGCAGCCCACTGACAAACACCACCTGCGCGGCCCAGTGAATCTGTGAGGCCAAAGCGGCTACGTGTCAGCCTTCGATGAGGTCAGAGGCAGTCAGAGCAACGAGATCGAAGCGGCAGTCGTTCCTAGCTATCTCCCTGTTACTAGTACAACAAAATTCGCCAAGCTGGGGTGTCAACGTGCGTCTCCGTTGCACACGAACAGCGTAAGCATGAAAGCAGTCACACCATTGCATAGAGTGAAGCGCACGCACCAGGAGGTAGGGAAACAGCATGAGGCGGATGGGGATGAAGGTGCTCCAGTACATCGCTGTGAGTACCACCCGCTACATAGCACGGTGGTGAGCCGTCATGCCAAGTGCACACATGCACAGTGCAAGGCGCCCGCGCGCTTCATTGCTGCCGCAAATAGTATGTGCGGGCGCGTGCCAATGCTGCAAGACACGTCCGAGGAACTGACCTGGGACTTCCACTGCCGCCTTGCAATCAAGAAGAAGGTGTTGATCTCCTGCAGCATCAGAGGGAGCTCATACGCAGATGGCAGCTTGACTCTTTGCACTTTCATGTCTTCCTACTTATCCTCGATGTCGTCCATTTTGCCTGACGAAGGCAGCACTAAGTCTCACCGTAAGGCCGTCAAGGCATGCGAAGGCAGCCACCTCCGGGCGAAGCAGGGGAAAGAGGCAGAGGAGGAGGGTGACGCCGTGATGGAGTTTTATCATTGCCTGCGGTCGGTGAGACAGCTAGCAAAGCAGCTTGAAGCAGGCGCATGCAGGATGGACCACCGTTCGGCTGCACCCCGGCCGCCATGCGTCTACTGACAGCCAGGGCGCGCTGGCATTGGAGGCCGATCACCATGCAGCAGACACCTCCGCTACGAGTCGTCATCACTTAAGCACATGAGATAGAGATGATGCCCGGGGGCATATGACTTCCTGAAACCGTGCATCGAATTGAATCTGAATCACTCACCAGAGCTGATGGGACGGCGTCGGGCTGCAGAAGGATCCATGCCGTGTCCAGCAGCACGTACAAGGAGATACAGCATGCAAAGAGCCACGGATCCGCCCAGCCGCACAAACCAGCGAGCGCGAAGGAGCACAAGATCGGCAGGAAGATGAGGTTTGCGATGTCGTGCACGACACAGGCGCGCTTCATCTTTGTTACGACACAGTGGCGGCTCAATCAAATCGGCAGCGAGGATGGAGCGAAGTATTACCTAGGGCACCGCAGTAAGCTGCAGCAAGAAACAAACGTGTACCTTGAGGCATGGAATATGCCGCGAGCAGGGGTAGTATTGAAGCCCCCCGTCGGCCCCGTCCCATAATGCAATTGCGGCATTTCCCATTCCAGCCAGAGAGTTCCCAGCCTCACAGCCAAGCGTCTGCAGTCTGCCCGCGAGTGCGCACTGCAGCTGCAGAAGATGCATCTACGACACACAAATCGCCGGCTGGAATGCAAATAGGGACGCACAAGAGGTATGCATCTGCACCTGTGGGAGGCGGCAGCACCGACTGCGCTACAGCGGATGCCAACATACCTACGGGCTTAGGCAAGCGGGTTTGCATGTACAAAAGGTGTCCTCTCAATAGTTCAAGGCACACGAGAGACCCTACTGTTGAGTGGTCTTGCTGCTGCCAAGCACAGGACATGACACGGCAGACAAGACACCAACATGGAGACACCGCCACACAGACTGGCAAGCCTTGTCCGGTCGTGGTCCAACACTCCAAATCCAAAACTGAGTCACACAGACATGAAAACTCGATAGGCAGCAGCGAGTCAGATCAGTGTCGGAGCATATGCAGGTGGCGCAGTCCGCCGTGCTCCAATCAAACACACTCGCATCATTGATAGTTCTCTGACTGGTGAACCACGACCACCATCCATTAAGCATGAACATGACGGCCCAGGGCGCGTCCAGCGATGCCCTGCAGCACATGGTAGGTCGACCAATGTGCCTGCAATGGGTGACGCCGGGCTGAGGGCGGCCCTGCCAGCTGTCGCGCCCGCCTGTGCGTCCTTTCAAGCTGCAACCCTCACTTTTGCCGCAACCCCGCCTGCGTGGGCGGAAAAGCTGGCAGCGCAGCAGCCTCCCTGTCACTCCTGAGCTGCGACCGCCGCGGCCGTCTTGGCCGCGTCCCCGGCCTCACGTGATTTCCGACGCTGCAGGAAACTCCTTGCGCAGGATGTCCAGGATCTCCACAAAGGTCGGCCGCTCCGCGGGCTCGCTGCTCATGCACCTGGCGGCGAGGCCCTGCGGCACAGCAGTGCACGCGTCATTTCAGGGGTGCTTTGTCACACGCTGCCCCTCATGACAGGTGCATGTGAGTGAGACCCTGAGGATCATCCTCCCGATGCGGCGCGCTGGCCGACTGATGCGCAGTGCGCCTCGTCCCAGTGCTGCAGGCTCCGAAGGATGCGTCAGTCGTGACCCCTTTGCCAGCCGTGACGGCGGAGCGGGCGCATCGGGGGTCCAGGGTTTGGAGGGAAGGGGTGGGCCGCGCCGCGCCGCACCTTGAAGTTGGCAGGCGTGTCCGGTGGGAACTCCAGCTGCTTTTTCTGCACCGTGATGTTGAAGATGATCTGCGCGCGGCACGGAGTTCTGTCAACAGCGTGTCGTGAAGTCTGGGGTCCTGAGTCAGCAGCCCTTTGGAGGTCCTGGCGCATGGCAGCTGCGTGCCCCCTGCAGCTGCGGAGACAAGCAGCCGTGTGTGCAACCAAGAAAAGGGCCGATGACCCCAAAGCCTGCGAGCGCGCCTGCATCTGCAGCATGCCCGCCCAGGGGCGCTGCCCGGTGTACATCTCCCACAGCAGCACGCCAAAGGCGTAGGTGTCGGCCGAGCGAGACAAGCGCCCTGTTGTCAGCAGCTCCGGCGGCATGTGTGTCACGGTGCCGTAGCTGCCGGTGCTGACGGATGTCTCCACCATGACGCGCGACAGCCCAAAATCCGCGATCTGCGGGGTGAAGGGACAGATGGAGTTGTGATGTTGAGGACATCGGCCAAGCTGCATTCCTTGCGCCCATGCGGTTCAGGAGTTGGGTGAAGGTGCAGCAGCAGCCATCGTGCGCAGTGGCTGACGTTGTGCTGGCAGGCTTGATAGCAGGAGTTCTGTTCTCGAAGGGTCTGGGGTAAACCTCACAGGCGGATCCCACGCATGGGCACGTCCGTGCCGGCATGTCCTGCCTTCGCCACCGCGTCAGGCATGACATATGGCAGGCCAGGAACCTGCCCGCCTGACACTGCATACGAGACACCAGTTTGATGACACATGATGGCCTCGCAGCGCGTGCCTTGGCGGAGAACTGGCGCCGGTCCTTGGGGCTGGAAATCAGCAGGATGTTGCCGGCGGTCAGGTCGCCGTGCAGGATGCTGTCCGCGTGCAGGTATGCCATCCCTGACGCTATCTCCAGCGCCGTCGCGATGATGGCCTCCAGGTCCGCCTATGATTGCAATGGCATGGGCAACATCGTCTCTGCGGCAAATTTCAGGAGCCTGCGGGTTAGGGTTGGGGCTCGAATTGCCACGACCTCCCGCGCCGTCGCGATGGCATCTCTGCCCGCCTGCGCTCAGGGTTTCGGGTTGTGAAGGACCAACAATTCTGCGGCGAGTTGGGGTTCGGTTTACAAACATGCCCTTTGAGCCCCAAGTCGGGCTTCGACTCAGCGTGCAACGTCTGGGATCATGGCGCCCCTGCCGTACAAGTGCCACACGGAGAAGCAGGTGCGGCGTGCTGCAGCAGGCCTGCACCCGCCGCCCTAGGGGCGGTGACACCGGTTAGGGGCCATGAAGAGTCTGTTCAAGCCGGCTGTGACATGGACTGTCACACCTTGGACTCGGAGGCGCCGAGGCGCACGGCGCGGAAGGCACCCCGGTCCATCGCGTCCTGCAGGCTGCCGCGGTCGCAGAACTCCAGCAGCAGCCAGGTCTCCTGGTACGCCTTGCCCTCCGTCTGCACGGTTGTACAGGGTTCAGGGTTTGAGGAAGGCGGGCGCTGTAAATGTGCTGCACGGTTTGCTTTGCTGCTGAAAAACCCCTTGTCATGCAACGCTCAATGGTAGACCAGCACCAACGGTGCCTGGTGATCGACTGCGGCAACCTGTTCGCCTGGAAAGCTTGCAAGGAGCTCTGCTGGTGGCGCTGCCGCTCCAAGCTGCAGGTGCCGCAAGCTGGAGGGGCGCCCAGGACAGGCTGTATGCGCCGCCGCGCTTGCTGCTGGGCGCTGCACGGCAACGCCGCCGCTGCCGCGGCCAACCCTGCCGCCGCCACAATGCGAGCCCGCTGGGAGATCAAAGAGTCGAGGACTGTCACTCGAAAACCCTCCGAGTGAGCGCTGCGATGAAGTGAACCAACCTTGGAGATGGAGGAGCTGGACTTGAAGGTCTGCACGATGTTGGGGTGGCTGAGGCCGGTGCCCTTGTCGGCCTCAAACATGGCCACCGGCTCGTCGTCCGGCCCCTTGTCGCACGGCGTCTCGATCACCTGTCGAGGGTACACGACATGCGGGCGGTGAGGCAGGCGCGGCCTGGACTGGCGGCGCTGCATTAGCATCCTACTCCTGCCTTGACTCAGACGGTTGTAGTATTCGAGGCCTCAAACTAGCTGCAGTCTTAGTTACAGCCTGCTGCAACACGAATAGCCATCGTCCTTGACAGGTGCAGGGGCGGTCCTGCAGCAGCACGAGGCTGCCACGAATGCACGAAAGCAGCGACCGCCGGTGGCAGAGGGCAGCGCGCCTTGACGGCGACAGGGGCGCCGTTCCACATGGCGCGGTACACGCGGCCGTAGGAGCCCTTGCCCAGCAGAGGGCCCAGTTGGACGTCCTCAAACGGCTCCCGCCGTCCCGCGATGACCTGCGGCCGCCACCGCAGGCCGCCCGAGCCGCGGGTGGAGCTGCACGGCACCAGCAGCGGCGATGTTGACAGAGGGTCATCCGCACGCAGCACGCACGAGATGCCAGCCAGGACGGATAGCGCGGGCGCAGGTGTTTGGGTGTTCAGGACGGTCCCTCCAAGGCCTGCAGACGGATGATGCATGGCTTGCAGTGCATACTCGGGTTACATTGTCGCCCACAGTGCTGCTGCCGTCTGTCCGGGAGAGCCACACGGCCAGGCAGGCAGCCAGGCGCATTGCACCTGGTGGACCCAGAACTGTCGAGGTTGCCGCTGGGCGCGCCATTAAGCATGACGTCATCCAGCATGCGGTCCAGGCTCGATGTAGCCTGCGGTGCAGCATGAGCAATCGGGCTGGGCAGGAAGTACTAACAGGAAATTCCTTGTTGCGTGATTTGGAGAGACTGGCATTTGTCACCCAGCATCCGATTTGGGCTCATGGCGTTTGGAGGTGGGCAACACCCCCATCCGGAGACGTGGCAGTGGCCTCGTTCTGAACCTTCTAGTGCAGCTCGATCGTGCCTCGGTTGCGGCTGAGCCGTGAGCATCAGGCGTGGGTGCAGCCGACATTGGATGCCGTCCACTGTGAGTCGATCCTGCTGAGGTCCTAGGGCTGGGGCAGCACGCCAGCCAGATATCTGAACGGAGGCAGACGCACCTTCAGGGACACAGTGGCGAAGAAGTAGTTGGGCATCTTGTTCTGCCACGGCACAAAGCCTGGGATGCCGATCGCAGGCATGCCATCCGCCAGCGTCTCCGTCGCGGCCGGACGGAACTTGGCCATGACCCGCTGCAGCCCTGCGGTCGCGCGCGCGTCAGGGAACGACAGCTCCAGCGCAAACTCCTGCAGGGTTGTGGTACAGGCCCAGCTCAGACGCTGAAAGCTCTGCGAGCTGCGGGCTGCAGGGCCTGCTGTGAGAGAGGCGGACACACACCAAGAGAGATTTGCGCAGATGCAGGTGCACAGCGCATCTTATCCAGATGCAATGCTCTGAGGCACATGATGAATTCGTCCAGGACAAACGATCTCATCTGGGTCACCCATGCACTGCTGGTCCCGAAGGGACTCCTCGACACAGCCCCCACTCTGTGCTGGGGTTGCACCAAGATGCAGGGAGGCTTCGGAATCTCAGGAGCTGGGGGCGTCGAAAAGCAGGAGTAGGGGGGCCTGGCAGCACCTGCTTGGCATCGATCATCTTGCGGACGGCCTGCATCGTGGCCTCCCGCCGCCGGTCGGGTTGCTGGAAGATGGTCCACAGGTCCGATCCCACGGCTCGGTCCCGGGTAAGATCTGCAGAGGAGAATGGTCACAGGCCGTCAGCAAGCTGCGCCAGCTTTTCAGGCAGCTGAAAATCCGCGCGGGACATCTGCAGCGCACGACTTCTAAAATTCCAGCATGTTTGCGCCATGCATGCTACAGACATCGGCTGATCCGAGCTATGAAGAAACCGAGCTGCATTCGTGCTGAGCCGTGTCCAGGCTGACCCGCCTTGAGGCATAATGGCAGGCCGATGCCGCAGGATTGACAGGGGCAGCGCACGCATGACGCCCGCAGCCAAGCATCCTTCACATAGGTGCTGAGCTTGCGATCCGTGAATGCAGGCAGGAGCGGCGAGGGTCTGGTGGCGCTCTCTTTCATGAGGACAGTCAGGCGTCAACGGTGACCATGATGGATATAGGAGGTCCAGGGTTTAGTAAGCAGAAGCGCACTCATGAAGCGCAGCCAGGCATCGTTGGTGAACATGATGGTCCAGGTCTCCAGCTCCATGTCCACCAGCATGATGGCTTCATTGAAGGCGTCCATGGCGCGCATCAAGCTGCTCGTCTGGCTCTGCAGCTTCACGCTCTCGCTGACCTGCGGCAGTGACAGCCCGGGGTCCGCCTCACTATTCGAAGCCCCTGGTCCAATGAAACGCACCGGCTGATACTGCGTCTCTGTGCCACACTTTCGGCGCTGCTCGTCTGGCTCTGCAGCTTCACGCTCTTGCTGACCTGCGGGCGGCAGGCAGCCAGGCCCAGGGTATATCAGTTTGTAATGCCTTTTGGAACCATGTCTGGGAGGCCTGGAAGTGCAGCCGAACAACCAGCCAGCGACGTCTCAGGCGCAGCAGCCGAGGACGACGAAACTGCCGACAATGCTGGACCACTCCCCGTGCGGCTTTCCAGGTCCAATTGGCACACAGCTTCCACCTGAGCCAGCCTCGCCGGAGTCGGCACTGCGCCAGCGTCACGAGCAGCGCGACAGCGGGGCACCGAATACGATGCATCGGGCGCAGAGCCTCGGGGTGCTGCATATGGAAGAGCGAGTGATGGGTAAGCAAAGCCCTCAAAACTCTGATTGAACTCTGACAGCGTGCGCACCCGCGTCTTCTCCTTCTCGATCTCCCGCACGACCATCTCCGCAAAGTTGCACAGCAGGTTGCATGACTCGGCATCAAAGCGCCGCGGCTCCCGGTCGATGACGCACAGGGATCCGAGGCGGTAGCCCTCTGCGGTGACCAGCGGCGCGCCGGCGTAGAAGCGGATGTGCGGCGGGCCCGTCACCAGCGGATTGTCCCGGAATCTGCGCCGGTGGCAGCGGCAAACAGGCATCAGCTCTGTGTTGGTGAAAACAAAACTCGTTCATGTCTGCAACCTGCCAGCTGGGCTGGCTCAAAGCCGTCGGCAAGCCAATGCTTATGGGCCCTGATCCCCACCACCATGGCGCAGCAAGGAAACGTGGCGCTGCTGCACTTGGCGAAACCTGACTCCTGCAGACGTACATGGCAGGTCCCAGCGCGTGTCCACGCACCTCAGCGCTAGTACCTGTGCAGCCTATCTGCGCAGCCTGTCGTGGGCCAGGAGGCAAGAGGACTGAAGGAATGACTCGAGACAGTTTTGACATTAGGGCTGGGCCGCACCGGGGGTCCAGGGTGGCATCCTCCACTACCAGCACCTCCGGGTTCACGGGTATGAGTGTCCATGCGCAGAAGGACATGCTGCGCGCCGTCTCCGTCACCTGGCGGGGCATCAAGAACAGCATCTTGACATGCCTGACCCAACCAGTGCAGGAGCCCAGCTGCAGCCCAGCTGCAGCCCAGCACCTGTGAGTGCATCTAGTCGCAGCAGGACATGAGGTGCTGTTGCAACCACCTGCAGGAGCCTGGCTGCACAAAAGCATCACCGTGCACGGCGTCTCTGTCAACAGGTGGGGCACCAGGTAGGCACAAGAGGTACGGACGGAGTGGCTCTTGGAAAGGTTCTTGGCGGCCTTAAAAGTGGCCATATGAGCGCGGCTACCTTATTTTTCAGTCCCTGCCACATGGCCACCAGCAGTGCAGAGGCACCCCCGCCACAGCCGAGCCGAGAGGCACCGCCGTCACGCCGTCACGTATGCATCCCTCAGCTAGGGACGCAACCTCTGATCTTCGTCGAAGGCAGCAGAGAGGCGTGATTTACAATCGTTGACGTGAGGGAGCGTGCCTTGAGGCCGACAACGGACTTGAACCACTGCCGCTCCTTCTCCACCAGGCTGACGAGCGCGATAGGCGCCCTGAAGATCGTGCACACCTGCAGGGGCGGAATGCGCTGCGTGAGTCAGCCGCGTGTTCCAACACTAGGTCAACGAGCCTGCGCAGCAGCATGCTGAGACAATTGATGTCGCAGGGCGCCACCCAGCGTGGCTGGATCGCAAACTCCAGGCCGCGCCCCAGCAGACCCCGGCGCCCTGCACCGCCGCCACAACGCTACACAGGCATGCTTTGAGCACCGCTGCGGCCAGAAGCAGCTGCAACGACGCAGCGGAGCCGGGTTGTGCTTTCGTTGGCGGCGAGCACACACTGCCAGCCACGGACACCGAGCGGGCAGCTGCGGGCCGCGCAACCGAGGGAACCGACGAAGCTCGGGTTCTCAAGTGACGCGGCAGCTCACCAGGCGGGTGATGTCGTCAAAGCGAGGGTCCGCGTCCGTGTCAAGCACACCAAGCGAGCACAGCTTGGCAATGCGGTCCCCCTCGTCCGCCAGCACCGGCGCGCCCTGCGGCAGGTTGGGGTCTGCAGGAGAGGAAACCAGTGTATGTTGACATGTGAGTGGACCCAGAAGGAGCACGCGACCAGGTGCGCTGGCGCCGTCGGTGCGGTGTCCTAGCGCTGGCGCCGTCGGTGTGGTGTCCTAGCGCCGCCATCAGATCTTCTTTGGAGCAAACCTGTTTGGTGGCCCACACCGACTGACCCCCGAGAGGACGGCCAGAAGGAAGCCCATGCCATATTTGTCACAGCCATGAAGCCTCAGTTGCCAGAACAGAACAGCCTTCACAGACTGCCTCAGTTCTAAGCCCGTGTCCAGTGCAAGGCTGTACGCGGCTTACATCCAGTGCCTCAGCTCGGGTGTGGCGCATGCACCGCGCCAGGCCAGAGCTGACACTAGGCTCGGCAGGCAAGCAACGGACAAGCCAGCAGGGGGTTTGCTAAACGCAAGCTAGAGAAGCGCTCACCGGCCTCCCCAGGGAACTGCCCTGGCGGCGTGTGCCCGCTGATGGGCTCCGGTATTGTCGCAACTGCCTCCGGCAGCGTGCGCATCCCAACAGGCTCCGGCGGCAGCGCCCCCGGCGGCAGGGCGAACAAGCCCGCTGGCTTCTCGGAGGCCAGCGCCTCGGAGGAAAGGTCGAGAAAACTGTACAGAGCCGCCGACTCCAGCGAGGACGACCTCCGCCTGCGCATGCAGTAAACGTGGGTCCAGTTGGAGTCAAGTTTCCCATGTGAAGCAGTCTCAAGACTCACGGGCTGGGCACCCCGCTGTGCTCCGCCGCTGGCTTCAGCAGCCTTCACGCTGCCTTCCTGCGCAAGACACAGGCAGTGTGAATGCTGCGGGCTGGCAGGCACGCTCTTCATCGGTGGCTCCATCTTGGCAGCGACGCACCCGGTACACCTCTGGACGTCGAAGCTCTTTGCGACGACGCCATCACGCGTCCTCCTTGTCATGCTGCCCTCATCCGGCCAGCTGCCGCTGCGGCCCGCGCGGGCGCCCAGCACATTGGCATCCAGGCTGCCTCGGCCTGCAGAAAGCACAGACCTCGGCTGCAATACGGCAAGGAGTCCTCTTCGCGTCGTCACGTGGAGCCAGCAGGCGCTAAGCTGCTGCCAAGCAGCAGCCTGCGCAGCCGCCGCCGCTTACCTCGGTGTTTAGTGCATATACAGACAGCAGGCATGCAAGCCGCCCGGACTCTCAGGATCTTGCTCGAGCTTGAGGGTGCCGCACCAAATCGTGGCCCCGGCTCTGCCGCAATGGCCCGCGCACGCCGCTGGCCACTCTGGGTCGGCAGGCCCGCGACCTTGTCGGCAGTCGTGGCGCTGGGCCGCGCCGAGTACAGACGGCGTTGGAGGTCCGGCAGGGGACCGGCACTGCTGCTGCGGAAGCCTTCTGCTCCTTCGGGCGGGCCCGGCGCCATTGGCGGCGACTGTGCTGTGGCCGATGGGCCTGGCTGGGACGCGGCCGCTGCGTCCGGCGCCTTGGGCGCAGCCGCGTCACTGGCGGCGCCATTGGCTGGCAGTGCTGAGACGCCGTTCTGCCCGGACACGGCTGCTGTGCTGGAAGCGGGCACCCCCGGTGAGGGGAGAGCAGCTGAGAGCGCTGTCTCCGACGGTGGCGGCTTCACCGGGGGCGGCTCGTCCTTAGTTGCGCTGGCGCCATGGCAGCAGCCCCCCGGACCGGCCTGCAGGCACGATGATGCGAAGGGGTGCTTCAATACCAGGCTGTACGGATACCCGGCTGTATGATATCACATGGCCAGTGCCGCTCTGCCGCCGCCGGGGCCTGCTGCACACCCTGAGTGGTGTCTTGCACTGATGTCAGCATCGACATGTTCCAGTGGGGTGCCGCAGATGATGTAGATCCGCCAGCTGCACTGCAGGTAAGACTTTGCTGCTGCCTAGTGCAACTATTTGCAAGTTCTGGCACCGCAACCCCAACTGGCTACAGCAAACGAACGTCTGGGTGTCCCTCGCCGCCACGTCCGGCTGCGGTGAGACTTGCTACCCAGATGTGCAGGCTGGCACCCCTGCCCGGAAACTTTCAGCTGAAGCCTCGTGCGCTGGGCGGAAATCGGTAGGCTGTCGTGGCAGCAGGACCGCTGCGATGCCGGCTCTGCGTGTACGTCTGACACTGCTCACCTCCTTCGAACCGTTCGCGCCCATTTGGGCAGTCTGCACCCACTGCCCACGGTTTGGCTGCGTATGGGGTCACTCGATGACATACGACGACCGTCCGGCCATGCCCCGCAACGGGCGGTGACTGCGGTCTGGTGTGTCAAGTCAAGGACGATCCGCAGAGCTCAATCAGAGTGCGATTCGGCTGTCGCCCTGCAACCGGCCGCGTGAGGTGTAGTCACGGGTACGACAACCTGGGTCTACTTTGAGAGCTGGAGCAGTCACAGCAGCCGCTGCAGCCTCCGATTAAACGGACACCCCAACCCGATTGCGATCCAGCCTCAGCCGACTCATTCCAGGATTCCAGCCCCCTCTGTCCGTGGGCTTTTGGCACGTGGCTGCATCCTGCATCCGGCTGCTGCATCTAGACTTCTAGAGCGCAATGCGCAAGTCGTCAGCAATCTGACGACTTTTGCACGACGTGACCTAAAGTAGCGGGCAGCAAAAGGCTTAGAAATGCTGCCTTTGCGAGCGACATGACTTACGGCAGCTTGGCTAGCAGCTCGGTCTCGATGTGCAGTCGCTTGGCCACTGTCTGACCGGCCACATCGGCACATCGATCTCACACCCGGGTCGCAACGCCGGACGGGCGCTTGCTGACAGCCAGTTCGCACAGCGGCGTTGAGGTGACCAGAGCAGGCGACTGATTGTCCCTCCATCATGGTCGCCGAGGTGGAGAGCGCCGCTGGGTGAGCCCTTCACATCAGCTACCGACTTATGCTTCATGCTATTGTTTGATGGCCAGAGCGTCTGCATGCTGACAGGCGGCCTGCGCTTATCTTTATACGTATCAAGGCCCTGCAGCGGGTGCACCCCGCCTGCTGCTCCCAACCCTACACCTAACCTACGAGCTTCGGGCTGCCTGTGATTCTTCTGGGCTCGGACAGGCAGCTACAGTCTTGCTCAGACAGCGGTTGTCTTTCCCTTTCCATCATATCCACGGCAAGTGGCCTCAACCACTGCCAGTTTGTGCGAGCGACATGAAGCATTGCATGGGGCGCGGCGCTGAGCGTCCGGTGTGTCACGATATCGCAGGCGCATCCGCAAGGTGTCGGGGCCCGTGGTGGTGGCGGAGAACATGGCGGGGTCGGCCATGTACGAGCTCATTCGCGTGGGCGCAGAGCGCCTCATCGGCGAGATCATTCGGCTAGAGGCCGACACCGCCACCATCCAGGTCGGTTCTCACCGACACTCAACTACAAACCCCGCTGCTGAAGGGCAGGAACCGCCGCGCCTGCTGTCTTGGCCACACCTTGGCAGATCTGCCACGCTTGTGGCGGACCCATCGCCATGGCCTGTCCCGCTGGTGGTGCACCCCGCAAAGTCGCTGCCCGCGGTGCTGACATGGTGCATCGGCAGAGCTTGGGTGCAACTGTGGCGCCAGCGCCTGTTCAGCTGCACAACTGCCAGAAGCCGACACCTGCTGCTGGATCTGGACTCGTGGCTGGGTTCTGCTCTGTAGCACTCGTCCCTCCTGTCTGGCGCGCAGTGCTATGAGGACACCAGCAGGCTCACCATTCGGCGACCTGCTGCACCCTAAACCCCCCTAAAGCCAGGGCTGAAACAAAACAGTATTATGCTGCTGCTTTGCAGTGCTACGAGGACACCAGCGGATTGACGGTGGGCGACCTTGTGTACCGCACCGGCAAGCCGCTGTCTGTGGAGTTAGGCCCGGGTGTCATGGAGCAAATCTTTGACGGCATCCAGCGGCCGCTGAAGACCATTGCGAAGATGTCGGGCGACGTCTTCATCCCGCGCGGCGTCGATGTGCACGCGCTGGACCACGACAAGCAGTGGGAGTTCAACCCTGCCAAGTACAAGGTGAGATGGGGGCTGACATATGGCACCTCTTCTTGTCACTATCTCGGCTTGCATCCCATGTGGGTCGTGCGGGAGGCAACAAGTCTACAGTCCATGGTGGACGTAAAATTGCTGCATTTCTTCTGTATGTTCCACTGACACCGTCCGCAACAATGACCGACAGGTGGGCGACCGCGTGACGGCGGGCGACATCTATGCCATCGTGCCGGAGAACACACTGATGGAGCACAAGGTGCTGGTGCCCCCTGGCGCACGCGGCAACATCACCTGGATCGCGCCTCAGGGCGACTACTCCATCGCGGACGAGGTCATCGAGATCGAGTTTGCCGGCCAGAAGAAGGTGCCGCTCCGTGTCAGGCATTGTGTCCTCCTGCCAGGGGGTGTTATTTCCCTTTGTGGTGCAAGCCCGTGTGCCCTGACGGCTGCTGAGCCACGAGAAGGTGCTGCTGGTGTTTCTTGCATCCGGTTCTGCATGTGTTGTATGCATCCGAGTAGCTGTGCCTGGTCTCGAGGCAGTGACCCGCATTGTTGACGACGCTGCGCTTGCAAGCTGAGCCCCGCCGCTGCGGCGCTCGTGCTGCAACCCGTGCCAAAATGTGCTCACGCGCACCAAGAGTCAATGCTGCCGCCCCTGATCCCTGCCGCCGCTTCTTTCTTGCAGAGGTACACCATGAAGCAGACATGGCCGGTGCGGTCGCCGCGGCCGGTGGCGGAAAAGTTGCTGGCCAACACGCCGCTGCTGACGGGGCAGCGCGTCCTGGACGCGCTCTTCCCCTCCGTCCTCGGTGGTGCACGCTTCAGCCTGTGAAAGTCCGATTATAGGTCTTCCTGTCAAGCCTGCAGCCTTGTCAGCATGTTCTTGTGGACGGACAAGTTGTTCAGGCAGATCATCCCGCCCTTGCTGTGCTACGGAGTTGGCTGCTGCTGCTTGCTGGGCGTCGAGTAAGTCTGCTCGTCGCGGGCCCCCTTGGTAAGCTTCTCTCTGGCCCTCACACACAGCGGGCGCCCGATCCCATTACTCATGCGACTGGATTTGGGCTCCTTCACCTAGTCTCGAGCTTCATGTATGGCATGAGCTGGTGCTGACTCTTTGAGAAGCCACTGTAGCTGGTGTGCAGGCGTTCTTTGGCCAATTGCCAGCAAACGTTGCTCAATGTTGCTGTAGCGCTTGCAATGCAGGCACATGCGCCATCCCCGGCGCTTTTGGTTGCGGCAAAACCGTCATCTCGCAGGCGCTATCAAAGTACTCCAACTCTGACGGCATCATCTACGTCGGCTGCGGCGAGCGCGGCAACGAGATGGCAGAGGTGCTCATCCTGGCTTGCTCACACGTCTTTCACCCCATGTCTGCCTCTGGCCGGCGCCTGGCTGCACGCAGCCTTGGCAAAAACCCTCGCGGCGGAGGGAGGTGTGCTGTCACCACAGGGATGCGCTGTAATGTCGCTGGCTCGCTGCAAATCAGCAGCTCCATAGCGATTTGGGGACTGGACATGGCCTGTCTGAAGCCGCATGCCTGAAGGCCCTAGATTGAGATGTTGACCAGTACATCGTAAACGCCCCGGACCGCGTCTCTGCAGGTGCTCATGGACTTCCCGGCGCTGTCGATGACGCTGCCGGACGGGCGGGAAGAGTCCATCATGAAGCGCACCACACTGGTGGGTGCCTTTTGGGGGGAAGGCAGCCCTGCCTTCTGGCGGTCTTGCACAGGGATTGCTGCCAGGGGAGTGGGGCACTGTCATGCGATGGGACGCACAATGGGGTTGCGCAATCGCCTTGTGGCACCTTGGTGGCGAGCAACCACACACTGCTGGCAGGTCGCACTGCTGGCAGGTCGCGGCTTTGCCGTTGCGTTGAAGGGCGGGCCGTACTGTCGCCACCCACCTCAAACACCAAGACTGGGCTGCAGAAGTGGTCAGCCAGGAAGCTTGCGCTACAAAATAATGAAGCACTACAGGAGCATGAAACAACCACCTTTACACCTTCTCGACACGTTCTTAAAGTTTCGACTATCCGAACTAGCAATGGCACAGGCTGCCAGTACCTGCAACATGCTGGCGGCCGTTGAGAGACGCCTCTGGAGCTCAATCGCCAGCCTCCATGTCCATTTCGCTTCGAACTCGACCTGCCGGCGCCATGCAGGTGGCAACAATGTCCAATATGCAGGTCGCGGCGGCGAGGCGGTTGTGTACAACAGCACTGACCTCTGAAGCCCATCTTCAGCTTCTTCTCCAGCCCAATCCTGTTGGATGCTGGCATGCAGGTGGCCAACACCAGTGAGATGCCGATGGGCGGTGCGCGAGGCGTCCATTCGAACACGCACGCACGCCCCTATTTTCAACGCATCAAGCCTGCATTGCGCAGGTGGCCAACACGTCCAACATGCCGGTGGCGGCGCGTGAGGCGTCCATCTACACGGGTATCACGCTGGCGGAGTACTACCGGGACATGGGCTATCACTTCTCCATGATGGCGGACTCCACCTCCCGCTGGGCAGAGGCGCTGCGCGAGATCTCCGGCCGCCTGGCGGAGATGCCCGCTGACTCCGGTGAGAGGTCGTCAGTGCCCTCGAGATCTGCGCAAACCCCTGTCCTCTCATCCCTTCATGAAGGCGGGCGGACTCAATGTCCCGCTGGGTCGAGGCGCTGTGCAAGATCTTGGGGCGCCTGGCGGTCAAGGCCGCCCACTCCGGACGGTGAACGCCGGCCCTTCCTGCTGCGCTGGCCCTGCGCCCGCCCCTTTCCTTCCTTTCCCGTTCCCCTACATCCGCACTTGTGCAGAGCTGTGCAACGCTTCGGACAGGCCTTACCCATTTGAAGCAGTGTCCCATGTTAGTACAAGCACCGATGAGGGCAGCGCTTTGTGCGCTCCGTTGGGCCGGCGCCAGCTGACCTGCGTGTGCAGAGTCACATCTGTGCGGGCCGCCAGCGGCAAGCAGCGCAGCAGGCAGGCCGCAGTCTGTCCGGCGCCCACGACTTGCAGCCGGCGCCGTTCTGCATTGTGCCGCGTAGCCGCCTGCAGCTGCGGCGCCAGCGCGCTGCAGAGCTGTGCCACACCCGCGCAACAGCCGCAAGATCGCTCAACCTCACGGCGCAATTCCCAAGGTCTTCCCGGGTCGTTCCGAGCAGCAGCCGCACATGCAGACAGTGCACATAGGCAGCACCATCACCACAGGTCTTGGAACCTGACATGCGGTTGGTGCTGCGCGCAGGCTACCCGGCATACCTCGGCGCGCGGCTGGCGTCTTTCTATGAGCGCGCGGGCCGCGTCACCTGCTTGGGCTCACCCAAGCGCGAGGGCAGCGTCACCATCGTCGGCGCCGTCAGTCCACCTGGGGGCGACTTCAGTGACCCCGTCACCATGGCCACCCTCGGCATTGTGCAGGTGTGGGAATTCACACCCTGCCTGCGCGGGGGTGGCAGCCTGCGCGGGGCTGTGCAGCCGCCCGCCGTCACGTGCTGTGCGGAAGGTGCCAGAGGGCGCGGCCAGCGGGCCATGCTGTGCAGAACATATATTGTCTCAACACGGTACGCCCCTCCGTTGCTTCGACGTCATTCAGCACCAGCCCACATCCATCCCGCCTCAATCCCTCAGCTGCCCCTGCTGTGCTGCAGGTGTTCTGGGGCCTGGACAAGAAGCTGGCGCAGCGCAAGCACTTCCCCTCCGTCAACTGGCTCATCAGCTACTCCAAGTACACAAAGGCACTGGAGCCCTTCTATGACAAGATGGACCCGGCATTCCTCAACGTGCGCAAGACCGTGCGGGAAGTGCTGCAAAAGGAAGAGGACCTCAACGAGATCGTGCAGCTGGTCGGCAAGGTGATATTATGCTCCTTAAGTTCCCTCGAAACTTGCCATCAGCAAGGCTGCCATTCGAAACTGCGCGGGACGTGATGCAGACTGAGAGGACCTCGACTCCTGAGATCGTGCAGCTGGTGTGCGAGCTGACCAGCTGACCTTCGAGGTCCCAAAGGTGGCTTGTGTGCATCTCCACGCTCCTGAGGGCCCTCGCGGACGTGCCGGATGGCATTTTCGGTCGGCACGCACGCATTCACCGGAAATCTGGCAACTACACGGATGCTTTATGGGGACAACTCCTGCAGAGGCGGTGCAGGGGCCGCTGGGGTGCGCAGCGGCACCCCATTGCGCAGCAGGAACGGAGCGATTCGTCCGCCGCAGGGAGGCACCGGGCGAGCGCATGCTGCAGGCAGCACGCTCCGCAGCTCGTTTTTGAAGAGGGGGGGACCCGGCGCTGCAGGGCCAACGGCCGCAACCTCCCCTTCCGGAAAGCTGTTGAGAAGCAGACCCATTCAGCACTCTGCTCCCTCGCTCCATGCAGGACTCGCTGGCGGAGGCAGACAAGATCACGCTGGAGACTGCGCGCTTCCTCAAGGACGACTTCCTGCAGCAAAACAGCTTCACGCCCTACGACAAGTACTGTGCGTCTTTGCACCAGCTCCTCAAACTTGTCTTGGCTGGAAGCGAAGCAACTGCCTGACGCAGGTCGGATCTGGCATGCTTATCCATGCTGATCCGAGCTTCCTCTAACGCAACCTGCTCAGTGCATCGCGCCTATGGCACCCCGGGCGGAGTGACCCCCATGTCCGTGCGCCTGCATGCGGCCCAGAGGAAGGTGCAGGCAGCTGGTGTTGCTTGCTTGTCCATGACGCACTGCACCGCGTTTGTGCAGGTCCCTTCTACAAGTCCGTGGCCATGCTGAAGAACATCGTCACCTTCCACGAGCTGGCCAACCAGGTGCTGCCGCCTGTTCAACCACTCTCGACTCCTGTTGCTTGTCCCCGTTGGAGCTGTCTGCACACTGTTTGGGTGTTGCAAATCGAGCCTCCTGCCTGCACTGCGTTTGCGAATCTCCTAGACTGCCTGACCATGTGCACGCGGGGCGTGCAGCGTTTGCATTTGGGGGGGTTTCTGCCGCCCAGCACGGCGGGCACACGGTCAAACAGTACTCGGCTGCAGGCAATGCGATGACCAGCGGCCGGCGGCGGGTGGCGCGCTATGTCTCCCCTGCCACAACAACAAGCGAATCAATCACCATGCATCATCCAGTCTAGGGCTGCTCGCAGCAGACACGAATCCATCAATCGTCACGCAGGCCGTGGAGCGGACAGCGGGCGCAGGGCCCGAGCACCGCATCACCTACAATGCCATCAAGGCGCGCCTGTCGGACCTCATGTACAAGGTCACGGCGCAGAAGTTCGAGGACCCCGCCGAAGGCGAGGAGGCGGTGTCCAAGAAGCTGGGCGAGCTCAACGACCAGATCAAGGAGGCCTTCCGGACGCTGGAGGAGGATTACCGGTGACACGGGATGCGCTAGGGTCCCACCGTCCCCTGGTGCCCACAGAGGCGCTGGTCACACCTCCGCCGTGCGCCTGCCACCGCCGAGCTGGCGCGGCCCAGGCGGAGGGAGCAGCGGGGCGGTGGAGGGAGCAGCGGGGCGGTGGAGGGAGCTGTGCGGGAGCTGCAGAGCTCGATTATATGCGTCCTGCTCCTGGCTGCCTGGGCTCTGCGTGGCATGTCCACGGCCGGTGTTGTCAAGTTGCGGTTTGAGCTGAATCTGCATATAGGCAGAAGCAGTGTTATTGCGCAAACTCGCCGTCAAGAATATTCGCACTTCCGCCATGGTTCACAGCCGCTTGCGCATCACCGTCACGCAGGCAACCATATGCACACTATAGACTTTGTTGACAGAGTGCTCGGTGGTCGAAGTTAGGTGTGATGGCGTCGCCACACCTTCCCTGCCTGCGAATCCTGCATCACAGTCACATACCTGCATTGCCGCGGCGATGGCATGGTGAACAACATACATCTGATGCATCTGACATGGGTACCTGGTGCCTTTCCGTCCACTTTGTAGGACAAGCCGCAATTAGGTGGCAGCCTAGCCTGACTCGCTACAAGCCACATCTGGCCCATTTGCTGCCGAGCCCAACGCCGGGCTGCAGAGCTTGGCATTATGCCGTCAAAATGTCCCTTCCATGGTTGTGAGATAGCCCGCCGTCCGAAACCAGAGGCTGCATAAATTCTCTAGCCAACCTTCGCGCTCAGGCATCGCGCGTGTTTGTGGACTGAGAGCAGCCAGAGAGTTTCTGCAGCATGCCGTTAGCAGCCGGTAGCTCGAATGGACAAGCGAGTCCAAAGTTTCTGACTTAAGATCCTCGAGACCCCCTTCGCAGACAAAGTTTTCATGCAGCTTGTGAAAGCAAATCACCCCAGTCATGCATTCTCCACGTGGGGCCCGCATGGCGGACTCGCACGCGGGTCAGATTCGACAGACGAGACGCCTGGCAGCTGTTGGTGCCCTCGTCGTCGTCGCACTCGTTGGGCTACTCATGCAACGGACCATGCTCAGCAGCTCCGCGGGGGGGGCATTAGTGCAGGTGACCACTTGAACGCTTCCTGGTGCAGACGAAGCACTGAATCCTGGGCGTGCATGCACAAAGCCAGATGCTCACTGCCAGGACTGCGCCGTGAGTTTTGTACGATGCCGTGGCTGCAGAGCTCCACCCGCAAGCTGCAGCCTGGCTTGGCATGGCCTGAATGTAAACAACGGGTGAGCTGATACCTGTGCCCATGCACCATAGATTTCTAACACATCTAAATCACACATTGGCATACCTTGTTTGCGGCCAAAAAAACTCTCCCCGGACCTCGTGCAGATTGGCGAGATGTTAGACGCGGCTGCAGCGTCCGACAGCGCAGGGGGCTGGAACGGACGGCTCGCTTCTGGCAGAGCCTCCAGAGGCCCAAGATTCGACTTGAAGCAACGGGAGGCCTCCAAGCCGCGGGGCGCAGACCTATCGGCATTGTTTGCCGTGCCCACGGCAAATGTGTGGCCAAAGACTGAACTGCTGCTCCACTCGCTCGCAGCCATCAGGGACGACTTTGAGCTGCTGGTGAGGCTTGAATGGGTGGGCCCATATGTGTTTGCTTGCAAATTTACACTGGAGGATGGCCTCGCCGGACCCAACAGACTCTGAAGCCAAAACCCAGCCCGCCCGCAGGTCGTAGACGAGCTGAGCAGCGACGGGACGCCTGAACGCCTAGAAGAGGCCGGCGTGCGGTACGTGCAGCCACCGGCGTCGAACGGCGTCACCTTCAACTGGAACCTGGCATACCAGCTGTGGCTGCAGACAGAACATGACGCGCTGATCATCAGCAACAACGACGTGCTGATACCGGACGGCGTCATTGGTGACCTGCTGCACGCCATGACGCCAGATGGTGCGTGTTATGGAGTGCGCACCTTGTGCCGGGTGTGGAGGCAGCTCGTGGCAAGGCTCTCGTAGACGTGATGCTTTCACTTTTGGATAGCACAGGCGGCGACTGCGACGTGGTATGTCCGCTCTCGACGGTGGGAGGGAAAGGAAGCTGGAAGGCAGAAGGCGTCGAGAGACTCTTCAACCTAAATTCAAGCACGAAGGGCTTCGTGAACAACCCTATAAACTACCAGCGAGTGCAGGTTCGGTTGTGTGCTTGCGCTCTGTGCTGTTCAAGTGCAGCTGCCGGTGCGTCTAGAATGGAAATCAACCATGGTCTTATTTGCAGGACATAATGGACAACAGTGGCTGCGCAAGCACAGCGTTTGTGCACGAAAGCTGGAAACTGCATGAAACTAAAGGATTTTCAGGTGGGACATGCGTTGGTCAATTTCCAAAGTAGCATTGGTATGATGGGACCCGAGCGACAAAGGGGAACGGTGCATGTCTGCAGTGGCGACTCTCGTTTCTTCTTGCTGTAGGCTTCTTCTTTGCAGCGCGCCGCAGCATCACCAGACTCGCATTTGACAGCCAGCATCTGTTCAATCCCAAGAATCGCAACTTGGGTCAAGAAACGGAGCTGACGAATCGCATAGCACGAGACGGAAATGCAAAGCTTTGCCTGCACACGGGCACCTTCGTCTATCATTACAAGGTGCACGCTTTGGACATCTTGGCGCAGTGGTGCTTGCTGTGATTGAAGTTGCTGCGAATTAATTTTTGGTGTGCGCGCACTCCGCAGGCATCCACAATACCAAACCGTTTGGGAAAGGGCCGGGAAAAATTTGTTGCAGAGCCTGAGAAAACTGCAAGATCGCAAGTGCGTTGACACGTCTCGATGCCCAGGTGTAGCAGAGCCGTTAGTCGAAGGTGGTGCTGATTTGGTCGTTCCCATGAACTGAAAGCCAACTGTCAGTGGCATGTTGTGGTGGCGAGCCCTTGCACAGATAAAGCTTACACCATGCCGAAGTGATACATAAGAAGAGATGCCTCCAGGCAGCGAAATGTGGGCAGAGGTATGTCGTACCTACTTGAGATGTCGGTAAGCAGGATGCGCTATGATGAGTTGCTAGCTTAATTCTGTGGCACGCCGCTGCTGGTTGGGATTTTTGGGCATGCACAGGTATGACCCCGACCACTCCCAGGTTTGTCAACAGAAGATGAATAAACACATGAAACAATAGAGATTCGATCCTACCCGCTGTCACTGTGGCTCTGTCCTAAAATCTTCAGCAAAGGTCAAGCAGATGTGCCATTCGACAAACCTTACTCATACGATGCGTAAACGCATTGTCCAAAAAGAAGCCTTCCTTCAAGCGAAAGACCAACATGTGCTGCATTCCCTCCTCTAGGTGTATGGCCCATATGTGGTGCCTTCCATGCAATGCATGGTGGACTTGCTTTCCACTGACCGGAAAAAATCCCACTTCTTGAAATTTCCCATTCCCGTGCCTGCATCTCCGCAATCGACGAAGCGGGTGAGTTTTGTCCTATATTTCGCAAGATGCATCATGCTTCAGCACAAGTACATGCCGAGCCCTTGCCTCTCTTCATCTTCTCTTTAAACTCCTGCAAGCTCTTGGTTGTGTAGTGGTTGATTTGTATCTTGTCCGTGGTGTAGTTTAGTATTCGTGGCCCGGTCACACGCTGCATGCCATCAACAGTGTCGCTGCCACAGGAAACGCAGAGCACATCAATCACATGCTCTGATCTGAGGCAAAACACTCGAGCTCCCACCTGAAAATGCTCGTTGACTGCATAGTAATTTTCTGCGAACCGGAAGCTGTGAGGGCTGTGCATGGGCAGCTCTAAATTAGTCCCGCTCTATAGTGAATGTGCTGTATTTAACGTCAGAGATGCCAAGCGGCTCATGTGCTACTCATGCTTACTCTTTGGGCCGTATGACGAAGTCAGTGTTCGCTATCGTTTTCACGTGCATCCCATGCCCATTTGGAGCAGCCATACACTTTGTGAACGCCTGTTCCAAGCAAACGGTCATGCTCGCTTCGCTTAATGGATAATCAAGTCTGTTGAAACCTAGACAGGTCATGTTGACCGATGTGGCTCACCTGCAAGACGCCGCTTTTCGGTTTCTTTTTATGGCCTGAAGTCCCGAATATCACCTGCAAACCACGCACGCTCTTCTTAGATACAAGCTGTAGGTGGTTCCCTAGACCCACTTCCGGACTGTCGTTATTGTCGTGCAGAGGAAAATGGGTTTGGCAGGTCAAGGGACGGACCCAGTTGATGACGAGGCCGCCAAATGGCTGGAAAGCTTGCATGTGCTTCAGAAGAACCGGGACGCTTGTGAATGGTGGCCTCGGGATGAGAAACTGAGGTGGCTCAAACTGAGCATGTTAATGGGTGGTCAGTTAAACAGGACTGGAAGACAAACCCGACATTTACATGTTGTGTCACCTCGTCTGAGTCTATAAAACCTGCACATCCAAGCCACAGCAATAAGTGCATGACTCTGGCGACCCCAAAGCGTCGCTTGCGGTGTACGATCACCAAAACTTCACATTTCTGCAGCTTCGCTGGTGATCACTTACCTAGAAACTGATGCCGATTTCGATATGTATCAATACAGTGCATCCATATCTACAGATGAACCACGAGTTGTTGCAACACGACATCGTGCAATTTTCATAGCATTGCTGAAACCAAGCAAGGTGACAGCGGAAAGCAGAGTTTGAACCCACCTCCATCTGTGGACGTTTCCTGCAAGAAAGGGACACACCAACTGACATAGCTCAACGAGCCTCCAGGTGTACTGACAACATCGCATGCGTATACGCCAGGTTCATGCGCTGCTGACGGCATTGTATGCAGATTCTGCTCCTCACTTATATGTGCTGTTGCCAAAGTCCGGTTGCCACCAGATGTACTCCACCAAGCCCGACCTGATGTGATCGGCCACTGTTTCATTTAGTGGCGGTCTGCTTCCTGTATCGTACAAGTATATTTTTCCGGCTCCAACCTGCAGTCAGTCATGCCGTCATCAGACCCCATGCACTGCTGGGCTGCCATGCACTGCCCGCCGCGCCAATTCATCAACAAAACGACATGCTCACCGCCCGATGGTGTGCCACCCACTCTCTGAGGTCCGAATGTAGGTCCTTGATGCCGAGACACATCGCCAAGAACTGGTCAGGTTCACGCCCCTGTGCTGCGGGCTGCCGCGGCGGCTGCCGCTGTTGTTCGCACCGCACCGTCTCGCGAGGCTGCCGTTCGACTTCGACTACACCGAGCGGGTTCGTTGAGCTTCTGTAACGCTGAACTGCAGCCTGCAGCTTGCCGGTGGCTAGATACCGTGCTGCATTTGGGTCTGCCGCCGCTCGGGTTGCTGCTTGCCGAGGGAAGCCGTGCTGGATGTCGCTGGCTTGTCCAAGAAGCAGGATTATGCACAAGACAGCCAGCAGTCCTGCCGACACGGACAGTGCGTGACTTCGTCCTGCCCCAGACCGCCTGGCTGCATACGGCATAGCTCACACCAATCAGGATTTTGGTGCATCACGACAGTCTGGCAGCGTTGCTGCATGCTGATGCAGCCCAAATCGTCATTGCTTCCGAAGCACAGGCAAATACCGCACACATGTGCACCAATTTGACGGCTTTGTTGCGCTTGGTTTAGGGTTTTACGGCCCAGAGCCCCAGACCACTCTAGGACATCTGACATACTGACATGCTTCCTGTGCTTCATGGCAGAGCATCATACCGCGGGCATGTCTGTGTTCTGACATTTGAGCCGATCGTCGAGACCCATGCCAACTCCGCCTGGTTGTTGCGGCTGCAGCGTATTCTGCTGCGTGTTGACGCCTTGTTCGTTGCAACACAACAGAATTTGTTCAACTTTCAAATAGCGCAATTGCGCACAAAATTTTGCGGCATATGCTAACCACATGACAGAGACCGTTGAGTTGAATGTCGGCCGTCCTCGAGCAGGAGCCTGACACTAGGTGCAAATCACCGCCGCGGTGCAGCGCTTGAGCAGCGGGGGATGTAATAGCCAGCCACATACGGCTTTACAGGGCCGCAAACAGCTGTGATGCCCACTGACCGGCGCCGCAACCACGGCCGCGTGCTCCTGCTCCTGCTGGCAGTTGTGCTAACCACGCTCGGCGTGTTGCTGTGGCTGCAGCTCAGGGACAGCAGCACGCAGCATTTGGTATATCGATTTGCATCGCATCAGCAAAATCTGACGCACAGGGGCAGCAGCCTTGATGCAGCCATCCGCCATTACAAGGGGCTAGAGCCTGCGGAGGCAGCACCATCGAACCAGCGTGAGGCAGACGGCGTGAATGTAGCGGCGTTGTGCAACGAGCAGCTGCAAGCTCAGCAGCAGCAGCAGCAGGAGCAGGATCTGGGTCACGACCAGCAGGCCAGCGTTGCGGCGGAGGCGCCTGAAGCTGATCAGTATGGAGACCAGTACCTGGCAATGTGCCTCAGCATCCGGGACCTCCACCTGGACCTCCGGGAGTGGGTGGCGCACCATAAAGCGGTGAGTGGTTGTGAAAAGTGCTGCTGCTGTTGCTGTCGGCACGTGTCATTCAGCTATTACGAGAGCCGACCAAACCCTCTGAGATGCTGGGATGTGCCACAGATTGGAGCAGGGAGGGTCTATCTCTACGACACAGGTGAGCCTCTGCAGTGTTGGTGCGAGTCCAGCTGCCCATTTGTGTGCCATCCGGCCTTGAAAGCGCCGCACAGTGCCTGCTTACGCGAGCTCCCATCCACCCGTGGCACAGGGAGCGACCCGCCGCTCAACGATACGGTGGCCGACCACATCGAATCAGGCTTGGTGGAATATGTATACTGGCCCTCGGACTTTGGCAACGCGACGCACAAGTGAGTTCGCTGATGGCGTAGCCATATCCTTTGTCAGGGTCGGCGAACTGCATTTCGCCTACCCCTTGTTCTGCAGCAGCGCTGGTGAGGGATGCGGATTTCCTCCATTTGCAGGCGATATGTCCAGATGGAGGCGAGTTTGATGCCCCACGAAAGCAGCTAGCACCACTTTGTGGCACAGGTGCAAGACGCCTGCGACCATCGTACCTCATCTTGCATATGTTGCCGCTGCGCAGGTGTGGATAGACTGCATTTCGCGGTTTCGTGATCAGCACCAATTCCTAGGTGCGACGATGCATCCCAGTCTTCTGTGCATAAGCGGGTGCTGTACCAAATGTTGGTCCGATGCTGCAGTTTCGTCGTTGATGCTGCTCTGTGCATATCTCCACAGCAAGGCCCTGCTCATGTTGCCGTGCAGCCTTCACAGACTCAGATGAGGTATGCGGCCCTTGGGAGGTTGACCAAACGCCTCAGCTTGTGCCGGAAACCACAGCTCACCATTGCTGGCTGTCATGCCCAGCGCCCAGCCTGCATTCGCTCTGCTTCGTCTGTAATGGCCACTGATCATACATTTGCAGGCCGGCCAACCCAGGGTGGCAAAACCTGCAGGAGCAGCGCTAAACCGTTGGCCATTGTGCCCCCCTTGCCCCGCAGTTCCTCATCTTGCGGGGCGACCGATTTGCGACGGTGCCAGACCTCTTGCGGCACCTGCAGGCCTTCGAGCCCATTGGCGGCCTGGTGGTGAACTGGGAGCTGTTTGGGTCGAGCGGCCACAAGGAACGGCCGGAAGGCGGCGTGCTTCAGGTGCAAAAAACATAGGTTTAGGGTGGTTCGGGGCTGCCAACTTGCCGGCTGCAACACGACGACACGAGCGGTTGCAGGCTTGAGCAGCAGCAGCAGCAGCGCGCAGCAGCAAACGAGCTGCAGTGATCTCCATGGCGGCCGCCGGGAGATTTTGCCGTGGGAACTCATTATAACGCCAGTCGTCCATGTGGCGTTTCCCTGTCACGAATGCGACCAGAATTGGCACTCACCCTGCGCAGGAGTACACGAAGTGCCTGCCCCGGCCATGCGGGCAGTGCCGCCACGTGAAGACGATTGCTAGCACCGATTTCGTTTCGCGCCCGAAAGAGTGCGGCACCCCTCTTGTGACGATGTTGGACTTGCTGCTTTCGCAAAGCATGCGGAAAGCCTGTCAATTGCTTGCCCAATGTGCGGTGACAGTACCTCCTGCCGTGATCGCAGCCCGCACAGTTTTTTCTACACCGACGGCAAGTATGCTGTGAACGAGCATTTCCAGGTGCCTGCTCAGCCTGCTTCTCGATGTGCTCATTGCTCACGACCGCAATTCTCCTCCACCACCACCCTGCTCTTCCTGTTTAAAGTGTGCTCATCGGGTCCTCATGTGACATGGTAGCAACCGCATGGCCCTTGCATTGAGCTGCAGCGTGTGGATGGTCCACGGTTAAACGACTACACTACAGACTGGATTCAGCTGAATCACTACACAATCAAGAGTCATGAGGTGTGAGTGATTTGAAACATCGTCGCCAAGAGCTTCTTGTGCTCATAACGCTGTTGAGACAGCTGGGTTGACATCGAGCAGATGTGTGCTCAGAAGTGCTGCCGCATGTGCATGTCGCCAGGAGTTTTGGGCAAAGCACGAGCGCGGCACTGGCATGGGTGAGTCTCTGCCCGCATGCTTGTTGTACAATATGGAAGGGTCAGCTGACCGGTTACATGCATGGCATGTCCGACCTGCTCCGAGGATGCATACCCTGCTGACAGGGCGGCACAAAGGGGAGCCATTCTTCAAGTCGATCGAGAACAAAGCCACTAAAGACTGCCTAGAAGGATCTCGCTATGGCCCTTACGTTTAGATTCTCTGTACCATCCGTTTTAGAGTCTGTGTCATCTGGTTGTCCTCTTAGTAGTGAAAGGGTCGGAGTTTGATTTTCAGAGAGGTCTGCAAGCAGAAATCACAGTGACCAAGTATCGAAGTCGTCTGAAGAATCTTGTATGCCTTCTATGGTACATCGGATCGTGACAACGGGCACGAGCCATGCAGCTGTTCAAATCGAATTGCATTGGAAGCTTGCGCAGCGGGAAAATAATGTATGGTCGCAGTACATCACAGCCGGATACCACATTATAGACAATCTTTAGCGGTGATCAACGTGCAAACGCACTTGCGCAGCGATCAGCAAATAAATCTGCGTGACTCATGCCTTGACTATGGGTTTAGACTCATGTCAGGGCCGGGCAATCGGGCATGAAATTGCCGTGAAGCATATATCTGGAGTTGGTAGCCCGGATACAGTGGACAATAACCCTGATTAGCCGCTTGGATATCGCCGTTTGAAACCAGCCCTGTGGGGTGCGGGAATATCGTTTCCTGATCATCACCGATTTCCAATCTCGATAAGACCGATTATGTCCGCTACTAGCTGGCTTCACCGGCTCAGATGTTTGTAAGCCACTGTAAGAAAGTCAAGGGGGATGCTGACTCAGTCCCCTCAGGTGCCTTGCTGTGAATGGAGCAACGTGTACTGGGCGGTTGTTGGGAAGCAGGGGGTTCTGAGTTCAAATCTTGTCAAGCAAAGCATACATTGGTGAGCAGGGGCGTCCGTACACGATGTGTCGATCGAGTGCTGGAAGGTAGAGCCCGGTGAAAAATACATTTGGCTGGTGCTGATCGACAGGCAGTAATTGTGCAGGCGGATCCTGGACTCGAATGACCATGCAAACAGCTGCTGTGGTGTTGTGCTTGCTTCTGGCTGGGTGCATGGGATGGAGCGTCCCAGCAGGTACGCACCCAAGTATCAGCGAGCGTAAGGCTGAGCGCGTGCGCCACGGCTCGAAAAAAGGGGATTGCTGTATGTTTGCGCAGGCGCCCGGCCCGTCGGCACATATGACCAAAAGTGCAGGCCTGTGAACCTCAAGGAGAAACGATTCAGCTTGGCTGGCATGCCGGGCCAGCTTTACAATGTGGGCACACTGGTGAAGATGATGCACCATGGCAAAGATGAGGTGCGTAGTCCTGTGTCGTGAAGAGCGCCATGCCAAGCTCGACAGGTTTGGATACCCGCTGACTTGTATCGAATCCTCCTTGGCAGACGAACATCGTCCCCGTGACGGTACACGATTTTCCGTGCGGCAGCTTAGCCACAGCCTGCTGCGACCTCGTGGTTCACATACGTGATGGGCAGGCCACAGATGCGGGCGTGATCAGGAACCTTTTTGGTCACAACGAGTACGGTGAGTCACGCTCGTCGACTCTGATGCATGGGGCGGAGTCATCTGGTCTGTCATCGAGCATTGCCGCTTTGACTGCATCCTGATCACCCTATCAAATTGCAGGGTTTCTCATGGACCTTGGCTGGGCTCCCCAATACGTCTTGGACGCTGGCGCCAACGTTGGACTGGCCTCGAGAGTGTTTGCGGCTCTTTGGCCAAAAGCGCACATCGTTGCGCTCGAGCCTGACCCCGCGAATTTTGCGATGCTCAAGCTCAACGCTGCGATGGCGCCAAATATCCACCCCAGAAACGTGAGGAGCTGTCCGAACTGGGTGCATGTTCTCCTGAGCTTAATCCAGTGCTGCAAGTCGAGGACGGTTCAGATCCTGATGCACCACAGGTGGGGCTATGGGACAAGGTGACTCAGCTCAGTCTGAGCAGCTCAGGCAAAAGAGGATCTGTGGTGCGCCTGACGTCAGCCTGTGCACGCTGCCACAGCGCACTAGCCGCTGCTCGAGTGCTATTCAGCCGGGCTAGCGCTTGGACGGACTCTCACAGCGAATGTGATCTCTCTCCTCTGCAGGGCTCCTCCGTGGTCGAAGTGAATGAGCCGGGCAACGACACTCTGTCTGCAGTGACCATACCGAGCTTGCTGACAGAGCTTGGGATCAAGGGTTTCAACTACTTGAAAATCGACATTGAAGGTGATCCGAGGGTGACTGGCTTGATGGCAGGAAGGTCGTCATGAAATTGTGTTGCGAAAAGACCACAACAATGGTTATCTGTACTGTAGCCAATCCAAGCGGTGATTGTGCAGGGTCGGAAGTCAAGGTGTTTTCGGATCCTAGAGCTCCAGGTTTTCTGGGCCACGCCTCACTAGTGTCAATAGAGACGCACGACAGGTACAACAATCGCTCGACGGCGACTGTGTTGGAGGCCTTCGCCAGCCTTAGTTTCAAGAGGAGTCGGTGGGGCGAGTATTTCGTATTCACGAACAATGAGGCTCCGACCCTTCTGGAGGAGGCGGACGCCGATGTGGTGGATGCACTGCCGGAGTTGGCCGATCCAGAGCTAGCTGATGCCGATGAGCTTCCGGAGGAGCTTGCAGACGCCGATGCACTCTTGGGGGATGCGGACGTGGGCCCGATTCCAGAGGACGCCGCTGATCACATTGAACAGGTTGACGACAATCTCAATGTCGGCACCCTGCAGCTGCTTCTTGCAGCATGTGTTGGTTTTGGATTTGGCATCTCAGCTTGGCTGTTGTGTGGTCGCCTCAGAAGGGCGAACAGCCGGCGAGAGTAATGGTTATCGCAGGTTGTTGCGGGTTGCACCGTACTGGTCTCAATCAATCCATAGATACAAATACGTTAGGAGGTGCTCAAGCCGACGAGAGGCATAGCAGAAAGATGGCGGGCATTGAGCAGGATACTGTCTTTGAATATTTGAATTGTATAAATAACAGCGGTCTAGGCGGCTGTCGCCTACCTGAACGAGGCCCTGAGGGTCCAGAGGCAGCGAGAAACAACAAGCGTGCGCAGCAACTGAGAATCCTATGCCAATGACTTGTTGCTTCTGGGACTTTCTCAGTTTAGCACGGTCAAGGCCGGTGTGCGTTGCGCGCGGAAGTCTGTGCCTTTTGACAACCCTCGAGACGGGCGAGCAGACTGATGGCGAGCAGAAGTTTTTGAGGCCACTACGGTAACAGCTCTCTGGCAAGCAGGCAGCAGCTCCGGATTCTCCGCACGGCAACTGAGGGTTTGGGTTGAGGGTTTAGGGATTGACGTTGACCATCCTAATGGACAGCCTGACGCAAACGGCCAGCTGCTGCAGCTTCCTGTATCAGCGAGCACCTGCAAGTGGCGAACGGCGCAGCATTGGCAGTCGCCAACAACCAGCCTCAGAAGCACTGGATGGATGTTAATGGTTATTGTCCTGAGCTATGGGAACAGGTGTCCAACCCCTAATGCGGCTGCGCTCGTCGAGGTGTGGCCACGCGTGCCCTACCTGTAGAAACCCGATTGGTGCCAGGACCTGCTCACACGACTTGACCGCCTGCGCGGCCGGCGGTGATGTGACGTTGATCAGGTGCGATGCTGCTCCATCATCACATGGTTATAAGTGTGAGCATCACACACAGCCCCGTGGCAATCAACACCCTCGTCTCTCCGATCGTCGGCATAGTAGAGATCAGCAAGATTGGTACACATCTGTAACGGGTCTCGTATGACATCTGAACTGAGGGTGAGCTTGCAATGGTGCGTGTGTTTGGAACTTTGCGTTGAGCACTAAACACACCAAAGGACTTCAGCTCGCTATGGCCGAAATTCCCCAAAATTCAAACCCAGCTGCTGTCAAGTTGTAAACGCGTCGATCAGGGTTGGCAGTAACCGGATGTTAGGTCCGGTTGAGGTTGGCGGTTGACCCAACCGGGTTTGCCAACCGGATTTTGCCGGTTACCTCGCCCTTTCTCCCAAAATCCTTCCGATATGGACGTTTCTCGCCTCGCTGAACGTTTCTGTCTGTGTTTCGAGCCTCTCGGAGCCGTTTTGCAGGTTACCAAAGCTCGTGCGAATCGGCACTGATTGGCGTGCACCTGACAACCCTGGACTCCCAGATGGGCTGCAAGGTGCAGCTGGTGATGCGCAGCCGTCCAAGGAATGCTGCACATTATTTTCGGAAGTGTTAAGGCTATGAAGTGGCACAGAAAGCCGATTTCTGCGCCACTCCCCCCAGCCGCCGCCATATCCCCTGGCGGCAGCTAGAATCCGCTCGGCTTAGAATGGGAAACGGTAGCCAACCGCAAATCAACCGGATTTCAGGCCCCGGTTGGAGGTTGGCAACCCCGGTTACCCGGTTAGGACCAACCCCGGTTACCGGTTGGTTGCCAACCCTGGCGTCGATACACAGCACACGAGAGGTACTGTATGTGCGTGCACAGTGTGCATCCATCCCTGTAAAAAGTTCAAAGGTGGGAGCTACGGCGCGCTCTGTTCCTCCAGCAGGCGGCACAGCATATGCAGCTTGTGTCAATTGTCACCACTTCCTACTGTTGCGTTCTCCTCGCTGGCTAAAGAGATCGACGGATGGAGCCATTATCGTTTGGCTTAAAATGTGCTACGAAGAAAGCAATGGGTGTGCTGCAACATCAGTAAGATGCCATATAACTTTTGCCCCGAGGCGGGGCCTCAGTGTTTCCCACTGACGCTTAAAACCCCTGGCGTTCCAGCCCTCTCAGCCTGCCGTGTCGCTGCACCTCCTGACAGAACTTGCGCTCGTGCTGTCTCATGGTAGCTTTTGGGTGTGCGCTGCCGCGCATGGCTGCCTATCCTGCACCGAAAGAGGCTCTCCCATAGATCTCGCTGCCTGAGCCGCTCTGTGCTGTTATCGGCTTTCGTAAGCATTCCACACGTTCGGACCGCCGCTTAAGGCAGAGTGCGCTTGACGAGCTGGCGGGCGGCAGATAAATAAATGAAAGGACCTCAAGAGGAGTAATTCCGTAGGTCCGCCGCTCATATCTCCCTCCACACGTTTTGGCGCCTTGGTGCAGGGTGGTGCGATTATGCAATCGCCTGACATAAAAATAGTTGTTGAATAACATTGTAATTGCTTGGAGCTGCGATAGAATGTTTCACCCCCTAAATCACCCCCCTTTCTGTCGAAAACAATCGGAAAAATCTCAGCTCGAGGAGCTCGTTCGATTGGTGGCAGTCAGATCATGCATTGACCAATTAGGAAATTGGTCAGATATTGGCCGAGGGCCCATTTAATTTGCAGGGTTTGCAGCGACCAAGTCGGCCTAATTGTGCCTGCAGCAGCAGGCCCAACTCAGCGCCAGAACAGACAGGAATCGCTCAGATAGCTCTGAACACTGATCATGAGCTGCCATGGATCGTTATACAACGTTTTCGATGCGTCTCTATTGGCGAGGGATTTGAAAGGCGTGAAATATTTATCGCATGTGATTGACGTGATTAAATGCAACAATCACATGTGATTGATGTGAAAAATGCGACGGTCGCCAGCTCACCACAGGCAGGCTGTGATTAAGATATCGTTAGTGGGTTATTGGCACGTGTTATGATTCATGGGTTAAGTGTTCGTACCACCCTGGCTTGGCGGCAGTGTGCGTGTCAATAAACATTCGAGGGCGGTCAGCCCTGCAGATTGGCAGAACTAATCTGCCATAATATGGCAAATTAGATCACATAACGCAAACGTTTGCCGTTTAGGGTGGCATTCAGCTCCTCTCGTCGAGCTGGACTGGTCAACAGCTCGAATTTTTCAGGGTTTTGTGACAGAGGTTCACACCACGACAATGGCACTGAAGTGGCGCCACCAGTGGTGAGCACAAGTGCCCTGAAACACATCCTTAGGCCATTCGCGCCTCATGGCAGAGAAAGAACGATTCCAACTGCGTTTTAGAACTCGCTGCCGCAGCAAAACCTGACAAGTTTCTTCGATCACACGCTCGGAATTCTGCGACATGCCCAAATTGATGCCGCTGATTCTGCTAGGAAGACATCGTGGGGCACAGCTACTGACACCTGCTACGCCAAGGAACCTGTCCTCGGCTGGCAGACCGGTGCACCATCTGCAGCACAGTAGGCGCCGCCATCTGCTGGCTGCTCGCTGCTGCCCTCACAAGCGCTCTGTTATGTCTGCTGCTTCTGTGAGTTCCTGCTAGCTGCGAGCAGCCTGCACAGTTTCCACGCCCCCCCACCCTTGGGTGATGCAGATGCTGCTGCTGCCAGCACAGCAGTGCGCACTGCCTGTGCACACCGCGGCACTCGTGCAAGATGTGCTGCCTCAAGTTTGCAGAGCGAGCTTTTGACAACCTCGGAGGTCGATAGCAGCAAGGTGCGTAGCGACGACCGTTCGAACCAAGCGTGTCATCATCGTCTTAAACGTGCACCCAGTACGGGTTACGGCACCACGCCTTGTGCTCTGCGCATAAGGGTTCGTCCCCAACTTCGATGTCAGAGTCGGACACTGGCAGACTTCGTCGTCATCTTGCACCCTAGAAGCACCAATGCGGTCGTATGGCGCTCAAACGAGTGTTCAAATGTGTGCGGTGTGACAAGCTGCACCGAGAGACCAGGGCTGCTTACGTAACAATGATAGTTATGTAATCATCAATCCTGCCCGTGGCAGAAGCTGCTCTGTCGGGGTGCGGGGGTGGGCTTGTGGCAGAAAGTAATATTGCCAGGTGGCAGATTAGGCCATGGCAGATTAACTCTTTATCGACATGCTTGGCGGTTGTTCGGCGTTCTCAGTCAAGCGCGTGAATGTTGCTAAGGACGAACGACGTCTTGTGCAGCGGGCTGCGTGGGATTAGTAGCCTGCCATTTCAGGACCGACCCTCCGGCGATGAACGACTTCAGTGTGGGTGGCACAGATCGGCCATATTCACCTTCGTCAGCTGTCCAACCGGTCGCTGATCGCTCGATGTCGCGTCCTTCTAGTTCTTGGTGAGCCTTGCGTGAGCTGATTCCGAGCCTTTGAGTCACCCAAGTCTTCGCTATCCAAACTTTGGTATTGGGGTTCGCTCGCTGGATCGGTCACTGTTATCTCACCCCTGCGTGTGACGGTCCGCGACGGTCCATAGTGTGTGCTGGAGCTACGGTCTGTGCAGCTCGGTTGCTTGTCCACCCGGTGGCATATGCGGTAGTCGCTGTGTTCGGAAGTGGCACGAGAGACTTGTAATTACTGCATCATGTCATCCATGCAATGTCTGCAATACATCTGCAGGCTCGAGCCGCCATCAAGGGCCAGAACGCTTGTGGCTGTCGCGGTGATACTGCTGATCGTGGGTGGCACGGCCCATTTGGGCCATGTGCACAGTGCAGTTCATGAAAAGAGCGTCAGCTTGCCACAAGGCCAGGGGTCCACAGGTGCGGATTTCTGCCGGCCACAGTTGCTGGCCCCTCAAAATTTTCTCTTTAGCTGCTGCCAACCATATATCGATCGTGCAGCCGAGCAAACCCTAAGCCCGCCTGGAGGGACAACGATGGCCGCTGCACACAACATAGAAGCCACTGCTTCCGGCATGTTTGATCGCTTCCGGGGGGCTGAGGAGCGTGTGGCCCGCATGCGAGCATACGGACGAAAAAAGGTGCGCCGCTGTCGCTAGCGCACCCTCTGCATCCTGCCCTCCCTTCCTATTCATGTGCTTCCAAAACCTAGCCACACGTGTCGCTCCAGTCTCTGCCGCACTCATATCCCACCAGCAAAATGGTGCAGCGGCTGACTGTGTGCAGCATTTGCTAGCTGTCGTCCTCGAGGTTCGCATCTGGTCAACAATCTTGTATCGCAGGTATTCACGATGACAAACTGTCCAGCGGACCGGGGCATTGGGCATCGGCCGAGAAACCAGGGTGCACCATTCTATGTTGGCAATATCTGCGAGCCGTGGATGGCACGCTATGCCATCGTCATGCTGGACCAGCTACTCGACACCGGTGAGCAAGGGAGTTTGAGAAGGTCTTCAGTAGCCTTTCTTCTGTCATCACGATGGCATGATGCCGAAGCAGCTGCTGACAAACGAGGAGTGATATGTTGTGGAGAGGCCCTTTACGAGAGTTGCCGAGGATTCTGCGGCTCTACCCTGTGCTCAACAACCATCATGTTCATAGCCCAGCTTCTTCTCAATGTCGAAAGTCAGGGGTCTTGCAATTGCTCACCTGACTGCCTCGCAGTGCATGCCATGGCAGAAGAAACCTCATGTCCAGGGTCGGGCCTAGAAGCATCTTCTCCCGCTAGCGGGCAGTGAATTGTGTAACGTGACCTTCTAGTCTGTATATCGATTTGCCTGCAAGCCTTGGTTAGCCGTGCAGTTTGCCGCATTGCTCATGGTGAGGGTGCATGCGCCCGCCACCTGCAGGTCATGATGCGCGCATCCATTAAGGTCTAATTTCATATTGCCCCTGTGCCCTGCAGGCATGGAGGCACTGGAGTGGGGTTCCGGCTCCTCGTCTCAATGGAACCTGGTGCGCGTTGGGCGGCTGACCTCCATCGAGCATGACGGTGGCTGGGTCCCGCAGGTAAGGCTCTGTCACACACGCAGCTGCAATCAGACCCTAGTCAGAGCAGATATGATGCAGGATCACAAAACATTTTGGCTGTTGCGACGCTGCGCTGCTCGAGCATCTTGCTAGCTGTGCTGATGACGCCCTCCTCTCCTGCCTGCATCAGCATGCTCGGCAGTTGCTGCCTGACCAAGTGCAGTACAAGACAGGCATCGGATGGCTCGGATGCCGCCACAATACCCTTCTCGCTGTGTTGACCTGACCTCCCCTTGAGTTTCGACCATTCCTGCGTTTGGACATTGCGCTGCGTCTCTCAGCACTGTTGCTTTCGCAGGTGAAAGCGTCGCTGGAGAGCATGTTTGGGGCCGACTACCTGGAGCAGCATTGGGTGTCGCATACGGTGCCGCGGGGTTCGCCATCGGGGGCCGGCGATCAGTTCAACGATCCCAGCAGCTTTGGGTAACCAATCGGGCCACTAGGGGGCATTGCTGCGGCCTGACGTCTCTTCACTGCTGCCTGACAGCGTGCACAGAGGGCACATGGTGGACCCGGGTGGGGAGATGCGCCGCAGTGTGGCAGCAAAGGATATAGCTATAGAGTGCTATACTACTGTCACTTTTGGACGGCATGCAGGCTGGTTCGTCAGGCAACGGTGCACATTACCAGCGTAATATTTGCAACACGAACATGCCGCCTTGCGACGCTCTCTGCAGTCAGATACACTGGTCATCTCTCTTCTGCAATGCCCCAATGTTGAAGTGGGTGAAGCTATTGCGTTCCAACTGAAGACAATCGCTCCTGACCTGGGTCTCATGTCAGGCATACAGGGACAAGGCGGCGTCCAGCCCCAACTCTACTGGTTCAGGGCTCGTCTGGCACCTTACGACGGACAACGATCTGCGTGTCTTCAAGGAAACCAGGCTGAGGGTTTTGAACATGCCTGTTTGCAGGGAGTATGTAGCAGCCAGTTTCCTGCCGGATCAGAAGGGGGTCTTTGACTACATTGTCGTGGACGGCCGCTCGCGCGTCGCATGTGTAAAGCGCGCCCTACCACTGCTCAAGCCCGAGGTACATCGCTGTGCTGCGGCAGCATGCAATGCAAGGGGAGCCCGCAGCTGTGACAACAATTATCTGGTGCTCTGATCGTCACGCTGGCATGTGCCAGGCGCTGCCAAATGCAGCTTGCCAAGGCAGCAATGCTAACAGTTGAAACGGCTGCTCCTATTACAGGGGGGCATTCTCGTGCTGGACAACTCAGGTGCCTCTGGTGTACCACCACGCATTTGCATGGCATCGGCCTGCTCAGATACTGTTGGCATTGTAACATTGTCGCAAGAACGCAAGCATGCGCGCCCTGAAGGAGTAAGACTGCTTTGCCCGACCGCCGGGTTGTGCAGAACGCAAACGCTACCACGAGGCTTTTGAGGTGGTGCCGAGCCACTGGCTGCGGTTTGACGACTCCATGCCGACTGGGGGTGACTGCTCCTCCATGCATTGCTTTCCCACTCTAAACCCCCTGTGCACAACATGGCAGCTGCAGCTCATGTCATGCGATTGCACAGAATGCCAGCCCATCGTATAACGATAAGCTGCGCTGCATGCTCGAAAACTTCACAAGGAGCCTGGTGCATGCTATGCAGCAGCACCTGCCGTACTGTGCACCTACAGATGCAAAGGACGGAGCCCGGCTGTATTCTGAGCAATCGACTTCAAGTTGTTTAGCCTCTGCCTGGCTTCGTATGCAGAGCGGACAACTATCTGGGTATCGTGCATGAAAGGTGCCTGTGGCGCGGCAGCACAGTAAAGCTCCCAAACAGACGTGCCTGGACAGTCGGTCCAGATCATCAAGGCTTGGCCTCGTCTCTCCCACGTGTTGACAACCAGCCGACTAGCCCTCCGAGATTCAGGGGACGGCTGTAATGTGCATGTGGCCTGAAGCAATGTTGTAAGAGGTTGTAGTGAGGCACAAGAGGGCTCGTGATCAAACCCTAGTCTCAAAACTTGGCTACCCTCGCTGTGCCTGCAGTGATCGCTCTCTGACGGCTTGTCTGAACTTTGCGTGTGGCATGGCGATCAATACGAAGTGTACTAGGTAGGTGCTTGGCCCATCATCACCTTGGCTCAGCGCTGTGTTGTTTGCTTCGTGACAAACCGTAATCATGGGCATGTAATCGTGCGGCGCACGGCAAGCTGAAAGGCATCAAGACATGTTGGAACGTGCGTTCTCGTCGCGCAGCGAGGCTGGAATATCACTCTCGGCTTTTCCGCAGCCTCTCTTCACTTCTTCCGCTGCCTTGCACAGCAAATCGCCATTGGTGCGTGGAGCCTGTGGCAGGCTTTGACAGTCTTTGCGCACCAATGGCGCAAAGCCTGTGACAATGCTGTGGTCATCCTCTGAACGTCTCAAGAGGACGAGGGCTCGTGCATTGCCTCATAAACACGTTCCACACTGGCTTGACCCTACACTTGTCAGCACGCGTCATTGCACTGCCGCCTCACTCAGTGTCGGACTCTGGGAGTTGGCCAGCACATCCATATGCTCACCGTTCTTATCGAGAAACCATTCCTTTGCATCTACCTGCTGCGAGGCACGCTGCGGCAGAGGCTGCAATGGGAATTTTGGAGTTTGGCGCCCCCAGCAACGCGAGACCTTCGCGGTGCCGCTGTGCATGTTCGCTTGCATGATCTGCCTGCTCGTGCAAGCAGGCCTCGTACTTCTCAGGTGGGACCTTCTTGGCTCAAACCTATAGCATGATAACTTGCGGCACAAACACTCAATCTCAATGCGTCTGGACAGGATTTTTTAATAATAAGCGAGCGCACAGCAAAGGCAGCAGCCAGCAGCCTGATCGCAGAAGGATGACACGGTATATCCTTATCCTATATCCTAGGTATATTGAGGAGAGATATCTTCACAACCCAATGAATACTGCGGCTGTTCGTGGATGTTCTGTCCTGTCCGGGTGTTACTGCTATCTATGTATATAAACGAATGCTTATAAATATGAACATAAACGAATGTTTATATCTAATTTATCGCAAAACGAAAAAAAGGTGCCGAATAAGGAGTTGGACGAGGGATGGTGGCATCAGGGATTACAACTACAGTGAGCTGTGATATGATACGATTCCGAACAGCTAACCAGCTGCCTAACACGTTAGCAGGGGGTAACACGTAACAGGGCTGCTGATAAAGCGAGTCCTCCTCTCAGTCCATCGAACAACGGCATCTGCCAGAGGTCCTACTCGTCGACCACGTCTAGACCAGCAGCTTGCTTGGCCAATCCATGGAGAGACAATCCGGTGTTGTGCAGCAATGCTGTGCAATGAGTCGCACCTACTCAGAGGACGAGGAGGCTGTGCACCCACCTGAGCTATCGGACCGGAATGAAGATTTCGAAGCGCTCCCTCAACGTCTTGCGCCCCTGCTCGTCCGTCATCGTCCGCGTTTTGAGACGCCCTGGATGTGCAGGTGTCCAACGCGCCCTCCCATCGCCACCGCTGCTGCTCCGGCTGAGCAAGACAAACCCAGCCTTTCCGAGACAGCATTGCTGCCCCTGATACCGATAGTCAGGCTCCAAGCGGTCGATGGCAAGTTCGGTGCATTGATTTGCAGCAACAAGGGTGTAGCCCGGCGGGGAGGCATGAGAGCGGAGGACAGAGAACTGCAGCTGTCTGACAGTCTGCCGACCCTTATGTCAAGGCGGTGGAACTGTTTAGAATCGAACCCTCTGGAAGCAATACTGTGTGTCACTCCGTCGTCGAGCATGGTTAGGACACACTTCCAATTCGCGGAAAAAGCCACAATTCTTTCCACACCAACAACCTGTGACGAAGCAAAATTCTGCCACCTCACCATGTGAACTGAACACTTTCTCCTTGCAAGCAGAAGAGGTTGAAGGACATTCGTGAGGGCGGCTTCTGACGTTTGACCAAGAGCGTGAAAGTCTCCTGCTTTGAGCCCAGACCCTGAGATCCGCATCCAGGCAACGCTCGGCAGGACCAATACACATAGCAGTTCTGAAGTTCTGGTCAGGTAGGGCAATTTTATACCGTGTGATGACTTCTCTTTGGCAGCAATGAACATCTTGCTGTTTCTGTTCCGCAATATACACGACAGCACAAACAGTGAATGGGGTGGTTGTCACACAAAGAAACGATTCCTTGTGCTGCCAAAGCCTAAGGGCATATGCCGCCCATGATCGCTTGGGTCATCAGGGAAGAGAGCGTGAGGGTTTTCGTTGCCCCTTTCTTGAACCCATTGGAGCCCCAATGCAAATAGTCTCCTGCGAATCACACAGGAAAAATGTTATCAACGGCATGGGTGTGCGCAAATAACTTGCAATGATCCGCCAGCGCTCACCTGTGAAGGACTTGACATCTGCTCCCATGGGCAAAAAATTGTGCATCACGGCGAAGAGGTCAACAAACGGGATGCCCTCTGCATTGCAGTATGCTTGCGCAAGGCGATCCAGCCCCATGGCCAAAACATGTGCCTTATATTGAGGCCTAAAAGCCTTCGTGCCAACCCAAACAACGGACGAGTTCAATGCACTCAGGCGTGCTGCGAGCACTTGCATTGGAGCTTCGAAGCTCGCATACACGGGCTCGGGTCCCCACACATCATGAAAGCCGCTGTTGATGACGACAACATCAGGGTTAGGACACGAGAGATCTTCCCCGAGAAGACATCTCAGCTCTGATTGAAACTCCTGCTGCTGGAATGTGCCTATTCCCTCTAGCTGGCCTCCGACCTTGTGGGCGCCAGTGAAGCGGTGCTCAATCGTTATGTTAAATCGCGGCGCCGTCAAGGTGAAGTGTCTGTACGGATGGTTGCGGGGGGCATCGCTTGCGTGTCGCATCCGGGTGTTGATGTAGCCATTGTGGTCAGGCTCGTCGCTCTCCAGAGCAGGCTCCGGCAACAGCACATCTTTCAGGTTGTGCACAGCGCGATTGATGTAAGCTGCAATCTTGGTTGTGTTGCTGCCAGCTCCGCTGATGAGCATCTGCATGTCGATGCCGACTTCGGACATAGTCGAGTCTCCGAGAAGAACAACTCGCTTGTTCTGCAAGCACTGCCGTGCGCGGTCCGCGTCAAAAAGCCGCATGTTGCAGACGATAGACTTTCGCACGTTGCCATCAAGGTCAGGTATCGTTCGAATGTCGAGATCACCGCACACGTCAGGCAAGCACCGCCTCTCTCTGTCATCCCAACGGACAACGCTGTTTGGAGGGGTGTGGCAGTGGGGATCTGAGTCGCTTGCTTCCCAGCTGAGACGGGGTTTCCAGGACGTTGCATACAACACCGTTATTGCGCACAGGCTCAAGACGACGGCGGACTGCACGGCTGGCCCACGTATCATAGTGTTTGTGGCAATTTTGCCGCTGCCGGGCTGGAGGATACAGAAACCCTCGGGGTGATAGATCATAGATGTAGTCGCCTGAGACTGATGTAGCTAATCATACCTGTATTTAGTTGCATTTGAGCTTAGTCACAACTACCCGTCGTTCCGACGGGGACTAAATATGCGATTGGGAACCGTCTGATCTCTGATGAGGAGCGCAAAGCACTCAATGAAACAACAACCTGCGGGTAAACGCATACGGCTGGGCGTATGTGATCATATAGCTTTAAACGGCGGCAGCTGTCCGGCCACCATCAGTTTCCATGATATTACATGGCCCGCTTTGCTGGACATCCGGCAGCCGGCAGCTGGCGCAATGCGGCTGGCAGAGATGGCAGTGCTTCTCCAGTGAGTGTGGGACCATGCTGGTGACCATGTTTCTCGGCCTGTGCTCGTCAAAGGGTTGCCGTCCTGCGCTTTAGGCTGCACTTTCACAATCGCAGCCACTGCTGCGTCGCACACATGCCACCCCGATAGATGCGCTGTACCATGGCGGCCATGTACATCCGCTGAGCTGTGGCACGGCAGACAGCCTCAGGCTGCATCTGCAGCAGGCTCACGTTGCCTGCCCACAGCGCCCACGGTCTTGCAGCTCTGCCGTCACCAGAAAGGCATGTCACTCCCCCCGGTATGAAATCGCCTCGACGCTACGTCAAGAGGTCACCTTAAGATTGCCTTGCTGCTGCCAGCTTGCGCTTCTCGCCCGTGCGCAGGCTGCTCACGGTTGCTGCAGAGGTCTGCGCATCGACTTTCTGCCGGCAACATGCAGAGGGCAAGTGCATACGGTCGCCTTCGTCTCCCCGCCATTCACGGCTGTGCGTACCTAAGTGGAAACTTTCAGTCTGCACGCAAGTGTCAGTCGGGACTGCAACTCTAACGCCTCTTCGTCCGCCCGCCGCTGTAATGAGGTCATGTCGTTCTGCAACGGTCTCAGAGTCACAGTGATGTGAGGGCTGCCTGCAAAGCTGGCATGCCCCACAATGAAAGTCGTCACTTGAATACCTCATATTTCCAGCAAAGACCGGCAAACTGCGGCGTTGGGGTCAGCAGACATGCAAGGTGCCCTCGCGCAGGACGCCGCAGCCCGACATTATACAGCATCTGAGGTGGCCGCCGCCCGCATGTGGCTCCTCAGCGCGACAGATTCGGCCTAAATCCGCACTTTTGTGAATTAGACGAGCATTTCGATAGTAGAAGCGCACCTCACTCAAAAAAATAGGGTTGAGAGTCACCCCTTACTCAGCCTGCTAGGGTTGGCAGCCAACCGGTGACCGGGGCCGGAAATCCGGTGACCTCGCGGTTACCTGCCGTTCCCCATTCTAAGCTAGGTGGGTTCTAGCTGCCGCCAGGGGGTATGGCGGCGGCTGGGCGGAGCGGCGCAGGGATTCGGCTGACTTTGTGCCTGCACAGCGTCAACGCTTCCCAAACAATGTGCACTACCCCCCAAACGGTTTCACACCACCAGCTGCACCTTGTTGTCCATCTAAGGGTCCAGTACTGTCAGGTGCACGCCTTTCAACGCCAGTTCGCACGAGAAGTTTGGCTAAATGCAAATCAGCCAGAGAGGCTCGAAAATCAGACAGGAATGATCAGCGAGGTGAGACAATTCCATTTCCGAAGAGGTTTACCAAAAAGGGCGAGGTAACCGGCGGAATCTGGTTAAATAATCGGGGTAATCGTACCCAACCGGTAAACGTCACCGGTTCCAACATCCGGCAACTGCCAACCTTACGCAGAACGATCTACGGCGGCCCCAGCCGGTAGACGTAACCGGTAACCGTAACGCGGGTTTGGCTGTCAGGGGAATTTTGTTTCACGATATTCCCCCTCAGGCTCTACATCTCTGTTAGGCCATGTTCACGCTAACGAAATTGCCTCACTCAAGCGCACCTCACTAAGGAATTTCAGGGTTTAGATGCGTCACCACACTCAAGCCACCTAAAGCCCCCGAGATCCTAAGTGAGGGTCGACCCTCACTCAGATCTTGAGTGAGGCGCCTGAGTGAGGCTCGCGCGCGGGTCGCGGCGACGCCGGGGCAGCCCAGCAGCGAGCGCGGGAGTGTCTTATCTCCTCCCTTTGAGGGCTTATGAGTCAGCCCTCACTCAAGCGAGCGCTGAGTGAGGCTTGAGTGAGGCTAGTGTGAACACGGCCCTACAAACGCTGTTCCAGCTTGTTTGCTGCACGCCGAGTTCGGAAGCTGCAGGCTGTAAGCCGTTGCAAGATCACATGTGGAAGTCCGAGAAGCAGTCAGCTGCCTGCATCGTGACCCTCGTGGCGTTGGTAGCGGGGCTTTCGGCGCTGCTAGTCATTCAGGTCCCGCACACAAGGCAGTGCCTGCAGTCAGCGCGACAAGACAACAGCACACGACGCACCACCGGCCTCGCCAGTTTGCCGGGGGCCACAGCCGTCGACGAGGCCGCGCGGCAGGAATATCAGACGTTTCTGCTGGAGGATGCCAAGCGGTTTCAGACGAGACCGACAAAGTGGGCAGGTAGTCCAGCAACCCACCCGAGCAGCTGGTGGCGTCTCAGCGTGTTGCCGCAGCCTGTGCCGTGTGCGGACAAGGATCACGTGACAATGCATGCCAGATGCCCCTGCCCGGTTCTGACCCATCAGAACGTTTGTGCCCTGATCATTATAAGCAATTAGCGGCCATCACCCATGGCGTTGGCTTGCAATACCCATATCTGCCGTGCAGTGCCGTGATCGCAAAGGAGACATATGCCTGTGCGCAGGATATACAGGCCCCTGGATCGAGAACGCCTTTTTTGAGCACTGGCAGGCAGCGCAGGCCGGAAATACCGACCTTGGCGAGCGACTGTACCTGCCCGTCATGTTCTTCGACTGCGCTTTCTACTGCAACGCCGAGCGCAAAGCCGACATGGAAACGTACCTCGGCGGCCTGCGGCGGGAGTACCGGTATTTTATGGTACTGCAGATCGCTAAGGGCGTGGTAAATCCACATTTGCCCATAACAGTGCCACCTGGGTTAGACCTTATGGTGTTTGCCAGCGGTTCAACAAGCCGCGGCGTGCGCTCGGTGCCACTTCCATTACTGAAGGAGGTGAGGCCCGCAATAGTGTTGCATGATCAGCAACCAAACGAGTTCTCTTGAACAGACAACATGCCGCCGAATGATGCCGCAAATTCAAAGTCTTCGCAAGGTCTAAAGGTCTAAACATCTATGAAGCTTGACAGCTTTCTCAAACCTGACATCTAGTATGGCATCAAACCAGTTGCCGGCGTGTAGTCGAGCACTCGCTTTGCCGCCAGACTCTCATCGGGTTCGCTGAGGCAAATTCTTGCGCCGGCGGGCCCAGTCGGATTTCCTGTCCGAGCAGCATTTCAAGTGCACGGCACAGTTGCGATTGCTGCCAAGATTTAGCAAACCGGTTACTGTTGCTGCAGATCCTGGCGCCGAAAGGCTTGACGAAGGACATCAACGTCAGCTTCTATGGCGGGCTGACCACGCACAGGGTACGCAGCGAGATGCTCGCCCAGCTGGCGCCACACGGCGCCCTGTTCGGAAAAGCTGACAACGCTGAGACAGCGCGTATCATTGAGCGCTCCAACTTCACACTAGCCCCTCGTGGGTTCGGCTCCACCTCTTGGCGCCTCTATGAGGCGCTGCAGCTAGGCTCGGCCCCCGTTTACATCTGGGACTACGACCCGGTGCTACCCTTTCAGGTGTGGCCTTCATTACTCAACCAGCAGTTTGCTTTGTGTCTAGGTGCCAAGCTGTGTAAAAGAGTAGCTGCAGCAATTGGCATGTAGAGCTGTCGGAAGTGCATGAGCGAGCGTGGACATCTATGCAGTGCGTGACCTCGACTTCAACTTCACTGCATGTAGGAGCTGCTCGACTGGAACGAGTTGGCCATCATTGTCCACCGCAAGGAGATGGCATCTATTCCGCAACGTATGCAAGACTTTGACTTGTCCCGGGCGCAAACGCTTATGACGCAATACAGGCACATGTGGACATACAATTTCACCTGCGAGTACATAGTTGACCGTCTGCAAAATGAACGCTTTTTCCCAGTGCCCGTCTCCACACGCGCCGACATCCTCGGCAGAGCCTGATAGCTCGTCTGTTTTTGCTTTTGTTTCGAAGAAGCAACAAAAAGGAACCTATTCATGTGGTTGCCTCATCGAGGCTGTGGCAACGGATTGAGACCACGTCATCTTTAGAAATAATGACACCTTATGTCGGCAAACGTTCGTCAAGAGACGAGTCGTGAATTCATGATGTTGAATCTTGGCTAACCGACAAACCACCCTTCATATTCGCTCCTTAAATCCGTCAGGTCCCTATCACCGTCATGCTGCCAATCACATGTGCATCGCCCTGAGCCATGAGGCCCCATTGCACGCGGAGGGTCACGACAATGCGCTACTCAGCTGCATCGCCTCTCGGCCCGTTTCCCTCTGGAGCGGGTTTGAGGGGTTCTGGCGACCCGGTCTGGTGCCCCCCATCTACGGACTGCTGGTGACCTCACCTGACCGTGGTCGCCTGGTCCCTGGTACTACACATATAGGTTGGAACAGCTACCTACTGCAATACTTGCGTGCCGCTTTCCAGCCTGCTCTTTAGTCAGCCACCGCCTGCAACTGCCTCAACCGTACCGCCCTACCCGAGGATGCTCCGGCTGTACTTGTTACAAATATTATTACTTATTTAAAGGGGCCCTTCAGGTGCACGAGAGTCAACTCGTTGTACCCCTCGCCTGTTGACAGCGTTCTCCTCCAGCCGCCAGAGAGAGAGAAATGTTTACACCTTTCCACCCTCACTCAGGCTGATTAGGGTTTAAGCAGAACATACAGCTGATGATCTTGTCCACACTTGTTTCATTCGCGACGGCGGTGTGGCCAGAGCCCGGCGCAGAGGTATCTGCGTTGCAGCGACGGCGGCAGAGCAATGTTGCGCCCTCTTCAGCAACTTTGGTTTTCGAGCTGGTTTTTGCGGTTCTTGACAATTTGCACGCCCATGCTGCAGCAGGCCGACCTACTGACGCCGCCCTCTGCCGCCACTGACCTTGAGGCAAATCGTTCCGGCTGCCAGTGAACGCTGGATGCCAGAGAGGGCCGTCAGCGGGTAGGTGAGCATGCTAACAGACAATTCGATCTGGGTCGACAGTGTTGTTGATGCCGCGGCCGCCGCTCACCTGGTGGCAGCTCGATCAGAGTGCCAGTTAAATGCTGGCTCCCAGAGAGCGCCCCTGTCAGCGGGTAGGTGAACAAGGCTTCAGACAACGACACCTTGTCATTGGCCATCCCTTTGGTACGTGTCATCCTCGCCAAGGTTTGGTTTGGCACTCCGGCGTTGGGGTTAGGTTATGCTGTCCCTCGCCACGAGTGCTGCCGGCAGATACTGGGATTTCCTCGCCACGGCGTTTGTATGACTCAAGGCGCGGGGTTCAGGTTATGCTGTCCGCCACGAGTGCTGCCGGCAGGACCATGTGACAGAACGGGCCTTGCAGTGCTGACGTGGCCTCGATCTTTCTTTCTGGAGGTACTGGAAGTAGATTCTGAGTTCCGACGTGCTACGTTCCGAGAGTCGCGACTGGAGGATTGCTTACAAGTTGGAGTGGAGAGTTTGCAAACGAGGAATGTTGGTAAACTTCTCAAGGTTGCTGGGAACTTCGAGGACACTACCCGGTTGGCTCAACCGGCAACCTTGATCGGACCTAACATCCGGTTGCAACAGTGTGCGTGTCAATAAACATTCGAGGGCGGTCAGCCTGGCCATTGGCAGAACTACTCTGCATACTAGTATACGAATGTATACAATATCGCAAATTCGATGAGGGGGCAGAAGTAGGTCGGGGGATGGTGGTCCGTCGAATGTTTACAGTCACTGGCTGTCAAGGAACATGTCCAAGCTGTCAACCTCAACCCCGTCCTCATCTACAGCGTCAACCAGCTCATCGTCCGACCAGATGTTCGCTGCTGCGGCTGCCACTGGCTACACCGGCCGCTGCTGCTGAGCCCCTAACTCGGCCGCGGCTGCTCAGCGGCCCGGAGGTTCCGGGCCGCGAACAGCGCCTCCCGCAGGCCGCCCGACCACTGCAGGTCCTGGGGGGCCAGGCGGTCCTCCAGTGCAGGGGTGAGCTGCAGGAACAGCTTCCTGACCTGTTGCACCGTGCAACTGCTCGACCCCCTGACTGATCAGCTCCCACTTGCCTGTGCCACGGGCGGGGATGTACGCCTGGATGCTCCCCTGCACGGCCGCCCATCTCCAGCGCCACCACTCCGCTCAGGCAATACATCGCCACCCAGGCTTTCACGCGGCCGAGCCATCCCGTCTGAACGTTGCCCGACCTGACGCCCACAGTCAGGCTCCATTCCGTCGGAGGAAGTTCTGGTCACCAAATCACGTAGCGCGACGCACGAGTCGGCATGGCTGCAAGCGGCGTGCACTGCAAAACTGCCAACGCACAACGCGCCCCAAAAAAAATTCGGGGACCAGAACATTCCAGAACTCGGCCACCACTCCCCCGAGTGGCTTTACTCCCCCTTTTTTCTTCACTTCAGCAAAAGCTACAATTTGGCCAATCCAGGCTGAGGCAGGGGTGGTCACTGATGCCGCAGGTGCCCGCAAGACTACAGTCACCTGAGAATACGGTGTGCGCCACACGCAACAACAGGGGTCAACTGCAACATGACGGATGCACGGTCTAACTGGCCGATGATGCAATTCAGCCTCTTGCTATCCATGATTATGATTGTCCGACCATTGGTTGCTTGCCCCAACTGGCATCAGCCTGCTGCAGGTTGATCCTGACACTGAGCAGGTGACACTAAAAGCCGGCCTATTGCACTACGAGGCGCAGCACTATTGCAGCGTAATGAGAGTTGGCCGCAGCCGGCAATGGCGTGCCCACTCTGCAAATTGACGGGTTGGCAGAGGGCTGTGCCAGGCGCCCTTACATTGCAGAAGCCGGCAACAGCGCCGCCACTGTCGGTCCCGCCGGGAGACACCTTCGAATGTCAACATCTAACAAACCACCGTCACCGCACCTTTGCCGCAGCAGCAGATGTGGTTCAAGTCAGGTCGGTGTCTTTGTGCCCATTGCCGCCGCCGCCACCATCCATTGCTGCCGCTGTTGCTATTGCCACAGATGGCATCAGGGAGGTACGCATCTGCATTGCGACCGCCAGATGCTTTGCCAATGAAATAAAATGCTTCAAAACGGTGTCCATCAGGAGCCCCTGACATTTCATCAGGGGGGGTGGGKGGGACTTTGTGTTTGTCTTGGCTTGGCCTTCCGCGGGACCGGTTTCAAGAAGGCAAATGCACCTGTCTGGAAGACTGAGCCAGACGCTTCCGGGATCATATCCAGCAGCCTCGGCGCAAGTCAAGCGTTCGCTCGTGCGCCTGTCTACACGATACATAGAAGCGTGCCGGTGGCTAAGATAGCTATTGCAAACAGAAGTGGGTGTTGCGGCCAGTTGTGCGGTATTTTCTCTGAGGCTCTCAGGGTTCAGCCACCTTCTGGAGGCCCCCACATTCGCTTGCGAATGCCACTTATTATACCGGCCCTGACGCGCCCTAAGGACGGCATACGTTCTGTCATTCATTCAGTTCATTCATGCGTTCAGCACACGCGCACAAGGCAAATCAGCCATCATGCACAACGCGACAAACAGCAGACTAGCTTCGCATAAGTACCGCATCTGGCTGGCAGCAATTCCAGCAACCGTTTTGCTTGCTATCGCTCTGACGCTATTACCACGGTGGAGCAACTCATCCTGGACGGTGGCTTTGTCGCAACCAGCCTCACATTGGCACGGTTCCGGAAGTGTGGTCGGACCACACACGTCAACGCAGCAGAATGAGACTTGGCCAGTCTCAAGGTCTGACTGTGAAGACCGAGAGTCGTTGACTATACTTGCCCTTGCCCTTTCATCAGCGCTCACGGCGAGTGACAGTGCCAGGCAACAGCTCGGCGGTTGTCTGCTTGCTGCTCCTTGACACCATGCCTTTGGTTGCTGCAGGGTGCTGCAGTGCGGCAACATTTGGCAGGCCGAATACGCAGAGATGCATGCAGCAATGCTGTCCAAGCGGATCCCATCGCGCAGCTTGGTGGTGCGTGGGTTCAACGGGTTGGCAGACTCCCTGCTGGGGGCGGTTACCATGCTCTACATCGCGGTATTGCAGCGACGGGCTTTTTTCATGGATTTTGGAGCCCAGGGGTCGTATGATTGGGCGTTCCGGCAACCCAATATTAATTGGACGTGGTATGTGCCCTGGCGCCGCCTTGAAACGCATCCGCTACATGGTGAAGGCTCTTCTTGCAAATGCGCCAGATGATATTGTGTCAGATGGCAATGTGCTCGTAATACAGGGATGAGAGCATGGCAAGCCCCGGCGGAACCATGAGATTCAGCCTCACGTTGCCTAATAGATTCGGGCAACATGCTGAGCACATCAAACACAAGGTGCGACTGCAGTGAACATGCTGTTAAAGCGTCCCGCGTGATGTTGATTATTCTGCTCATCGCCACATGCTTGCACCTGTTCGTACTTGTATGCTAGAGTCGAACTCGGCTATCTTCTGTCTCGTTGTAGGATGTTCGCGAGCTGGGCGTAGACTTTTCTGTTCTCGAAGTATCTTCTCACATTGGTTACATCATGCTGCTGATGGACAACCCTCATCACAAGGAAGAGTTGTATCGCCTTGGCCTCAATCCCACAACAGCATTTGCCTGCGGCCTTGATTTCTTAGTGCGAGTTCGGCCCCAAGTGCTGGTGCCCTATGCCAAGGAGCTGGACCTACTCTCCAATGCGGCAACGCTGACCATCGGAATCCAGATCAGGGTTGGCGACAGTGCCTTGAAGGACCCCGATTCGGTCAAGGGCACCTCAGTGGAGCGCTACAAGCCCTACTTTGATTGTGCCGCCCAAATTGAGGCTCACCGACGGCGCTCGCCCGACCAGCCAGTCCTCTGGTATCTAATTAGCGACTCAATGTTGTTGCGGCGTGCGGCGTCAGCTGCATTTGGCGCCAAGCTAATGACGAGCCTAGAGGTGCCATTGGGGCATACCCGCTTTGCCAATGCCACAAGCAGCGAGGCGAAAGAAGTTTTTAGGGCGGCGGTTGCAGAGGCGTGGCTATTCTCTCTCACACAATACCAGGTCGTTGGCCACAGGAGCCGCTTCGGTAGCTTAGGTGCTTTTATGAGTGGGCGGTTCCACCAGCTGTACAAGCTCAATAGTACCTGGGACAGGGTACCTCCATCGTGCTCGGAACTAGATTACGCGTCGATGGAGTTTGTGTATGCCAAAGCGTCACCTTGGTCGCTTTTTGGGGCCGGCGGTCTATGACGTTCTCGACCAGCATGCCACTACAAGGGGGTTTTCTGTTTATTGAAAGGAGAGTACCCCTCAACGACACGTGCACGGAAGGGTGCCGAGAGCAGGCACAGTGCCAGTATCGGCCAAAAGATCAGTATCGCTGCATGTGGGACCCCCAGAGTTTGCTGCTTCGCTCTGTGTAGTTTGAAAGTTTTTGTTGTCATAGTACTGATCGCAGCTTACCATAGTTACGGGCATGAGTCGCACAACCGCCAACACCGAATACACATGAGAGCTCGCGCAGCGGGAAACTATGCACAGTCGCCGCAATACTTTTCAACACTCTTACAACGTTATAATTCTAGCAGCCGAAAAAGTGCGCGACCCATGCTCGTGACTTCGGTAGGTAACCTTGTGGTAAAACCCTACGACATACATCTCAGGGGCTGAAACCTACAGGCAGCAGAATGAAAGGTCCGTAGCTGCTAGAGATCTAGATGGATTGCCATATTAGCGGTTTTGTGGTGGGACACTGGGACTACGCATATTTTGAACTTGGACCCCTATCTCTCAGTTATAGGCATGCACTCTGCATAATACCCCGGTGCTGCGGCAGGGTCTCGACAGGAGGCATTGCAAGCAACATAAACGTGCAGCAGTGAGCATGTGCTAAGGCAGCGAGATTGAAAAGGCGGCGGGCAGCGCTAGCGGCAAGCCAGGTAGGTTTGGGACGGTTGCCAGGGTGCACCGCATGGTGCACACGAGCCTTTTCTTCTGTTGCTGCCCGCCCTGTAATGCCTGCTGCAGGAAGCAAGAGGCACTACAACTTGCCGACTTCAAGTACGGCGACTGACAACCCAGTGCGGTGCCCCCTAGCTCGCTAACGGGCGCCTGACCGTGGTTGCCTGGTGACTGGTGTGATACAGGTACTTCTGACAAGCTCGTCACAGCTACCATGCTACCTGCGTGCTGCTTTCAAGCCTCCGTTCTGGCTAGCCTGCAGCTGCTGCAGCCGTGTTGTACCCTCGCTGCCTGGAGGTATGCCTTGACAGTCATTCAAACACCCCTTTCAAGGGGGCCATTAGTTGCATAGCACACTGCCTTGCTCATTCCATTTCGCATTGATTCTCACTTGCTGACACCGACCCCCTGCAGCCACCGTCTCCAGCGCATAGGTACGGTGCCCGTCCAGTCAGCCTGGTCAGCCTGAGCCTCGAATCAGGCGTTATTTTATATTCGTGTGCATGCTGCTTTGGCCAACCCGCTCGAGTGCATGCTACCCGCTTGCGCTTGGGACCGCCCTACATCGTTGCGAGGACGCTAGGTGCACGCATGCGTACGGCTGTGTCAAACAGATACGTAAGCAGGGTTTCAGCAGCTTCCGCAGGCAGCCTGAGGTACAGCCAGAGGTCCAGCAGGGCGCAGGGTAGTACTGAAAATTGTTTCACACGCTTTTCCAAATCCTTGAAGTCGTGGTGGCATAACACGCACTGAGTTCGCCTACTGCAGAGGTAACGAAGTTCCCCTGTAAAGTCCCGTAATGCAACAAAAATCTTTTATGGGGACGCCCCGCGGACCTGGCCGTGAAAGAAGGAAGAAAGGGAAGAAGATGAAGTGTGGGGAAAGGTCCCCGAGCTGGCCAGCAGCACTTGAAATATTTTGTTTAGATTTGAAACAAGAGAAAATGGGATAGAGGGGGAAGTGGGGGGCCGGCCGCCGAGCTGGCCAGCAGCACTTACAAACTTTTTGTAGCTCCCGAAGAAGAAAAGAAAGGGAAGAAGAAGTGGGTGCGGGGCCCCGGCGAGGCTGCAGCACTTGAAAACATTGAAACCTTGGAATGGAGGAAATGGAAAGGAAGAGGAGAGGTCCCCTCTTGGCCTTTAATGCCCTGAGGCGGCAGAGAACGTACTAAAGATCTGCGCTAACTCTGTTGTATGGGACGACGGCCGACAAGTCCCCGCTGATCTTCCGTCTGTTCAAAATGCAGTCACCTACCTTCTGAAGGCAAGGCTGCCACTGGCGTTCCCTTTCTTCTTCATGTCGTGAAATGTGTTTGATGTTTCGATTCACAAACAAAAGGGATGTCGTCGCGGCCTCCTCCCGCCAAACCACCCGCGACATCGTGCGAAACAGACACTGAATGGCCGAGGAAAATACTTTGTATTTGTCAATGAGGACAAAGGGGATTAGCGAGCCAGACTGAGAGCCAGACTGAACTTACTCATATTGACGGGCCATAGCGGACGACTCACCTTTTCGGGTCCTCTCGCTCTCGCTCTATTGATTTCTGTGAAGTGCAAGCTCTGAGCCCGAGAAGTGCCTTACCGCCCAGCTTGCAAGCAGCGCGCAAGCAAAGACGCACAAGCAGCCCTGCACTTTCTTGCGAAACTCCGGACAAGGTGGCAGCGTCCGGAGCGCATGTTTTGTCACTATTACTTGGTTCCGAAACTGCGCTCAAAGGTGGATGCTCCTTGTGGAATTGTCGTGCTGGCTGTGCGTTTCAGTTAGCCTTTCGGGCACTCACCCTTTCGGGGTCAACTCTATTTCTCTCTCATTTCAGTGGGTGCACAGTCTGATCTGCAACTGATTTGCAACCCGAGTGACCTTCGCAGTCTCTTCGCAGTGACGCGCCTCAGATGGGGCTGCCGAGCAGCTATTGGGCATTGCTGGCTGCTGCTGTGCTGACCCTAATCATTCTTGCCGCTCAAGGCACCAGGTGACGGCCAGCTTAGCTACATGGCTGGGACAGTGTCCATGCTGACACGTCGGGACCCAACATTCAAGAGCAAAATGCAGACAACACACAACCTTGCGTGCACTCGTAGGCCTGACACCGCCTGGAGACTCGTGTCGCCGAAGCTCTCGCAATATATCATGTCTGTGCCACACAATGGCACCAGCTGTCGCAGTGCATCGTGTCTGTGCCACACAATGGCACTGCCATGTTTTGCACCCCACCACCTGTATTCGACGGCCGAGCGTGCGGCAACGACATGCGATTTTGGCCAGGTGCCGGGTCTGTGGAAGCTGCAGCACCAGGCAGCCGGCGGCCAAGCACTGTTTGGCACGGCGTTCGCTCAGCAGGAGATCTACCGCCACCAGCACCCGGCCAACTGCTCCGCCCAGAGGTTTCTGCTGCACCAGCCGCAGAGCGGCGGCATTGGCGCCCACATCCATGTGACGACAACGGCCTTGGCACACGCCATGAACCTGGGCCGCGTGCTGCTCTTGGAACATAGCAGCGACACACATTGGACCGATGACCCATACTGCGATGGATTGCCGAACGTGGACGACTGCTACTTTGAACGCCTCAGCTCTTGTGACATGTCAGACATTGGTCCAGCTGAGCTTGCAGCTGCCGAACCGCTCATGGGCATGTTGGACCAGTCGGGGGTCGATGTGTTGCGAGACATCCGACGTGTGTCCCGCGGCAAAGGCGGTAATAAGATGGTGCCGGGCGTGTTCCGATCGTTGCTGGCCGTTTCCTCCATCCCGGCCAAACGCCAATACTACTGGTGGAGGGCCCAGGGCGCTACGTACATTGCTCGGCCAAACGTCCGGTCAGTCACGGCAATCCAAAACTTGCGCAAAGAGCTCTTCCATGGCCGCCCTGACCTGTCAAATTCAATCTCGGTGAGTCATATGTATGGCCGGTATGCACCAACGTCCTCTAGCTTCACAAGAGCGCAGGGCGAACACATGCATGGTTTTCTTCGTAGGTCCATGTGCGACGCGGTGATAAAGTGAGGGAGGCACCAAATTGTCCCAACGAGGCCTACGAAGAGGCTGCAGAAGTCGTATTAAGAACCTCGACCATTGCTCTGGAGCGTCACATCTTTGCCAGCACTGACGATCCAGATGCAATTACATATTTCAATAATAGCGCCTGGGCAGTGTCATATGCAGACACCCACCGTCCTGGCAATATGACCATCCTGCGACATGCAAGTCGCGTCGGGATGGCACATGAAATGTTGAGCAGTTTGCTCAACCTTGAACTTGCCCTTGAGTGCTCGGGCTTTGTTGGCACACTCAGCTCAAATTGGTGCAGACTCGTTGATGAGCTTCGCTCAACCGTTGGCTGCAAGGCACATGCGGTGTTCGTCGACCCAATGCAAACGGACGAAGACGCCTTAAATTACTTCTTCTGATGTCAACATAATGGGAGTGATATCGTAGGATATCGAGTTGTAGATTGAAAGATGACACGCTCCTAATTGCAAACAATGATGTAAGACCTAGCGCAAAGACGGATCAGCGTATTCTTGATGCTAGCATGTGGAAAGCATGGAACAGGTGCATCATCTAGCGCCATCAGAAGGAAAGTGTACCATAGTGATTCCAAGGAATCAGAAACGAGTGAAAGGCGGCAAGCAGTTGCCGCAGGTTGATCGCTTCGTTTATGCTCATGCCGGCTGCCATGCATTCGGCCTCGTCCGCGGATGATGTAGCGACTGTGCCAGCTGTTCGCCCCGCCATAGAGTAGGTACCATACGAAGCCCGAGGTTGAGCAGCGCCTGTCCAGGTCTCCAACATAGTTGGCATCAGTGTGGCCGATGATCGCAAGGGGGCGATCGCTTGCCTTGTCGTTGGTAATTCTCTTGGTGTTGGCGAGTTAGCGGATCACATTCTTGGACGGGGTCCATACGCGTCATAACAGGGTTTCGGCATGTACAGGCGGCAAACCGCATTGGTGTTGCAATTGCCGTAGCCCGAGGCTTGGCTGATATACACCTCTTCCCCAATCGTGCCATTGAGGAAGACAGTCTTTATATCAGGTTGATGGAGGTCCAGGTTCTTGGCGGCAGTTAGGGCCAAGAGACTACGTAAGTAGGGTTGTGTGCTGACTCGCTGGGGCAAACATTCCGTCGAAGTCAATGCCCTCCTGCTGTAGACTAGCTCCCGGAGTCCGCTGCCCATATCCAGTAGAGGAGCGGTTGCTGCTTTGCCTCGATGTAAAAATCGCACATCGGTTGTGCGGCGTCGGAGAACTTGACTATGGTGGTCTTCAAGCAAGTCACCATGCCCTTGGCCGACAGGCGTCCGAGGTTTGGTGTAGCCGAGGTGGCCATACCGGCGGTACCACAGCTCTGGTGTCTCCTTGACGGCTGTGTGGGCTGTGGACGACTTGGGCGCCGCCATAAGCGCCTTGCCAAACAAGGGGAATGGCTATGGGGCCGCATCGTCAATGCAGCCCAGGTTGTACGCGTCGTTGCTAGCACACGGCATGTATGCGACCGTGAAGCTGCCGACAGATGTGCCAGCACATGTTTGGGTGAAGAAGACCTCGGCACCGGCGGTAGTTACTCGCTTGGCGGACGGGAGGTTCACAGTGGCGCCCTCGACGTACAGGACGTCCTTGAGGGTGATCCTTGGGGTGGTGGCAGCTATTGGGTAGGTACACGTTCCCGATGGCAGTGACAAGAGCCGATACCTCGCCAAAGGTGATGTCATTGGCCGCAACGGCGGCTGGGAATTTTGCGAGCCCCCATACTCGTTGGTGATGTGGTAGGTAGCGTCACAGTCGATTAGCCACTCGTCGAGGCATGGGTAGCCGAGAGCGCCACATGCTCGGCTGTGGATGTCGCAACGGCGGCGAGGGCCACTGTGTCTTTGTGTGCCCCATTATGCACGCGCTTGTAATGCTTACGGCTGCGGCAGTCGCGCATGAGGTGGCCTTTCTTGTGGCACAAGCAGCATTCACGTGTGGGCGACTTCGCGGGCACCCTGTTGGCGGCAGGTGGGCGGCCGCGGTCGTTGCAAAAGGCTCCGAATGCCTTGCTGTTTTGGTACACATGAATTTGCGGCAGCTGCGCCTCGATGGTGAGCAGATTTGGCGAGTGCCGCATCGAGCGTCATCATCGGTATTCGTGAGGTCTTGATGACGATGTAGTCCGACGGCAGGTGGTTCAGGATGCTGAGAAGCACGTCATGGTCGGTGAGCGTGCTGATGGCCGAGAGCAGCTGGCTTGCGATGCGGCGCACGCGTACTACATAGGCCGCCACGTTCGCGTTTGGCTCCATGTGCAAGGCGGACATTTGCTGCTTGAGCATGAGTACTTGTGCATTGCTGCTTGCCGGGTGAATTTTGACTCTGGCGTCTCCCACGCCTCGGCAGCCGTCTTGCACCTTTGGCTGGTAGGCAGATGTTCGTCCCGTACCCACATGGTCAGTTTGTTGGGCGCTATCTCCGATGACTTGTCAGCGGCAGATGTCTCGATGACTTTGCAAGGGCCCTTGAGTTAGCTGTGCCTTTGTGCGGTGGGTCCATGCGGCCTACTTGTCGGTACCCAGGTGCTCGTACCGGATGTACCTCAATGGTCCTTACTGCTCGAGTCGATGTCTGAGTTTCCTGCAGGCTTTGCGTGCTTGGCCTTCACCATAAAACTGCTCAACCGTACTGTCCACGTTTGCATTGACAAGTTGCACAGCGGCAGCGGGTGAGAGCCCAAAACTTGCTGAGATATCTGCTGAACCACTTTCGGGGATAACAATAGGACGATGACGTCCCAGGTTTTGGAAATGGAAAAATTGCGGAAAATGAATGCAGCAGGCAGGTCCTCACCATACACGCACTACGATAGTGTGTCCATGACTCGATGCTACGACGTAAGTTGCATTCGAGCGTCGTAACACGTGCTGACAATATTCCGAAAGGCCGCTGCGCAAATGCAATTCCAGCGGCTTGTTGTCGCTACTATTCTAGATTGTTGGCGTGATACCGCTGTACATAGATTCTCGTGCATAGCAGCTGTGCGAGCTGCAAAAATTTACACGGGAATGCTTGTTGTACAGTCAAGCTCATGTCTACAGCAGGTTTAGCGGCGGAATGGTATGCGAAATACACTCGCTCAGTGCTCAGGGAATTTTCTGTTGGGCAAGTCATGCCTGTGAGCAGGGTTGCAACGCACGTCACTTTGCACTGACGTGCGGCCGTGCGCACGCGTGCGCACCGCGTGCGCACCCCGCACGGCAGGGAACGGCACTTTCGCACGGCTGCCTGTGTTAATCCCCCAGGAGAATGAAGAAACAGGCTGCGCTGGGCCATAACAGGCTGAACATGAACACAACCTCACTGTACATATATCTTATGCGTTGAGATGATGTATGCAACATGTTCAACCGCCGCGATGTGCAGTTGCGTCTCATTTGCCGCCGCAGTAGCATGCCGGCAGCTGTTGTCTAGCTGGATTACATCACTGTCTGACAGCGTCTGACAACGTGTGCACGGCAGTGCTCACAGCCGTGCGGCCGTGCGCACGCGTGCGGAACGCGTGCGCGTTCGCACGCGTGCGCCGTGCGGTGCAACCCTGCCTGTGAGTGCGGGTAGCTTGAGCTTGCCAATGGATAGTCCGTCATGCGTGATGCGCAAGTGAGTGCACAATGTCGCCAGCTTACAATGTGTGACGAATGCCCAATGAACCGCAACAACTATAGCTTTTTGGACAAGCTGATCAGTCACCACAGCTTTAGACTACACATGATGTCACACCCTCCTTGCATCATGCCGCCTGACAGCGGCGTAATGATAGCGCGCCATGATAAAGGCGCACAAGCCACCAATAACAAACAACAGACACCTCGTGGCAACCTCGTTGTATTTGACACCGATTGACTTGGCGGATGAGCTGTGTCCGAAGTCCTTCAGCTGGTACCAATCATCAAACCGGACCTCCTGAACTAGGCGGAAATCATGTCGTAGCAGAAGCTCACGGATCTGACTTCGCTTTGGCTCCTCGTAGTTGTGCTCCACTGTGATCATCTCCACCCGGTACTCCTTCCAGGGGAATGCTTCTAACAACTGGAGTTCACTGCCCTCCGTGTCAAGACTCCAGTATGTGATGGTGGGTGGCACATTGTACTTCTTGAAAAGATCCCTGATAGAAATGCTCGTCATCTTGACGGTTTTATCCACGTTCGTTTCATTTGGCTTATTTTTGCCCATGGAGTCCAGGACGCCGCCTAACCCTGTTCCAGCCCTGCAGGGTCAGACTATGCACATTGCTGCAAGATATAAATGCTACACTTTATGCTGCAAAGCCGCTTCATATACTGCGGGCATACACAGGCAAGGTAAGAAGCCGTCGGACTCACCTGATGAATTCGACCACCTGGCCAGTGTTTGGAGTCACAACCTCCTGGGCAAGCGTACACGTGCGTTCCTCGAAGTGGGCGGGAAACGGCTCGATGCAGAATCCAGACCAGCCATGCTTGTCCAGGGCGTATGTATTTGATATCTTGACACCGTCTCGGGCTCCAAGGTCGAGGTATACACCAGGAGTTGGGTGTTGTGTCAGGACCCACAGATCCTGGGGATCAAGCACGCGATACCTGGGTTACACGCTCAGACGCCCGACAGGCACCAGGCTTCTCACAAGCATGCGGTTAGCAGGGGTCCTTGTTTCCACACCTGTTCGAGTTGACCTTTGATGTAGGAAGTGTTGAGACCAGCCAGTCCGTTCTTCTGCAGGAGGCGTCTTGGTGCAGCAGCCAGACTGACGTCTATTGCACTGCACGGCTGCAGGGATGCTGAAATCAGTAACACGGAGACGTAGAGGAGCGGGAGGTACGCACGGCCAGGCGCGTGCCACACGAACATGTTTCTGGGTGTATCACCGTTGGCCAGACTCATCGCGGAAGATAGCATATCATCACAGCGGTTTGGCACAGGACGGAGCACTGCTGTCGACACCTCCTGCAATGCTGCAAGACATGTGCTACCCAAACGCTTGGAGCAGACATAGCCTCCTTGATGGTCCGGTCGGGAGCCCCCGATAGGGTTGGGCAGTTACCGGATGTTAGGCCCGGTTACGCTTAGGTACGGTAAACGAAGTTATTAATCAAGTTCTGCCGGTTGCCTCGCCCTTGTTGCCCAAACTCTTCGGAGATGGACATATCTTCTCTCGCTCAACACTCCCGTCTAATTTTCAAGTCTCGTAGGCCGGTTCGCAAAGTTGCCGATTTGCCTGCGGAAATTTGGCGTTGATGGCGTACATCTGATCATACTAGTCTCCGAGATGGGCAGCAAGCTGCAGCCGGCAGTGCTTAGGGGATAGTGCATCTTGTCTAGAGAAGTGTGGATGCTATTCAGTGACACAGAAAAACAAATGTCGGCGCCACTCCCCTGAGCCGCCGCCTTGCCCCCCTTGGTGGCAGCTAGAATCCACTCAGCTTCGAATGGGGGACAGGTAACCGCGAGGTAGGTAACCGGAATACCGGCCCCGATCATCTATAACTGTTTGATAACCCCGGTTACCCGGTTAGGACCAATCCTCCCAGCTTTGAGAGAGATAGATGTTACACCATCTCGCAAGCCCTGGTGAGGGGCTCGAACGGTGCCAGCCACGGGATGTCCACTCACTGCACATCAGTGTGCGTGTCAATAAACATTCGAGGGCGGTCAGCCTGGCAGATTGGCAGAACCAATCTGCCACAACTTGGCAAATTAGATTACATAACCCAAACGTTTGGCAAAATTGCCGTTGAGGGTGGCATTGAGCTCCTCTCGCTAAGCTCCATCGATTGAGCTGGTCAACGGCTCGATATATCCCAAAAGTGTCTGCTGGATGTTCACACCACGACAATGGCACATAATTTGGCGCCACTAGTGGTGAGCATAAACAGTCTGAGACACCCTCATAAATGGAGCGGAAGCTGCAATGTTCATTGTCATCTTGCAATAGAGCAAGAAGGCGGTCTCATGACATGCAACTGAGCATTTAAATGTTTGCGGTGTCTCCAGCTGCTTGAAGACTTGGGCTGCAGACATGGAGACTGGGGGTGCTGACATGAAGACTAAAGCCATTTACGTAACGATGGCAGTCACGTAATCGCCAATCTGCCATTGGCAGAATCACGGTGTGTGGGCAGTGTAATTAATAGGTTCTGAACAAACGGTGTTATTAACGCGTTATTAACGGATGTCAAACATCGGCCGTGTTGGAAAGTGGCTGTTATTAACACCAGATAACATCCTCGCAGAGGTTTTGAACACGCTCCTCACACACCAAGAAATGCGCCGCTGGCCCGGAACTTGCACAGAGGAGTGATTGAGCTGCAGCACGATGCCCGCGCAGCTTGCTGACAGCATCTAGGTGCCCCTCAGGCGGCTCGGCGTGACCCAAGCCGGACTCAGGGTTTAGTCACTCCACCGAAATCGTCGCAGCCACCCCAGCAAGCTTGCCCACCCCGGGCTGAAAAGGGATTTCTGGTCAAAAATAAATTTTCAAGGGCTGACTCCTTTCGATTGATGCGGCTTTTTGCCGGGTCTTTCGCTTCGCATAGAGGTCGGGAAGGGGTTTTAACCGGATTACTAAAATTGTGGCTTTTTCCGCGAATTGAAAGGGTGTCCTAACCATGCTCGACGACGGAGTGACACACAGTATTGCTTCCAGAGGGTTCGATTCTAGACAATTCTACCGCCTTGACATAAGGGTCGGCAGACTGTCAGACAGCTGCAGTTCTCTTTCCTCCGCTCTCATGCCTCCGCGTCGGGCTACACCCTTGCTGCAGGTCAATGCACCAAACTTGCCATCGACCGATTAGAGCCTGACTATCGGGATCAGGGGCGGCAATGCTGTCTCGGAAAGGCTGGGTTTGTCTTGCTCAGCCGGAGCAGCAGCGGTGGCAATGGGAGGGCGCGCTGGACGCCTGCACATTCAGGGCGTCTCAAAACGCGGACGATGACGGACGAGCAGGGGCGCCAGACGTTGAGGGAGCTTTTCAAACACTTCATTCCGATCCCGATGGCTCAGGTGGGTGCACGGCCTCCTCGTCCTCTGAGTAGGTGCTAGTTATTGCGCTGCATTGCTGCACAGCACCGAATTGTCTCTCCATGAATTGGCAACGCAAGCTGCTGGTCTAGACGTGATCGACGAGTAGGACCTCTGGCAGATCGATGGACTGAGAGGAGGATTCACTTCATCAGCAGCCCTGTTACCCCCTGCTAACGTGTTAGGCAGCTGTTCAGCTGTTCGGAATCGTAACTGTGTTTACAGCTCACTGTAATTGTAATCCCAGATGCCACCATCCCTCGTCCAACTCCTTATTCGGCACCTTTTCTCATTTTGCGATATTATTAACATCGTGTTGTTTACAATTAACCTATAAACATGCCGGGGAATTAAGCTGCCCACGCTGCATATAACATATGAGAGGCAGTTACAGTGGAAGCAGACGGCGGCATGATGTGGCGGCAGAGGGTTGCGTCGTCCCGGCTCGGCAGATGCTCAAGCTCACAAGCTGACGCGCACATCATGAACAATAGGACCGCTAGCCTGCAGCTGTTCGTGGCTAGTACCGTGCAGCACGTGAGCGCATGCTGGGCTGCGGTCTAACGTCCGTCCGTCCGTCCAGCGGCGGTTTGTCGTTTGCAACGTCCACGGAGATGTGTTCAGGAAAAGGATCTCATCAGCAGTGGCCTAGTGGCCCGAGAACTAGGGTAATAGCAGTCGTTTCACTTGCCTGGGCCGTGTGGATGGGCACCCATTTCACGAGTATGCCATGCCCTTTGCGCTGCCCCACAGGCCACCTCCACCCGCTGATAGAAATATTAGTGTCGCCCAGAACATCAGTGGACTGCGCCGGCATGCTTGCACCGCTGCGGGAGTGAGAGGGAGGAGAGACTGTGCCAGGTGTCCCCGGAGCCCCCTTCATATAGCGGTCTTCGAACCTTCGAGCGCCCGCCACAACTTCGCATCAGACGGAGGCGAACTTTCTAGAGCCCGGCAGCTTCGTTTGAAATGTGGTTTGCAGTGTTTTTTCACTTTGGGGGAAAAAGCTTCAATTCGGGGATTGAAGTAGCGGAAGTTCGGTGGACTAAGCCCATGCTGCAAATGGCCGGCTTACAGTTATCAGCGCATCGAGCGCTTCTGTACCATCAACACGGAAATGTCATGCATCCAGCCGACCGAAGCTGCTGGGTTGCTGCATTTGCCTCACGTTAGATGCATCTCATCAACACGTGCTTGAAATAAAGAAGTGTGCCATTGCGTATCAACAATCCTGTCCTCAATGCACAAACTTCAACAGCTATCCCTCTCGTGTAGGATATATGGCACGGCACAAGTGACCGAAACCGAAAAGTCCATGAGAGGGTGTTCAACCGCTGAAACCGCCATTACAGCAGTGGCTTTGTTGACAAATACTGTGCGTGTTTTGATCAGCCGATGTGCGGCAACAGGGGCTGCTGGTCGTTGTGCCGGCCAGTGTTAGTAGGGTCGGCAAAGGTGCGGTGCCTGCTGGCAGCGATGGTGCGCTGTGAACCCGCTGAACCCATCACTGTGGTATGCATCGGATGCCAGCTTGCTGTACGGTCGCACAAAGAGGGCGTGCAAACAAAACCGGACGTGTTTGCAGTGTTGCCCAGATTCTACGCTCATCAATTTTGCAGCCTGTCATGCACTCTTTGGAGGAGTTTAGACGAGAATTCTGTGCTTCACACAGTCCTTCCATAGTTTCTTGCTGAAGTATGTGAACTGGCAAAGTGAAGAACATCCAGCAAGCGTAGGAGCGTTGATTAGGACTTGGCCGTTTGCTAGTTGCAAATCCATGTGTACAGTGGGATGCTCCGAATCATCGAGTGGAACGTTTGAAGTTCACATATCGTACGCTTGGCCTCACTACTTTACGTGCTGAGTGCGCATGCCAAAGTATGGGGCCAAGCATATGATACGTACGTTCTCAAACGTTCTGTTCGATAACTGAGGGTTAGGCGACTGTACAAGTGGACACGCAGATATCAATAAGCTGCAATAAGCTGATTCGTCGGTCTTCTGGGAATCAAGACGCAGCTCGTCGAATGGAACGTTTTCAGACACACGTATTGCACACTTGGCCCCATTACTTCAGGTGCCGAAAGCGCATGCCAAGGTGCGGGGGCCAAGCGTACAATACGTACATTTCTAATCGTTCTGTTCGGTAATATGAGACATGAACAATTAGTTGGGGGTAAGCTGTAAAGCTGAAATAGGCAGCGTGCGGCAGCAAGCGGCGGAACGCTGTAATTAAGTCAAGCCGGCAGGCCGAGTGTCCAAGCTGGGTCGCTGTGTGCAGAAAGTGCGGACCACTGACCATGAGCATTGGCCATATTTGGCGTCAAGGGCAGCGGTGCTCGGCGGGGCGGCGGAATAGCGGAACGAGCTGTAGCCAGACAATCTTTCAAAAGTAACCCTTGGGCTCTCATGAGATTCTCCTGAAACTGGGTTTAGCCACTTTCTGGCGTGGAGGCCCCTGTTCGCTTGCGAATGCCACTTGTTTAGATCATTGTCCACAAGGATTGTAATCGACAGAAGCAGTTGTCAATATGTCAGCCACATAGAAAAGCAGCTTCGCCACATCGTCAATTTGTTTTGATTCGCGTGGGCCCATCGCCTTGAAGGATGCTGCAAAGTCACTGCGAAGGTTGCATTCGGATGTAAGACCATTCTCAGCCGGTGTCACAAATAAGTGTTCAGGGGAGCTGCTTTGCGACTGCAGGAATGGGTAGGATGTGTCTGAGATGATAGCAAAGAAAGCTTGGTTGCGACATCAATAAAGCAATCTACAGTTCACCAATAATAGTTCAAAGAGTCCTCGCCCATCTGCATTGGGTCAATGAATGGCATATCAGCTTTGCAGCCGAGCGTTGAACGAAGCTCGTCAATCAGCCGGCACCAATTCGAGCTGAGCGTTCCAACAAAGGCGGAGCATTCGAGAGCGAGTTGTAGGTTGAGCAGGCTGTTTAACATTTCGCGGGCCATTCCAACTCTGTATCCATGTGCTACTATGCTGTCATTGCCGGGCCGATGCGTGTCAGCACTTGAGACCGCCCAGGAACTTTCATTGAAGAAGGTCACGGCACCAGGGTCGTCAGTGCTGAGGAATATGTGACGATCTACTGCGACATTTGAACTTTGATAGATGACATTTGCTGCCTCAGCATAGGCCTCATTGGGGCAGTTTGGTGCCTCCCGTACTTTATCGCCTCGGCGCACGTGCACCTGTTTGAAGCAGCATCAGGAAGGTGTTGTCAAGAAAAGGCAAGGATGCCGATAAACCTGCACAATGGAACTTTCACCTGCGAGCCTAACGTCAGACAGTAGTCGCTTCAAACAACTGATGAACAATGTGCACACGCATCGCCTACCGATATCGATTTTGACAGATTGTCACGGCCATGGTAAAGCCGCTCACGGTACTCCCGCAATGATTCGATTGTCCTGATGTTTGGTCGCATGATGTAGGTTGCACCTTGTGCTCGCCACCAGTAGTGTCGGCCGGATATTGGAATGCCAGAGACAGCCAGTAATGAGCGAAACACACCAGGTACCAGATTTTTAGGGTTGCCGATGCCAACGCCCTGGGAGACGAATCTGACATCGTGCAAGACTGTTATGTTGGATTGGTCCTTGGTGCCATCAAAAGTCTGGGAAGCCGCCATGTCGGCCTCATCGATAGATGCGAGGCTGCAAGAGCTCATTCTTTCGAAGTAACAGTCGTCGATGTTGGGCAGGCCATTGCAGTACTCGTCGTCCGTCCAGTGGGTGTTGTTGCTGAATTCTACAAGTAGGATTCGCCCCAGCTCCAGTGCATTCGCCAGCGCTTTCGTCATCACGTGTACATGAGCGCCAATGCCGCCATGTTGCGGCTGGTGTAGCAAGAACTTTTGGGCGGAGCAATTTTTTGGATGTTGATGCATATATATCTCCTTCTGGGCGAATGCAGTCCCAAAGAGAGCCTGACCTCCGTGTGACGGGCGTGGAAGGCTCCATAGACCGGGAATGCTGTCAAAGCTACAACTCGTCGGTGCCGGCTCCTTTGATGAATAAAGATGGTGAGCAACATTGGGTAAATTGGCGGGCTCTTGCTGTGAGGCGGTGGGATTGCACGCAGCTGCATCAGAGAGAGGCTGTAAACGCGGCAATGTAGCTGCCCATTGTTGGTCTGGCCTACAGCCAGGAACACGCGAACTGCGTCTTGACCTTGACTGTTTTATGCACTTTTCAAAATGGCATCCAGAGGGACACGGGGCCTTCGCTAACTCACCTAGTTCCTGCTGTGGCAAGGAAGAGCACCACCGTCGTCGAGACCGCCAAGCTCGTGACGCAGATGACAGGCAGTTTCATCCTGAAGGCCATACATGGAGTCGTGTCACTGCGATGTTGACGTGCACGTACGGCCACTGAACCAGCTACACCACAATTCGAGAGTCAACAGTTTGGTAGCTGTGCAATACCTGTAGTTGTGCGCCCGTGAATTGAACCGTGGATCGGTCAAGTCCCACTAGTTCAGGCCGTGCCCACAGCGCGCGTCCTTTGCACCCGACAAACTCTCTGACAACGTCAGCCAGAGCTTTTGCAGGCCAATACGAAAAGACGTGGCAGAATCAGAGGCAGTGGAAGTACTGACTGGCCTGTGGCCTAGGTCTAGAAGACGCCTTCTACGCCAGTGTCACCAGTTTCCCAAGATCCCAACGGCAACTGTAGAGAATCAGTATGGGATTGAATCACCGTTTAGCGACCTCTTAACCAGTCTCGTACTGCATGAGTGACCCAGTCATTCAGTCTTTCACGGAATACCATGGAGCCAAAGAACAAAGGGGGCTTCAAAGCGATGCGGGGAAGGTGTGGCTTGCAAAATTGCCTAAATTCGTGATCACACTAGCCTCACTCAGCGCTTTCTGAGGTAAGAGTAAGTCGTAAGCCCTCAAAGGAGATATGACATTCGCGCGCTCGCTGTCGGGCTGCTCGGTCGTCGCCGCAACCCGTGCGCGACCCTCACTCAGGCGCCTCACTCAAACCCATGACTTTTGGTAGTGCTTCACTCAGAATCGGGGCCTTGAGTGAGGTGCTTGAGTGAGCACTCCTCTAAGGCCGTGTTTGCACCAGCGATTTCGCCCTCACCCAGCGGCCAGGGCACCTCACTCAGGACATTTAGGGTCTAGATGAGCCACCCCTCACTTAAGCACCTCACTCAAGCTGAGTGAGATGACTGACTCCCCCGAATCCTGAATGAGGGTCTACCCTCACTCAAGCTGAGTGAGGTGACTGACTGCGGGTCGCGCGCAGGTCGTAGCGACGCCCAGGCAGCCAGGCAGCGAGCGCGCGAATGTCATATCTCATCCCTTCGAGGGTTCATGAGTCACCCCTCACTCAAGCGAGCGCTGAGTGAGGCTAGTGTGAACACGGCCTAGATGTCCCATCACGCTAAACCCTGCAGCTGAAATCTTGCCACCTCAGCGCACTCAGGGGCCCTGGCCTGAGTGCGGGGAAGGCAGCGTGCCTGCAGGGTGTCGGACTTAGACGCGTTGCGTGCACGGTGATACAGCTACTGCTGCAGTGCTACTTAATGCTACCGGCACCAAGTACCAGAAGCTGACGAGTGCGGCACGGCGCGTTGTCAGCCATGCGGCACGCTTCATGGGTTAGAGCACTGCGATGAACATCTACCCAAGCTGTCGCCTCATTCTTGTGTGGGCTACGCGATTGGCGAAATAAAAATAACACGGTGAAATTTGACAAGTTGACAGGGCATTTTGCGACGGCTCGACGGATCCTTCACGGACGCTGTGCCTTCTTGTATACCTCGGAAAGCTATGAATGCTGTGATGGCGCCCCTGAGCGCTTGTGACCGGCTGCAACGCTCCGCTGTCGATGTCTCAGCGTAACCCGATCTACGCCAGCCATTGAAGGCCAAGAGGGGGCCTCTCTTCTTCCTTTCCATTTCCAAAATTTCCTTCTTCCCTTCTTCCTTCCATCACGGCGGCGCCGAACATATCCCAAATGCTGCTGGCCAGCTCCGTTGCCTCCCCCCACACTACTTCATTCTCCCTTTCTTCCCTTTTTTCAGAGCTACCCAAAATATTCCATGTGCTGCTGGCCCGCTCCGTTGCCTGCCCCCAAACTTCGTTTTCTTCCCTTTCTTCCTTCTTTCACGGCGGCGTCAAATTTGTTCCAAGTGCTGCTAGCCCTGCGGCGCGGAAGGCGACGGCGGTGGCTCATCCCAAGCAGCATTTGACATTCTGTGCTTCCTTGTTTCTTCCTTCCGTTTCCGACCGCGACCCGCGCGGGGGGGGGTCCCTCATACAAATTACAGTATATTCTTCTGCATTCATACCTTCCTGAGTGGGCAATCGCCCACGCCATACAGAAGTCGCAAATCCCACGGTTCAAAAGAAAGGAAGAACAGGAAGAAGAGTGCATATCCTATGGCACACCGCAGTCATCTGCTTCTGGCTGCTGCCTCGGCTCACGGCTTGTCGAAACTCGTCCAAGTCCAACACCCTACAGGCACGCTGCCTTCCCCTCCTGAGACGCACTCGTGGTGCGTGTCAGTAAACGGTCAATCTGTCATGGCCTCATCTGCCACTTCTGTGACAGAACTGTTTTCTGCCACAAGCCCAGCCGACCGGGCGTTTGCGCATTTTTGCCAGTTGTAGGTTGATGCTTACATTGCTGGCATATACGTAAGCGACCCTAGTCTCCAGGTACTGTAGAGCTGAAGACACCGCAGACCGCACACATTTGAACGCTTATTTGAATGCCATACGACAGCATTGTTGCTTTAAGCATGCAATACGACGACGATCATTCTAGTGTCTGACTTCGACTCTGAAGTTGTGGATGAACCTTCGGCGCAGAGCCGCAGAGCGGAAGCGTGGTTCCAACCGGGTTCAGAATTTAGGGTCCGGCGGTTTAGGGCTGCGATTTAGGATTCGGCAGCCAGGGCGCGCACACAGTGCTGCACATGGCGGCGCCGGTCGGCCAGCTAATGGCAGGCACCTTGGCGTAGCAGCAGGTGTCAGCAGCTGTGCACCACGATGTTTTCTTCGCAGACTTAGCGGCGGGTTTGGGCGTGTTGCAGAATGCCGCTGGGTGATTGAAAGAGGGTGTCAGGTCTGCTGCAGCAGCAACGTGGTACGTTCCAAAATGGTTTTTGCCACATGAGGCGCGAATCCAAAGATGTTTCAGGATATCGTAGTCACGGGCATAAGTCGCTAAAATCTTTGCTTTCAGAGCGCTGCGCGAGAGCGCTTCGCGCACTTTTCCGCCGCTAAACTCTACTTTCAAACGTTGTATGATTACTACTAAGTAGTGCGACTGTGCATAGTTTCCCTCTGCGCGAGTTCTCAGTTTTTTTGGATGTTGGAGGCTGCGCGACTCATGCCCGTAACTACGGTACTTGTGCACACCGCTGGTGGCGCCACTTTAGTGCCATTGTCGCACACACAACATTGCATTTTCAAGCTGTTGACCAGTCCTATCGATAAAGCTTGCCCCGGGGGGGGTGTCGCGACATGGCATCACGTTGTGGAGCGGTCCACAACTGGTACTGTGCCTGGTGGAATGCCAATGCCCTGGGGCCCTGGCAGACAGTGTACTTGTCAAAAATGAGTCAATCTGCCACTTGGCAGAATTGCTTTCTGCCACAGGTCCTGCCGACTGGGTAAATCTGCCTATGGCAGATTGATGTTTACGTGACTGTCACGGTAACGTAAGAAGCTTTCGTCTCCATGTCAGCACCCCCAGTCTCCATGTCAGTGCATGTCTTCAAGCAGCTGGAGACAACGCACAATTCAAATCTCATGACTCAGTTGCACGTCATGAGACCGCCTTCTTGCTCTAATGCAAAAATGACAAAAATTGCAGTGTCCGCTCCATCTATGAGGGTGTTTCAGACTGCTTATGCTCACCACTAGTGGCGCCACTTCAGTGCCATTGTCGTCATGTGAACCTCCAGCAGACACATTTGGGAAATATTAAGCTGTTGACCAGCTCGATCGATGGAGCTTAGCGAGAGGAGTTCATGCCACCCTCAACGGCAATTCTGCCAAACGTTTGGGTTATGTAACTTGATTTGCGAAACCTGTGATAGCTTCTGCCAGGCTGACCGCCCTCGAATGCTTATTGACACGCACTGCTGGCAGATCGCTTGCGGTTCAGGATTTGCATTCATGCTCTTGGCTGCTCTTGCATTTGGTGAGTCAGTAGAACGTTTCCGGGTAGGCCGCGAGGTCGCATCACGCCCCGTGTCGGAGAGGTCTACAAATGGATTCACTGTGTGAAGTTGCAACATACATCGAGTCGACCGCACCCTCCAGTTGTATGTCCTGCCGGACTGCGCCGCTCGCGACAGTCTCCTGCGTACAGTCCACCGACGACACAGCTGAGCAGGGATCGCCGTCTTGACGAGAGCTGCACACTGAGCCTACAAGATTGTGCCGCTGAGTGCCAGCGTCATTACTGTCGCCAGGGAGGCAATAGAGTCAATTGCTGGGCCATAAGAGTCTCGCATGTACGCTTCGGCAGAACCGGCGGAGGCACCTCCACGAGAGAAACAGTCTGCGAGATGCGCATCCCCCTGGAACGAAATGCATGGTCATGGGAGTAGAGCAGAGGTTCACGACGTCTCGACCACGCTTCCTCGTGCAGGGACGCCGCGGTGCAACAACAACAGGCATGTTGCTGAATCCAGAAGCAGCAGTGCATTGCCTACCATGAGCGGCGACGGGGGCCCCTGGTGGTCCCCTCCCTCACGGAAGCGGCCATCTGGACGCCAGGCACGATCTTATTGCCCCTCACAGCGTCGATTCGGCACGACCTGTCACGGCACTCTTTTGGCGACAGCCTTGGCCTACTTATTGACGGCGCTGGCGCCAATGCCCAGCTTGTCCAGGGTCTCCATGCTCTTAGACCGCATGGTGCCGAAGTTGCCCACTACGAACTCAGCATCCCACCCGTCCCTGCGCAAGCGCTGCCAGAGCACAGCATGCTACCGCTCAGCAATGAGACGCGTACTGCCGTGCACCGCCAGGTCGAACGCACACTTCACCTCGACCAGGTCGACCTTGCACATGCTGCGCTGCGCCGGCATCATGCTCCTAAACGCAGCAAACGCATATGAGTTGTTCGCAACTATGATTAGACTAGTCACACCGCCATTGCGGCCCCCCAGCCTTGAGCCTGGCAAGGCGTGTGAAGGTGCGTGCGCATGCGCTCTGCAGTGTCTGTCTATATATAGTGGGCCTTGTTCCAGTAGCAGTTTCGCAAAGGGTGCAGTAAAAGGAGCTGCGGCATGTTGCCAACAGAGTTTCGTGCATTGCCGCCACGTGCTATAAAAGCCTTGAATGCATGCTTGAATGCCTGAGCTCAGGCATGTAAGAGGCTGCATGACACAATAGAGTTGCATGAGGCTGTCGATTCTGGTTCTTGGATGCGCATACAGGTAGGACAACCGAACAAGGCGATGAGCGGGAGCTGCGTGGGTGATTTCGCTGCGTGCTGCAGTGTGGTTGGCAGTGGCTGCATGAATAGGCGACGACAAATGTTGAGCGCAGTCACAAACATACCAACGAAGCAGTGACATAAGCTGTGTCATCACAGGTCTGCCGCAGCCACAGGTATGAGTCGCAAAGTCATGTACAGAACGCTGTGGTGCAAGTGCACTTTGCGCTTTTTTGCCGTATGACTCAATTCTGAACATCGTATCAGGAATTGTCATTCAAGTATTTTCTACCATTTTGAAATGGTTTCCTGCTGCGCGATTGTCATGCTGCGCGATTCCTGCTGCGCGAGTTCAAACTAATTCGAATTTGGCGGCTGCACAACTCATGCCCATGACTTCATGCTCTGAGCTTGAACCGGTCTAATTGTGATCCAGGAGTCAAGCTCTTCGAAAAGTTCAATCAGTTCCTGTAGCCAAAGATGATCAACTTCAAAGGCAGGAATTTTATGGCCAGTGGTTTCGCAATGGTCGTTTTAGGGATGTTCGTCAGTGTGTTTTCAATTTGACCCGGGCTGGCATGGCAGAAGATCTAGGTAAACTGTAGTTTATGAGGCCTAGCGAGTTTGCTGAGTTCTTGGTGGGTTTGGCCAATGTGGAGTAAATCAAGCTGGCTTTGAGCAACAGCCTCCTCCAGGTCGCAGAGCTATTCGTAAGGCCCTAAATGGACGGCATCCATGCAAGCTGCTGTGGCTTGCTCGTTGATTTGGTGAAAGTATGGTGCCTTCCTATAGCGCTTCCTGACAGCCGAACCCCTCTGGATTTTTGCCTCAAATTCGCGTTGGCTCTTCAGGATGTAATGGTGCAACACGAGGTGTGCGTAGGTGATTGGCCGTGACCTTGGGCCATTCACTCGCTGGAATCTGGTGTTGACGGCGTATGTGTCGTTTGCATAGCGAAAATGATGCGGGCTGCAGGCAGGACCCAAGGAATCAGCGTGCAGGCTTGCAGTGGGAGCTCACATATCATTGGGCGCACGAATGTAGGGAACATGGGCAGTTCGTTATGTCGCACTCTTTGGGAAAGGGGAACACGAATCTCGTGTTGACCAGACTTTTAATGTGCAGCCCTTCCTCGTTCTTCGGGTCGTCTCCGGGTATGCACCGTGTGTAGGCCTGGAGCATGCAGACCAAGCGACTTCTCCAGCACATGTCCGTGTTGGCGTCACCATGTCGGTATGGTATCAAACGTTTCTTCTTGTAAACACCTGGAGCACCCCTGTCCCATGCGGTCGCTCCAGGTGCCCGCTGGAGCCAAAAACGACCTGTGCAAAATGCAATAATGAGCATCAGTGCAGGCGGGATGCTGCAGGAGAAGCTGCAATGTGAACAGTGGGCTTGCTGCAAGGCAATGATGCTGCCACCGCACCCAGTGCACAGCGAGCGCTGCAATGTCAACGTCAATGGCCGTGAAGGCTCTCAAAAGCTCTGGTATGGTTTGGAATGCTGAGTCTTTTCTCATCACAAGATACTCGTCAGAGTCGATAAACCCTGCGGGCAGCACAGACAAGACATGTTCCCGGAGCGACCAGTATTTGAGTTGGCCAGCTAGGCAGCCAGCTCCATGCGTAAGCTCGAAACTTACCCATGAAGCGATGCTTCATCCTATTTCGTCTAATGCAGTCGGCATAAATGTGATGCTGTGGATGTAATCTGTGCATTGATTGTTAAGGACTTTCAGTTGCTGGGCGGCTCAGTGTGTGAGGCATGCGCTCAACTGGAGGTGTGAGGGGGCGGAACGACGCTCACACATGAGTTGAGTTGCCGAAATCAGGTATCCACCATGTGTAGTAAACAAAGCCTGCGCCCAGCAGGATAATTTGCTGACGAGGTCGCTGCCACTGCTGGAAGTGCAGGCTTGCACACTCGCATCAGGGGTTGCATGATGGCGCCAAACCTGAGTCTATGTGGTCTGCGACAGTACGATTCAATGGCGGCATGCTGCCTGCAGGCAACCAGATTATCGACACCGTCAGCAGTTTCTGCTGTGCATCTCGGCAATGTGATGTGCACCATCATGAAGCTGAGGCTCACGCGCGCTGCACGCCGAGCCAGTGTGCCGCAGCCAAAGGGCAGACCTGTGTCATACATGTAGATTCTGCCAACCCCAACCTGCAACGGACCAAATGCCGGCAAGTCAGCAGTGCCAGGTACAGGTCCGCAGGGTCACTTACATTGATCAAGGCTATAGAATCGCACCGCCTTGTGATGCGCAACCCACTCCCTGACATCCAAATGTAGGTCCTGTGGAAGGACATGAGTTGTGAGGCCCTGAACTTGCGGCTAGCATAGCATCGGCAAGCAAAAACTTCAAAAGCGGCTGGAGTGAAGCTCACCTTGATCGCGAGGCACAGCGCAAGATACTCCTTGTCTAAGCTGTCAAATCCTGGTGACGGCTGGCTGTGCAGCCGCGGCGCAACCGCTGGCGCCGCGCTGTCTGCTGCCAGCTCAGGGGCGACGAGCCCACCGGACGGCGCGCATTGCCTCGGCCAGCTGCCAGCCGCTGCCGCGCCAATCACCACGAGAACAATGGAAGGCAGCACGGCAGCGGCAAGTTTGATAAACTTTCGAGCGCGCAGCCAGCATCCCAGTGAATGATGCCTCGCATTAAAGCGCAAGACGGACGCCATGCTGGCACGGCCACGACCCTGTCACGAACGGCGAGCAAGCAGCATGATATGAAGGATTGGATTCCGAAATGAGGGTTGGATGTAGCGCAGAAACTTGCAACAACTGTCTGGACCTCGTAAGTTTTGCCGGATGATGGATGCTTGTGCGGGCGCGTGATCGCGGCTGTGTATGAATGCAGTAATGAATGGGATCGCCGTCCTAATGTCGCCTCAGGACCCCCTGTCAGCAGTATAGGCCGAGGGATTTTACCCACCGGCGGGTTATGAAGTGACCGCGGACTAGGGTTGTCAGTAACCGGATGTTGGGACCCGTTTACGATTACCGATTACGGTTACCCAGGTTACTAACTGACTTCTGCCGGTTACCTCGCCCTTTTTGCCCAAACGCTTAAAAAACTAATCTAGCTTCCGTTAATAATAATAATTTCCACCCGGTTGTGCTAGTCTCGTTAGCGCACACACAGACTGAGCACTACACTATAGTCTAATTAGACTTAAGTTCAGTTTGGTTTCCTCATGCTATTTTCTGAAACTGATTCTCCTCCCGAACTGCTACTGTCCGCAGGTCGCAGGTTTGTCGCGACCTCATACTACATGTCACCAACGAAATGCGCGTTTAGTGTCCAGCAGTGTGACCGTTGATTGGTGCTCTGTTTGATCTATGTTTCGAGACATGGACTTCAAGGAACCCAACAGGAAATGGTTGGTTTTCCTCGTGGCCTCCGTGTGCGTGGTGTGGCTGGCGATACACACTCTTCACCCCGGGGGATCCTCCGGGCCTCGCGCATCGTCGCATGTCGCGGTGAGCCTTTTCAAGTGCAGTTGAGACGCCTTCCGTAGGCAAATGCTTGATCTCATCGAGCTCAGTTCGCAGTCTCTCCCGGCATGCTAGTGCTGTCGGAGCTCCAGTCATTGCTGACAATTTTGTTTGGCGTCCAGGCAGTGGCAGCCACAGCAACTACGTTGGAGACATTCCAGATCACCCACAGTGATGTTGAGGCAGCCTATCAGCGGCAGTGGCAGCGTGCCTTGGACTATGTCGAAGGAATTCGGCAGGAGGAACGGCGTGCTGGTCAAGTTGAGTTGTGGGACGTTTTCGCCCCCTTCTATTCGTGCCCGCTCATGGAGCGTGTGGGTTCCGTAGTAGATGGAGGTGCGCGCTGTCCTGACGCAAAGTTCCAACAAGCAGGCAATCATATGCAACAGACATGCTTTGGCTTTCCGTGCAAGTGTTTCCGGGCAGCTGAATGTGAACCCGTTTTCCAGCACCAAGCAATGCTTTGCTGTGTCTGCAGGGAAGTGGATGTGTGCAAGGGATCGCCTGCTGGACAAACCGCAATGCTATGTTTACAGCCTTGGATCCAATGGCGAGACGTCCTTTGAGGATGCACTCATGACGTCGCACCCTCATTGCAAAATCCACATCTACGATCACACGTTGAGGGGAGAGAAGCTGGAACAATCAGCCTCTGTGCGTGGGGCAGACCTGCACCTTGTGGGAATGGCCAGGTGTGGAATCGTTGCCATGGGAGTCGTCGTTCTTCTGCCAGTTGTGTCCTCTTTCTGTCGCATTGCTCCCAAGCTGTCGGACTGATCATCTAGCAAACCAGGATTGCGACCTTTGATGTTGCAGTGAAGCCCAGCTCGAGCGACTGTCCAAGAAACGTGGCAATTTTACGACACTCTTAGGCTCTATGCGCGACAACAACATCGCATGGCTCGACATCTTAAAAATCGACATCGAGGGCTGGGAGTGGCCCATTTTCGCAGAGTTGCTGGCTTCTGACGCAGTGATACCTGCAACACAGGTGACAACATAAGTACTTTCCTGTGGTCATGACCTTGTCAGGCCAATGCGCGCAAGGTCAATGCAGTTGTATAGCGAATGTCCCATAGCCGGTTGCTACCAATGTCAAGAACGTCCTTCTGCATATATGTGCGTGTGTTCTATTGCCGCAGGTGTTTGTCGAGCTGCACGCCGAGCTAATTGTGACCTTCAGAGAAGATCTGCCGCGTGAATGGCACACAACTACAGGAGGCATGCAGATGTTTTTCTTGGGCATGCACCGCCATGGGTACCGGGCTTTCAGCGCAGAACCAAACTTGCGGGCAAAATGTCAAAACTTGCTCGAGTACTCCTTCATCAAGATGGACGGTGACGGTCATCCGATTACAGGTCCTGTTTAAGCTTCTATTGCTGTATGTTGAGCTCTGCCAGCAAGATAGAGGAACGTGTGTTTTCGGTCCAGATGTGGACCTTCAAACATAATCATCCTTCACCAATTGCTATTTGCAAGTTAATTCGAACTGAGTAGCGACGAAAAACATTCCCGACGATCGTAATGTTCTGATATTCCGCATTGCAAAAGTACTGGGAAATCAGTGGACCAACGAATCGAAATGACCTTTCCGGGACGCTGCCCGGCGCTAGGCCGAAAGCGGGTGGAACAAGTGATGGTCGCAAATGGCAAACAGCATCCTTGAAGGACGCCTCGAGCGCTTTCGCTGCCTTGTGAAACACGCTGCAGATGCATCACACTACTTACCAACGTTGCGTGTGTCGCTTCCATATGGGTGCACCCTGCTGCGTTGTCATCTCCTTCTTGCGCCCGACCCTACGCGCATCACTCAGTATCCGGAAACAACAATACTTTCAGGCTATCATAGTTACAGGCATGAGTTGCGCAAAGATAAGGGAACGTTCGCGAGCGAATGTGGGCATGCCTTATCGTCTCAAGTTCACCGGACGCTTGCTGGGAAATGGTTGGGAGAACATGAGCGAGAGCTTTCTTGATGCGAAAGAGGGAGTAAGCAGGCATGTCGCTGAGCATACAGCTTACTGTCGCTGCTGTTAGATGCAGAGTAAGGGCTGCTGCTGGCTGTTACAGCAGCAGAGCAGCCGCCACTGCTCTGCAACTGGTTGCTGCAGTGGTTGGGCAGTGTTTTGCACCTTGCAGGGCAGGCACTGCAGGACTGGGAGCTTTACCGCAGGAACTTTGCTTGCGACTCAGTGCCGAAACACGAGCCCAGCGAGCATTACCATGCAGCAGCAATTGTTCGCAGATAACGAACGATTGAATGAGGAATGATGGGGTTCAACTGTCAAGTTTCAGTGTCTGTGAGTTATCCGGATGCTTCATGTGCACAGCGACAGCCGCAATCGTTCAAGCTCCCCAACGACAGTCTCAGCGGGCGTGATTGCATGATATGAATCATAGTGCTGTCTCATGCAGCACTATGCTCTGTACGCGAGCTGCCGCAACATAAAGGCACCGATGCTGGTGAAACTTAGCAACATCCGGGGTCTTGCTCTGCTTATGACGCAAGCTTCCTGCGCAAAGAAAATACACTTGTGCAAAGTTGCAGTTTTGCTCGAGGATAGTTCTACTTTGCAGGGGCACAAGGTACACGCACACGCGAGTGTCGCTGCTCTAAGGATCGCACATTGACCACCCAGGAACTGCACTCCTGGTGGCCAGTCCTAAGCGACTACTAGTTTGCCCATGCTCAGCTAGTTGAAACGACGGCTTCAAGGCTTCCAGCTTGGACGCGACGTGACAGCTGGATTCCGGCGTTAGAAAACTGGGAAGGTGAGCACATGTCGTCAATATACTAAGCATGGCCACCCTACCGTAGTCACGGGCATGAGTCGCGCAAAAACAAGTCGCAGAGCGCTGGGCGAGTGCACTTCGCGCACTTTCCATTGCTAGAAGGTATATCCAAAATGGTATGTGTACTGTGAAGTTCTGCGACTCGGCTTAGTTTCCCGCTGCGCGAGCCTGCGCGCCTTCCAAATTAATCAGACTTGGGCGGCTGCTCATCTCCTGCCCGTGACTACGGTAGTTAAAAAGCGCTACACAAGTGCACTTCGCGTGCTTTTCCGTCGCTACAATCAATACATACAACCAATGGTAACAGTGATGCAAAGTGCTGCGACTGTGCACTTGCTGCCAGCAGATCATCGCAAGTGTCCCTGGGCTAGGGTTGGCAACCGGTGGGTAATTGGGATTTGTCCTATTCAGGGTGGTGCGAGTGTCGTAATTGCCCAAGAATAAAGTTCAATAAATGACTTTAGCTTGATCTTTGATCACCGACGGTGAATCAACCTTATACTCTCAAATTTCCGGCTGGCCGTAGTAAACCCCAGGAGTCGTCGACTGGAAACCTTCACGCCTTCTACCGGTTGCCAGCTGCGTCTTCGGGTCTTCCGTGGTCCGTCAGCTTTTCCTTGGGTCACTTTGCAGAGCTTGCGTGAGGGAGGCTCCTCGCGCTGCAGCCGGCTGTGCGAACGGAGCCCCGGCAGCCGGCATTGTAAGATTTGGCGAGTTGATGTAAGCATTAGTTCCGCTCCCTTAGTACGATTTTCGTTCTTGACTAAGAGTTTTTATTGCTAGGTATGAAAACGAGGGGGATTTCGCGAGTGCCAGAAGCAGACTGTGATCAGAAGCCTTTTCGGGCTGCAGAGCAGTCCGCAGGCGGATTGCACAGCTGCTGCAGCTGGCAGCCGCCGCGCTGCAGCAGATCGCACAAGGGGTTTTTCGGAGGGATCAACGACGGGGAAACAAGTGGGCAGAAGGTGTAACCACTGTGGGCAGCTTAATTCCCCGGCAAATTATAAGTTAATTGTAAACAACACGATGTTAGTAATCCGTTTCAAACCCCTTCCGACCTCTATACGAAGCGAAAGACCCGGCAAAATGCCGCATTAATCGAAAGGAGTCAGCCCTTCAAAATCATTCTTGACCAGAAATCCCATTTCAGCGCGGAGTGGGCAAGCTTGCTAGGTGGCTGCGACGATTTCGGTAAAAGTGACTAAACCCTGAGTCCGGCTTGGGTCACGCCGAGCCGCCTGGGGGGCACCTAGATGCTGTCAGCAAGCTGCACGGGCATCGTGCTGCAGCTCAATCACTCCTCTGTGCAAGTTCCGTGCCAGCGGCGCATTTCTTGGTGTGTGAGGGAGCGGGTTCAAAACCTCTGTGAGGATGTTATACCCTGGTTTTAATAACAGCCACTTTCCAACCCGGCCGATGTTTGAAATCTGTTAATAGAGCGTTAGTAACACCGTTTGTTCAAAACCTATTAATTACACTGCCCACACTGGGTGTAACTGTTCTTCTTGAGTACCTAAGTTTATCGACAATAAGGGGGGCTAGTCGTTCAGCTAGCTCTGCAGATTGGTTACGATGAGCTGCCATGCAACGTCAAACAGCGAACCAGGTACCACGTGCCTTGCCGCTGCGAGGTGATTCTGCGAAATACGCACGCGATCAACCGGTTGACGCATGTGATTAGGTAATGCAACCCTGTTATTGATCCTGTTAGCAAGGACAGCCGGTGGAGGCCGGCTGTGGTTGAATACGTGATCAGCGTGTTGTTAAGACGTGTTGTAAATAACAGGTTGATTGCTTGCACAATATTGGTTCCATTGGGTAAACCAGATGTACCAAGCGGTAGACGAGGGCTGAATTCTGATTGGCGCGCAATTAACTGGCGGTCTCCCGTTCTAAGCTGAGTGATTTTAGCTGCCGCGAGGGGCCAGTGTGGCGGTGGCTGGGGGGAGTGGCGCAGGAAATTGGCATTCTGTGTTACTGCACTGCGTCCACATTTCCCAAAACAGCTTACACTAACSCCCCCGGGCGCAAACGGCTGCGCACAGCCAGCTGCACCTTGCTGCCCATCTGGGAGCCAAGTGCTTTTAGGTGCACGTCTTCCGATGTCAGCCGCACGAGCAATTTGGCATCTGCTGCACCTGCTGCACAGGGGGCGAGGTAGTTGGCAGGTTTTATTTAGTAACCCCGGAAAGTGCAAGTTGGTTAATTAATAAGCGTAACCGGACCTAACATCCGGTCGCTGGTTTGCTGCCAACCCTACCTGGGGTTCCATGATCAGCATTTGGCTATGAAGTCATGATGACCGAATGTCGATAATATCGCATAGCAATGATATGATATCATCGGCCGATGGCAGATTGGGTGCATTGACCTGCAGCAAGGGCGCCCGATGCGGCATGAGAGCGGAGGATAGAGCTCGGCTGTAAACTGCACCACTGTCTGACAGTCTCCCCACCTTACGTCAGGCGATGGATTTATTCAGAATCCAACCCTCTGGAAGCTGTAGTGCGTGTCATACCGTCGTTGAGCATGGTCCCTTCGAATCTACGGGAAGAACCACAATTCTTCACTTTGAGAGGAGTACAGCTACCTACGTAAATCCACTGCTCATTGTCTCCCCCCAACACTTTGTGACGTTGGCGCAGTGTACGTGTCAATAATAAGTTAGTCTGCCATGGCCTACTCTGCCACTTGGCTGAAACTTCTGCCGCAGGTCCTGCCGACGGGGTAACTCTGCCAATGGCATGGTGTGACACAGGTAACCTTGACGACCTCGTCACAACTATCATGCTACCTGCGTGCTGCTTTCCGGCCTCCGCTCTGGCCAACCTGCAACTGTTTCAGCAGTATTGCACCCTCGCTGCCTGGAGGTATGCCTTGACAGTCAATCAAACATACTTTTCAGGGGGCCGTCAGGTGCATAGCACACTGCCGTGCCCAACACGTTTCGCTATAGCCCTGGCCTGTTGACACTGCAGCCACCGTCCAGCGCACCTGGGACGCTTCCTGTCAGCCTGACCCTCGAGTCACGTGCCTTTTTTGTCGTGTGCAAGCTGCTTGGCCGACCCCGCCTGAGTGCATCCCACCCGCTCGCACTTTGGTTCTCGTTTCCTTAGTTGCGGTGACAATATCTGCCAATGGCATCGAGGTTTACGTGACTGTTATGGTTACGTAAGGAGCTTCAGCCTCCATGTCAGCACCCCCAGTCTCCATGTCAACAGCGCAAGTCTTCACTAGCAGCTGGAGACACCGCACACATTTAAATGCTCAGTTGCACGTCAGGAGACCGCCTTCTTGCTCTATTGCAAGCTGTTGACCAGCTCAGTCGATAGAGCTTAGCGAGAGGAGCTCAATGCCATCCTCAACGGCAATTTTACCAAATATCTGGGTTATGTAATCTGGCTTCCCAGTTTGTGGCAGGTTAGTTCTGCCAATCTGCCAGGCGGACCGCCCTCGATTGTTGTTTGACACGCACACTACGTTGGCGCTTGGCGGTTGCCTCAGGTTCTCAGTCCAAGCGCGTAAATGTTACGCTAAGGACAAGCGATCTTGTAGCGGGCTGCGCGGGGTTAGTAGCCTGCCATCTTCAGGGTCCGACCCTCCGGCGTTGAACAACTTCAGTGTGGGTGGCGCAGATCGGCCACAATCACCTTCGTCAGCTGTCCAACCGGTCGCTGATCGCACGATGTCGAGTCCTTTTAGTTCATGGTGAGCCTTGCGTGAGTTGATTCCGAGCCTACGAGTCACCAGTGTTGAAGTTCGTGTCCGTGGTTCAGACACTGGTGATGGGTATCGGGCACAACACCGGTCACCATCATGTTCGGCCCTGCGTGTGATGGCCCGTAGCGGTTCAAAAGCATTTGCTGGATCCACGAGCTATGCAGCCCGGCTGCATGGCCGCTCGGTGGGGTCTGGTGTAGCAGCTGTGTTGTTCGGAAGTGTGATGAGGCCTCAGGTCACCGCTTCATGCCATGTATGAGCAATGAATGAAATACACATCTGCAGGCTCGAGCCGTCAACAAGGGCCAGGACCGTCGTGGCTGTCGCGGTCGTGGTGCTGTTCGTGGGTGGTATAGCCCATTTGCGCAATGATTCGCGCACAACAACGCTCAGACAGAGCGTCAGTCTGCCGCAAGGCCAGGGGCCCACAGGTGGGGATCTCTGCCGGCACAGTTGCTGGCCACTCAGTATTTCTCTTTAGCTGCTGCCAACCATATGTCGCTTGTGCAGCCGCGCAAACCCTAAGCCCGCCTGGAAGGACAACGATGGCCGCTGCACACAGCATAGAAGCCACTGCTTCCGGCATGTTTGATCGCTTCCGGGGGGCTGAGGAGCGTGTGGCCCGCATGCGAGCATACGGACAGGAAAAGGTGCGCCGCTGCCGCTAGCGCCCCCTCTGCATCCTGCCCTCCCTCCCTATTCATGTGCTTCCAAAACCTAGCTCCATGTGTCGCTCCAGCCTCTGCCGCACCCATATCGCACCGGCAAATGGTGCAGCAGCTAACTGTGTGCAGCATTTGCTAGCTGTCGTCCTCGAAGTTCGCATTTGATCAACAACCTTGTATCGCAGGTATTCACGATGACAAACTGTCCAGCGGACCGGGGCATTGGGCATCGGCCGAGAAACCAGGGTGCACCATTCTATGTTGGCAATATCTGCGAGCCGTGGATGGCACGCTATGCCATCGTCATGCTGGACCAGCTAATAGACACCGGTGAGCAAGGGAGTTTGAGAAGGTCTTGAGGTGCCTGTCTTCCGTCATCACGATGGCATGACGCCAAAGCAGCTGCTTACAAACGAGGAGTGTTATGTTGTGGAGAGGCCCTTTTCGAGAGTTGCCGAGGATTCTGTGGGCCGTACTCTGTGCTCAACAACCATCATGTTCACAGCCCAGCTTTTTCTCAAAGGCGACAATTTGGGGTCTTGCAATTGCTCACTTGACTGCCTCGCAGTGCATGCCATGGCAAAAGAAACTGCATGTCCAGGGTTGGGCCTAGAAGCATCTGTTCCCGCTAGCGGGCAGTAAATTGTGCAATGTGCCCTTCTCGTCTGTATATCGATGTGCCTGCAAGCCTTGGTAAGCCGTGCAGTTTGCCGCCTGCTCATGGTGATGGTGCATGCGCCCGCTACCTGCAGGTCATGATTCGCGCATCCATTACGGTCTAGCTTCATTTTGCCCCTGTGCCCTGCAGGCATGGAGGCACTGGAGTGGGGTTCCGGCTCCTCGTCTCAATGGAACCTGGTGCGCGTTGGGCGGCTGACCTCCATCGAGCATGACGGTGGCTGGGTGCCGCAGGTAAGGCTTTGTCACCCACGCAGCCGCAATCAGACACTAGGCAGAGCAGATATGATGCAGGATTACAAGACATCTTGGCTGCTACGACGCTGCGCTGCTCGAGCATCTTGCTAGCTGTGCTGATGACGCCCTCCTCTCCTGCTTGCACTAGTATGCTCGGCATTTGCTGCCTGACCAAGTGCAGTACAAGACAGGCATCGGATGGCTCGGATGCCGCCACAATACCCTTCTCGCTGTGTTGACCTGACCTCCCCTTGAGTTTTGACCATTCCTGCGTTTGGACATTGCGCTGCGTCTCTCAGCACTGTTGCTTTCGCAGGTGAAAGCGTCGCTGGAGAGCATGTTTGGGGCCGACTACCTGGAGCAGCATTGGGTGTCACATACGGTGCCGCGGGGTTCGCCATCGGGGGCCGGCAACGAGTTCAACGATCCCAGCAGCTTTGGGTAACCAATTGGGCCACTAGGGGGCATTGCTGCGGCCTGACGTCTCTTCACTGCTGCCTGACAGCGTGCACAGAGGGCACATGGTGGACCCGGGTGGGGAGATGCGCCGCAGTGTGGCAGCAAAGGATATAGCTATAGAGTGCTATACTACTGTCACTTTTGGACGACATGCAGGCTGGTTCGCCAGGCAACGGTGCACATTACCAGCGTAAAATTTTCAATACGAACATGCCGCTTTGCAGCGCTCTCTGCAGTCAGTTACACTGGCCATCTCTTTTCTGCAATGCCCCAATGTTGCAGTGGGTGAAGATATTGCGTTCCAATTGACGACAATCGCTCCTGATCTGGTTCTCATGTCAGGCATACAGGGACAAGGCGGCGTCCAGCCCCAACTCTACTGGTTCAGGGCCTCGTCTGGCACCTTACGACGGACAACGTTCTGCGTGTCTTCAAGGAAACCAAGCTGAGGGTTTTGAAAATGCCTGTTTGCAGGGAGTATGTAGCAGCCAGTTTCCTGCCGGATCAGAAGGGGGTCTTTGACTACATTGTTGTGGACGGCCGCTCGCGCGTCGCATGTGTAAAGCGCGCCCTACCACTGCTCAAGCCCGAGGTACATCGCTGTGCTGCGGCAGCATGCAATGCAAGGGGAGCCCGCAACTGTGACAACAATTATCTGGTGCCCTGATCGTCACGCTGGCATGTGCCAGGCGCTGCCAAATGCAGCTTGCCAAGGCAGCAATGCTAACAGTTGAAACGGCTGCTCCCATTACAGGGGGGCATTCTCGTGCTGGACAACTCAGGTGCCTCTGGTGTACCACCACGCATTTGCATGACATCGGCCTGCTCAGATACTGTTGGCATTGTAACATTGTCGCAAGAACGCAAGCATCAAGCATGCGCGCCCTGCCCCTCATGCTGCACGACGAAGGAGTAAGACTGCTTCGCCCCACCGCCGGGTTGTGCAGAACGCAAACGCTACCACGAGGCTTTTGAAGTGGTGCCGAGCCACTGGCTGCGGTTTGACGACTCCATGCCGACTGGGGGTGACTGCTCCTCCATGCATTGCTTTCCCACTCTAAATCCCCTGTGCACAACATGGCAGCTGCAGCTCATGTCATGCGACTGCACAGATTGCCAGCCCATCATATAACAATAAGCTGCGCTGCATGCTCGTGAACTTCACAGGGAGCCTGGTGCATGCTATGCAGCAGCACCTGCCGTACTGTGCACCTACAGATGCAAAGGACAGAGCCCGGCTGTATTCTGAGCAATCGACTTCAAGTTGTTTAGCCTCTGCCTGGCTTCGTATGCAGAGCGGACAACTATCTGGGTATCGTGCATGAAAGGTGCCTGTGGCGCGGCAGCGCAGTAAAGCTCCCAAACAGAAGTGCCTGGACAGTCGGTCTAGATCGTCAAGGCTTGGCGTCGTCTCTCCCACGTGTTGACAACCAGCCGACTAGCCCTCCGAGAGTCAGGGGACGGCTGTAATGTGCATGTGGCCTGAAGCAATGTTGTAAGAGGTTGTAGTGAGGCACAAGAGGGCTCGTGATCAAACCCTAGTCTCAAAACTTGGCTACCCTGTGCCTGCAGTGAACGCTCTCTGACGGCTTGTCTGAATTTTGCGTGTGGCATGGCGATCAATACGAAGTGTACTAGGTAGGTGCTTAGAACATCATCACCTTGGCTCAGCGCTGTGTTGTTGTTTGCTTCGTGACAAACCGTAATCAGGGTGTGAATCGCGCGGCAAGCTGAAAGGCATTATCAGGACATGTTCGCGCGGTCTTGCGCAGCGAGGCTGGATTATCACTGTCGGCTTTTCCGCAGCCTCTCGTCAATTTTTCCGCTGCCTTGCACAGCAACCGCCATTGGTGCGCGAAGCCGATGGCAGGCTTGACAGGCTTTGCGCACCAATGGCGCAGAGCCTGTGACAATGCTGTGGTCATTCTCTGAATGTCCTAAGAGGACGAGGGTTCGTACGTTGCCTCATAGGCACGTTCCACACTGGCTTGACCCTACACTTCTCAGCAAACGTCAAATAAACGATGCATTGCCGCCTCACTCTGCTTCAGACTTGCGAAAGTTGGCCAGCACATCCATGTGCTCACCATTCGTATCGACATCCCAATCCTTTGCATCCAGTTGCTGCGAGGCACGCTGCAGCAGAGATTGCAGAGGGGTTCTTTGGCGCCCCCAATGCGAGACCTTCACGGTGCCGCTGTGCATGTTCGCTTGCAAGAGCTGCCTGCTCGTGCAAGTTGGCCTCGTACTCCTCAGATGTGACCTTCTCGGCTCAAACCTACAGCATGGTGTCCTACGGCACAGACACTAAATCTAAACTCGTCTGGATAGCATTTGTAACGATTAGGGAGCGCACGCCGCACGGCAAAGGCAGCAGCGACAACGCTGCGCTCAAACAGGCTTAAGCTGGCATTCTAGTTTGCAACAGATTTTATTATATTATGTATAGGGTATAGTCAGCAATGATTCGATCAGGAAGTCTCAACAATAGTGCCGCATGCCGCAAAAGCCATTATCCCTCGATGATTGCATTAGTTAGGGTTTGAGGGACGGTGGAATTTTATTTCAACATAAGTTGAAGGGGGAATACTTCGTCTTGCACACCTGTTCGCGGTTTAATGCTGCCGCATGCATTCACTATTGCTGCTGAGTGATCGTACTGAGTGCACCAGCAGCCACCTTTGCCTTGCGCTTCTCGTGCATGAAGTATGCAACGCCTGCGGCTGCAATGCCATAGCCGCCTGCAGAGCAGAGGGACCGGATCTCCGCGGTAGCTGAAGGCACCATCATAATGAAGGCATCATCCGTTGGGCAATGCACTACTTGGCCTACATGACCGATAGCTCAGCCATATTGCAATACAGGAGGACAAATACAACGCACAGGCAGGGATGGCACACCCATGCTGCTCAGCGTCCAGGGGTTGTGAAAGATGAGAATGGAGATGACGACCGCGATGACGCCCTTGCCATTGCCGAGCACTTGCAGCGTCAGCGCGCTTGTGTACCGTGTGACTAGGAAGTTAGTCAGATTCACCTATGTGCACAGGGAAGCAAATTCGCATCAATCACTGCTTGTGCAGTGCAGTGCTGTTATGAGTTGTGCAACAGTTAGCTTGCTCTGATCATGCCGATCAGTCCTGTACACGATGTCGGCACCTCGAAATGATTGGCACCTAAAGAGCATTAGCCAGTGGAAAGGCCCACATTCCTTTGTTACGAAAGCAAAGGGGCTTGCAGATACCGACCAGGAATGCGAGGGCGCCGTTTATGCCTAAAATGGTGTAGAAGTGGACCCAGTTGGGTTGGCCCAGCCGGGGCAAGCTGTTTGGAAAGTCAGGCTCGGCGACTCCCACGAGAAGCACCAAGGCAGCACTGCAGAGACCTCGGGATTGATGGATGCTTTGCCAGCTGGGATGGTTAGGATGAGTACAACAAGTGTGCCGCTGTAAAGTGGGCACAAAATCTTTACTGGACAGCGCGTGGGGCCAGCGCTGGTCGCAGATTGGCACAGCACATCCATAACCGAATCTACCTTGCAATGGGCGCCATATACCTGCAGAATGCAGCGTTTGCCTTTCAGTAGCGTGCATGGCAGCTCGAAGTAGCGTTTGGCTATTGGCAATTGGCAATTGGCAATTGGCAATTGGCAATTGGCAATTGGCAATTGGCAACTGAGCAACTTGAGTCTTGGTCACCTGACATGCACTGTCCTCTGCACCAATCTTACCTCAACAGATTGAGCGAATCCATCCGCTCACTGGCATCTGTCAAAAGCAGGCCCTGCAGGTGGCAATGGTAAGGCCAGAAGCACCTGATCCGGTGCGAAGTGTACGGCATGAAGGGCGGGTCCTGCCCCAGCTAAAGCAGCAGCCTTTGATCAATGGAGACTGCGCTGCCACATGCCTACTTCTACCAGATGTTCGTATGCTTGAAGGCTGAACCTGTGGGCCAGGCGGCTGGCTTTTGTTAAACAAACTGTAACCATAACAAATATTGTCGTTACCTGGAGGATAGATTTGAAGGCACGAGCAGCTGTAGCACATATCGCTGCCAGGAAGCCCAGTGAATTGAAGGATGGTTCAAAGCCTGCAGTTCAATCAACAGGTAGTTTACAAAGTGATTTTCACTACATAGAACCAAGGAAGCTGTTGCCTCAACCGGACAGTAGGTTCGAGTTCAGTCACATGCAGGAGGCAATAACACTTGGCAGTATGGCTCTTCGCTCTTTGACTATTCTGCTGGATCTCGTGATGCACCTGTCGCCATGACGACGCCAGCCACGACCGGTATAAGTGTCATGTACACGCGCCGTGTCTCGTGCTGGCCAAGGCCGATGAACGCCATGCCGGCAGTGAACAAGGGGGTGGTGGCGCCAATGGCCTGCATACCGTGTGTACGCATGTTCTTCCTAAGCTACGAAGCCTGGGATGGAAGGCCAGCAACCGACACAGTTTTGCAGAGCATTGCAAGCTTTACACAGTGTATCTACGGATTGTCCTTGCGAGGCAGCTGTGAGCATTGCATTGCGCCAAATATCACAGGAACAGTCTGCATCCCCACCTGATTGAAGGAAACCGGGATGTATCTGAGGCTGATGTTGCCCAGCACGACGCTAAGGCAGAAAACCAGAGCTAGCACGATGACCTTGCCAAACTGGCGGGTGCTTCTGATGCGCTGCACCGGCACCAGGTTGGCGGTTGCTAGCACGGCCGTCATGAGCGAGCATACCAGCATGTGCCTGCAGGTGCACAACAATGCTTGTAAGTGGCTGAGGAGAACCTCTGCTTCAGACGCCGGCTGTTTCACCAGGCAAATAGTGTATCAAACGGTCGTGCTCTGATGCAAGATCTCAAACGGTGCTAGACTGTTCCAGTTCTATCAGCTCATCGAGGCAGCACGCAGAGCTGATAAGAAGTGCTTGACAAAGGACTAAGCGTGCAGGAGACATGCTTTTCCGTGTGAATGCGTGAGAGCTGCCAATGAAATCGTTTGAGCCTCACCACAGCGTCAGGAAGACAGGTCGCCGGAAGCCAAAGCCACTGAGCATGTACTTGTTGAGCAGCAGCAGCCCAACGTTGGAGGTGTACCACACGACAATGGTGACAATGGACTTGAACAGGTCCATGCGGCTGTTCTCATGCGCCAGCTTCGCCTGCGGATCGGCAGTGACGCTGCCGGCAGGGTCTGATCGGAAGCTGCCACCAGTCTTCGGTGGCGCCGGGATGGCGGGCGCATTGTTGGGGCCGTGCGGCAGCGGCTCGATGGCCTTGATCGCGCCACGCACCACATTAGGGTCCAGATCCGGATCAATGTCGTCGCTCGCGGGCTTTCGTGAGTGCAGCGGCGCCTCCAGCAGCGCCGCCATTGCACGCCGCTCTCCTGGTTTGGATGATTGCCTCAGACTGGCAGCGATGAGGACCGCCGGTTCGGCCGCTTGGCCAGTCAATCGAGTGGTGAGCTGTAGCCAAGAAGGCGGTTGGGCCCGGGCGTGCAAGTGTCCGAGTGTGCAAGCAGGTGGGTGACAAGTATAGCGACTTGTCGGCGGGCAGCCGTGGCGCGTGTGTCTGTTTGGGAGACGATGGAAAATGCGACACCGTCGTCGGGCACAGGAAGCAGCGAGGCCGGGCCGGTAAAGGGAGAATTCTTGGGGTGTGTCACTGAAGCAACGGTGCACACGCCTGACGCTGCTGTTGCTGTAGCCAGAGAGTCTCCTGTCAGCTTTGCGACAAGTTTTCCAGGTCGTCTGTCTTGCTGGTGCAGTCAAGCCTCAAGCAGTGGAAGGTTCGCAAGCGAACGTGGACATCCCCGGGGCCCCCGGAGGGAGGGGGGGGCCGGGGGGGGGGGGGCGCGCTAGGGCGTTGCGATTGGCTTGGCTTTCGCGGGATCGGCTTCGTGGACCCGTGCCTTAGCATGAGTCGTAAGCCCTTCGAACTGGCATTGCGAATTCCTAAACCCAGCAAGGGATGAAAACCAAGGCCCTCAGAAACCCGATAATTGCGCCACCAATAGCGCTGTTAGCTGTCAGGCGGTTTAGGGTTGAACGTGCGACCTAAATGCTCACTCAGCGCAGCGGCACACGCGTACGTGCCTTGCGACGCTGCAAGTATGCGACATCCTCGAGAAGATCTGCAGTATTGCACTTGTTCATGTGCCGGGCGCCTGCTGGCAAGGAAGCTTGCGTCATAAGCGATCCAAGACCTCGGATCTTTGCATAGTTTACGTACATTAGTGCCAATCTGCTACGCTAGCTGCCACAAATAGCATAGTGGTGCAGCAGAATTTACAATATCATCTCATGCAGAAGCGCCCTCTGAAAGCAGTCATTTGCAAGCTTGAGCGAATGCGACTCTGTTGCATGTGCAAACTATGCAGCTCCCTCTCATTGCGTGTCGTTTACCAATGTAGTAGCTGCCGTACAATTTCCCAACGTTTTTACTCGGAGGCGGGGCCCCGTGGTCAGTCGTTTGTTTTCGTCTGTCCGCAACTTTAGCCAGTGTGCGTGACCAATAAACGATCGGATTGGCAGGTTAATCTGCTGCACATTGGCAAAATTATTTTCATAACACAAACACTTGGCATCATGCTGTACAGGGTGACGTTGAGTTCCGCTCTGAACTGTTGAGTTTATGTTTGATAGAGGTTTACATCACGACAAAGGCTTAAAGTGGCGCCATCAGCGTCTCTCGTGAACGTGGTAAAGTCAGCCCAGGGGCAGGAGGTATCTAGAGGTACGCTACGGCTGTCCGACACGCCATACGGCCCGACGCGGCTTCCAGCTGCCAGCATAATACACCTGCGAACCGCCCACTGACGCGTGCGACATAGCACTCTCGCCAGCGCGCGGCGCCTGCGAGTCGGTCGTAGCTTTCTCTTTTGTACATTCAGCCGCACGCGAGTGTGTGCGCGGCGATTGGCAGACTGCGCTGCGACGGCTGCGGCTGCGAATTCGCGCTGACGTCCCTGAAAAAGGTTCAGTGGAGACGCCGCATGTTGGCGCCGGTTCTGCAGATCTTCGACAGCGTTGTCGAGCTTGCGAACGCACCAAAACCGGTGAGAAGATATTCCGCACAGGAAGAGCACTGTGTTGTACGGGTCAGCATGCTGACAGGGCAGTTTCGGGTCAATGTCTGCCCAGCCGCGCAGCATTCTGATTCACATGCGAAATCGATGGTCTGCTGCCTGCTACCTGTCGGCAGCTACGCATCTGCTGACTGCTGATCGCTCTCTAGTTCTCTTTTTGTATTATTTATTGGCAGTCAGGCAAAGGGGCGGCAGTGTTGCACAAACATCACCCCATGCCTGCACGGCAAACGGACACATCTGAGAGCGCGGCATCTTGTGTTGTCCTGCAGGGATGCAGGCGGCTGCAGGCGGGTGGGGTGCAGAGGTAATGACGGCGCCTGCACCAGCGGCCGCGGCTTCGGCCAGGGCCGCCTGGTGCTGCTGGGCAGGGCGCGGATGTGGCAGCCGGGCATGGGTGGGGCCAATGGGAACGGATGTGGTCTGTGGCTGCATTTTGCTCCGTAGCATGCGCAGTGATCCCCACCGGTCGCTGGTACGATCCGGCGGCGGGCGGCGGCTTTGTGCCCCTGCCGCGCTTTGCCGCAGCAGCAGTGCGGCACAACTGGGGTTTCGAGGCCATTGCCTTCAAGGGCTTGGAGCCGCAGCTCAGGCCTCAGGGCGCAGGGCTTGCTGCACCTGGCGCAGTAATGTGATTCAAGTGCTGCATACTACTGAGATGTATGGGGTTCCGCCGGCTCTGTAAAACCAGTATAAGATGCTAATGTGTTTGGGCTTTCTCCTTAGCTTCTGCGATCCTGCTGAGCTGTTTCCATCACAAATTCTCAACTCTGTCCATGTGTTGGCTGAAAGCCGGTCCCTACCTGAGACCGCATCCCCAAGTCAAATGCGCATGCTATGCAATGCAGTGGAGGTGTTGTTCGTTTGCCCTGATCACATGTTTACCTTGCCCAGGCATGTAGCATTCACATAGCAAACATCCCTCTATATTAAATGCGCAATTACAGCCGACCTGCGCCACAACAGCACAATCTGAGCGTAGCTGCGTCAGGCAGGGAATGTTCTTGAGCTACCGTCAGTCCTATCCTCGCCTTCATCGAGTCATCGTGCTCTGTGGCCTTGCGCCGCTGCGGGCAGGCAGCCGCTGGCACCTGCGCATCAATGCCTCGCCGCTCATCGGCAGGACCACGATCGCACTCGTAGCGCACATGGATTCGAGTGTGTCGCGCTTGATATTGGTCTGGCCTTCTGGCACCACCTTTCCTTCTACATATCCGCTGGCCTCACTGCTGCTAGAATGCTGCTGCACATGCACATGTTTTGAATCCGCAGCCATTCCGCTCCTTTGTTTCTGCGTGCGCATTTTGCGAGCCCGAAGTCGGAGTGGGACGGTGCCGTCAATTCTACCATGCTTTCGTCTTTTTTCGGCGTGTACCACAAGCTGTGTCGCCGCCGCCGATCGAGCATGTGCATGGCGCCGCCGAGGCGCGCATCTGCCGCAAAAGCGCACACTTGATGAAGTCTTCCAGACACAAGACCGTTCCAGAAGAACCCACTGCGTGTGCGATTGTCGTATATCCACGCATACGCAGTGGGCTCTTCTGAAACGGTCTTGTGTTTGCCGCGCTGGCCGTGGTCCTCTTTCCATTCCAAGTCTGCCTCAGGCCAGCGGCGAGACACTATACAACGATCGCATTTACGACTTCCCTGTGCGGCCGCTTGGGCTGGGCCTCTGCGTTTGGCAGGGGAAGCCTGTACTACTGGGCAGGCGCATCGTGGTCCAACAGCAGCACCGTCGATGGCAAGGTTTACGTGCTGAACGCTTCGAGGTATGCCTAATCGCAGTGCAATGGACTGTGTTCCGGCCGCGAGATTCAGAAACGTCCAGGCTGCTGGATGCAATAAGCTGCTGATCGAGAAGCGAAGGTCAGATCATCCTCGGCGAGCTCGGGCTGCTAATTGATGTCATACGCTTGCACATTTCCCATCACTTCCACCGCGAGTTGCCAGCTTCACGTCCGTAGAGTCTGTTCGAGTCCTTTATTGCCGGTCGCAACGCGCAACGATGCGCGTAGCGTAGGGTTGGCAGTAATCGGATGTTGGGACCGGTTACGGTTACCGGTTACGGTTACCACGGTTACTAACGGGTTTCTGCCGGTTACCTCGGCCTTTTTGCCCAAACTCATCGGAAATGGACTTGTCTCACCTCGCTGATCATTACTGTCTGGTTTTCGAGCCTCTGAGACAAAACTGCATGATGCCAAAGTTTCGTGCAATTCGACATCGAATGGCGTGGACCTGACAGTAATGGACCCCCAGATGGACAACAAGGTGCAGCCGGTGGTGTGTAGCCGTTTGGGGGGTGAATAAAATTGTTTCGGGAAGTGTTGCCGCTGTTTAGTGGCACAGAAAGCCCATTTCCCTCCGCCACTCCCCCGAGCCGCCGCCATACCCCCTGGCGGTAGCTAGAATCCACATAAGTTAGAATGGGGAACGGCTGGTAACCGGGAGGTAAGCGGATTTCCGGCCCCGGTTACCGGTTGGTAACCCCGGTTACCCGATTAGGACCAACCCCGGTTACCGGTTGGCTGCCAACCCTAGCGTAGCGGCCTGCTTCCTGCAAGAGTTGCGGGATGAGTCATCACCCTATGCGAATTGCGGAAATACGGGCAATAAGTTAGCGCCCCTGGGGCTGACTTTACCACCTTTATACGCACCGCGCCGTGATACACTGGCCCCGCAACTGAGGAAACGAGAACCAAAGTGCGAGCGGGTGGAAAGCACTCAGGTGGGGTCGGTCAAGCCTGTGCACAGTCGCGAAAAGCTCCTAACTTGAGGGGCTGGGCTGACCGGAGACGTCGGAAAAGTACATCTGATGGAATCCTGTGATGAGATTCCATCGGGGGCCAATCGGAATTCGTAGGTTCCATCGATGGATTCCAACACATTCCATCGTGGCTAGAGCCTTAGTCATGCAATGGAACAGGCAGATGATGGATTTCATCACGTTCCATCGCTGTGATGGAAACTGTGGTCATCCATCTGATGAAATCCATCATTTTGGTCGATGGGATCCATCGGTAGCGCAGAATGATGGAAATTATGCTGTGCGATGGAAACAAGCGCTGGGACATATTGGAAATCACAGTGTCTGGGGTTTCGATCGTATGCGTAACTACAGCGTGCCAACATATGCCTGCGAGATAACAGCGAAGCTTGTTGCATGGCCTCAAGCACTCTGGCTGCATAGGGGAGGCGCTGGGATCGTGCCACTCAGTCATCCCTCTCTTCCGGCAGTGTCTCAGCCCCCTGCAGAGGACTCCGTCGCGACACGTCTCCCCTTTGGGTCCGGATTTCAGACCCTGCACAGCGCGCCATACCATGGCTTTTTGGTGCAGCACACCTGCCTCCGAAAGGCTCCCGAAAGCTGGCTCAAAAAGGGGTTCAGGACCGCTTGGATGCATTGGCGGAGACGGCTGCGGCGGCCGCTGAGCTAGGGCCAGTGTGGGCAGGTTAGTTCCGTCACCGGCATGTTTAATAAGTTGATTGTAAACAACACGATGTTGATAATCCGTGTAAACCCCCCTCCCGACCTCTATGCGAAGCGAAAGACCCGGCAAAAAGCCGCATTAATCGAAAGGAGGCAGCCCTTCCAAATATAGTTTTGACGAAATCCCATATCCCTATATAAACGAATGTTTATAATATCGCAAAATGAGAAATGGTGCCGCATAAGGAGTTGGACGAGGGATGGTGGCATCTGGGATTACAATTACAGTGAGCTGTAAACACAGTTACGATTCCGAACAGCTAACAGCTGCCTAACAGTGTTGTTAGCAGGGGGTAACAGGGCTGCTGATAAAGTGAATCCTCCTCTCAGTCCATCGAGCTGCCAGAGGTCCTACTCGTCGACCACGTCTAGACCAGCAGCTTGCGTTGCCAATTCATGTAGAGACAATTCGGTGCTGTGCAGCAATGCAGCGCAATAACTATCACCTACTCAGAGGACGAGGAGGCCGTGCACCCACCTGAGCCATCGGGATCGGAATGAAGTGTTTGAAAAGGTCCCTCAACGTCTTGCGCCCCTGCTCGTCCGTCATCGTCCGCGTTTTGAGACGCCCTGAATGTGTAGGCGTCCAGCGCGCCCTCCCATTACCACCGCTGCTGCTCCGGCTGAGCAAGACAAACCCAGCCTTTCCGAGACAGCATTGCCGCCCCTGATACCGATAGTCAGGCTCTAAGCGGTCGATGGCAAGTATGGTGCATTGACCTGCAGCAAGGGTGTAGCCCGACGCGGAGGCATAAGAGCGGAGGAAAGAGAACTGCAGCTGTCTGACAGTCTGCCGACCCTTATGTCAAGGCGGTAAAGTCGAACCCTCTGGAAGCAATACTATGTATCACTCCGTCGTCGAGCATGGTTAGGACACCCTTTAAATTCGCGGAAAAAGCCACAATTTCAGCCCGGGGTGGGCAAGCTTGCTGGGTGGCTGCGACAATTTCGGTCCTCCAGTGACTAAACCCTGAGTCCGGCTTGGGTCACGCCGAGCCGCCTGGGGGGCACCTAGATGCTGTCAGCAAGCTGCACGGGCATCGTGCTGCAGCTCAATCACTCCTCAGTGCAAGTTCCGTTCCAGCGCCGTATATTTTTGGTGTGTGAGGGACCTCGTTCAAAGCTCTGTGAGGATGTTATCAACACCCTGGTGTTTATAGCAGCCACTTTCCAGCGAGGCCGTTGTTTGATATGGGGCCCACGGCCGCGGCAAGGCGGCCGCGGCAAGATTATGTGATGCTGATGTGTCAGGGCGGTGCCTGGGTGGGGCCTGGGACCACTGAGGAAAAGCTCTGAGGAAGTAGTAGGGTGTAACACTCAGCCAGTGGAGTCGATTCTGGCCAGCACGAGTTCGAAATTCCCGTGGCGCTTGGCATGCCCCCCCCCCAATTTTGGTCTGGGCCCTCGCCAAAATGTTTACAGCGCAAGCGCAAAACTTTCCTGACGGTTGGGTGCCCGCGATTTTGGTCTCGGCCCTCGCCAAATTCTTTACAGCGCAAGCGCAAAGCTTTCCTGACGGTTGAGTCCCCCCSCCCCCGAGAGTTAGTTTGATCACCTTCGGTGATTCAAACGTATGCACTCAAGTTTTCCGCCTGGCCGTAGCAAACCCTAAGAGTCGTCGACGGGAAACCTCCTCTACCTTTGCCGGTGTCAGCCTGCGTCTTCAGGTCTTCTGTGGTCCATCAACTGTTCCTTGGGCCAGTCTGCAGACCTTGCGTGAGGCAGGCGCCTTGCGCTGCGGCTGGCCGTGCGAACGGTGCCCCAGCAGCCGGCGTTGTAAGATTTGGCGAGTTGATGTAAGAATCGTTTCCGCGCCCTTAGTACGATTTTCCATAGAACGGGGAAGCACACCTGTCCTATGAAACCACCCTTATACCGAGGGTGGTATTCACGATTGCCAGACGCAGACTGTGACTCGGAAGCCTTCGGGCAGCAGAGCGCTCCGCTGGCAGGTTGCACGGCTGCTGCAGCTGGCAGCCGCAGCGCGCTGCATCAGGTTGCATAAGGGGCGTTTCGGAAAGATCAACGACGAGGGAAAATAAAGACAATGTGTAACTTTTGCTCAGCTTCCGCTCGTGGCTAAGTTACTCGCCCACCTGCCAAGTACGAGGGGGACCATTCATCTCCAAGCTGGGGATGTTTGCCGTCTGAGCTGCATGCGGCAACTTGCGCCTGCTTGTTCCAGCAGATGTCAGAAAGGCTTCTGCAGTGATGTGCGAGCGCTTTCGGCGTGGAAACTTACGTCATCCTGATTTTTATGCACATTTCATGAATTTTTCCTGACCCCGAGCCGTGAGTGTCGTGGAGCATGCTGATTTGCTATCTGTATGAGTCCTGCGATCTGATAGCATGAGCATGCCAGGCCAGCTGCTGCATGTTACGATGTGTCGTTTTGCTGTAGCCGTTTTCGCTACAGCGTGCTGCCCGGTGCTCTCATTCCTCGGCCGGGCGGCCTTGTTAGCGACCTGGCTGCTCCCCTTTCGACTGGCCCCTTTCGAGCACTCTGATCAAACTCGCGTCTCGCCCCTGGCAAACGCCCATTGTTCCTCTTGTGACCTGTAAGCATCTGGCCGGAAACACCTGAAATACCTGCAACAACCACTAAATTTGTCCACTGAGCATTTGCACTGGGGACGCTATACCGGCGTCCACCCTCTTAAGTCTGACACTGGCTCCTGGTTTGTTGCCCCGTGAAATTCTTTTGCCCCGTGAATGCCAAATTTTAACCTCCCTTGATCGCTCAGGGTTTAGCCGCCCTCATGCGCGAGCCCTTGCTGCAGGCTCACCCCTTTTCAGCCGCCTGGTGTTTCGTGGGGCAGGTGCCCACCCGAGCTTGCAATCATGGGGTACATGAAGGTCCTGAAGACAAGCAGCTACTTCTCTCGTTTCCAGGTGCGTGTGCGAGTGCAGCGAGGAGTGCAAGTTGTCGATGCCGATACGGGTGCACCAGCTTTTGTGGTTGACGGCCCTCTTGGGCGAGGAAGGCAGACGAGCCTGATGTCGATACGATCTGCCGGCGCCGGGTTCAAGCCTGGTGATGCCTGCTTCAGCTGCTGGTCTGGCTGGACGCACCTGGCAGCACAATGAGCGGTGCAGCAGCCGTGGACGTGGTTGCACACGGCAGCTGGTCAGGCATGAACGCCGCATGCAGCTCAAAGTGCAGTGTGTCCGCTCGCCGGTGCACCTGGGCTGTGCGAGAGCACACTGTGCGAGGCATGACTTGCGTCGGCCGGCTGCTGGCAGCACAGCGAGCTGGCGATGCACTGCATTATTGTCGCTGTTTATAAACGAGCTCACCTCAGCTTCTGGGTTGAGAATGGCATGCGAGCAGTATGCGGACACAATTGGCCAACCTGCGCCAGCGGCGGGGTTGCCCATCCGTCAGCAGCAGCTGCATGCAAGCTGCAGCGGGAGCGTCTGTAGCCTGCTGGAGGCAAGAGCAGCTGTTGGTTTCCAGATATCAGGACTCAGCCCCGAACGCTGGATATGAGGACTCAGGCCCGGACAAAGGATGCAGCGCTAGCATCGGAGCGGGTCAGGAGTTGGCCGCTGACCGCAATCCTGCCACCTGCAATCCTGCACACCCGGCAAACACTGCTGCCTGCGCTCATCGCAGGTAAAATACAAACGGAGGAGGCAAGGCAAGACGGACTACCGCGCCCGCCTGCGGCTCACGACGCAGGACAAGAACAAGTACAACACACCCAAGTACCGCATGACCGTTCGCTTCTCCAACAAGGACATCACCTGCCAGATCCAGTACGCCACCATCGCTGGCGACGTCGTGGTGGCATCCGCCTACGCCCACGAGCTCCCGGCGTTCGGCCTGAAGCAGGGGCTGACCAACTACGCCGCGGCCTACTGCACCGGCCTGCTGCTGGCACGCCGCACGCTGACCAAGTTTGGCCTCGCAGACACCTACCAGGTGGGAAGCGACGGCCTTTCTGCGGCTGGTGCTCTGCCTGCCTGTGTGCGCTTGGAATGCCAGGGACGGCTGCACGGCAATTCGATGGCGGCGGCGCGGGCAGCCAATAGCAAGCAGCCGGAGATTCGCACAAGTGAATTGCCGCGGCTCATTGGCGGAGGACAGGTGCGCAGCCGCTCTAGCGCTGGTGTGGCAACAGATCGCCTGCTATGGGGCTGAGGCCGGCCCCGGCGAGTGGCAGCCCGCAGCCGCTGGCTGGAATGCTTGCCCGCAGCATGTTCAGAGCCGCTGCCACGGCGGACCCCAACTCTGGGACCGCCTGCAAATGCCTGTTGGCCCTAGCAGTTGTGGGTGACAACTACAACGTTTACGAGGACTGTTGTTGTGGGTGAGAACTGGGTTTGGGGGTGAGGACTATAATCTGGACTGGTTGCAAACAGCCTCTTTTACCACCCTGCTACTTGAACCCTGCCGCAGGCCAAAGGACCCGGACGCTGTGGACGATGACGACAAAATGATTGAACTTTTCGTGTAAACCCTGCTGTTTCATTGCACAACAGGGCCTGGAGGACGCGGACGCCGTCGGTGAGGACTTCAACGTCGACGAGGCGGATGAGGGCCCGCGGCCCTTCACCGCGCTGCTGGACACAGGCCTGAAACGCACCTCCACCGGCTCCAAGGTCTTTGCAGCGCTCAAGGTGAGCACTTGCTCGGTCCGCCGCTCAACCCACTGGATTTGGTCTGTATGCCTTTGATTGCCTTGCTCCCCTGCGAGGCATGCCTTACCTGCAAGAATCCCCTGGTAACCACACCCTGTGCCGTTTTGCGGTGCTGAACTGCGAGCTGCAGCGGGGGCGGCAGTAGGGGGGCGGCAGCAAGTTGACGCTGCCCTGCGCCCTTCAGCCCTCACGCGACAGTTCTACTTGACCCTCCTGCATGCACAACACCGCACCCATCGACCAGCCTTTTGGAACGCGCGGCTTCAGGGTGCCCTGGACGGCGGCCTGAACATCCCGCACAGCGAGAAGCGGTTTGTCGGCTACAGCCGAGAGGACAAGTCTCTGGACGCTGAGACGCTGGCCAAGTTCATCTACGGCGGCCACGTGGCCGACTACATGAACGAGATGCAGGTACGTGCAGGGTGGAGTATGACATAGAGGGTCATCCAAAGCGCGCTCGGCCGCATTTCCGGTGTGCGAACCCCGGCGGCGCTGAGTTGCGTCACAAACCATGTGCCCTCGGCGGCTGCAAATGCGGGATTAGAAGTGCAGGCTGGCATGGCAGCAGGGCTGCAGGAACGTCAGGTTTTGCCACTAGGTCGGGGGGGGTTGCGGCTACAACCACAGTCTGGCCCCCACAGCTGGCGCAGATGCCGCTGAACCTCATGCAGCTTGTTGTGACTGGACTGTGAAACACCTGCCCATTTGTTGTGACTGAAAGTTCCTGCCGACCCAAATGTCTCACCAACACAGGAGGAGGACCCGGAGAAGTATCAGGTGCACTTCGCCAAGTACGTGGAAAACGACCTGGACGGCGACGGCCTGGAGGACATGTACAAGGAGGTGGGTGCCCTGTCACCTTTGAAAGGGATGTTATTCACTCCGGAATTGCATAGGCGTCCTGGAATGGCAGAGTTCGCGCCCTGGGTTGGCATCCTGCCATGCCAGCATGCGCGCTGGTTCTGGCGCCGGCGCTGAACGAATCGTCCAGGCTGTTCTCCAGCAGTCGGCGACACGCTGGTTTGACTCAGCGGCCGGCGACATGCTGGTGTGACTCAGCGGTCGGCAACATGCTGATTTGACAGCCCTGGCTGCCGTCCTCATCTCAGCTGGAAGGGCTGCATCCATGCAGGCACGGCTGTGATGCACATTCACTAATCCTCGACGGGTGCTGCCGCGCAGGTGCATGCGGCCATCCGGGCGAACCCTGTGCAGGAGAAGAAGCAGCGCAGCAAGCCGTCGGAGACGCAGAAGTGGAAGCCGGCAAAGCTCACCTATGACGAGCGCAAGGCCAACCTGAAGGTGGGACGCCCGCCCTGCTTGGCCCTGCTGCTGCTTGTCCTCCCATCTCGTATCCTGCAACTTTCAAGCTTGAAGAATGAACTTCACCAGCAGCAATTCTAAGGACTGAGGACTGTATGCTGACGCTGCTGTTCGCCTGCTCCGTGCGCAGGCCAAGCTGGCGGCGCTGCAGGAGGCTGGCGGTGACGCCGAGCCGGCGGAAGGTGACGATGAGGAGGAGGAGGAGGAGGAGGACGAGTGAAGCCGGGCTATTGAAGTTTTGATGACCTTGCGTTCCAGCTTGCCCTCGGCTGGCACCTCATCTACTGTCTGCTCACTTTGCGTGCATTTGCCTAATGCACCGGCGTGTAACTGGTCGATAGTCCTTCATGCGTCGATAGCAAGTGTTGTGTATGAGCACACACTGCTTCATAGTCGTCTGTCGCACATACCAGATGTCACCACAATGCCAAACCTCCACCAAGGTACTTGCCAACCGCCATCACTAGCTATTGTGTTCACAATTCTTGTTCGTGACAACGGCACCATCGAGCTGTCATGGCCATTTGCACAGAAACTTTCTGCTTGCAAACTCCTTGCTATCACATGGCAGCAACGAGCTGTGCCTGTGCCGTGAGTTCAGCGTCCGTCATCTGCCTAATGAACATAGAGCCGTCATCCTCACCCGCCTGCAGACAATACTTTTTATATTTATAGGCTTTGCTCTTCTTTTCAAATTTCCATCGCAAAGTCAGGATTCTTGCTCACAAGCTGTCGATTGACATGCGAGGCGCTGCTGGCGGAAGTCCCTTCTGCAGCGTCACAGCAATGTTCTGATGACGAGACATGACAGACGCACAACCACATGCTCGCAGAGGAGAAGCTGTACCAGATGCCAGCCCTCCTCCTCAACCCGGCGCATGCCCGCGGCGTCCAGGAAGCCAGCCGGCGGCGGCGCCCGCCAGTTGTCTGGCGCGCGGCAGCCAAGTGCAGCCTCGCTGTCCTGCCAGGCCTTCAGCACGGCGGCGGCCGCGGGGCCGGCTCGGGGACCCTTGTACACGAACGGCGGCGCCTTTGGCACCGCGGCATGCTTGTCGATCAGGCCCTGCAGAGCCTGCCGAACAGTCCCTGGTCCCCATCCACGCCCCTACGCGCGGGAGCCCCGCCAGTGTCGCGTCCTTCAGTAGGCGGTGAAGATGGCCTTTTGGGAGCTTTCAGCTCGTTGGCGGAGCAAGGCTTCGACATTTAGGGGCTGAGTCCTGCCAGCTGACATATGTTGCACTCAGCGGTGCAACACAGCGTGACGTAGTGTCGCACCTTTTCAGCGGCCACGTCTAGCACTGACAGCGCCGGACCCGGCTCTCCCTGGGATTACATCATGACCACGTCGGCAGAATTGCACTGTGCAGCTAGGGCTACTCTGCTGCTATTGGGCATCAGGAGCCTTCTGCGCTGAGGCGCAGCGACGTGAATGAAGAAAAGAGCGTGGACCCTGCAGACTACGACCGAGAGCAAGGAGCACTTGCCGTGGCCGGGTGAATGGCCCCTCCAACCGTCTTCAGGTCGGCGTCCGCCCCGTGCTGCAGCAGCAGCTCGAATAGCGCCATTCCCGGCGCGTGGCCATAGTGCGCCACGCGCGCCGCGCGGTGCAGCGGCGTCCACCCCCAGCGCACGTCCTGCTGGTTGACGTGCACCCGCCGCTCGTCCAGCAGGAGCCTGGCCGCATCCAACTGCAAGGCGCAATTATGCCGTTCTGCTGGAGGTGGTTCTGCTCAGCTAAACGCTTGGTTATGGCGCCTGCACCATGCGTCTTGAGGGCTTCTCCTGGACCATGTGCCACAGCAAGGCAGGGTTGGTGTGGCAGGCAGCCACCTGGCCGTGGTCGGCGGCAAAGTGCAGGGCGGCCCCGGCGCCGCGATCGAGGGTGGGGAACCACCAGTCCAGCGATTCCTCCTCGATCTCCAGGAACCGCTGAATGTCGCCCAGTCGCAGCGCATCGATGTACTGCACGCAGGCAGTGACTCTCGTGAGGCGGGCGCGCATGCTGACGAGCATGCTGCGGCGGCATTTAATTAAGAGAACAGTGCACGAATGGCACCAGATGCACCCTGCACTTGTCAGTGCCGTAAAAGCGGCGTCCCGGAAGGCGTTGAGAGCTGCAACATGCACGTGTCTGGATTGTCGCAGCATGCGTTCGTCGTCATCACCTCATAAAAGCTGTACTTGTGTGCCGGCGCAGCACCGTACTCAATGCCGGGCCAGGTGAAGCCCGCGATCTCCTACGTGATCGGGCAATCGCAATGTTGTCGAATGTTATGTTTCTCTTTCAAGGGTACTCAGCAAAGTACGATGTGAACACTGCAACTGCTGCACCGACATGCGATAAGTGGAAAATCGCACCTTCAGCAGCTCCGGCATCGTCCCTGGCCAACACAGCAGGTTGAAGCCAAGCTCGTAAATCACTAGGTCACGCAAACGTGTGGCTTAGCGGGCTCATATTGCGCTTTGACCGCGTGCTTCCCGACTCACTGTCTGAACCATTCCGGAGGTGACGCGCTTCACGAAGCTTCCGCAGCTGTCTGCAACCACCTGTGTTGAGACATCGGTAGGAATCTGGATATGCATCAGAGTGCGCGCCTGCAGGGGGATGCGAGCGGACGTTTCGCACGCAACCTCATCCGAGAAATCTGCAACAATCCTGCTTCCGAGAGAAGGCGCGCGAGAGAAGGATCCCAATGTGCACATATTCTCAATTCATCGACGATAGTGCAATGTTCGGGAAAATTGAACTGAGCGCCCATGTCACCGCTGCAAATTCTTCTGTCTCAACCACGACTTGCGTTGGCCTCTCGGCCTGATGTCACCGACAGCAAGCTCGCCCTTGGCCGACTATCCTGACAGCACTCGGTAGTGCCAGGTGGTTCACATCGCAATCTCCGATACCTTTGTAGGCTCGCATTCCATGCTGTGAATCGATCTGAATGCATGCCGCCGCGGCAAGGAAGGAGTGCAGCACAGCGCCGCGAGCGCTTGCACACTCGCTCAGCGTCTTCAACGCAGCAAAGACAAGAAGATGCTGCGAAGGCCTTTCATGGGATGTGAAGCGAATCTGAATGAGCAGCTTGACAGTTTTGCAATGGCATGTGAACTACATATTTTGCGGTGAAGTGGCTGACTTGAAATTCATGTCGCATGCATGATTGGTGCATAGGAAACAACACGCGATCGCGAAGACGAGAGGCGGCTCTCGGCGCTCGACCTGTGGAGTTTTTCCTGCCGCCGCAACATAGCGGTTTTCTGTCTTTTCTGCGGCATGTGCCGTCTGTTCGAATCTGTGTACCACAGCAGCTCTGCTCGCACCCATGACATGGCCTGTCTTACCCACGAAGACTGGCAGCGGTTGTTACTGCGGCCTCAAGTCTCATGTTTGAGCTCATCAGGTACGCAATAATCAAATATCTCTCCATGGACTGAAGTGCACCTCGCGGGAATCCAAGCTGGCGCAGAGGATGTCTCGTGACCATGCCGCATTTGCGCAGCTTAGCGGCCCTGCAATCTGTGCCCTGCGCGGTAAGTGCAAGCACCATTCCCGCGCTTTGACTGTCGTGGTTCAGGCTGGATCCAGGTTTCTAGCTGGCCAGATAAAAGGCCAACGTGCACCTGCGCAGGCTTTGCCTCGCCCACGAACCGCAGCACCGCCAATAGTGCGGGCGCCGTGCCTCCAGAGCCAGATGCAGAGGCTCTCATCCAGCTGGAGCAGCAGCTCTGCGAGGGGCTGGGCCAGACTGCCAACATGCGCAACAGGGCGGATGTCATAACAGATGTCAGGCCTGCCTTGACATCGGCAGGGCCAGCAGCGCCAGCATGCACGCACGGGCCTGTTGCTTCAGCCACGCCGGTGGCCATGGCCGTGTCAGCGCCGGCGGCTGCGGCCGCAGCCGGACCGGCTAGCAAAGGCGCAGGCCGACGCAATCGCACTAGCACAGCAGCGCAGCCTGATGGCAGAACCGCATCGGCAGCACTGCCCCTGACGGTGGACTCAGCCACAAGTCCTGACGCTGAAGATGTGGACAGTCTGGACACTCTGCTTGCCGAGGAGATGATCGGTCTGCCTAGCCTGCAGCGCCTTGCAACAGAGGCGTTGCTGCCGCAGAGCACGCAGTGGCAGGCGAAAGGGCATGGCAGCTGCTGCAGCTGGCCGGCTGCAACCGGTGCGTTGCACGCATCAGGCGACATCATCAGTCCACCTCCCGCGCATGTCATGGCGCCCAGCACAGCCTGCTGCGCATCGTCAGCATCATCTGGAAGCGGAGTCTGCCAGGGTGGGTCAAACCCTGCGCCGGCATAGGCGCCCGTCCTGCCAGCGCCCGCAGCAGCAGCACCTGTTGCAGCATTTGCGCCGTGCGGCGGCGCAGCGCTATGGATGCTGCTGCTGCCGCAGTCGCCCCCACTACAGTGATTCGCGGCCAGCTGCCCGGAACAAGACAAGCCGGAGGGCCAGCCAAAACAGCAGACTCCTCCGCCAGACAGTCGCCACCGCTGATGCGGCATCGGGTGCATCCCCACCTGGGCCTGCGGCAGCGGCAGCCGGCAGTGGGCCAGCAGGAAGCGCAAGCTCGCGGCAATGTTTGGCGCCAAGCGGATGTGTGTGCCGGCGTCAGCCAGCACAGTTGTTTCGACACCGCCGCCACAGGGCGATGTGGCCTCAGCCGCAGCACCAGACCTGCCCTGGTCCGAGCAGCTGCGCCAGCCGCAACCGCAGCGGCAACCGCGCGCCGACAGGGGCCAATCCCGAGGTGGCGAAAGTTGCAACGATGGCCCGAGGCAGGTTGTCCAGCTCGCTACAGCGCTCGTCAGAGCAGCAGCAGCCCGTGGATCTTGCGAAGGATGACCTGAGCCGCCGCATTGGCCGCGCTGGAGGCCAAGGTCGCTTCCTGGTTGCTGCCGCAGGTGTGCAAGCGCTCTTGATGAGTCTCCTTGAGTCTCTTCCCAACTGCAGCTGCGCTCTCCGGCAGCCAGGTGTGCCTGGCACTGCCGGAGTAGCACCATCAAGGCTTAACTGCTTGGACTGCAGATCAGGCACCGGCGACGGCCATTTAATTGGCCTCTGACGACTGTCAACAGGGCCTATCCACATGGATGGTGCGCCGCCGGCGGAGGTGGCTGCGCTGCATCGTGACTTTACGAGCTTCAGCAGCACACATCGCGGGTGCTCACCTCTTTGCAGGTGAGTTGCAGAAAACCTGCTTAACCGTTTCTGACAGACTCTTTATGTTGCATCTTGCATGCCAGGCCCTGGGTATTGCATTTGAGTTATGCTCTACCTCCACGAGTTTGAGCTAGCTTCACCACTGTCGCCCTTCACGACTGCCACTTGCACACTGTGTCCGCACCCAAAAACCGAAAGCTTGTGGCCTGACCTCCGCAGGTGCAAGTGGCACAGATCCTCAGCCAGTCAGCTGAAAGCATCTGCGGTCCGTGCTGCCGCCGCGTGGGCTACATCAGCGAAGCTAAGCACTCTGCCGGCTCGCCCGTCAAGCCGCAGCCGGGGTGGCGGTCGCCAGTTCGCGCCAGCTCTCCCAACCACCGCCAGCATGATGCCTGCGGCTGCAGCCGTGCCGGCGGCACGGCATCGCATGGCCAGTGCTGCTCGCCATCGAGGAGCAGGAGCCTCAGGGAGCCATGGCGGCTGCCAGGCCCTGGCGGGCCGGGAGGAGACGCCAGCCTGGAGCCGCGTAATTTGCAGAGGGCCTTCACACCGGTGGTGAACACTGCAAAGCCTGGCGGCATGCAGCCCACCGAGCAGGTGCCGCAGCTGGGCGACAGCTGCTTGCCGCTTCAGCAGCGGCCGCCCGTCCATGCTGATGCGGCAGCAGACCCCTCGACCTGGGCCAGTGCACTGCAGGTGAAGGAAGCCATGCACCAGCTCTCGTGTTCCTGTTTTGCACTTTGCACCTGTTATTGCCGACGGCTCTGACAGCTGCTGTCTGGATGTCAGCACCTGCTCAGCTTGTGCCCACAGCATGTTCTTTGCATCATGCGGCAAAGATAACACATTGAAATTTGCAGAAGGCGCTGTCTGCTCGCAAGTCTCTTGACGCTCTGCTGCGGCGGCGCCCTGCATTCTGGGTGGCGACTCCCCGGAGCATTCCTTCAATGGCCGCATCTGGCGGTCAAGAGCAGCATACCAGCATGAAGGCCAGCAATGGCAGCGTGTTGACCGACGGCGCGCTGGAATGGCCGCAGTGGTACAGCCGCCAGGCGGCGTTCGGACACCACCTGAGAGGCTTCCGCCACATGCGCATGCGGCGCTGGCGGAAGGACCGCGAAGTGTTCACGGTTTCCTTGTGCGTGCCGCACCTGCGTCGCAGGCGGCTGCCCTGCAGCGGTGACTAGGACCGCCTGACGCTGGGACGGACTCTGCAGATCAGCGCCTCGGCCTTGCCATACTCGTGTGTAGCGATCGAAATTAGTGCAATGTACGGCACAGGAGGGTGCAAGGTTGAGGCCTGAGATAGGAATGCAGCTGATAAATATGCCGCTGACATCAGAACAAAATCGCTCGTGAGAACACACCGGCATAGCCTCTGCTGACAGGGTAGCAATCAACCAAAACGTTTGCTCTGCTGAAAATAGACATGCGCCATGCAAGTACCACAAAGTGATATGTCCACACACTGGACCCTGACGAAGCAATGAGCAAGATTTGCAGCATGCAGTGTATCAGGAAGTCCATCTCCCAATGTGCATGGTGCCGCAGACATCAGCCGCACTGCATCCGCAGCGTCGTCCTGTGCCACTCGTATGGAGCGCTGCATACGCCTTGGATGCTTGCTTGGCCTTCTATCAGCCCGTGCATGACTGCCCATCCTGCCGCACATGCGGTGCAGCAGCAAGGCGGCATCGCCATCAGCTGCTGGCAGAGCGGCGCGCTGCTGCTGCGGACATAGAGTTGTCGCCTGCTGCGGCTGCTGCGGCTGCTGTCACGTTTGATAGCCAGGATGCCGCATGGCTCTGCACCTGGCTCACCAGGCCCTGCAGCACACGTATCTGCAGGCAGGGAAACATGCTCGAGTCAGCAGGCGTCGACACAGCCAGGGAATGAAATGCAGTTGAGACTTGCCAAGAGGAACGGCCTCAAGAAGGCACCAGAATGTGCAGGCTGAAGTCTCTGCACTCCGAACATTGGCCATTGTGATCCCGAGATGTCACAGGGGCACAGGAACCGAAACCTCTACCACCAGTGCACGATCCCACACTCCCTGACTATGTCGTAAAGCCCCGGGCAAGATTTTGGGCGATGCACACTTAGCATAGGTAGACTTAGGCACCTGTGCGGCAACAGCGCTGGCCTCAGCGACGGCAGCGGCGGCGGCCTGTTGCGCTGCCTGCTGCATGGCCTGCAGCCGGCATGCAGCGTCTGCAGCGTCTGCAGCGTCCTGCTGCCGGGCGCGCCGCTCCTGCAGTGAGCATCGCACAGCAAGTGTGTGAGAGGACTTGCAAATCCAGTTCTGTGCACGCGTGCCAGTTTCAGTTCGTGTTGCCATCCTGATGACGCTCCCAATGGTCCGGCGGCTGGCAGGAGCCCCCGCCCCCTCCCCCCCCGCGGCAACCTTAGGGTTGCCGCTCAGAGCGGCTCGGAAACTGAATTCCTCGCAGTCCGGCCCCAGTGAGGCCGGGCCGAGCGTTTTAGCATCAGTATGCTATAGATGTTGAGTTGCCGCTGTTCTTTTCTCAGGTATGCCAGGCGTGCATCATCATGCAAGTGTGTGGTGAATGATGCGACTGCTGGGCACCTGAGCCAGCTCGGCGTCGCGCGCCGCCAGCCGGGTCTCTGCCTCTGCGGCGGCGGCCTCCGCGGCCTGCAGGTCGCAGCTCATGGCCTCCAGCGCGGCCTGCGTGGGGGATGACAAAGACACGCCTGAGCAACAGCCCAGATGCTGCAGCTCAGCTGTGCATAAGCGCCCTGCCACTCTGTGCAAGATATCGCTAGATGCAGCGTGGAATCGCAAATAATGCTGCCTGCCTGAATGCCGGGGCAGGCTGTCGCATGCACTGCCAACAGCGAGATTGAACTTTATAGAGCAACAGCCGATTGCGGGATTGGCGCGGCTGGCGCGGGGGGCCTGCCCGGCGCTGAAGTCACCTCTGCCGCAGCCGCTGTCTTGTCCGCCGCATGCGCTCGCCGAAGCGCAGTCATGCCCGCCTCCTCGTAGTCACGGCTCTCGGCCTGCACACGCACAGCATTGGGTTTCGATCAGCTGCAGTATCAAAGTGCTTGCCCAGCTCCTTTGCGTGCACTCCGAACACATGCGGGAGCAATCCCGTTTGGCAAGCCGGTCATGTCGCTGGCACAGGCCGATGGCAGGGGCAAACGAAGACAGGCAGACGTTGGGGCGCGCATCGGCGGCTACGGCGCGGCGCTCTGCAGATGCCAGGGCGGCGCGCAGCCTGCTGGCCAACCCATCGTCGTCCGATGACGGCTCCGATGCATCCCGTCCGGCCACCTGCGCACCACGACCATCGGGTTTGCTGATAACGGGTCTGCTGACCTGATGAGCAGTGGGTGCGGGGAGCTTTGCAGTTTTGCCTCCAGCCCCAGCTGATGGCATGATTACTGATCCGGCACTAGTACATGCCAACACGACTGAGGCCCAACCCTCTCCCCTCTGTCGAATTGGGCTGCCGGGGACGCATTGGCAGTAGCTTGTCAGAAGGTGCACAGTGACAGCATCCCAACGAGCGCATGCATGCGCGTCTTGCTGCTAGCAGCCAGCCGGCCCAGGCACGCTTGCAGCTAGTAAGGGACCAGACACACATATAACAAACACACACCTGTCGTCGTGACGCCGCGAGTCGGCGCTGCAGCTCGGCCACACGGGCGCGCAGTGCGGCGGTCTTGGCCTCTGCGGCAGCGGCAGCAGCGGCGCAATCGGCGCGCAGCTGTGCAATCTGCTCGTCGCACCCCGCCTGCAGCCGCAAGATAGCCTCGCCGTCGCGCCTGTGTGCATGCGCCACCGCCTCCAGCAGCGCCGCCGGGTGGTCCGCCAGCTGCACCACAGTTGCAGCATGCTGCTGGCAACACTGTCGGACGAGCTCGAGTACGCCGGGATTGCCGCGGGGTCTTTTGCTTGGAAGCTTTTCAAGTTCGTGTAATTGAACTTGCTTGAGACTGGTCGGAGCTAAATGCGGATGGCAGAGGGCAGAGAGCTTCTATGGTATCTGTCGGCACGATTGAGTCAATGTTTTCGAGAGGTTCATAAGAGGGAGGGATTTGAAAGAGCGTGCACCTGCTGCTGCTGCGGTGCCAGGGCTTTTGGCGGAGCCACCGCGACGCCCTCCCTGTGGACGAGGGTGAGGCCCGCCGGCCACTGCTGCGTAACGCAGACACCCGCCGCTGTTGCCACATCGGCGCCTCGCCGGCTAGGCTCCCGCCGTCCGGAGGTGGCGGCGGCGGCGGCGCCATCTGCGTGCGGCCTCGACGGCGCGGCCTCAGGAGACTGCTGCAGGGGAGCCGCCGCGCCCGCCGGCGCCGGCGCAGTGAGGCCGCTGCGCAGCATGCTGCTGCCGCTCAGTCCCTCGCTCTCGCTGAGGCTGGACCCGAGGCCCGCTGAGGTGCCTGCCGGCGGCATCATAAAAAGCCTTAAGCATTGCTGGCAATTGCTTGCATGGGTGCTGGTGCCTTTCACCAATTTGTGCCTGGCGGCCTGAGTGAGGGTGGGCTTCAGACGGGGCCGTACTCTTGTCGCTCGAGGTGCTGCACCGCCTTGCTGCAACGCCTTGCAGCTATGAGCATTCGAAAGAGCAGTCAAGCGAGGCGATGCCATTCAGTGCGATGCAGAAACATTTGGATAAGCGCACCATCAGGCTGCACCGGCACAAGTGCGAGCTCCTGCAGGAGGCCTGGCGGTGTCGGAGTGATGGGATTACTGCTTGGCAACGCTGAGCCCCGCATCTGCAGCGCCAGCCGCTGCCCGGGCGTGAGGAACAGGCCTGTGGGAGCACGCAACCCTCAATCCAGTAGGGTGTCGCTGGCGCGTAGCCAAGGCTGTGTTGCTGGCTCAGTTGGAGACTGAATCCTGCTCGATTGGCGACTGATTCCTGAGCAAGTTGATAAGAATGTGCACCGAAGCCTTGGAACATGTGAGACACACGGGAACCAACGAGATCACAGAGGCAATGCGCCAGCATGACTTCAACGGGACGCTTGCAGGGCCGCCCAGGGCGCCCACCTGTGTTGCGGACCGTCGCCGCGCCAGGGAGGCCGTCACCGGATTGCCAGTCAAGCCGCACATTCGCCTGCTGCGCCGCGGCCGCCGAGAGCACCAGGAGGGAGGCTGGGCCCCGCAGCGGCAGCGGTTGCGCCGTCTGGCGCTCCGCGTCGTGCTCTGCCGTCGCACGTCCGGCTGCCAAGCCCGCCCCCAAGCCGCCATGGGGCGGACCAGCGGTCGGGCGCGGCCCCGCGGCCGGGCATAGCTCGGGCGCCCTAGAACGTTCGTGCAGTGGCGTTTGCGCTGCAGGCTCAGGCCTTGACGCCGCCTCCTGGGTCGTGCTCTGTGGCGGTGCCAGCGGCGCCGGCACCAGCGGCGGCAGCACCGGCGGCACACCAATCGTCGGATGAGTTGGCGCCGGCTGCGTCTGGTGCGAGCGACTTGCAGCCGCCGCTGCCGCAGGGTCCGCGGCAATTCCGGTCACTCGCCTCTGCCGCTTGGTCAGCCGGCGAGCCGGCGCTTCGCGAGCTTGGCCGGCTCGACGATGATCGTCTACTGCGGCCACCTTGGCAGCCGGCTCTGCCGCTTTGCGCTTCTTGTTCTTGCTGCCAGGTGGGCGGCCACGGCGCTTTGGCGCCGCCGGATCAGGTGTCAGGCCGATCGCTGGTGCTGTTGCCGCTGCTTCGGCCGCTGCTGCAGCGGCCTTGCGCTGCTTGGCGCCTGTGCCTGGCGGCCTGCCCCTGCGCTTGGCCGGCAGGGCTGCAGCGCTGCCAGGCGCAGCCGGGTCCTGGCGACTTTGGCCCCCGGCGGCCCAGCCTCCGCGCCCGCCGCCGCCTCTGGCCGTGTGGGGTGCGGCCTGCGCCGCTGGCGTATTGCCGGGCGCGGCGCCACTTGGGGGCTGCTGACCGGTGCCAAAGCTGGAGGCTTGCTCGCTGTGCCAGCCGCCAGCTGGCCGTCTGTTGAGCATGTGCGCCTGCAAGCACGTCTCTGGTCAGCACCGGCCCGATCATACTCACACGTTGCAGGCGCGTGGCAACGCAATCGGCGATTGTTCCCGGTTGTTGCTTGTGTTGCAGATGCGCTGCATCCGTCAAGAGATGCTATGGTGCAGCTCGAAAGGCTCAAGCTTGAGCAAATGCGGCGTGTGATGCAGACACATGCTCGCAGCTGCACATACCTGGTGCAAGATCCGTGCCGCATGGTGCACAGCCGGCAGCCCGGCGTCGGCTTCGAGTGGCGCCGGCAGCCCGCTCTGTGGCGTGTCTGTATCTTGATCCCGCACACGCGGATAGTGGTACGGAGCCGATGATATTTTCTCGGATCCGGACGCTGACTCTATGGTGTCGCTCATTGCTGCCGCCATACCCAGTCGAAGCCCGCTGGGCTTCGCCCCAGTGAAGACTGTTGTATTAGGCCTGATACAGATGCTTATCGGCAGCAAAATCAACACAAGATGCTTCAGCTGAAGGCTGTCAGCAACAGTACTTGAGAGGACAGGCGAAGGAACAACCAACTTAGCGCGTACCAGGAAGTTGTCAGCCAAGTTTTGCAAGTTTGCGATCATTCGCAAACTACGACAGGCCGGTCCGCAGAAAATACCATGGCCACGCGGCCCAGCGCAGGCGGATGCAGGTCCGAAGTCAGCGAAATTTCGAGGCCGTTTTATCGGTTTAAATACACAACCCTTGCAGCTCGCAGCGCGGCAACAGCTGACAGCGCAGCCTCCCGCCCAGTCCAGCTTTTGCAACGCCTTTTTTTTGCCGTGCTCGTGTTGGCCTCGACCAGTTCTGAGGTGCGGGCAAGTTAAACCGATCGGTCTGGAACAGCAACCCGCGACTTGCCTGGTTGGACCCTAATGGGGTCAGATTACGTATGGGTAATGCTCTGGTAGTCTGCTTTTATCTTAAGGGCGGCAATACGCTGTCATTTGCTTGCTGCTACTGTCCCCGCAACATTTGCTTGCTGCACCGTTTGCGGCCAGCCCCCAATTGTTGCGATCCAATTTTTTGAAAGAACGCCTACGAGAGAGAGAGAGAGAGAGAGAGAGAAACCAAACCAACCTCTAATAATCACCTGCAAATATGCGACCGCCCTCATATAGTTGGTGATCTATCTGACCTAAGATGTTCACCAGCTGGGTGGTGGACAGAGCTTTGTTGAGGAAGCGTCTGTAGTGTTGCAGGTAGAAAGAGAACGTCGAGCTGCCAAATCCCACAAAACGTTCGCCCTCTGCCAACACCAGAAGATCTACCAGCGCGGTTTCCTCAGACTCCATGCCTGGAACGAATACACAGATCTACATCACCCTGAACGAAAGCGCGCAGAGATTCTCAATCAGATGGAGTCATTGCAGTCTGTTTCCGTTTCGACCACAACGACGCACCAGCCATGACGTCCATGGTGATGAACTGTTCTTTGTGGTAGACCGAGCTGCACAGCCCGGCCTCTTGTAAAAGGGCGTTGATGTTCTGCAAGGCTGTTCGAGGCACAAGAAGATACTGAGTGCGAGTGAGAACCTCCACATTCGTGGCATGTCCAGCATGTGGGCGGCGGCACCTGTGTATGGGGTTTTTTTCCGACTCCAGCACAATGCCTCACCGTCATGCGCGCCATATGTGAGCAAGCCGGAGGCCACGTACACTGGGACGCTGGCTGAAAAGTTGCTGGAACGCATTGCTCGCAGGTACTCGTTCTCAAGCACCTGCATGCATGCAAGGGCATGACCACAATATTATGATCCGACAGGAAGCTCGATCGCACATGGCCACATGATCGGGTTCTTGCCCTCACATGCAAGCCGTCTCAGACTGGCGCCCCAAGAGGTCAAATGGACGTGCTGGCAGCGAGCTGTGCTTTCCCCTCTTCAAAAATCCCCCCATCAATCCTACACGTTGACAAAGTAGTGACCTTGCTGCCGCCCATGTTGTCCATCCAGTCCTTCGCATCAGCCTCGACGCGCAGGTGCAGCGAGTTGAAGGTGACAGCCCCGTTCTTGGTCATCTTTTGTAAGATCCCGTTGGCCACCGCCTGGACTGCCGAAGCAAAGGGCAGGTCTGCTGCCACCTCAGCGACCAGGTCCGGCGCACTGCAGGCGCACTGCAATGCCGTCACGCGGATCCGGCGCGGGCAATGTTTGCTGTTGGGAGCGCACACTGATCTCGGCAAGCAAACTGCATGCAGAGAGCGGCCTGGGAGTGCGCTCAGAAAAGTGTCGCTTGAGGGTGCAGAGCATGTCGAAGAGTTACCTGAGGGTGCGCAACATGAAAAGGGCGACGGGGAGGTCGACAACGATGACGGGGATGTCCATGTCGGGGTTGTCTTGCAGCAGGTGGCGCGCGCGCTCTACCACAGCCTTCCGCACGACTTCCACCAGCTCGTCCAGGTCCAGGTTGGCCAGATATGTCCCTGTGACCCGGGTGACAAGGTGCCGCCCGATGCCCGGGGGGTCATACAGCGGGAAGGCCATTGCGGGCGAGACGAGGTTGGGAAACGGCGTGAGCGGCGGCGTCTGCGGTCAGGGGAAAGGCGACGTCGACAGTCACCAGCTTTCACGGGAGAAGGCAGTCTCCACAAAAGTGTCGGGGAAAAGGCAGCATCACTGCTGAATGTAGGAATATCACAAGGCCGCTGCACATGCGATGTGTGCTGCGTCGCCCGACCACAGAGCGAGCGTCCCTTACCTTGTGCACCTTGACACCCTTGGCGCCCCAGGTGCTGATGATGCGGGGCACATCCAGGATGCGCTCAACGGCGCCCGGCGCCCAGGACACCTGGTTGTCCTTGGGGATGGTGCTGAAATACAGCCCGAAAGAATCCCGCTTGGCGGCCGGCGGCAGCACTACCTCCGCGCCGATGGCTGCCGCAAGCGCAAATGCGTTGATGTGGCAGTAGTGCTGGTTGATTAGGCCAGTGCCCGCAATGTAGCGAATTATGACGCGCTGGCGCCGCCACAGGCGCCCCTCCGTCCTGCCATGCCGGCGATAGTGCCGCCCGGCCTGCCGCCGCGTGCTGATACCGGCTGCCACGAGCTCTGGGTGGTATTGCAGATACGTACGCCAGTCGAAGTCCACCGGCAGCCGCGCTTCCCGGTCGCCACGCGGCAAGTCCCTGGGCGCATACGCCGGCTGCTGCACTTGATTTTCGGCGGCGCCGGCAGCCAGGCGTTCTGCTCGTTTCGGGCTGCGCAGCACGCGGATGGGCGCCCGCGTCGGTTGCGGCCCAAATATGGGCTCGATCGTAGTCTGCGCGTACCTGTTGGGTGTCGACCGCAAATGAGGAGTGCCTGCGGAGTGCAGCATCAAAGTACTGTGAAGGAGTCAGCGAGCAGTGACCCCTGTGACGTAGTCACACAGGCATGAAGATCACAGGGGAATGCTCGTGCCTGACGGTGCGCTTGTGGCGGTGTATCCGCGAAAGACTGTGCCGAAGCAGACCAAGGATGCGCAGATAGCGAGCTGGATTGCTCTCTTTCTGAGGCCACCCCTCCAGAGTGTCTTTGCTTTGAAATGAGCTGTTGCACGGCTCAGCCTTGACATAGGTGACGCTGGCACCACCAGCACAGCAACCCGACGCAGCGATCAGGCTAGACCAGACGTGCACAGTCGACTCTGCCGTGAGTGATGTACCAAAAGCCGTCGACTGGCTTTCGATGCGTGAGTCAACTTGCAACACCTGATGACCGTTGTATGACAAGTCTTGACGCTGACACACTGTGTTGGATCCGGCAGCAAGACGCTACTGCAATGTTACTTTAAAAAGCAAATGTTGACTCGGGCCCTAGCCACGACGCCAGGACCTCGCAAGCGCTTTTCAGGTGGAAATGCCTGAAATGGCACGGCACTCACTCGTCTCACTGGGTAAATCTCTTTCATTCCCCTTGGGAAGCATGGATTTTTTCCGCGTACAGCGCCCCACCTTCGACCCTCGGTCAGCGGCTTGACTTGAATACAGTGTTCCCTGTTCCGCCGCTTGCAGCCGCACCCCCGCTAATTCAGTTTGATCGATAACCCCCTCTTAGTCGCTCATGCCTCGCTGAGCCAGGGGTGCGAAGCACTTTTTGCCGGGTTTATAGATGTGCTCCCGCCAATTTTGGCGGGAGCCTTTTCTAGACGGCTTTATCAATGCCACTTCAGGTCATACTATGGTCCGTCTGCATTTCGATGTCACTCAAATAAGCATTGAGGTGACACTTTTGGGGCTTTATGATGGAACACGACAAAATCTCAAACAATTCAAGAGTCAAACTACCACTGGGTCGGTCCCTAACACACGTTTACTCAAGGACTACTGCGACTTGCATCGCCAATCATCGCTGGTGCAACGATATGAAAGAATTGCGTGCGCATAGAATCGAGCTTCCCCTAGAGCGGTAATGCGTCCGACTTACCGGCGTAGGATTGCACCATCGTGTACATCTTGGCGCCAATGCACATCGGCCCGACAGCAGTAGGAAAGCAAGCAGGGAGGCAGCAGTGCTCTGGACTGTGATCTGCTTTACATGCTACAACGGCTAGAATTTCACCACCTGGCCGATTGAATGTTCTGTCTCTTGTGAACGGCGGCAAAGCCTCCCACCAGTCGCATGAAACACTGAAACATTTCCCGAGGCCTCTGCAGCGTTGTCCATTAAACGTACACATACGGCGTCGCGCCGTGGCACTCCAAGATCGACCCCTTGTCCACATCTTCAAAGTATTTAAACTGCAAGGCCGGCATGTTCTCGTCAGTCAGCCAGTATTTGAGGTCAATAGCAAACCATCGGTGTGATCGTTTGTGTCATGATCAAGTGGCGGCGGAAAAGGTACCTCTTTGTGGTTGCCCATGGCACTACCACGCTTCTCCTTTGCTTGCCACTCCTACAGACAGGCCGTTGTAATTCGCAGTATGTAAATTTTGTGCATGCATGGAGCCTTCCACCGAATCGCGGGCACCTCTCCCCACATCCTCACCTCCAGGCTCTTTGTGAAATAGTGGTACGCTCCTATATAGTCGATGGTGGGAGCGCCGGTGATGTTGACGACCGTTGGTCCATCGACGCGCTGGAAATGCTCTGTCACCGCATACTTACCGTTCGTATATTTGAAGTGATGGGGCCTGCGGTCACAACGGGGCAGAGTGTGCACGCATGCTTGCCACGACACCATGACCAGCAGTTGCTGAGCATTCTGGCATTCCCGCAGCGCATTGCACCCAAATGGAGAGTCCACAAAGTCGGTGTTGACGATGGACTTGACGTGGATGCCATGCTGGTTCATCAGTGGCATGCATTTCGTGTACGCCTACAGAAAGCAAGAGAAGTTCAGGGTCTGGTGTAACATACGGCGGTCAGCACCATTCGCAGCATTAGTTCTAAGGACCCTCCCACAATTGCAGCACCAAGCATGCGGCAAGCGGCACCGTCAGTCACCTGTAAGACGCCGCCCTTGGGACGCTGGACATGGCCACTGGAACCAAACATCACCCAGCTGACGACTAAGCCGCCAATCGGCTCGAAGGCCTGCATGCGGCGCAGCAACTCCGGCACGGTTGAGAAGCCGCCGTTGGGGATCAGAAACTGCAGGTGGCAGAACGGCATCTGGTGAGTGGAGGCAGCCGGCAACAAGTGCGCACAGGCTTCAGGATGCACGTTTGAAAATGCCCAGGTGCAGGCGGACAGTAAAAAAATATCCAATGCACCTCGTCAGCGTCCAAAAACCCTACGCGAGCAAAGCCAGAATTTTCTGAGAACGCTGCTGTTGCCTTCAAGCGGACAAACTGCTGGCGAGGTGTGAGGGTAGAAGCATCACGATGAAGCGCCCAGGCGCACCAATGAACTGGTGCAGCGAACGATACTTGCGAAGTGCATGCTTCCATATGTCCATCTGGGGGCGCTTCCTATGGTCGAACAGTGGATTTAGTGTACTAGTCAGAAACAACTCCCTGTAAACCATGGTGCAGGCATCCGAGTGATGGACTGTGCAGCTCTGCATTCTCACTTGACTTTGTCATCCCCGAAATTCGGCACCCATGCCTGGTATGTCACCAGGCCCGAGGCGATGAAGTCTGTTAAGACACCTTTGAGTGGCGGCAGGCTGCCGGTGTCATAGACGTACAATTTGCTGGCGCCAACCTGCGGCACGGCAGCAGCCTGCATCATCTGCATCAGGCTAGAGCAAAGTGCATGTCCAGCTCCCATCCCGCACACACAGGTGTGTTAACCAAAACCCACCATCTGATGGTGTGCGACCCACTCCCTGATGTCCCCATGTGCGTCCTGCGCAGTGGAGATTACAATTGCGCGCGGGGATGGTGCAACGCACACAACGTGCAGGTCCAGGCGGTCGCATGGCCTTCCAAGTGTCTGCATATAGACCGCCACGAACCTTCACGGCCAGCACCATGGCAAAGTACTGGTCCCTGAACTTTGCCGCATTGCCGCTCTTTCGGGCGCCTGCGGCTTGCACGCGCTTTTGGCAAAGCGCCAGGAGTGCAGCCTCGTTGTTGAAACCGTTCCCGGCCGCAGCATACGCAGAACCCCCGAGCTGCCTAACGCTGACGTCGCTGGCAGGGGCGCCGCCGCTAGCGGAGGGTCTCAGAAACGGAGGTACCGCCCAGCACAGCAGCGCCACTGCCGCGATCGTGAAGCACACCAGCTGCGGGCCGCGGGCGCGGCCTTGGCAACTCGTTTTTTGTCTGCGCATGCCTACGCCGTGTGGTGCCGCTATCGTGCAGCCTGCAAGTGGCGCATGGCGGCGAAGCCAGGGCGTGTACGGAGAGTGACAACAGCACTGTTGGACCAGCGAGGGATGGCGGCGCCCTGGTTGCGACCTGGAATATTCAATTCAATCCCGAGCAGTGCACTCTCACGTGTTACCAATGCGGCTTCCGTTTGGCAGATCAAACCGATGTTATTAAACGCTGGCTGTAGCCCGGTGCCTCAGCAACATTGATGACTGGGTGGATGTGTACCGGTAGCACATTGCTTAACAGAGCCGATTGGCGGCCTGCAACCCGCAATCTCGGGGTGGTCGAGCAGGGTTGCCGGATGAATACAACTGCAAAAAGGGGTGGCACGTCGCAAAGCGAGCGTGAGCAGGTCTTTACAGCTCTTGCTGGCAGCAGAATGCCAGTCGCAGTTTGTTGAAAGCTGGGAATTGAGAAAGGTCGACGCCCACTGCAACTCTGCGGCTGAAAGGACGTCGGCCGTCGGGTGTGGTTCAATTTTCAAGCGACAGGATTCAATCCGACAATCCCCACTTGGCAAGCAGGGGGAATGAAAGAGGTTTTACTCATTGACCCCATAGGGAAGGAACGCATCACCTTAGCACTGCCTGCTACTGGTACGTTGCTTTTCGTCCGTGCGCCAAGTGCACCTGCTCAGCCTGCTGGCTACTTTTTCGTGTGTCTCCTCCGACCGATGCGGCAATGTCACCTGCTTAGCCCACTGGCTATGTTTTCATTTGCCGGCCGGAGTAGGTCGGGGGCGACAACAAATTGTTCCCCCGATTGGAGGAGGACACTAGAACAATGGGCGTTCGCCAGGGGCGAGACGCGAGTTTGATCGGGTCGCTCGAAAGGGGCCAGCCGAAAGGGAGTAGCCAGGTCGCTAACAGGGCCGAGGAATGCCAGCACCGGGCAGCACCCTGTAGCGAAAACGGCTACAGCAATTGACACATCGCAGCATGCAGCAGCTGGCATGGCATGCTCGTGCTATTACGATCGCAGGACTCATACAGATAGCAAATCAGCATGCTCCACGACACTCACGGCTCGGGGTCAGGAAAAATTCATGAAATGTGCATAAAAATCAGGATGACGTAAGTTTCCACGCCGAAAGCGCTCGCACATCACTGCAGAAGCCTTTCTGACATCTGCTGGAACAAGCAGGCGCAAGTTGCCGCATGCAGCTCAGACGGCAAACATCCCCAGCTTGGAGATGAATGGTCCCCCTCGTACTTGGCAGGTGGGCGAGTAACTTACCCCACGAGCGGAAGCTGAACAAAAGTTACACATTGTCTTTATTTTCCCTCGTCGTTGATCTTTCCGAAACGCCCCTTATGCAACCTGATGCAGCGCGCAGCGGCTGCCAGCTGCAGCAGCCGTGCAACCTGCCAGCGGAGCGCTCTGCTGCCCGAAGGCTTCCGATTCACAGTCTGCGTCTGGCAATCGCGAATACGTTATAAGGGTGGTTTCATAGGACGGGTGTGCTTCCCCGTTCTATGGAAATCGTACTAAGGGCGCGGAAACGATTCTTACATCAACTCGCCAAAACTTACAACGCCGGCTGCCGGGGCGCCGTTCGCACGGCCAGCTGCAGCGCGAGGCGTCTGCCTCACGCAAGGTCTGCAGACTGGCCCAAGGAACAGCTGACGGACCAGGGAAGGCCTGAAGACGCAGGGTGACACCGGCAGAAGGCGGAGGAGGTTTCCCGTCGACGACTCTTAGGGTTTACTACGGCCAGGTGGAAAACTTAAGTGCACAAGTTCGAATCGCCGAAGTGATCAAACTAAAAGTAGGCACCTGCGGATCCTGAAAGTGACCACTGGCACCTTGTTCAATTTCCCTCTACCTATCCTCCGCCCGGGGCGGCAAGTGCACCTGCTCATCAGCCCGCTGGGTACCTACTTGCTCATTTGTCTCCTCTGATTGGGTGGGAACCGACGGTGGTCGTCTATAGCTCCCCGATCGGAGGAGACAGATGCACAAGTAGCCGCCGCATGGCGAATTGATTATTTTGCTCCTGCTCTTATTCTAGCCCTCACAAGAAGCAAAATGATTAAATAGCCACATCTGGCCACTGTTGCCGGCATCGGAAAGCTGTTTGCAACACCGCCTGCCTCCCAGAGCGGTGTTGGACAGCGCGTCCGCGCCGTGAAGCATCACTTTTCAAAAAAGTATTTGAAAGCGTATGTGAAACCCAACAGAAGCAAGCTTCACCCGCGCAATTTGTTGCTGCGTGGCTGAGTGGCTACGTCATCCACGTGCGTCTGCACACGTGGCTTTCGGCAAATCATACGTGGCGCTCGCTCCACCAATGATTGCACGGCTTGACACGTTCAGTCGTCCAGCGGTCTCTGATCTGCAAACTCACCTTTCAAATACACGCTGTGCTGCGCCCTCAAGTGAGCCTGTGCAAGTCTTGCTCATGTCCAACACGTTCCTCATCTGACAATTACTTCACTTTCTCGACTTCGCATGCAACGTTCAGGATGATGCGGGTCTACTGTCGCGGCTCCCAGGATGCGCAGCTTGCGTACGCTGCAAAGCATAGTCTGTGTTTCCCTATTCTTGTCGATCCCCGGCTTTGCACTCCACAATATCACTAGGCTGGTGGCAGGCACAAAGCAATACCACACACCGTTGCAGCGCCCCGCGGGTGTCAATCAGGCGCGTGCAAAGAACTCGCATGATAAAAGGGGTCTTTCGCCTACGCGCGAGGTTGAGCGTTTCATTTCTCGTGTTCTGCAGCAGCATGATGCCAGATCATATGACCGACACGGCGCAGACTACTTTGCGATGTGCCTCATCGTGAAGGTGCGGCCAGAGCGGCACTGGCTGGGCACTGGCTTGCTTGAAAGATGCAGTCGTGCGCTATGTCGCACGTGCATCTCTTCTCAACCCAACGCTGGTGGAGCAGAGAAGATCTGTGCACCATGCTGCAGGACCAGCATGACGATATACGGGAATGGGTCGGTCACCATCATCGAATTGGTGCGGCGGCATGTTGAAGCGTCATGCATGCACCACCTCCTCGGTTGCAGCTGCGTGCAGCAGTCAGCAGAGATGCGATGGCTTCCATCTTCATGCTCCTCAGGTGCCGGCACCATCTACCTGCATGACCATGGCAGCACCCCACCCCTCGAGGCGGCCGTGCAAGACTTCATTCAAGCCGGTATTGTGCAGTACTCCCGTTGGGACCGGGATTGGTCCAATTGGAATTACACACAAGACGAAAACCCGCAGATGGACGTCTACAAGCACTGCTTGGATCGGTATGGCTCTCGCCATCAGTTCATCGGTGCGCCCTACTCTTGGCGTGTCTTGCACTGCCAGAATACTCAAACATTGTGAACGGAAGACATTAATGGCGAGTCCAGACTTCAACCTGTGGATGTTGGAAATCTCATCGCAATGTCCCGTCTTGCAGGGTTTTTGGACTCTGACGAGGTGACCACCAGGCATGGCGATCTGTAGCGTCGGCATTCCACTGTGCCTAAAAGCATCTTGAAAGCATGACCATCCAGCAACTGCACAGGAGAACGAGCTGCGCTGCATGATTGTGCAGTTCTTGATCATCAAGGACGCGAGTCCGAGCGTGCCGCACTTGCTTCGGGATCTCATGTCACAGCGCGAATTTGGTGCTCTGGCGGTGCACTGGCGTGTGTTTGGGTCCTCTGGGCACACCAAGCGTCCCAAGCAAGGAGTGCTACAGGTGAAGCTGCTGTGACACGCGTGGAGCAGCTGATGCAATGCTGCCATGGTGGCCATAAACATAATGAACAGATTTCTGCACGCAGGCTTATACTAATTGCATACCCATCAACAATGTGGAAAACACGCCCGTGAAGTGCCTTGCAAACACGGATTATTGCGTGAAGCCAACAGGGTGAGACCCGCATCTCGCTTCTGAGCGTGTTTTCGATTCTGCATGTCGGTCAAAGCATGATCGACTTGCCTCTGATCATGGCCTGTTCCTGCCGACAATGCAGGCACATTTTTGTGACCAACCTTTCCATGCCTGTTGTCGACGAGGATTTTAACCTCGTGCGCAAATCTCATTCACGGCCAGTGGTGCAGAACAGACTCTGCATCCACCATTACATCATCAAAAGTAAAGAGGTGCGGATCTTCTTCTGCAGATGCATTGCTTGATGAGTTGGCGCCATCCTGACTGCGTTGCTTGCAGTGACTTTGATGCACTTCAGGGTGGTGCGCAGGAGTTTGCAGAAAAGCGGTTGCGGGGTGGCGGGTCAGGGCGATCCCGTGTGGAGGACTACAACGCGCACATTGATGAGCTGGCAAACGAGACTTGCTACGAAGGCGTCCACCTAGGTTCCTATTGATCGGGGAATGCGAGCCGGAGAACCTTGGCCTCACAAAATTTGCTACTGACGGAAGGATTCATTGTCTTCTTTTCATTCATTACTATCCAACCATTGTTTTTCGAAAATACAACCGGGTTTGTGTGTTTGAATTTAGTTTCCACATGGGTTTCACTAAAAAGTTATGGCTTTTTCCGTGAATTGAAAGGGTGTCCTACCCATGCTCGACGACGGAGTGACACACAGTATTGCTTCCAGAGGGTTCGATTCTAGACAATTCTACCGCCTTGACATAAGGGTCGGCAGACTGTCAGACAGCTGCAGTTCTCTGTCCTCCGCTCTCAAGCCTCCGCGTCGGGCTACACCCTTGCTGCAGGTCAATGCACCAAACTTGCCATCGACCGCTTGGAGCCTGACTATCAATATCAGGGGCGGCAATGCTGTCTCGGAAAGGCTGGGTTTGTCTTGCTCAGCCGGAGCAGCAGCGGTGGCAATGGGAGGGCGCGCTGGACACCTGCACATCCAGGGCGTCTCAAAACGCGGACGATGACGACGAGCAGGGGCGCAAGACGTTGAGGGAGCTTTTCAAACACTTTATTCCGATCCCGATGGCTCAGGTGGGTACACGGCCTCCTCGTCCTCTGAGTAGGTGCTAGTTATTGCGCAACACTGCTGCACAACACCGAATTGTCTCTCCATGAATTGGCAACGCAAGCTGCTGGTCTAGACGTGGTCGACGAATAGGACAAGAGAGAGAGAGAGAGAGAGGACCCCGAAAGGGTAAGTCGAGGCAGATCGATGGACTCAGAGGAGGAGGTAAAGTGAGGAGGTAAAGTGAGGAGGCCTCACTTTATCAGGAGCCCTGTTAGCTGTTACTCCCTGCTAACGTGTTAGGCAGCTGTTTAGCTGTTCGGAATCGTAACTGTACAGCTCACTGTGTTTGAAATCCCAGATGCCACCATCCCTCGTCCAACTCCTTATTCGGCACCTTCGGTGATTCAAACATATGCTCTTAAGTTTTCCATCTGGCCGTAGTAGACCCTAAGAGTCGTCGACGGATAACCTCTTACGCCTGCTGCCGGTTGCCTGCGTCTTCGAGTCTTCCGTGGTCCGTCAGTTGTTCTATGGGTCAGTCTGCAGAGCTTGCGCGAGGCAGGCGCCTCGCGCTGCAGCCGGCCGACCGAACGGCGCCCCGGCAGCCGGCGTTGCAAGATTTGGCGAGTTGATGTAAGAATCGTTTCCGCGCCCTTAGTACGATTTCCATAGAACAGAGATGATTCTGGGTACTTATTGCTAGGCATGACAACGAGGGTTATCGCGATCGCCAGACGCAGACTGTGATTCGGAAGCCTTCCGGCTGCAGAGCAGTCCGCAGGCAGGTTGCGCAGCTGATGCAGCTGGCAGCCACTGCGCGCTGCAGCAGATCGCAGAAGGGGCGTTTCGGAGAGATCAACCACGGGGGAAAATTTGATCACAGGTCTGTAACTAGGAATGCGGGGGCTGTCCAGTTGCTCGTGGGTAAGTTTACCAAGTACCAGGGAGGCTGTTCATGTCCAGGCTGGGGATGCCCACCAGCCGAGCTGCATGCGGCAAATTGCGCGTGCTTGTTCCAGCAGATGTCAGGAAGGCATCTGCACTGATGTGCGAGCGCTTTTGGCGTGGAACCTTCATGTCGCGCTGACTCTCATGCACATTTCATGGCTTTTCCCTCACCCCGAGCCGTTGCTGTCCTGCAGAATGCAGATTTGCTATCTGTATGAGTCCTGCGATCATACTAGCATGAGCATGCCATTGCCAGCTGCTGCATGTTGCGATGTGTCCTGCTGCTGTAGCCGTTTTCGCTACAGGGTGCTGCTCTGTGCTGTCATCCCTCGGCCGGCCTGATTACCACCTGGCTGCTCCTTTCGGCTGCTGCCTTTCAAGCGATCTGATCAAACTAGCGTCTCGCCCCTGGCGAACGCCCATTGTTGATATACAATATTATAAACATTCGTTTATATAGGCAAAGTAAACGGAAAACCTATTATACTTTATTTTCCAATTGTTGAAATTCAGTCTATTGGATTTTTGTATTTCGCTTACCTAGAATCTAAGGCAGACTTTTTGTGAATTATTGAAATCTACAACACAAAACGGGAGCGAGCCTTTGCCTTTGGTTGAAAGGTACCAGTCGCAAGAAATGCAGCCAGGACGCGAAACAGGCTGGCCGAGGAGTGACAGCACTTGGCAGCACCCTGTAGCAATACGACTACAAGCAACAGTGAATCTCAACATGCAGCAACTGGCGTGCTCATGCGATCATCAGCATGATCGCAGGACTGAAAGGCGAAGAAAAGGAGCGCATCAGCATGCTCCACGACGGTGACGACTCGGGGTAAGGCAAAGCTCCAAGAAATCTGTGTTTCGCACCTTGTGCGACAAGTACATACTGGACACGCTCGCACATCATTGCAGAAGACGCAACATCCGTACTATCGAGACTCTCAACGGACATGGTTTTCAAGCAAAGTTGGAATTACAGGCACGAGTTGCATCCCTACTTGTTAGTGATTGTGGAAGCTCTAACCTAACACTTGTCAAATTGGTAGTACATCCCGAAGGCAGGTGGGAACATATCCAGGAGTAGGCTCGACTGATAAATGTTCACAAAAAATCTACGGGCCGACGGAGTATCTTTCAGAAAAGGAACACCCAACAGCACCGCTGCATGATGATCTTACAGCTCTTGTATCAAAAGCCCATTACCTCCATTCGGGCATAGCTCACAGCACTGCAATTCTTCGGAGGAACTTTATCTAGGCGCTTCACGGCACGAGGGGTGGAGTCCAAAATATTCGACTGCATTCGATATACGTTGTGCCAGCGCCCGCTGAGGACGGCGCCCAGGCGCCCAAACCTGCTCATGCCGGAGACCACATGGAACTTTGCAAGGCTGAAGAGCACGAGCTCTGCGGCGGCCGACTGGAAACCTGCGACTTCATTGCTGGTTCCATAGCGCGCATGCTGCACGATCGCGTCCGTGGCTGTGAGGACCCTGTCCGGGTAGGCCTTCACTGCCTGCTGCCGCACCAGCTGCGAGTCGGAGATGAGGTAGTAGTAGACGCGCTGCGTTTCGGAGGTCTTGTGATGTTCTGCGATCTGAGACGCGCAGTCGAAGAACGCGCCATATATGTCGATGGGCACGGACTTCGAGCCGTGGACCAGCACGGCGTCGCCGGTCCTGATCTGAATCCCAATAGTCAAGGCTGCCGGGTCTCGCAGGATGCCGTGCTCCCTTTCAAAAGGCTCCAGGGCCTCCTCCTTGAGTTCCACCATGAACTGGAACAGCTGGGCAATCCCGTTTGCAAGCTGCAGTCCCATGCCGAAGAGTTCCTCCCTGCGTCACAGATTCGACTCCGCCCTTGGGACTCGAGTTCACGATTGTAATGAAAAAGCATCAAGCGTCGCAGATGACTCCAGCAATGAGAGAACCCTGCCTGTGGTGAGGGTTCTTGAAGATGTCGAGCGCGCCGGCATACGCTGTTTTAATCACGATGGTCGCGTGGTTTGTTCCATAGTCCCGCAGGTTCTGCCAAGAGGCGCCACCAGGTGTGAGCTAGGCTGTTGAGTGGAAACCAGCAACAAGAACGATGCAGGCATGTACAGCATGACTCAGGGTCCTCACACATTTGACAGTGATCATCCACTTGCCCCGTGTTTGATGTGGTGCACATACTCATCGGCTGGATCTCCAGGTTTTATCTGAGGGCGCCAGGCGCTGTTGGCACCTGTCATTGAGGCATCCCTGCGCACCCGGACGAGCTTGTCTGAGGGACACAAACACCCCAGATGATGGCTCTGACTTTAATTGTCGTCTTGATAACATCCTCACGACGTACTCACCATGTCCAATTGAAGTTCGGCTGTCGGAATGCGGCATCATAATTCACGCCTCCATCAGAAAACGACATGAAAAATGCCCGGCGCTGTACGAGCGCAACAAGGAAGGCGGTTATGGCGGCTGATAAGCAGTCAGCCAAGCCATTCTTCCCGTGTATCACAAGGTAGCGTGGCTCGAGTTCCCCTCGCAGCATCGCGCTGTGCATGCTGCTGTACACCGCTCGCCAGTCCGCATGGTACCCACGACTGCGGGAACGTGACATGGCATGCTTACAGCATGATGAGAGACGGAATGATGTCTGCACGAGTCGAGCATGTGATTCAGGCTGATGAGACTGTGCCAGACAATGTGTCAGTGGCGGCAAGGACGCACCTGGCTGTTGAACGCCGCGTGCTTAGCCGGTCGTCCGAAGGCTGCGGGCTTGGACGGTCGTCCGACGGCCGCGTGCTTGGCCGGTCGTCGTCCGCACGCGGCTGACTGTCCTGCCTCCACGCAGGCCCTGCAGCGCTGGCTCTGTGGAACACATACGCTGTTGCCAAACACGCGCTGGTGATCCAGAAAGCTTGCGCACGCGTCCTCGGCGAAGGCGCCATCGTGACCAGACACAGATGCTTCTATATGATTTCAGTTTTCACTGCACCATGATCGTGACTCTTGACTGTGACGCGCGTCTGCTTAGGCACGCCGGCTGCAAGCAGGATGCACGCGATAGTCGCTTTCAGGGTCCTAAGGGACGAAGCACTTTTGTATGCTGCTATGATGAAGACGAGGCAGACGATCAGGCGCTCGAAGGGATGGCCTAAGGCCCTAGGTGCCAAAGGGAAGTTTGTCCTTTGTCGTTCCTGCAGATTAGGGTTGGCAGTAACCGGATGTTAGGACCGGTTACCGGTTACGGTTACTACGGTTACTAACCGGTTTCCTCGCCCTTTTTGCCCAAACTCTTCGGAAATGGACTTGTTTCACCTCGCTGATCATTCCTGTCTGGTTTTCGAGCCTCTTGAAAAATATTGCATGTTGCCGAATTTCTCGTGCGAGGTGTCATCGAATGGCGTGGACCTGACAGTAATGGACCCCCAGATAGACAACAAGGTGCAGCTGGTGGTGCGAAAACGTTTGGGAGGTAGTGGGAACTATTTCGGGAAGTGTTGCCGCTGCGCACGGCAGTGGCACAGAAACCCAATTTCCCTGCGCCACTACCCCGAGCCGCCGCCATACCCCCTGGCGGCAGCTAGAATCCACATAGCTTAGAATGGGGAACGGCTGGTAACCGGGAGGTAACCGGATTTCCGGCCCCGGTTACCGGTTGGTAACTCCGGTTACCCGGTGAGGACCAACCCCGGTTACCGGTTGGTTGCCAACCCTACTGCAGATTGAGGCTCGGATTAGGTCAAGGACTTAGGGAGATTACACCACGCCTCACGCAGGCTGAGTAGGGTTGAGGCACGAATCAACGTGGGACCCCCGGATGGAGCAGGCGCTGTCCAAGTTACGATGTGTAGCACAGCGCTTGACTACTGAGGCCGCCGTCTTGCTTGTCACTTTTCTCCTTTTCGTTTCAGATGGAAGAACACCGCTTCAATCCAAGAGCAGAGGTTCCTACTATTTTCTGTTGTATACCTACTATGTGCAGGGAAGAAGGGAAACGTGTCCATGTGCAACGGAACAAATAAGACCGAGTGACGTCCCTAGGTGGGCAGCATTGTGTATAGCCCCGCTTCCGGGCTTGTTCCATGCAGCTTCTTCAACAGAATGAAGAAAGCCTACAGCTGGAAGACCGGATGGAGAAAGAAGGAGGAAGCGGGCGGCGACAGAATAAAAACAACGGATATAACCGATTGTAAATCCATCTCATCTTCGGTTGTATAGGTCCTTTTCAGCCGCATCGCAAGCAGGAAGAATGTCGCATACAATGAAAGCGGAAGAAAGAGTGGAGATGGAGAGCACGTGGACAGAGGGAGCACGTGGGGAAAACCAGAGGTACCGCATACAACTGAAAACAAATCATCTTAATTTCTTCTCGCATCCAAGCAAGAAGAAGAACACCTTCAACCGAAGAAGAATCTAGGTATCCTTTCTTCTGCTATATATGTGTACCTTCTCTACGGCCGCACTTAGGATCAGGGTTGCACCGCACGGCGCACGCGTGCGCACGCGCACGCGTTCCGCACGCGTGCGCACGGCCGCACGGCTGTGAGCACTGCCGTGCGCACGTTGTCAGACGCTGTCAGACAGTGATGTAATCCAGCTAGACAACAGTCGCCGGCATGCTACTGCAGCTGCAAATGAGACGCAACCGCACATCACCGCCGTGTAACATGTTGCATACATCATCTCAGCGCATAAGATATATGTGCAGTGAGGTTGTATGCATTGTTCAGCCTGTTATGGCCCAGCGCAGCCTGTTTCTTCATTCCCCTGGGGGATTAACACAAACAGCCGTGCGAAAGTGCCGTTCCCTGCCGTGCGACGTGCGCACGCGGTGCGCACGCGTGCGCACGGCCGCACGTCAGTGTAAAGTGACGTGCGGTGCAACCCTGCTTAGGATGACAGGAAACGCACACAATAGATGAAAGAGTGGAGAAACATTCGGTGAGAGAGGGAGAGAGTGAAGTTTTATGCTTTCTCCTGTTGCATTTGTGCACATGCTTCTTGGAACGCAGCCGCGAAGTGTCGTCAGCCCCCTTTCTTCTGTTGTAATTATGCAAGTCTTTCGAGAACAAAACCTCACAGCGTCGCCAGAATTGTACGACACCACTTCCGATGTCTGTTGCACCAAAGTTTGATGAGGGAAAAAACGAAACGCGTTCCTGCCACGGAAAGTGGAGGGATATTTAGATAAACCCTGAACAAACCCCCTAATGTTTCCCTGTGCAAGTAAATCGGTGGTGTCAAAACCCTAATATAAAATTGCGGTTTCTGGCCGAATGCGTCGCGTTTTGAAGCTTCTGCTTACTCTAGGCTGCCGCTCGACGCCCTGAAACGCAGGCTGCCGCTTGACGCTCTCAGGTTGCGCAACTGCTAGCGAGGTTTTGTTTCATTCAGGCTTGGGGACTGCCTCCCCGCCCAACTGACACGCCCAACTCACGGCAGCATGGCAGTGTGCATAAGCAGGTCGAGGCGACGCACGCTTGCGATGCTGCTGATTGCATGCGCTTCCACGTTTGCCTATGTCCTGTGCACCAGTGACCCTCTCAGGACCGTCCATCATGCGCACAGTCCGTCGTCAACTAACACGACGGCAAGTTGGTGCCTGCCACTGTTGTGTAGCCTTCGCTTGCTGGCTTGCTGATCCGTCTGTCGACTGATGCATTTCATCCATGCAGAGGGCGGCATCCTCAAGGCTAAGAACGGGTGAGCATGCGACCGGTTGTACCGTGATGTAGTGCACTTTGGTCGGTTGCCTATGACTTACGACGGCGGCGACGCTGCAGTGAAAGATGCTTGGGGTTCCGAGTTTGCGGAGTGCATGGAAGACCAGCACCTCACGGGCGCCAGGACCCCGTTCGACATAGACACCTTCTTCAAGAGGCAGCCTGCCAGGTGGGAACCGCCGCAACCACTTGCAGTTTTGTGATTTTGATGTCCAATGTATCGGGGTGGAGATTGTCGAACTCGCACAAGCTTTACAAGGTGGAGAGTGCCGAATTCGCCATCTCGCACATGCAGGTTGGCCCTTGAAATGGTGAGGTTGAGCCCGGCGCCGCAGCAGCCCGACAGCGTCACTCTTGTGCTCGTGGCGTCGCTCGATCGACTGGGCCTGTTGGAGGAGGTGTGCCGTTCCTGGCCGTACCGCATATCTCTCGCGGTGTACGTCGGACTAATCTCAGACGCCAAGGACGGGGCAGATCACGATGCCACGCGCGTGAATGCGGTCGCCAAAGTCGAATCTGCATTCGAAAGGTTAGCACGAATAATCCACATGCGTCATTTATTAATGGCAGGCGCAACGCCTTGAGTGTGTCGCCTTTGAGGACTTATCACACTTGCACACAGGATGAACGCGTTCAACATCTGCCAGTTGGACCTCGCTCTGTACTCCGAGTACGTCACAAATGATGCTCACTCGATGTTGTTCCCGGTCAACGCCCTGAAGAATCAGGTAGGTGTTTCATGGAGTTTTTCATTCAAATGTTGATCCGGCATGCAGATACTGCGATTGAGCCACCACATGGCATGCAGGCTACCTTGTTGGCGGAATCGCATTTGTTGCTCTTTGGCAACAGCGACTTGCTGGTCGCGTCCAATTTGGTCGACTCCCTCGCACGCCCCGCAGAGTGAGCAAACCCGCTCCAGGGGCTGCTTGAGGATGCCTGCAATGGTGTTGCGCACTGGTCGAGACTCATGCCCATGAGCTGCGTGCGCAGGTTCAAGCAGTTGCGAAAGCTTGCAGAGGCCAACAACGTCATCGTCGTCCCAGTCTTTGAGGCCCCAACCCAAAAAGTTGCAAGGAGAGCTGTCGAAAGTGAGTTCACAGTGTTTGTGTTTCTGGTCATGTCTTTTGATGTAACCATCTCGCGTGCAGCAAAAAAACGGTTGTCCTGTGTTGTGGTTCAGTTGAAAAGGGCTTAGTGGGGCTGACATTTAAGGTGGACCAAAATAGCGGCCTTCGTGGTGGACAGCCCAATGCGCATACGATGCCCATGAGCTTCCAGCAGTGGCTCAGCGCTTCAAATTACTACTTGCTCAAGACGTCTTCCCTCGGGTAACGCCTTTCTATGACGTCTTGCGGCTGATCCTCATCCCGTCACTCACTCCTGCACCTTAGCTGTGATGCGTGAACTCAGCAGAAGAGCTGACAATTTGCCGTCGCGCAGGGCCTTTGATTTCTCGTACATCATTGCCAGGCGTCACGTCGGCGCCTTTGATGTACGATATCGGGGCTTTGGCTTCAACAAGGTGGGTTGTTGGGTCTTTCGTGTTGACGCGGCCATCATGAAACGGTTCAAAGGTTGCCTTATGGCCAGTACTTGTTTAAGCAGGTGCAACATGTACTTGCTCAGTCGCAATCACATAAATCAAGGTGAGAGACCAAGTTCTGGCAGATGCGGCGTGTGTCACACGATAGTGTCAGCTAAACTGGAGTAGCCGGCAATATGTTACACATGCGCAGGTTGCTGGTCCACCCTGCTGGCTACATGGTCCATCATCCGCACCCAAATGTCACCGGCAAGCCAATGTGCGTACATGGCCTTCCGTGTTACCTGTAGATGTTACTTGTAGATGGATGATGCGCCTTTGTATGTCTCAACAAAAGTCCGTCACATGTATTTTGGAGAGCGCCTATTCGACGGTTCCTGCAGCTTTCAATTCAAAAATGTGTTGTTACGGCGACAACGCCTCGTCTGGCTTTCGAAGCAAGTCGAAAAGCAACACGTGTTTCGACCCGCGGTCTCGTCCGCATACTTCCATTGTCGACACTGGCTCTCCTGGTGGAAGGTGCGTCATCATTCTGGCAGACTCAGCAGACTAGTCTGCGCATCTAGATGGTCAAGAGCATGGCACCTGACCTTTGTCCCCTTTCGATTGCAGGATGTACCCGAGGTAATACCGTCGACAACAGCTCCCGATAGCTAGCTAGCTAGTCCACGACCTCACCGAAGTCCGGAATTGCGCATGTGTCCGAGTTAAACAGCTGCGAACAGCATGCGTGGGTGACCAATTCATTTGATTGTTTTGCATCCGATGAGCTGACTTTTTGAGCCGCCTGATAGGGGAAAATCTGGCGAGATTCCGACGTGTCAGTCGCTGGTTGAACAAAGGTGGTCCGAGCAATTGCCTCACAACCCATAGCAACGCACTGCAAGGGCCACTTCAGAGATGCCAGTATGGAGAATTTAAAGGCTCCGGGCATGCCCAGGGCATCGGGGCTCGAACTAGACGCGTCACTTGAGCATTGCCTGCTACGTTACCTTCTTTGTTCTCCTCCAATCGGGGCGCCCAGTGCACCTAGGTAGGTCCAGCCTGCTGGCTAATTCTGACAAATTCTCCTCCGATAAGGCGGGGTGCGGCAGCCATGTGTTCTCCCGATGAGAGGAAGATATTGAACAAGCACCCGCCTGCGGATCCTAAAAGTAGCCACTGGCTACTTTTTCGTTTGCCTCCTCCGATCGGTGCGGCAAGGAACACTTCCAGCATCGGCAGCCTGCGGGGCTCTGGCCGCCGCCGCCGCCAGACTCCGCGCCGTTGCCGCCGCCTGCGGCCATGAAGCTGGAGTTGTCGATCCCTGGATTGAAATGCGGGACGTCGGAGTCCGCGCGGCAGATGCCGCCGCCGGTCGCCGCCGCCTCCTGCTGCGCGCGCCCTGCCGACGGATGCTGTACCTATGTGCACTTGCCGCCCCAACCGAAGAATTTTCAATGATCCGAGGAGGAAATTTGCGAAAGTAGCCAACTGGGCCGAGCAGGTGCACTTGGTCCTTGTTCAAACGCAATGTACGGCTCGGCGCTGTCGTACCCAGAGTCGCACCAAGGCCACCAGAGTCTCCTCTGGAGTCTCCGCAACACTTTGGGAATCCTGCAACTTTAAATTAGGCACACCAGCAGACCCACTGACGACCACCCTCTGCTGACGACTGACGCACTGACCAATGACCATCCCCTCACATGAGCTGGCACGAGTGCAGCGCAATGCGCAGACGGCCAGAGGCATCGAGCTACGCCGGTCAGACGTTGCTCTGAACTCATTGCATGGCTTTGTCAGCCTCCGATTGCAGCCGGACGTTGCCACGCCGTGCGGATGGGCCGCTCGTTGCTGTGTCTGCGACTGAGCTGCTTTTCTGCAACCATCTGCGCACTCGTGTTGATTTTGTTGCTGTCGGTGCCTGTGACGCACAATCGAAGCAGCGAAAACGCTGGTAATGCGGCCACCGCCTCCACAGCCACTAGGACGGTACGTCAGGCCCAGGGGGGTCCGTGCTCTCACACGGTCTGTCCGTGACGCCTGACAGTGTACGCCTGATATTTACATGCATGTGTGTGCTGCCAGGTCGCGGCCCGGCGCATTAGCGAACAAATTTCACATACAGGTCGGGCTCCTCTTGTTCCTGCATGCAAGCTTCACCAAGCTTGCAGACTGGATCCGCTCATATCCTGCATCTTGTGCAAGCGCAATTCACATGCTGCTTGAGAGGGTGAACCTGCGGTGTTGTGTGTGCAGATCGTGCGAGGGAGCTGCAGGCATGCATGAGCATGGAGGCGTCAGCGGCAGGCGATCAAATCGTCCCCCCATATGATGTGGACTCCTTCTTCCGGGAGGATGTCACGAGGTATGCCTGCTCACGTGTACCTGCCGGCGTGCGGTCGCAGACTGCGGTTGCGCACCCACATCAACGTCGACTGCACGTTCCACCTGCTTTGCAGGCTGGCGCTCGAGAGCGTGGCCATCAGCGCCATGCCGCGCGACGCAGACGACGTCACGATGCTGCTTACTGCCTCGTTGGACCGCCTCGATTCGCTGGAGGGCCTGTGCAGCTCCTGGCCGTTCCCCATCTCCGCGGCCCTGTATGTTGGCCTGACGACCAGCACCCAGGCGAACTTCTCGACCACGCTGTCGACGGCCCGGGCCAAGGCCAAGCACGCCTTCGAAAGGTGCTTGTGGCGTGCGACTTTGTTGTGCCACCTGGTCCTCAGATGGTTTGCTCCTGTGCACGGCTGCATATCAGCAAGGCTCACCTGCTGTTTGGCTCTGCCCGCGGCGGTCTGCAGGATGGAAGCAATGCGGTCCTGCAAAGTGGACATGGCCCTGTACTCGGAAGTTGTCACGGAGGATGCGCGCCGGCTGTTCTTCCCCGTCAACGCCCTGCGAAACCAGGTGACTGGCCGGCACGCCGCTGTGCAGAACTGGTGTGTACAAGAGGTCGGACGCGCGATACACCATCTGCCCCCTCAGATGCTGTCGCATCGACTCAGAATTGATTGTCATGTGTGCTCTGTGCGGCCAGGCGCTGCTGCTGGCAAGCACCAAGATGATCTTCTTGTGCAACAGCGACATGCTGGTCGGATCAACGCTCATCGAGTCCATCCACGACCCCAAAGAGTGAGTGGCAGAGTGGAGGTGTTTGAAACAGACTGGCTGTCCAGTCGAGTCATGCTGCTTGAAGCCTTGCTGCTCAGTGTCCAGACTTCGCTCATCCCGCTGCAAACGCACCAGCCCTGTGTGCGTGCAGGTTGAAACGGCTCTGGCAGATTGTGGACTCCAAAAGGGTCGTGATAATTCCGGCTTTCGAGGCAGAGAGCTTGGAGCTCGCCAGGCAGGCGGCAGCAGGTGATCTTTGGTGCATCACAGCCTGGAGCGCCGACAGCAATGTCGGTCAAAGCAGGATTTGCCGCCTGAGACCCTGGCGGCAAGCACAAGCACAAACTCTTAGCATTGCGCAGACACAGCTGCCAATCCCAAACACAGGCGGAAAGAAAGCAGTGAAGACGATGTGGGAGGAAGACGGCACAGGGCAGCTGAGGTTCTTCCACCAGTCAGACTTCCCGATCGGGCACAATGACACTGACTTCCCGAGGTGGACGACCAGCTCGAATTTTTACGGAATAACGACGCAGTTCCCGCGGTGAGTGCTCCCGCAGTGGCCCCAACATATTGTACTCTCAACACGACGACGCTGCGAAGCCGTTGTGGTTATTGAGTGCTTTTTCGCTGCACCAGCAGTGTGCTGTCCCCTCGAAGTCCGAGTCGTTGGTCTGGGCGGCACACAGGCACTTCGAACCCTGGTACATTGTGTCGCGGCGGTATTTCGTCGCTTTTGATGGCAGGTTTCGTGGCTTTGGTTTGAACAAGGTGCGATGCAAGATTTTTTGGGGATTTTGAGGCAATTGTTGTGCCGTCCAAGGCTGCAACCCTGCAGCATGTACCTTTGGACAGAGCATCAGCGAGCCTGCCTGCTCGCTGCTCACAAGCGTATCTGCCACAGGTCCAACAAGTGTTGGCGCAGACGATGGGATTCAGGGCCAGGTGAGGTCCTGCGGAGCAGGCATCTGCTACTGTCGTGAGCATTCTGCACGCAAGCAGCCATCGTGTGGACATCTGCACCGGTTTCTCAGCAAGCTGATGGTGCCATCCGCTGCTCTTGCACTCTGCTGATGCTTTGATGTCGTGTTGTGCCCAGTTTCATGGTGCATCCGAGGGGGTACATCGTCCATCGACCGCACCCTGAGTCCTCTGCAAAGGCAGGGTGCGCGACACCAGACCCGTGCAGCTGCTCCTCGTGCGACAATGCAGCATCTGCAGCATCTATCCATAGATTTTCGCGAGGCAATGCAGCATTGGAATATGCTGATGTCGCCCCAGCACCTTGCTGGTGGTGCACTGCTCTGCCTGCACCGATTAAAGCACAAAGCCGACGCTGTCAATCATCTGCTCTGGCTGACTTGACTGAACAGGTTCAAGGCCAAACATAGCCTCCAGAAGCGACAAGTGCGGGTATTCTTACAGCGGCAGATAGATGCGATTCACAAGCATCGGCCTTTAGTAACTGCTAAGTATCAGCACTGCCGGCGGGCGCTGACATGGTGGCAGGTGCGAGTCTGTGCAGAATATTGTATGCTGACGCGATGCACACCTACCGAAAATTGATGATGTGTTGCTGCTCACTGTGGCGATCCATTCACGCTTGTCTACATTTGCGGGCACATGCTTCTTCTTGTGCAAGTCCTCACTGATGTGTGACATCTGGTTACATTTTTGTCCAGGGCGTGCCGGAGCCGATGCAGACGATCTCGACAGCCAACGAACTATGAGGTTGCTCACCGCAATTTGCTTGCCATCTCGTTTGTTCAGTTAAATTGGTTAAAAGGTGAAAGCAGGCCTGTAGTACAGATATCAGAATCGAAAGCTACTAAGTATCCTGGACGTCTGTTACCTTGGAATGTCATGCCCTCTAAAGTGTCAAATCTCAGCCAGAACACGCGCGTTCTATTAGTCCGTCATAAATTGCAATCCACCCCGTCCGGGCGGCGCGTTGCGGTCGGTGCTTGTCACCCGCTTAAAAAGCACATATTTCCTACCCAGCAACGGCGCTGCGCGCATACAATATATCCTAATCGCACCCGCTGTGCAATCTGCCGAATAGATGAAATGAAGACTGAAATGAAGAAGATGATGGATGAAACTGAATGGATGAAATATGTATTGTCTGCTGCTCCGTACAAGAAACAAGAAGAATGCGCCGATGACATGCATCTTGGCAGGCAAGACCACCATGGACTGAATGGCAATGCAACCTGACGGGCATCCCGCCGAAAAGGCTGCAAAAGACATGCAGCTTGAAATTTCTGAGGCAATTTGCAACCTCAGACAGTCTTAAGTACCAAACACGTCCTTGCACGGTACTGCCAAGACATGTCTGCAATACCTACCTATGGTCTGCGGCGACAGGCTATCTGCAAAACCACTGGCAAGGGCTCTTGACAGCTTCGCCAGCAGACGAAGCGCACCAGCAAGCTCCAAGGGCGCACACTACCCAGGGCTGCTGCCCCCATGAGACCTTCCAACCGCGTCCGACAGCGGCTACTGCGCTGCCTGCCAGCCCCTGTCTCGGCGGCCACGGAGCGAGGTCCCAACGCTGCGGGCCGGCGTAGGCGGCGTCGTCGGCAGGCCGTTGCTGGGGCGCGGCAGCGCCGAGGCGGCCGCAGACGCCAGCGTCCACAGGTTCGGAAGCACCTGCAGGTGGGCAGGCTCTCTGAATGGAACGACAGTAACGATGAGATGCAATTTTGTGAGACTCAGGCACAGCTTCCTTCAGATTTTGCCGAGACCCAAGGCACCGCTTGAAAATTTGGACAAGGGCAATTTGGGCTCACCAGATGTCACGGGTCAGGGGCAGGGGCCTCACCTGGTTAAGTCCCACAGAACTGATGCCGTGCGCGTACAGCAGCTGCTCGATGTCCTGCGCAACATGGCGGCACACCGTCAGCGACCCGCCTGCTGCATGAAGGCCACCGGCAGCGGAGGCGCGCCCGCCTGGCCCCGGATTTTAACGCTCACATCTGGCGGCATGTCTCCGCTGTCGACGTGTCTTGCACGCCATGGCGGCCAAGGGGGCTGCAAGCCTCCCGTCCTCGCCCACCTTGTTGAGGGCGAAGATGGCGTAGGCAAAGCGTGTGCGGCGATCGCTCCCGTAAAACAGTGGCCAAGCGGCCTCGGGCGGGCCGAAGCCGCCCGCCGGCGCATCCGCCGGCGGCCACACGTTGCTCCTGCAACTCATGACCATTTTCCAAGTTGTGCAAGGCCTATCGAATTCATCGGGCGCAGCAGGAGACACAGGCTCCGTGGGGCGCTGCACAGGAAGAGAAGGCGCTCTGCGGGTGGCTGTGCCACTCGCCGCTGGCCGCGATGATCGGGCCTCGGACTGGCGGCGCTGCCAGCGCCCGCACCCCTGTGTCGCGGACAGTCTGAGCCGCCGGTAAACAGTCTGCGACTTGATCCGGAATGACGTTGAAGTGGCACACGGGAAGGTGCCGGGGGGCGGCATGCCTCCAGCACCGCCCAGGCCGAGGCGATGCAGGGAGGCTGCACCACCCACGGAGAATGCTATTGCAAAGGCTTCAGAGGTTGCTGGCACTCGTCAGAGCCGCGCCGGAAGGTTCCGGCGGGCGGCGGCGCCTCCACCACCGCGGACACGGACGCCGCACAGAACAGCGGGTACCGCAGCGGCAGGTCCAGGTAGGCCGCCAGGCGCTCCGTCATCAGCGCCGCGTAGCCCAGCGCTGCCGCCACACTGCATTATGTTTGACATGAGACCGGAGCGTTCAGATGATGCGGCGTATTTACTTGTTTGCTGAACGGCGGCTTGATGCGGGTCCAAGAGGGCCGCCAGCCGCTCCGTCGCCAGCGCCGCATAGCGTAGTGCCGGCGCCACACTGCCTTCAGATGATGCACCTTGGATTTGGAAGCTGTTTGACAGCGCGGCATGAAGTTGGAGGGTTTCATGGCGTGTGCCACCCGTCATCGGCGCCGCGCAACCCAGCGCCGCCGCCACGCTGCGGCGCGATCCAGTCCGTGCGGAGTGTCCGGTCTGTTCACAGGGGCTGTGAAGGGGTTTTGTTTGTGGATTTAGCCATCTGTCAAAGAAACCTCCGCGGCCCAGTTGAGCGCCGGAAGGCCCCCTGCAATGCTCCGCCCCTTCCTCCACTCGCCCCTTCTGCCCACACCATGCACAGCCGGCCCAGAAGGCTCCAGATGCCTCGATGTGACAAGGGCGCACCGCAGTTCCTCTGCCGGGTCGCCCTCCCAGCCAAGCAGGCCGTCGAGGCCGCGCCGCCCCAGCCCCGCTGGCAGCTCCAGTCCCCCGATGGCCAGCCGCGCCACCTCCCTGCATGCGCAGCGGGCTCGCACAGGTCACAGGTCACAGAATGGGTGGAGCTCGGCCATGTGAGCTTCAAGGCACCAGCGCTAGGCTGCAGAGTGCGTGAGGAACCAGAAACATGCAACGTGAACCGTGCAGGCAGTGAAGTTGCCCGGTAAAGACCCTGCCATGATTGCTTTGGCTCCTGTCTCGGATTGTGGTGCTTCATCGAAAACACTTTCGAGGCATGCTAGCAGGAAACGAGACCACTGTGCGGCACCGACAGAGACAGGGGTGGCCCGCCTGATGCGGCTGCCGACGCTCTCGGCGACGGCCGACGACGTCTCCACTGCCTCGTCAGCGTCGGCGCCGGCATCGGATGAGGCTGCGGGACCGTTGCCGCCGCGGCGGGCGTCAGCGGGCAGCTGCGGCGGCGGCGGGGCGCCGGGCGTGCAGGGGCCGCCGAACCACTGGCGCTCCAGGCGGGTGGCCAGCGTGCCGCCTGCTGGCACATCCATGACTGTCACTGCGTGTGGGCACAGGGGCCGGCTCAGGTCCTGCCCATGCCCCGCCATTGCTACACGCCATCACTGGGAAAGTGGGAGTGTTGCATACTCCACCAGGCAGTCTGACGCACAGTCTGGCGAGGGGTGCGACCACAGCAGGCACGCTGGGCATCACACGTGCTGCCGAGTCATGGAGGCCATCACACAGTGCCAGGCCTCAGTGTACACTTCTCCGCAACGTCAGCCGCGTGACAAGCCGGCAAGGATGGGTGGATGGAAGTCTGCTGCTACGAGTGCAGCCCATACATCGCCATTCAGATCTGTTCAGAGCCACTCGCATGTGCAAGCTCTTGACGCGCCGCGCACTGCAGCGTGACCGGAGCATGGCGCCCACCGAGCCCAGCGCAGTGCAACCATAGGAGGAAGGTCAAGAAACAGCCAACGCACCTGTGTGGAAGCCCAGGCCGAGCGCCGCAGCCAGCTGCGCGACCATGCGGGCGCGTCGCGCCACCAGCGCGCGCTTCAGGCGGCGCAGCCGGCCCGCGCCACGCTCGCCCGCCAGCAGCGCGCTGGCCGACGCCAGCCGCGCCTCCGCAGCCTGCCAGTTGCGATGCACGCGCAAGGGTTGGGAGGGAATAGCCACGGAAATGCCACAATCGAGCTGCCTTCTTGTTGCACCGTCAAACAGCGGCTTTGCTCGCTGCCAGGGCCGTCTGGCCTGAGCGCGGGCCACGCCGCAGGCGGGTGGGTGCTCGGCTCACTACAGTGTCAAGTCCTCTGGGCCCAGAGGTTGGGTGTGCAAAGGGTTCAAGCCGGCACCTGCATTGCACGCAGCGCTGCCTCCAGGGCTTGCGCTTGCGCCGCCACGATGTGTTGGGCCAGGCCGGCGGCCCGTGCAATGTCTGCCCGCTTCTGGGCTGCAGCTGACGCGACGGCCTCATGCCGCTGCCACGCCGCCTCGACTTCGTCAAGCGCCCACTGACGCTGCCGCCCCGCCTGCGAGTCGGTGACCGCCTGCGCCGCAGCCAGCACAGCTGGGCGATCAGGCCCTCAACCGTCTTTCAACACACGTTGCAGGCGGCCCACCCTCAAACCAGTCTCATATAATCATTCACGCACCATCGAAACCTCAAACTCAGCAAATCCACCTGCTCAAGGCGGACCCTGGCCGCATCCCTCCGCTGCTCCGCTTCCGCCTGCCTGCGGCGTGCGAGCACCACATCTGCCGCCAACGCGAGCACCTCCCCCGCGTCTACCGGCACCGGCTGGGTCCCCGGCAGCCGGGCTGCAGCTGCCGCTGCCGCTGCTGCTGTGGCCACCGTGCCCCCTTTGGCTGGCGATGGGATCGCGGAGAGGGGAGCGGATCGCGGCGACAGCTGCGGCGAGTCGAAGGCGGCTTTTGGCGGCGGCGGCGGCGGCGGCGGCGGCGGCGGCGGCGGCGTCGGGGGAGCAGCGGGCCGTCGCAGCGGTGCCTGCCACAGTTCCGCGTCCGAGTCCACATATTCCCGGAAGACCGTGGCCTGCAGGTGCAAAAGGGTTTGCACAAGGTCGGGATCCACGGCGGCATCACCGCCGTTGGGCTACATGCCCCGTGACATGCGTTCCGGCACCCACGCTTTGCGGGCCAACCTTGCTGCATGCGGTATGCGCCGGCTGGCATGCGAAACAGCCACAGCCGCACCATAAAAGCAAAGCCGTATCAACTCAGTGGACGTTTGAACATTGCAAAGTTGGGCTTCTTGGATATCAGACACTCGTTGCCCCACCACTGATAGGGTGCGAGCAGCCTCAATGGCCGCCGAAGACAGGCTGGCCGCCGCGGCCAGGTCGCCGGAGGGCGGCAGGTACGCGTGCCATCCGCTCGGCAGCTCCAGCAGCAGTGTGTTGGGCGGCAGCGCCGCATCGATGCCTGCCAGCTCCGCGCCTGCAGGGGAAGCATGCGGCAGGGAGGCTTGGCGCACTGCTGCGTGCGGCAAACGAGTCAACCCTGCAGGCACGGTGTAGGGTGGCTCCCAACTGCAAGACCTCAGTCAGGCGCGGTGACTGAATGCAAGGATGATGTTGACTTACAAGCACGGGACAAGCAGGGGAAACCTGACACCAGGTGGTGCAGGGACGCAGCCATGAACTGCCAGGGGGAGGCTCCTGCCCCCATGGGCGAAGTGCAAGCTCCTCTGGATCACAACACCTCACCCACATACTCGAGCTCGTTCAGGTTGAGCTCCAAGGACAGCAGCGCCTGAACATGCGCTCCGCCGCCGCCGCCGCCGCTGCGCGGCCACTCGGCCCCAGGGACCTCCGCCAGCGTCGGTCGCGAGCCCCGCCGGGCAGAGTGGACGTTGTCCAGCGAATGCGCCCGCAGGCGCGTCGACCGGGGGCCCCCCGGGCTCAGCGGCCTGCGTGCACTCCCGACTTGGCGTTGGTCGAGCGGTGAAGGCTTCCGGCAGACGACTTAGTAAGCAAAGCAGCAAAGCAGGGTGAGGCGGTGGCCATCAGATTGTGTGGTGATGAACCCAATGAATGAGGATGTTTCGCAAATGGAGGCCGGGTGTCAGCGACTCCCAGTCTGCCCACTGGGGTCTGGCGCCGAGGCGCTAACAGGGTGGAGGCGCATGTCCAGACCTACCTGAGCCGTCCAGGGCTGGCGGAGTGCGCCTTGTCCGGGCTGGCGAGCAGCCCCAAAGTGCCGTTGCCCTCCTCTGAGGCCGTCTCATAATCCGAGTTGTCGCCGCTGTCCCCCCCTGGCGCATCCAGCCTGGCGCCGCTGACCCTGGCGAACGGCGACACCTGTACGGCCGGCGCCGAGGCCGAGACGCCAGGCGGCGCCGCCTGCACGGCCGCCGCCAGCGGCGGTGGGCCGGCATTGGGGCTGCCATTCCAGGAGCCGCCGCCGCCGCCGTCACTGGCGTCGCTGGAGGCGTGCTGCAGCCTGTGGACAGGCAGCATGCTGCCCGCCGGCAGCAGGGCAGGCGTCCCACTCTGACGGTGGCCCCTGCCGTTTGACAGCCCATCCCCGCTGGGCTGTCTGCTGGCTCCCTGGGGGGAGGCGCCCCTGCTGGGCACCCAGGGCAGCTTTTGCTGCTTCCCGCTGCTGCCGCCGCCGCCATCGTCCCCGCTGCCGTCGCCGGCGCCTGCGCCTCCGCTGCTGTTGCACTCCTCGCAGCCTGCCTGCTGCGCCTTCATGCTGTCGACGCTGTCCGACGTCCTCAGCTGCGGCTCGAGCGGGGCGGAGGCGCCTCGGCGAGCCGGGTGCTTCGCTGGGCTTGCGGTCCGGTCGCTCGGCAGCGGGCTGCTCCCGGCTAGCCCCTGCAGCCAGTCCGCGGCTGCGGCCTCCGCCCCCGCGGCGGACACTGCAAAGATGTCCACCCTGAGCCGGCCTGATCCGTCACCATGCAGCAGCTGCACGGCCTCCAGCGGCACCTCGAAATGCGGAGGCTGCCACTCTGGGTTTGGCGAGGCAGGCGCCTGCAAGAGGACAAAGGCAGAAGGCGCTCACGGCCAGTCCTCAAGCGAGATGCAAGCGAGACGCCAATACTGCGAAGCAAGCGCAACGTGTTGTCAACTGTGTTGGTCATCTATGATATGCATTGTTGCAGATCATGCAGGTGCACAAACAACTGACCAGTTCGCTGGTGTACAGAAGATGCGCAGATCTGCCTGGCCGGAGAGCTGAAAGGGCGCATTGCAGCGCCCAGCCCGCTGCAAAGGCCGATTTCGCCAGGCTTGCAGCGTCATCTAAGAAAAATACAAATACAACTGTCGAACTCAGGGGCCCTGATAACCGCAGCCTTTAATGCGTGCTACATTCTCCATCAATACTCTTCACTGTCAAGCAGGGAGTCCTGCGTGGAGTTGATGGGGTGCAACAGGACTGTGCATGCACCTCCGCCGGATGGCAGGCTGGCGGGCGCAATCAAATTGCGTGCCGCCAGGCTGCGCAGGTGCCGGAGCCTGCGCCTTGGACGCTGCGGTGCAGTGGACATTCGCGGTCAGCGCGAAGCCCTTTCAACTGCTTGGTCAAGCCGTTCACAGGATAGTCAAACGGTATGATCGCACTTGCAGCGATGTTCTCACCCAAACATCCATGGGAGCACCCCAAATTGACGTGCGGTGCCATCAGGTCGACGCGCGTCCGCGACAGGTCATCCCTGCGCCAGCTTGCAGCCTTCTCTCGACCCACAGTCTATAATGGTCTTTCTTTTCTTTGAGACCAAACGAATGCAAGCGAGGCAACTTCACGATGACTGCAGTGGATCTTGTTCAAGCCTGAGAAGGGCGACCTTCCGTTGCCTGCACTGCTTTTGGACAGCAGTCCTTGCCTGGTTACGATTCAGGAAGCTACAAATGAGCCGATCACCCTGCCAGCTCCTCTCCGGCAGTGGATGCTGAATGAAGCATGTCGGAGCCCATGCTGCACCACGGTCAAAATCAGCCCTCACCAAATGCTTTGGCCCCATCGTCCAGCGTCTGCAGCATCTCTATGTCCACAAGGCTCCAGCATCTCCGCTTTTTGCACGCAACTGCAGACGATCTTTAGGAATTGGGTTTCCAGACACACGCTGCGGCACCCGCGCACGTTCATGTTGTGCCAAGCAGACGCTGGCATCGTTCGGCAAGCACCAGCTGGCACCCCAATCGATACTACCAGCAGCAGATCATCGCCGCATGTACGTGTGAGACCCTTTGCAGTACGGCGTGCCACCCGCATGCGGCGGGTGCTCATGGCCGTCAGTGGACAGGCAGTGGCGGCGCCCAAGCAGATGGACAGCAGCAGCAGGATGATGGTCCAGGAGGGACCCCTCGGCGGCTTCTTCGAGCGCATCGCCGACTGCAACTCGGGTGCCGACGAAATTGCGATGCTGGTGCCATTTGCCATTGGCGGCACGACATGCGGCTACCTCAGGCCCACATTCGCAGAGCGGCTGGCCTCGCTCAGGCAGTTCAAGGTAAAGTGAACTCCTTCACTCAGTATTACATATGTGGTTTGTGAGCACTGCATACTTGGAGGGCTCTGTTGCTCGTCACACAACATCTGCGTTGATGTGCGTTCGTGCCGTGTTGCTGGCAGGCGCTCCGGGACGTGGAGAACACAGGCAGCACCGCACCCACGCTCATACGTTTGGAAGCGGCAGAGGAGACGCAGGAAGCTCGGAGTGCAGCCCTTGCAGGTGGGGTTGAGCTGTTTTACAGCAAGGAGCGAATGGTCAGCACTGCACCCCAGAGCAATGCCTGCAGCAACCTGCGGCAAATTGTGTGCTGACCGAGCATGTGCTGCTCTGGGTCTCAGATGCCACGCGGGAGCTACGGGATGCTGGCGCCATCAAGGGCTGGCGCAATGAGCTGTACCCTGTCACTGACTCGTTTCATGCGCCGCCGCTGGCACTGATAGAGCGCGCCGCCGCGCCTTACTTTGGCATCAAGGTTAGCCGGCAGCTGCGCACTCTGATCTAATTGCGGATGCATGTACATCAGTTGACTCCTACATGACGCTTTGCAAGCGGCAGTACCAGGGCATTTGTTAGCTGATCTGAGCCGTCTGACAAAACTCCCCGCAGACTTTTGGCGTGCACGTCAATGGGTATGTAGTCCGAGACGGGCAGATCTTGCTGTGGACGGCGCGGCGAGCCGCCACGAAGCAGACATGGCCAAACTTGCTGGACCACATCGTGGCCGGCGGGCAGGCGAGTCTAAGTGATGACGCGCGTTGGCAATCTATGATTCAAGTGCCAGTGGTGTGAATCTGTGAGTCTGCCCTGCACTGTGTGCTTTGTTTGATGTGTGAATAATGCGAGCTTACCAACCACGCAGCCAGCCGGCCTGTCGTGCAAGGAGAATGTCGTCAAGGAGTGCCAGGAGGAGGCCAGCATTCCCGCGGCGCTGGCGCAGACGGCACGGCCGGTGGGCGTCGTGAGCTATGCAGGTGCGAGTCGCTGTGCTGATCGGTGCCCTGCTGGCATGATATTTGCATGATACTTTTGGGGCGCAACAGGTGTATTTGATCAGCTCTGTGCGATTCATTGTATCTGCTGCCGGTTTTACGCCGCACCGCATGCTGCGCAGGCATGGTGGACGAGGGTTTGAAGCAGGACGTCTTGTTCTGCTACGACCTGCTGCTGCCACTCGACTTCCAGCCGACTCCGCAGGTGGTCATGCCCTCGCATCACTGTCATGCAGTGTAGCTGACGCTTGGCTTCAATGCTGCCATGGTGACATTCGTGTGAGACACCACTGCCTTACCCAGACATTGTTTGACAGGTACGTCCTGCGCTTTGCTGTGCATTGCAGGACGGTGAAGTCGAGAGTTTTGAGCTGGTGCCGATTCATGAAGTGGCCAGGAAAATATCGGAGGAGACAACGTACAAGCCAAATTGCTGCCTGGTCATCATTGACTTTCTGGTACGGCATGGTGTGCTGACGCCTGAGCAGCCGGGCTACGACCCGCTCGTTGCTGCACTGCGCTCGTGATGAAACGTCATATGTCGTGCTTGCACCTGCCGGCTGTAACAGTTGGCTCCGCACCTGCTTTGAAGCTCTCCTGTAGGCCTGTTGGTCAGACAGTGCAGCAGGGTTGCAGTCACCTCTGCGCAGGGCGATTATTTTGCCTCAGCAGTTACATGATTGGGTTCCAAGGTCCAAAACCTGGTAGCACTAGCAACGCTTGAGCCAGCCATTGATCCAATTTGTTCACAAACTGAGATCGAGCTTTCTGGTGTCCAGTCAGGAGCGCTGCGCCGCCCCTCAGAGCAGCTTGACGTCGATGTCGACGCCAGCTGGCAGGTCCAGCTGCATCAGGCGGTCAACAGTCTGCGAACTGAGCTCGCGCAGGTCCATGAGTCGGAAGTGCGTGCGCCGCTCAAACTGTTCCCGGCTGTCCTTGTTGACATGCGGTGACCGCAAGACAGTGTAGATCCGCTTTCGCATGGGCAAATTCACCGGCCCCGACATCCGCGCGCCTGCAGGCGGAGCGCAACGCGGCTCAAATGCAAAAACGACAGCAATCAGGGCATGCACACCCAAAGAAAGTGCGGCGGGCCGCGCGTAGATGCTGACATGCCTTCGAGCCTGACGACTGATGCAACAGTGGCAATCCCTGTGCACAGAGTTGGGCGCATGCGCAATTTGGGCAGCCGCCTGCCGTGCCTATACTGTGCCAGCCCAGCAATGCGCCAACCAGCAAACTTGAGTAAGCGCGCGGTGCCACGACCTCCCTCTCAGGCCTTCTCGCCACCGTTCGCCACTTCGTCGGTCTGCACAGTCGGAACACTCACCTGTCTCAGAGGCAGCGGTCCTGATAAGGTCCACTGACTCCTGCAGGAGCTCCACGTTGTAGGCGGACAGCTTGATGCGGATCTTCTGCTGTGCGGCCGGGGGCGCGGCTGCGGCTGCTGCGGCTGTCACATGGGACGATCTGCAGGCGCTGAGGCTCCTGCGGGCGGCGGACAGCGCCGTCCGGTGCTGCAGGAGCTGTGCTGGGCTGGCAGCGCGGTGCAGCCGGCAGGGGGCAGCGGCTGGGCTGGGGGCTGCCTGGCGGCTGCAGCAGGCGCACAGGCTGCTGACCGTGGCGCGCTGCGCCAGAACTGATGTAGCCATGGTGATGCAGACCTCAAGATCAGGGGTGCAACACGGGCTGCACTCAAAGCCTGATTGGTGACGGGTGGACTGCCCGCATGTCGGTAGAATGTAATTCCCCAAAGCTGCCATCCCTCGTTCACGAGTTTAACGGTCCACTGTTGAGAATTACCAAGTGTGGATCGTCGACGACTCAGTTCTACTGCAGGTGGCCAAGCAGTCCCTGCAGTACTGTCCAATCTTGGCCAGAGTCGGCACCCCTTCCAGCCGCTCATTCTGCTCACACCTCCGGGACCCCTCGCTGCGCGTGGTGGTCGGGGCAGAGGCGTCAGACAACATCGACGTCACGACTACTTTCTCCGCCTCGACGACAGGCTCTGCGTGGGACGCTCGCGACCACCGCCCAGGACGGTCCCGCCCCAGCCGTCGACGAACAAAGGTGCGTGCCTGCTGGGCCGTTTGGCGGGGCGGGTGAGGGTGGTGGTGCTCAGATAGTGTTCGGGACAACTATCTGACCTGGGGACAACCGAGGTCATATTGAATCTCACGTCCCACCTCCACTGCCCTGTGCCCGAATATCCTCCCTGGCTTGCGAGCCACCAGCGACGGCAGCACAGACCCCTCGATGCCCAATCGTATTGGCTGCCCGGTGACCTGCCGAGCGATGGCAGCAGTACACCGTGATTGCCCCGCAGCCCCAGCACCGCTCTGGCAGCCTCGTCCGCACGTGGTGCCCACGACAGCCGCTGCAGCTCAGCATACTTGACCGAGACTGATCACGGCACCCTCGCCAGCCGTACCTTCCAGTGGCACCCGGAGCTGGCGCACTTCGCTCAGACTCTATCCGGCCGCACGAGGCACGCAGACGCCTCTGTTGCTAGCTCCAGGGGCCCTCGCGGTCCTGGCACGGGCCCTCGCTTCCCTGCCACAGACTCCGAGATTGTCCTGACTGGCAGTTCATGCTGTCAGACGCAGGGACTTTGGGCCGCCTGCGGCCATGGCGGACGCCCGGCACGGCGTGCGCCTCTTCGGCGTCACGCTGAAAGGCTCAAGCAGCAAGGACGGCAGCCCGGACCCGATCGGCGCCGATGACGGGGTCGTAGGCCGATCGCCCAGGAAGCGGACCGCTGCCGAGCTGGACACGGAACTGGACGGCAAGCGCCGGCGGGGCGACCGAGCGCGATCGATGTTCGCAGCTGCAGGCAAGGCCGGCGGCTGGGCGGGATACGGTACCGCCTGGCCACCCGTGCCGCCGCAGCAGCCCGGCGGGCTGCCGCCGCTGGCGGAAACCCTCGCGGCGCACGGCGGCGACTGCAGCAGCCCTACCTACACCAGCGCCCGCAGCAGCCTCAACAGCGGCGCCTCCACGTTCAGCATCGATAACGCGGCTGGCGACGCAGCCGGCGCCGCCGCTGGCCCGACGCCCGCACAGCTGTCCGACCTCCCCGAGGCGCGTGCCTTCACAGCGTCCGCGCTGCTGGCGCACCACCTGGCGCTGCCCGGGAGCGGGCCCGTCACTGCGCCGCTGGCTCAATATGCGCTGCCCGTGGGGCTCCCGACGGCGGGGCCGCCGCCAAATTCCCTGCGCCTGTCGAGCGTCACCGCGTTCACACCCTACGAGCCGGCTGCCGGCCTGTGCAGCGTGTGCAACGTGCGGCAGCCGCCGGCGGCTTTCCCGGCTGAGGCGTCGCAGTCCTGGCACCCAGTGTGCCGCGCCTGCGCCGTTGGCGACCCCATCACGCTGGCGCCGCCTCACCTCGCCGCTTCTGCGGCGGTGGCAGTGGCCCATCGCCAGCTGCAGCAGCCGTTTCACTCGCAGCCCTCCGCAGCGGTGCGGCACCCCCAGCCGCTGCCGAGCGGCCCGCCCGCCGGCGCCGCGCCCAACCCCTTCACCATGGGCATGGGCTCCGCGACGCCATGGTCGGACGCAGGGACGCAGCCTGCTACGGGCGGCGGCGCCAGGCGGCCAATGCGGCGGGTGTCTGTCAAGCGCGGCAGCCTGGACTCACACGCCTCGAGCGCCGGGCATCCGCTGCCCGTCCTGCAGACCGAGGGTGCGCGTCAATCGTTATTTTGGCAACCTTCTGGTCGCAGGCTGTCACAGGTTGTGCTGCTCGACTAGCGGTACTGCATGATAGAGCTGGCATTCTTTTTCTGACGTCCAGCTGCGAGCTCCATCAGGCATCAGTGCTTCCTGTCAGGGAGTCGCGGCAGCATTTGCACGACTGGAGCCCAAACCTCTTCCAGCAGCTCACAGAAGGCACTAGTGCCGGCTTTCATAGGACGTATCCTGACACCGTCGACTTCTGTCCCGCTGAAGCCGACTCTTTGTATCCGCTCCAGGGCCGGCGCTGGCACTGGACGGCAAGACGGCGGCAGAGCGGCGCCGTGAGACGTTGGCCATCCAGGCGACGCTGCCGCCCGACCTCAAGATCTGCTCCAGCTGCCGCGAGGCACGCTCAACCCCAGTCAATGCAGCCAGCCCGCTGCCGCTGTGCCAACCCTGTGCAGCAAGCCCAACAAAACCCTCTGGCGTGCCTGCTCATGCCTGACTGGCGTTGCGCCCACCAGTGTTCCGTCCACCTGTGTGTTCACAGGGGCTTAATTATTCTGTGTGTGGAAACAGGTCAAGTCTCGTGATATGTACCACGCCTGTCGTGCAAAGAAGGACCAACTGCAGGACAGGTGCGCGTGCCGCGTCGGAACGCATTCTTGTCTGTGTTGGACCAAACCTTCCATATGCACATGCACTGGTGTGTTGGGAGCAAGGCCGGCGGAGTGGTTTCGCCTTGCAAGCACCCCCTATGTACGCAGCAACCGAACACAGCTGGATGCACCTTCTCTCGTCTCCTGGGCCGCAGGTGCAAGGTGTGCCGCGCCAGCCTGGACGCTGTGCGCACAGCGCTTGCGCGGCCCGGCAACGCCGCCGCCCGCCCTGTTGGCGCGCTTGCGCTGGAGGTGCGCCTGCCTGTCGTGTCTGCAACCTTCATGCGCCATGATGTTGCACGGTGCCTTCGGCTTTGTGGCGCGCCGCGGCCACCCCTCCGCTGGCGCCTGCAGCTGCGTGCCTGTTCTTTCAAGCCCGCTCTTCCAAGCCCGTGCCAGGGTCGTCGCCCCCATTAACCTTTGTCCCGTATCAACCCTGACCTCCATCGAAGCTCTCTTCCATTGACCTTCCTTCCCTTGTTCTCCTGCAGCGGGCCGCACGGAGCGCGGAGCCCTTTCTGCGCACTGCTGCCGCCGCCGCCATCACAGCCGGGCCGCGCTCATGCCGCCGCGCGTCCGAGCCGTTTGGCGGCGCGTCCGCCGCTGCCGCCGGCTCCTGCCGCCGCGCCTCCGGCCCTCCCAAGGCCGCCACGACGGCGCTGCTGGCGCTGTCTTCAGTCAGGTGCGCGAAACGGCCGGCCGCATCATGGTTCCCGAGGACCACTCACCTCAGAGACGGCTCTGGCACAGGTCCATCTTAGCTGGCAGGATGCCGTGGCAAGATATCGCTCGAATATCTGCGGCTCACATGACAGCAGCTGTCAATATTTGACATCGTTAGTCATGCCGCCAGCTTGTTTTTTTTCAAATGCTTTCGTACAGACTTCAAGTCTTTTCGGCAACAGATCGCCCGCCACGCTTGCCACCGATGCAATGCAATGCAAGCTTGGTGGACCCGTGTCCGTCTTTGCATAGCTGAGCCGGGCGGCGGCTTGGGCGGTGGGACTGACCATGGGGGGGGTCGTAAGCTGAAGGCTGATTCAGGTTGGATGCATGCTGTTTGACAAGTGGACGCAGGCGGGGGAAACTGCCAGGCAGCAGCATTGAGCGGACTATTTGTGCAATCAATAATGATGCTGACTTGAAAACTAACTTGCGTTCTTGCGTGATCGTAGGGAAGAACCTGACAGCCTGCAGTTCCAGGCAGACTGCGTGCGAGGCCCGAAGCCCAGGCCTGTCGCGCCTCCGGCCGCGCCTCCAGCATCGTGGGGCGCCCCCCCGCAGCGGCCGCAGCAGAGGCGGCAGGCGCTCCGCCCGGTGCCTGCCTTCCACCGGCCGCAGCCGCGCAGCCACCTGCGCGTGCAGGCGGCGCCTGCCTCCGCGCCGGGTAGCGCCGCGCCGGCCAGCCCGGCCCTCGCCGCCCACTTCGCCACCTCCCGAGGTGAGACGAGATGCCTTCTCTGCTGTCCTGTGCGGGCCCTGCCCGGCGGCATCTTGCCGCTGCTTTGCACACTGTAGCTGCTGTGCCAACGGGGCCCGATGCGCTGTGCACACAGCGGCGGGCGCCTGCAGAATGCCAGCGAATCCCTTCGAGCCAGGGCCGATGCCGAGTAAAAACCTCAGTTTGACCCTTGATGTATCTTGCCTCGCAGCCCGGTGGGCGCTGGCGGCACTGACCTGCATGCGCAGTGGAGTCACTGCGCCGCGGCAGACCCCTGACGCCGCTCGTGGCCTGGCAGCCGCGCTCGGGCTGTCACCGGCAAAGGGGCTCGTGCTAGCAGTCACGGCGGCGCGCCTCAGCCCGCGCAGCGCGCCGCCACCGCGCCCGTCTAACCACCCTTTCGTTTGCTTCCGGGTGGGGGCCTGATGCACCGCGCCGGCGCCGCACCACCGCCTGTGTGCCCGCCATACCTGATGCAGCCTGCGTGTGGCTGTTCCTCCTTTCTGGCTGTCCAGAGTAGTACTCACGAGGAGGAACAGACTCTCGCTCGCATGCTCCCGGCCTTCAAGACCAAGATATCTGCGAGATACTCTTCGTCACCGCTCCGCATGCAACACGGTTGTCCATCCTGGCATAATGCCAGCGGGGGCCTTTCCTTGAGTCTTTGGGGACACTTTGTAAACTAGATCAGTCTGCTTTGAAGATCGGTGCTCTGCATTTCTGTCAGTGGAGGGGTCGCTCGAAAGATGAAGGACAGTCGGGAGGCCTCTGTGAATGTCACTCTCCAGAGGTGCCAACTGGGTAGGTAGGAGATCTTGCATGGCCTGCTCTGGTTGCTCTGTAACAGCAACGATGGACACTCTGCATGAATGGGCTCCTGTTACCCGCCCATGCTCAAAGATCACCAGGACCTGAGGGCCGCCAGCTCGACAGCATGCTTCGCACAGTTGTCACATTATGGCGGATCTTGGCGTGGACCGGCTTTCACGCAGCGTCGCACTGCAATCACACTTGGCCGCACCAATCGCAACAATCGATCAATCGTTCACGGCAGAGCCTGCCGTGCCGTATCATTGCAGCTCCCTCCTCAATGCGTGCCACTGCAGTACCACGTAGGCAGTCTTCTGAGCGCTCAATCCTGCTGCGAGGCCAATAGCTGCTTTGGAGCAAATGCCGAAGCGTCCGCCGCCAGCGGCGGCAGCCCCTCGCCAAACTGCAGCTGCCGCTGGGTCGGATCAGATTGTTGGCCTGCCTCCTGGCCGGGCGACTCGCCTGCGGCTAGCTTGCTGGCCGGCGCTGGCGCCGCCGCCGGCTGGGGCTGCACCGGCAGCTGTGGCGCCAGCTGCGGCGACTGCGGCTGCGAGGCCGTCCTGCAGACCGGCACATGGTTCTATTCACACAAGCCGTACTCCAGCAAACACACAAGATGCGAATGCAGCCCTGACAGCAGTGCGGCCAGCAGAACAGCATCCAGGAATTGCAGGACAGGGCCAGCACATGTGTATTTGGCACAAGACTCGTGCGACCAGTACGACAGGCACAAGACAGCAGCCAAGCAGACAGGCACAGCAGCAGCGGATCGGCAGGCATGGGGGCGGGCAACTCTGGCGCGGTGCGCACCGCTGGTGACGCCCGCCGCCGACGCTGCCGGAGCTGCTGCGGCGGCTGCCACGCCCCGAGGGCGGCCCGGGCCGCCGCAGCTGCTGCCGCTGCGGGCTGTGCGGCGGCTGCAGGTGCGCCATGGCGGCCATCGCCATCTGGTGCTGCTGCGGGCACAAGAGACATCGGGGGCAATTGGCAGCGGCTGGCACACAGGGACCTGCCTCTGCTGCAGGAATGGTGTGTTCATTGCAGCCTGCAAAGCAGTAAACGCAGCGGCGAAATGGAGACTGGATCTTTCTCTCGTCTTGAGCAATCTTCCCCTGGCTGCTCTACAGCATCAGGGACTTCGCCACATCTTCCAAGCACCTGCTGCATGTGCTGTTGCATGCTGAGCTGCATCGGGTAACCCGCCGGCTGGTACTGCATGACGCCGGGGTAGCCGGCGGCCGCCATTGACGCCGACATAGCCTCAGCGCCGGGCCGCGCCACGAAGCCGTACCCTTGCGCCCCCGCCACAGGGTACTGCATCGGCTGCATGCCAGGCATGCCCTGCGCCCAGACAAGACTGCGCTCTCGGCAAGATTCCCGACTATCCGCGAATTTATCTCTCAAGCATGTAGATATATGCGGCTTTGAGGTGTATCTCTTGCCGAGATCTGCATCCCTCAGCGCCATGCGATCATGCAAGCGGCGTTTGCAGCGGCTCGTCACACAGCCAGAAGGCGAAGAGGTGAGTGCTTCCCGCCATGTCTACCGTCACTACCACTCACGCAGGTAGTCTGGGTGCTGACCGGCGGAGAATTCTCCATGCACCTGGAATTGCGCCATGCCGCCGGGCATGACCTGGTGGGCCGCCATGGCGCCTGGCTGCACATACTGGTATCCGGTGCCAGGCGGCAGCCCAACCGGCACCGTCTGCATGCCGGCAGGCACGAACCGCTGCTGCTGCTGGTGCTGATGCTGCATGGCATCGCCGCCGGGCATGCTGTGCGGCAGCAAGCCTGGGTGGCCTGGAGCGCCGACGATACCGTACACAAAGTGCTGCTGCTCCCCTGCCCGCCCTACGCCGGGCTGCTGCGGCTGCTGCTGGTACTGCTGGAAGAACTGCTGCTGCTGGTGGTGCTGTGGGTGCGGCGGCATGCCGAAAGGCGGCGGCGGCTGCGGCCAAATACTGCCGCCGCCGCCGCCGGCCCAGCCCCCCTGTTGACGCTGGTGCGTCTGCTGCTGCGCAGCGGCCTGCCACGCCGCTATGTCCGGCGCGCCGCCGCTGTTCCGCCGCGTGTTCGCCGGCGGCGGCTGGAAGCCCCCATGCGGCTGGCCCGCGGCCGGGTAGGCCAGCTGCCCCATGCCGCCGGCCAGCTCTGGGAACTGCGGCAACCAGGAGGCGGGTTCAGCATGGTGATGAGCGTATAGACACACGTGTGTCGGGGGAACTTTGTGCTTGTTGCAATGGCGACACGAGCCTGGCGGCTGAAGCTGCCCGCCTGCCCGCCCGCCAGACCCAGTGAGCAGCGGGCTCCCTGGCACATATGATTGGCACAGCCTGCAGGACTCGAGGAAGCATTTCGAGGGCCACAAGCGGGATATGAGGCCTTGGAACGTCACGGGTCTGCGTCTTACCTGGGTGCCATAAGTGGGCAGCGCATACGAGCCGCCCTGGTCTGCAGGCGCCTCGCCGTAGCCAGGGTCGAAGCGCGGTGCAAAGCGCCCGTGTGCCCGGCGAAAGTCCGGGTCTCGCGACTCCTCCTGCCGGTTCCTGTCGCACAGGGCATGTCTAATCTGATACGAGTGAGTGTGACGCTGCTGAGCTGAGGGGCCGGCGCCAACGTCGGCAAGCCTGTAGGCAAGCTACGGAGGGGGCTGATGCGGAGAGCTGAGTGCTAGCTGCATGACGGCGGGCTGCTTGACCGCTGGCTCCACTACATGGATTGCTGTACTGCAGGGCAAGACCTGCCCGTCAATTGCAAGGTCGAACCACCCATGCGGAGTTGCAAAGTGCTGAAGCGATGTCCGGCTTCCGACCCGCACCGTAGCACTGCCTTTTTGTTGCCCAGCTGCCCGCCTCCATTGCCGCCCGGCACGCCGCCGCTGCGGCCACCTCCACTGGCCTGCCGGCCGCCGCCGGTGGCCGGCCGCGCTGGCTGCTGCTCCGAGGGGGCGCCCCCTGCAGCGGAGTCGTCCCCGCCAAAGATGCGGGCGCGTGCGCGGTGGTACTCCTGCTCCCGTTCCTGCACTGACCTGCAGCGTGGAAGACACAGTTACATTGCATTCACCTGCCATGACAAGCATTCAGGTGCAGAGATGGTGAACTGGTCACGCAGAGCGCGCAGGTGCGGCGCAGCAGCTGCGGCCTGATGCCCCACTGGAGGTGCTCCTGATGGGCAGACGCAGCACAAGACTCGCATGATGCAGTCCCATTGCAGGAACAGGAATCAGAACCTGGCGCCGGCCTCGCTGTTGGTGGCGCTCGCAGAGTCGTCGCTCGGCGGCCGCGCCGCGCCGCCGCTGCCGGGCCGTCGCACCAGCAGCTTGGGGGCGCCGCCGCCGTCCGATGGCGCTGGGCTGACAGAGCGGCCGCCATCGAGCAGCTTCAGGTCGGCAAGTCGCGGAGGCGGGCGCCTGCGTTCACCGGCGGCGATGGTGACTAATCAGTTCATGCGACCCTTCCATAATCAGCATCAGGTCGGCAAGCCGCCACAGCGGGTGCCTGCGATGCAAATGGGTATTGATTGGACCAGCAGCAGTCTGCAAGTCAATCAAATCAATCAATTGAGCAGACTGGGGTCATGTCAAAGGATTTACATGCAAATGCAAAGCAGGCAAGACAGAACAAGACTGCACATGCCTGGGGGTCTGCGCGGTGCGTGTCGCCACTATGCGATTGGCGTGCTCGCCGGCTTCCGGGGTGGCCGTTTCCAGCCCATAGTACTGAGACGTCTTGTGCGCCAGCATACGCTGCAGACGCAGGTGGCAGCAGTTCGTCAGGCCATGAGGGGCAATAGTTTCTCAGCCGTGAGAGCAGCTCTTTGGGTGCATTGCCACTTGGCGCTTGACGAAGGCTCAAAAGGTCGACGCGGCATCCACCATCCGCATTGTCTCTGGAAGCTGTGTGTGCCGGCGCTGCGCTCATAGAACTGCGGCTGGCCGTGCAGCAGTGGGAGTATGCAGCTCTGCAAGGCCTGTAGTTTCGGCTCGCCAGCAGAAGAACTGCTGCAAACGAGATTGAGAACCTTGCATGTGCTGCACACCTGGTATGGCGTGAGGTTCGGCTGGAAGACCAGCTGCTGCTCCTGCGACTGCTTCAGAAAGTCCTCGACATCCACTTCGAACCGTAGCACTGCGCGCACCATGAGTCCTCGTCAGCAAGCTCGCATGGAATCGGACGAGCGTGCCCCTGCAGCCGGGCTATGATGCCCGGGGGCCGCACTTGTGCAACTCTGGGATAACTAATCAGGTGTTCAGGATAGCTGCGTGCCTGTCAGTCTGTTGCCGGAGCTGCTCAGGGCATCGCGGATGCTGCTGTCCACGAAGGCCGCCGCAGTGCCGCTGTCGCTGCCTGAGATGCGGGAGGCTGAGTGGCTGCTTGGGACGCTGGAGATGGTCCGAGCATTCGCAGTGGTGCTGCACGGCGTAAGGCAACCAATGAACAGGATGAAGAGCGAACTTCGAGGGGCGTTCGGTCCAGCATGAGCATTGTCTGATGGATCTGTGCGCAACCGCAGCGGCGTGCAGCGACATCCAGCCTCAGAAGCATGCAAGGACCATGCGCAACGACTGATCTATGCGACAGGCAACATGCATCAAGGCGAGATCCTTCAGGCATGGCGCCATGCTTTGCGTGCCGCCGAGGTCAGCTGACAAGGGATCCGGGAGCAATGTGTGTAGCCTTTCGCGCCGTCCGGGCACCTCGTCACAGCTGTGCCCACCTCAACGATGTACATGCTGCTCACCTGTCATTGCCATCAGGTTCGCCAGGCGTTTCAGCCGGCGGCGACACGACGAGCCGGGCGAACTCCGGAATTTGATCACACTCCTCCCAGGCTTCGACAGCCTCCCCAGCGCCCGTCGCCACCGGATCCGCCGACATGAGCACCGACGCAGAGACGCTGTATCGAAGTGTACCTAGCTGGAGCGCTGTTTGCGCTGTAGCAGAAGTAGAGCACTTGAGCAGTACGCTGATCACTCGTGTGTCCGCCACTCTGTTTATCACCCCGAGGTACTAGGTGCAAGTTGTGCAAAGTGGCCTACTCGGCGGGAGGCCGCACCAAAAACTGGCCAGAAGCATGTTCCGGAGTGAGTGCCGTCTGCCGGGGGACTTGTAGCTTCGCACTCGGCAGCATCTGCGCCCTGAGGCGTCTTTGTTGGCGCTCGGTGTGTGTGCAGTGTAAAAGCATGAGCCTGCCGTTGAAGCTTGCATCCCTGCTGACACGATCATGATACGAACAGGATCTGGTCTACAAGGCAGCACTGATGTTTACATCTGCAAGGCTCCTGCAGCGGCACTTGCACAACCTTGCAGTCAGACTGCACAACAGTGGGTCGGCCTGAAGAGAGAGAAGATGGCCATCAGATGCAACGCCTGGCAAGGGCGCAGCCTCTCTTGCAGATGCGCCGCACAGGACGGACTGTCGTATCCCCATCACGATCGCAGTGGCGGCGACACCAAGATGACGCCGTCTCCTCGGACAAATAAATATGGGATTACCCTCTTATTTGTCTGCGCAACGCAAAGTACGACCTTCAACCGCAAGACGCTTAGTACAGCAGAAGCCGCACCAGCCAATCCATATACAGGCGTGCGCTGTCATGAATGCGCGCTGCGGCTCACCTTGATGATCTCCTCATAGGTCTCGTCATCGATCTCGACGGTCGTGATTGTCTCCTCCACCTCCCCCAGAATCATGTTCAGGTGCTGGTCGTAAGCCTGCGCAGGCACATGCCGAGCAAGTGTGCCCCGCCCGAGAACTGGGTTGCAAGCGGCAGCACAGCCAAAGGTGCGGATTGCAGGAGGCTCTCACGTGCAGCTTGCCGCGGAGCTCTCTCTCGCCGCGGCACTTAACGTATATCCGCTCGTCCAGTGAGAGCCTGATGACGTCAAGAGGCTCCTTGACTGTGGCCTCCTCCTCGGCCATGCTGCGTGCCGGCACAGCCGCGCGCGGCCCCCGTAGACTCAATCACCCCTTGGACCGTCACCAGCAGGGTGCGGTGACAAGTATGCTTATAGTAAAGAGTCGAGCGAGTTTGTCGGCAGTTCCAGAAGCCGCGCTGCTCCTAAGGCGTTCTGTGTCTCGATGTTAATCACGTCTGGAGTCGTGCAACGAGTCGCAGCGCTTAGTGCTGCGCGTGGCAACCGGAGTACGCCAGGTAGTTACAGTGGCTAATGCAAGTAGTGCAAACCTCTTGACGTCTCTTCGCAAACACGAGTGGCGGGAGTCTCCACGCCGTCGTCAAGCGATGAGGGGAATGTTACACGCGTGCAACTTCGACAGTCATGCAGGGCTTGGCCTCATGACGATCAGCTCCGACTTCCCGATCGCCCTCACAGACTGCACTTCCTCGCCCTGTTGGTCTCCCTGACGCATCATGTCAGTGCTCGGCTTGCGCTGCGCGTCTCAAACCCAGACGCCCTGCAAATGCACGTGTGGCCAGAGTTTCACAGCCCGCCCAGCCGTTCGGCAGCACCAACAGCAGTGCAGGCAGCCTGCGCTGATATTGAGACCCCATCAGAAGTCTGCACAGCGAGCTGCACGTCGTAGCAGCAGCATCATGGCGTCCGGCAACGGTGCAGGAACTGGAGCATCTGCAGGTGATCTCGACGAATATTGGCGGCGACTATACGCTACCAACTGGCAATCGCGATCCACGAGGACGTTGCTGTAAGTCGCAATCAGCTTCAGCCCTGGACATTCCTGGACCATTTCCCTGCCTCGCTCACATGCACTCTGTGGCGTTTGCATGCAGTGAAGAAGGCCACAGCTGACGACCTGAAAGCCCTGGTCGACAAGGTGGACTGCTTCATCTTTGACTGTGACGGTAAGTGCGTTGTGCTCAGCTGTGCTGACCTCGTCTGCTGGCAGCTGGTCTGCTGGGAGGATTGGGTCTTCGCCGATTTGCGGTCCTGTGCCGCAGGCGTCGTGTGGCGGGGAGACTCGCTGATCGAGGGGGTCTCCGAGACGATCGATCTCCTCAGATCGCTGGTGAGCAGCTAGCTGTCGTACCCGTAGCCCTGCCATCGCCGTTCGCGACGTCGTCCAAGGCCGCTAAGGCGCAGCCCCAGAATTCCAAACGCCCACGCCGGCATTGGCGTGCACCGCAGGGCAAGAAGCTCTATTTTGTGACGAACAACTCCACAAAGAGCCGCGAGGGCTACCTTGGCAAGTTCACCAAGCTCGGACTGAAAATTTCGGCGGAGGAGATCTACTCCTCCTCCTATGCGGCGGCTGCCTACCTCCAGTCCATCGAGTTTCCGAAGGACAAGAAGGTGTGCCCCACACTTCCACATCAGCTGGGCAGTATCATGGGCAGCTGCGGCGCACCAGCCTCACACATCAGCTCCCCAACCTCAGGGGCAGGCTCCATGACCGTCCGATCATTGTCCTCGTGTTTGAGCCCTTCAGCGGGCCAGAGCCGGCCAATCACCTAGCCTGCCCGCGCAGGCGGTCATTAGGTACGGGGCTTCGAGGAGGATCTCGACCTGCTGGGCATTGCATACACTGCAAGTCACAGTAGAAATTGCTGCAGCAAGTCGGGCCGCCCAAGAGCGAGCCATCAGTGTCAACCTCAGACGCTGAACCCCGCAGGTGTACATCATCGGCGACGTGGGCATCCAGGAGGAGCTGGACCTGCTTGGCATTGCACACACTGGCGGCCCCGCTGACAACGACAAGAAGGTGGAGCTGAAGCCTGGCTATGCGATGCCCTTCGACAAGGATGTGCGCCCCCTGGCCAGCTCTCCCTGGACTGCACCTCCTTTCCTTGAGAATGGCAAAGATTTCTGCACAGCTGCATGGGTTCCACACCTGGACGCCACTTGCTTGCGATCACGTCATCTGCGCACCTCACTGCAGGCGTGCTGAGACGCTACTCATCAAATCAGAGGACGGAGGCAGATGCCGCGTGAGATTCCGATGCAATGTGGGCCTGGGACCTGATGCATCGACCACAACAAATCGATCCTGTTCGGCAGGTGGGCGCCGTGGTGGTGGGCCACGACAGAAACCTCAACTATCACAAAATACAGTATGCGACGCTGTGCATCCGGGAGAACCCGGGCTGCCACTTCATCGCCACCAACCTGGACGCAGTCACTCACCTCACAGACGCACAGGTGATGTTCACATATTGTCTGACATTGCAAAAGGGTTGGTCTGAGTGACACAGCAAACCATGTGGGATTGGAGGTGGCTGCGGCCCTGCAAGGCGGCATGGCTGTAGCACTCTGCAACGCATCTGGAGGGTGCTGCTGCTGAGAAGTTGTTCTGGGGTCTGCTGGCGGCTGCAGGAGTGGGCAGGCAATGGCGCCATGGTTGGCGCCATCAAGGGTGAGTCCACTGTGCCCGCTGTGCCAGGCTGAGCCTGGCACCTCCTGCTTGCGTTCCACAATCCTCGCACACAAGCAGCAACAGCGGTGTTGGCGCTGAAATGCTGCTGGTGATGTGTCTGAACCCCCCACCTTTGCGCCTGGCGCAGGCTCCACAAAGCGGGAGCCAACGGTGGTGGGCAAGCCGGAGGAGTTCATGCTGGCCAACATCGCCAACTCGTGCGGCCTGCGGCGCGACCAGATCTGCATGGTCGGCGACCGGCTGGACACCGACATCCAGTTCGGCCGCGATGGCGGCCTCACCACCATGCTGGTCCTGTCAGGTGCAAGGCTGCAGACCCGGCTCGATGCCTTGAAGCGGATGGACCAGTGCGACCTCTGAGCTACACTGCGTGCGAGAAACGCACATAAGGATCGGCTGTGCACGCCCGCTGTTGTAATGCGCATGAAGTGCACTGCATGCCATGCCCATGCCATGCCATGCTCCCCACTGCAAAGTAATGTGTGGCGGGCTGCTGCTATGCAGGCGTGACCACGGAGGCAGAGCTGCTGGGGCCGGAGAACACGGTGCACCCGGACCTGTACACCGCGCAGCTCCCTGACGTGCTGCAAATCAGGGACGTCGTCGCCGCGTGAGGAGCGGCTGGCGGCTCAGTTGGGCACTTGTGCACTGCAATTGCTTCTGCGGGCACAGCGCTGGGAATCTGTGAGTTCTGTGATATCACAGGCAGTGTAGCTGTGCGAATTCGTGTTGGTCCTGTCGTCTGGCGCTGCTTCCGCTGACTGTGTGCTGAGGAGGGAGACTGTGGACTGGAAGACGTGGAAGTAGCCAAGTAGGGTTTTGGCAAAAGCGGGGACCCTGGAGCGATTTCCGATCACATGGAGCGGTTCTCCGCCTTATCTGCTTGCCGTGCGCGTCAGTATCTGCACTCGCTCCAGCAACACAGACGCTTCTTTCTCATTCGAATCTTCTTGCAAACACACCGATCGCCAATATGCAGACCTCTCTGGTTCAGACGCCCCTGGTCGCGCCCACCCGCGCGGTCGTGGCCCGCCGGGCTGCTGCCCCCGTCTCCTGCACGCTCCGCCAGGACGTCGCCCGCGTCGCGAAGGCCGCCGGTGAGGCTCGCGCGATCTTCTGATGCTGGGAGGCAACGCCTGCAGTCAGCGCAGGCCCTAGGCCGGCGCAGAGGCGCATGGGTGGCGAGGACTACGTCGCCACGGCCTCCGCGCGGAGCAATACAGTTTGCCATGATGGCCGTGCAGACAAGTTTGGCCGCCTCATGGCGATGCATGGGGCATCGGCCGGCTGGACCACGGCGTCAGGCCCTCTGGGAGGGCAGGCCGTTCATGCGATGCTATCCAGAAGCAGGGACAGCTCGGCGACGCTGACTGTGCGTTTCTCTGCCAGCATTCAAATAAGAACACACAACTGTCGCGTTGCTGATCGGCGGACGTACCGCCTTCGCTCATCGACCATGCCCTCGCAGGGCGCACCTCCGCAGGCGCATTGCTGCTCCTGTCAGTTGCATGTGGCATCAGCGCACTGTGGCAGCTCTTTTTGACAGTGACTTTTCATTTGCAATTTCACAGGCGTGTCCATCGCTACCCTGGGTCTGGCGCTGTCGGCACACGCTGCTGATGTGAAGCTGGGCACTGACGCCGGTGGCCTGGTGTTCGATCCCGACACCGTCACCATCAAGGCCGGCGAGTCCGTCACATGGACCAACAACGCCGGTGCGGCACCTATCGCCCTGCTTATCTCTTCTCAGCACATGCTGGGTGCCGTTGGCTTTCCAGGTGGAGTGCATTTTAAATGTTTGCGTAGGCGCACAGTTTGTCATTGCGAGAGGCTGCTACATGCCTGCAGGTTTCCCGCACAACATCGTCTTCGACGAGGACGCCATCCCGGTGCGTTCTGTAGTCGGCCGAATGGCACCAGTGCATCGCTCTTTGGCTGCTGCACTGCTCATCCAGCCATGGAATGAATATGTACAGAAGTCGTTTTGCCGCCTGCAGTCGGGCGAGAGCGCTGACAAGCTGAGCCACGAGGACTACCTCAACGCCAAGGTGTGAAGGCTGACCATAAAATCGCCAGCAGATTGCAGGCGCCACTCAGCATGCAGACTGCCACTCGACTTCGTTTGATCTACAGCATTCCAGCCGTGCCAAGTTGCCTCCATCTGTCATGACGTCCACCATCTCAGTCATCTGCTGCCTTGTTCCCAATTGTCACACGTTCTGCAATGGCGCACAGGGCGAGACTGTGTCCAGCACCTTCAAGTCTGCGGGCACCTACGAGTACTACTGCGAGCCCCACCAGGGTGCGCAAGCCCACTCATGCCCTGCATCTGCCTCGTTGCTGCCCAGGCTCCTGAGGAAAATGTGCTGTACTTCATGCCAACCCTGTGCAAGCATCTTTGGACGGCTACGGTGTGTTGCGTGCAGGTGCTGGCATGGCCGGCAAGATCATCGTGCAGTAGAGAGTGCCTGGCATCATAGCTATCATGAAACCCAGTTTTGTGGCGACCGCAGCAACACCTCTTGCTGCAGCGTCAAATAATTCTATCTGCAAACCCTCTTGTTGATGTGACGTGCACATCTCTTAATGATATTTGATCTCAACGAGATGAGAGGAGATGTAATCACGTTCATCATACACCTGCACGCTGTCTGTACCCACCATGTGCAATCGATCGCGTTCTTTGAGGGGCCACCAACACTTGAAATGCCGCAATTGGCGGACTAGGTGTGCCAGACAGAGGAACCCCTCTCGAACAACTACCGGCAGGGCCCAGAAGTGTAATTACTGGGGTCGTGCACTGAATGGCATCCAAAGGACTGGCGGGCAACTCAAGTGCAGCTGACAAACCACAAGCTAAGAAGCTACCTTCCCTTGCTTTCAATCCATGCCATCGGCACAGTTGTCGGTAAGCCAACAGTGAATTTAAATCCCGCTGTACAAGCGCAAAATAAAACCGTTCAGGCTATCCAAGGGCATTGTTGGTCGACACCATCGACTCAGTGGCTGTCCGCCTCCATTCTGGCACCACCATCTGTTTGTTGATCATCAGCCTTATCTTTTCCACAGGCCGCTCATGCCAGAACCGGAGGCGCCCTCAGAGATGTGCATCAGAAGATGTATACGATACCTGGGACAACATGAACATGACGTTTGTGAATTCGTTGCTCTTCCCAGGGGAAAGCCGGACTGGCATGGAAAGTGACTGCATCAAGAGCACCGGTCACCGTCTGTGATGCGCGACTTCTGGTCCTGGGCGACACACTCGGCGATCCACATGATGTTGCGCAGCTCCTGCGAGCGGTCAGCAAGCATAGCTCAGCCCGCAGACAAGGAATGCAGGCTTTTATTTCGCGTGTGAGAATCGCCTCAGCGACGGGCGCTTTGGAAGAGCACGTGCACGATGCTGCAAGCTCGACTTGATATGCGCCAAGCACAATCAAAGCATGGATGAGCTGTCAACGCCCACCTGTTCACGCAGGCGCATGTAGGCATAGAATATGCCTGCAAGCAGCACAAACGCATCAAAATTACGTCCAGCCTGCCAGGGCGGGATGGCAGATCGCCTGCTGTACCCACAACCCAAAGCCGCCGGCAAGCGACCGCCGCCTAACATGGGCATGCGTGTGCACGGCAGCGTGCCCAGGCACGCCGTGCAGGCTCGCCATGCGCCTGCTCCGAGGTTCATGCCTGAAAGCTCGACATGAACCTTGACAACTGGCCGCACCATAGTGGAATTGCTGCTCGAAGGACAGCGCCTCCCGTCGGACCTCCTCCTCGTACATGACGCGGTCCAGCGCCTGTGCCTCGCCGTATGCCAGCTGCAGGGGCGAAGTTTCCGGGAATTTCGGACACAGCCGGGCCTGTCCGTGCGGTCGGCGCAGACACTGGCCCGCATGGCCAGGACAAACCGAAAATGCACAAGACCTGTTTAGGCACAGGCACAGGCACAGGCCGAGCCAGAGTACTGGAGTGCCACAGCTAGCAGCCACGGCAACAGACGCCTGCGCACCTTGGTGAAGATGGCGGAGTAGGGCGGCACCTTCTCCATCGCCGACCGGATCTGGTCAAAGTCCTCCGCCAGCGCCAGCTCCGCCTGCAGGCAGTTCCAAAACCAGTTTGAAAGCTTGGCATGAGCACCATGAGGGTCTATAAGCCCTTGCGCTGCAGGACGGAAACCCAGCGGCAACGCCGAAGGGCGGCACCTGCTGATCTCGGTAGCGGATGCACGGTGGCCGGCCAGCTGTGCCTGTGGATGTGCCCCTCGGCGACACAACAGGGGCGAACAGCGCAACTCACTCCTTGGCCTTTCGCTGGGCGCCTGCCGTATTCTGCAGAGGCCAGGCACACAGGGCGGCAGCTGTTCCTGGAGCGGGAGCAGGCTTCAGAGTCTCAGAGGCAGGAGAGGCACCTGGCCGTGCGGGTACAGCAGGCCAAAGTTGGAGTACAGCTTGCGGCGGTCGTCCCGCGTCAGCTCTGTGCCAATGGAGTTGAGCGTGATGTTGAGCGCCCGCCGGTCCGCCTGTGCGCGGCGCCCATGACGTGACGCTTTGTTCGATACAACAACTGGCGGTGAATGCTTGGGCTGCGTGAGGGCGAAGTCCGGCAGTGGCAGAGGGACCCCGTGCGTCCCCGCCAGAAAAGCAATTGCTTCAGAAGCCTTGCCAGTAGGCACTGGCCAGCACTGGCCCCTGGAGGGGCAGGCAGCATGCACCTAGAATCATTGCCTGAGCTATTCTAATTCTGGCCACTCTGCGCACAGCAGCCCAGCTGTGGGGCAGTCAGGATCGCGCGCTGGCCTGATAGAAATTCGGAAATGTATCCTGATACGCACCTCGAAGGCCAGCAGGTCGCCCATGACCTCGGCGGTGGCGCCACCCAGCTTACTGCAGAATTTCTCAAAGTCGTCCAGGTAGGCCTGCGGCAACAGGAAATGGGATCGACTGACTGTCAAAGCTTTCATTCTGAATCAGCTCACACGCGCGGCACCAGCACCCTGCGCAGCATTCTGCGCCGGGGGCCGGGGCTACAAACAGAGGAACGACACCCAACGACACCAGGAGCCACCTCAAGACACCCCACGAGGAAAAGGAAGGCAGAAGTGAAGGGACAGAAAGGCAGCACCTTGTACAGGGTGTTGCGCAGGATCTCGATATTCATTTCGTCCAGGTCCTCGCTCGTGAGCGTTTCCGCAAAGTAGGGCGCCAGCGGTGTGTCCACCAGCACCAGCCGGTACAGCTCCCGCATGTTGGAGGCCACCGCCAGCGTCGCAATTGCGTCAAACATGCCCAGCGGGTGGCACTTGGCCAGCAGCTCCTGCGCACATGCGGGAGGAGCGCATCCAGAGCACATACAGGATTGGCGACCGCCAACATCGTGATCGCGTCTGGACATGCCCTGCAGGTGGCACTCAGCCAGCAGCTCGTCTCTGTTGAGGGCACGGCGGGATGAAGCATGGAGGCTGGAGGCTTGGCAGTCCTCCAGATCGGTGGCCACAGCAACAGGCCTCATGTGCAAACACAGCGGAACCAGCTTGACGCATTCATTTGTCGGCCGATGCTACCTGCACATCGCGCTCGTGCAGCGTGCCCGTCACGATGAGGATGACATTGTCGATCATGTGGCCATAGGTGCAGTAGTCCAGAAACTTTCCCAAATTTTTGTCCGCCTGCGCCATGGTAGGTTCGGAGCAGCTAAGATGTAGCCATGACTGCGAGAGCGGTGCATTGGCCAGCCTCTCCATGCGGCTGCATGCGTCTGTCAGCTCACAGGCGCCTCAAGCTGCCTGCACCCTCATCCTGTGTGCGCCGTGGATCAAGAAAGCCTCCACCGATGCAATGAACTCGGAGCAGAACAGGGCCAGACAAGCAGTGAGCAGCAGAGAGCCACAGGGGGTCCACTTCACTCACGTTGGCGCGCATGAATACCCACTGGTCCACCAGTAGCTGGGTGCACGCCTCCACCAGGGTCGTGGTGTGCAGCGGGCTTGCCAGGTTTTGGACATATGGTCCATAGTCCATGGCAGACTACATGAACGGACTTTGGGTTGAGTTTTGAAGGTTGTGCTGTTTTGCTGTGAATTCGAGGCAACGCACACTGTGGAGCAGCACTGCTGGCGCATCTCCATCTTGCATTATTGCGGATGACAACAGTGTGATGTAAAGCGGCAAAGCTCACCAGGTTCAATTTGATGTCGTCGAGGCTCTCGCACTGCGCCAGGTTGTTGTAATCTGCTGTAGACAGCAGCCCTGATCTGTGCCCGCGCACCACCGCATCTGCGCAGGCGCAGAGGCGGGAATCAAATGATTGGAGCACCTACGAATGGACGCGGTGCAGACCCTTGAACTCAATCTGCAATGCACATGAATGCATGAGGCCGTTATAGTGCGAGCGCCGCTGCTTGCAGGACAACGCACCAACGAAGCCGTCTTTGATATTGAAGGTGAGGCACTCCCAACCGACCTGCGGCAGGGTTACATCATTTACAACCAGGGCACTCGGCAAAGGATTGTCACACCTATGGCATCTGGAGGTGGTATATCAGAGGCAGAGTAGCCTGTCATGCTGCATGAGTGTGCCTGCAGTTCTCGCTGCTGCTGAAGATGCACAAAATAGACCCGGGAGATTCTGCAGACATGCTATCTGCCTCCACCCGCACCGACATGACCGCGGTTGGGCTGCAGCTGCAGCTTCGAGAGCTGCCGGCAGCTAAATGATGCCTGCGCCTTAGAAATTGCCAAGCCTCTCGCCCCAGCAGCGGTGCTGCTGTGCAGAACCTAAACTGCCGGAGCAGTGTGTGCGCTGACAGGAAGGCCTGCTGCCGCTCTGATTGTATGTTTCGTTGTCCAACGTCTGGACAGCTATTGTGCTTGCTTGCTCAATGCTTCAAAGGCTCGTGACAGCGAGTCAATGTCGGGGAAGGTGCAATGGCAGGCTAAAACGCGAGTGGCTGCACCCTCGCTGTGCAGAATACAAGCTCGGTATAGAAGCAGTCAGAATGCAGGCGCCACTAGCGTGCGATGTGCAGCTGAGCATGCTCAGCCCGCTACCTGTCTGACCTAGTGAGACTAGCTGATGTCTGCTAGAGGGATTCTTGGTCGATAATTGCTTCTTACTGTCCCCGCAACTAAGGAAACGAGAACCAAAGTGCGAGCGGGTGGAATGCACTCAGGCGGGGTCGGCCAAGCAGCATGCACACGACAGAACAGGCACCTGCTCGAGGGTGTTGCGAAACCTGCCGAAGGCTAATCGGGGATTGCAGTGGCAGGGGTTCGGTGTCTCAGTTGAGAGTGGAAGGCTTACAATTGTGAGCGCATTGGGCAGCTCTTATACCCACAACACATGCGCTTTACGACAAGCATCACGCGCCCATGATCCAACGCCTCCTGCGAGCTGCACTCGTATGCTGCGAGCTGCAGCGTCATGAACACGAGCTACTCATAACCTTGCATACCCTAACGGTACTAACAATACCGTTCCGAATGCACTAATCTCAACACTCCCACGCGGGATTGTTCAGTACCGTTCAAGCATACATCGTGGACGGGCTTGCCTAAGTGTCAGTAAGCTTGCATAGTCTTCTTCGCCAGCGCTGCTGTGCTTCATCAGCCCATTCCGATCCCATCGCAGCACAGCTCGAGCTTGCCTTTTGGGACGGGCTTCGTCAGCATGTCGGCGAGCATCTTCTCGGTCTTCACATACTGAAACTTGACGTCTTGGCGCGCCACCCGCTCGCGTGCGAAGTGATAGACGACGTCGATGTGCTTGGTGCGTGACGAGGCCATGGGGTTCTTGAGCATCTTGATTGCACTCTGGTTGTCAGCGAAGATGGTGATCGTCTGGTTGCCCAAGCCGAGGTCGGCTAGCAGCTGCCTCAGGTTGATCGCCTCCTTGACGCTCATGCCGGCCGCCATGTACTCGGCCTCGGCCGTGGATGTAGCAACGGTGCTTTGCCGCTTGCTGAGCCAGCTGATTGCCCCGCCATAGAGCATGAACACGAAGCCAGACGTTGAGCGTCGGCTGTCCAGATCTCCAGCGTAGTCAGCGTCAGTGTAGCCGATTATGGCAGGTGGGCGTTCGCTTGCCTTGTAGTCATTGAAGACGATGCCCTTGGTCTTGGTGTTTGCGACGTAGCGGAGTATGCCCTTGGCTGCGCTCCAGTGCGCTGCGGTAGGCTTCGCCATGTACTTGGACAGCACGCCAGCAGCGTGCGCCAGGTCTGGCCGTGTGCACGTACTGAGGTACAGGAGAGTGCCCACCAAGTGCGTGTAGTGCCCCGCCGTGTCGATGGAGAGGGGCTCGCCGTCGTCGGCGGTCAGCAGCGTGCCGGGAGTCAAGGGGACGCCGCGCGTCTTGCCGTTGACCAGCCCGTAGTGCTGCACCAGGGTGTTAGCCAGCCTTTCCTGGCTTAGCTTGATGGTGTGGGCGCTTCGGTCGCGCTCAATCCTCATGTTGAGGAAGATCTTTGCCTCGCCGAGGTCGTGTGCCTCGAAGCAGTTGGTGATGGCAGATTTGGCCCGCATGATGCAGTCCGTGGTGGGTGCCGCCACCAGCATGTCGTCCACGTACACGAGTATGTACGTCTTGTCGCCCCTTTTGTCGGTGGAGGTGTAGAGACTCGGGTCCGAGGCAGATGCCACGAATCCAGCCGCTACCAGCGACTCTTGGAGGCAGAGGTGCCAGGCTCGCGGGGCTTGACGCAGTCCGTACAACGCCTTGTTGAGCCGGCAGACCGTATCAGCGTCGCCATTGCCGTACCCGGGGGTTGGTCAATGTACACTTCTTCTTCAATCTTGCCGTTGAGGAAAGCCGTCTTGATGTCGAGCTGATGTAGCTCCAGGTCCTCTTTGGCGACCAGTGCCAGCAGGCAGCGGAGGGTTGTGTATTTGCCCACCGGGGCAAACACTTCGTCGAAGTCGATGCCCTCGCGCTGGCGGAAGCCCTTGGCTACGAGGCGCGCCTTGTAGCGCTCAATGGAGCTGTCGGCGTTAAGCTTGATCTTGTAGACCCACTTGACTGGAATGGGCCTTGCGCCGGCTGGTAGCTTCGTCAGCTCCCATGTGTTGTGTGCGGAGAGGGCGGCCAGCTCCTCTTGCATCGCTGTGAGCCAAGCGTTGGCTTGTGGGGAGGCGACGGCTTCTTCATAGGTGAGAGGCTCGCCGAGTTCCGCGGTGGCGGTGTAGCCTTGGGCGTCCAGTGCACGCCGAGTGGGCTGCCACGTGCGCCTTGTGCGGCGTGTGGGCGCGTTGTTGGCGTCGTCAGTGGGATCCTCACCGCTATTGGTGGTGTCGCTTGCGTCGGCATTGTTGACGGCAGGGACGTCCATGTCGGCAGGGGGTTCCGTGCCGCCGTCGGTGGAATCCATGTCGGTGGGCTCCCACGCGATTGCCGACTCAGTGGGAGGCTGCGCTGCCCCTTGTTTCCCACCTCCCTCGTCGAAGATGACATTTTCGGAGATGACGATCTTGCCTGTATCAAGGAGGATCCGGTAGCCAATGGTGTTGGGCTGATAACCAACGAAGCGTCCACGGTTGGTGTGGCTGTCCAGTTTACGCCTCAGTGGCGAAGGTATCAGGACGTATGCGGTGGCGCCGAACACCCGCATGCGGCTCACGTCGGGCTTCTCGCCGTAGAACAGCTCCCACGGAGTCTGCTGCCCGTTGGCCGTGGGGGAGCGGTTGCGGATGTAGTTGGCGGTTGCGACGCCTTCGGCCCATGTACTGGCGGGCATGCCAGTGTCCATAAGCATCGCGCGTACCCGGTCCATGAGGGTACGGTTCAGCCGTTCGGCCGCGCCGTTCTGCTCCGGTGTGTAGGTCATCGTGGTTTGGTGAATGATGCCCTTGCCTTGGAGGTAGGAGGCGAGGTCCTTATTGACGTACTCGGTCCCGTTGTCGGTGCGTATCGCACGCAAGCGCCGACCGACTTGCGTCTCCAGCTCGTTGATGACGACGATGGTGGTGGCCGCTGTTTCGCCCTTCGTCTTGATGGACTTGACGACGGACAGCCTTGAGTAATCGTCCAGATAGGTGGCCACGTAGACCGCCCCGCCCAGAGAGGGCTCTTGCATTGGACCTTGCAGATCCATGTGCAGAAGTTGCAGCGGCTCGCGACTCACGCTTGGCGATGGCGGATGTGGGACGCGCTGCTGCTTCGCCTTGATGCACGGCTCGCATGTCAGGGCTGCCGCGCCCGCGAACTCCGCGGCGGTGGTCTTCATGCCGGTCACCATGGCCTTGGCTGACAGGCGCTGGAGGTTGGTGTAGCCGAGGTGGCCGTATCGGCGGTGCCACACCTCCGGCGTTTCCACGATGGCGGCTTGAGCGGTGGGAGCCTTGCTCACGCTCTTCACTCTGGGCGCCTTGTGCGCCGCCTTGAACGGCTGGTGATGAAGATCGGCTGAGTCCTCGATGTGGCCCAGGCTGTACACACCGCTGCCCGTGCAGTCCGCGCAAGCGATTTGGTTGCTGCCAAGCTCGAGGTCAGCACCTTGTGGGGTGAAGCGCACGTTGACGCCGGCGGCGGTTGCACGCTTGACTGACAGGAGATTGGCCGATACGCCCTCGACGTAGAGAACGTTCTTGAGGGTGATTCCCTTGAAGTGCTGCCAGCTGGGCGGTAGGTACACGTCGCCGATGGCGGTGACGGGAGCGCTGCCCTTGCCGAAGGTGACGCTCATCGGCTGCGTCGGCGGCCGGGGGTTGTGCAGGCACCCATAGGCGTTGGTGACGTGGTCGGACGCGCCAGAGTCAAGTAGCCACTCATCGCGGCTGACGGTTGGTGAAGCCGACAGTGCCACATGGTTGGCTGTGGGCGTCGCGACGGCTGCGAAGGCCACTGTATCAGTGCCTGAGCCGGGTTTGATGCGCCCGTCACGCCGGCGGCTGCGGCAGTCGCGGCTGAGGTGGCCCTTCTTGTGGCAGTTGTAGCACTCACGTGTCTCACGTGTGGGCGGCTTCTGGGGCGTCTTGTTGGCGGCTGTTGGTCGGCCGTGTTTGGTGCGAAACGCGCCGAACGCCTGGCTGTCCTGGGGAAGGGGACCGCCTTTGAGCCGGTGCTGCTGCTCGACGTTCAGCAGCATCGGGATTGCGTCATGTAGGCTGACATCACTCGCGGTGGTTGTTAGATTGACGACGATGTGGCCGTAGTCGGACGGCAGACCAGTGAGGATGTTGATGAGCAGGTTCTCATCATTGAGTGCGTCGCCTGCACCCAGTAGCTGGGTGCGGAGGGTGCGCGCCCGTGCCACGTAGGACGCCACGTCCTCGTCGTGCAACATTTGCAGGGCGGCCATCTCCTTCTTGAGCATGACGCGACGCGCCCTATTGCTCGCTTGATAGGTATCCTCGAGCGTCTTCCACGCCTCGGCGGCTGTCTTGCAGTCCATGATGGTGGGCAAGTGTTGGTCTTGTACCCACATGTACAGGTACGCGAGTACCTTCTCCGAGGCCTCGTCGCCGGCTTCGTCTGGCTTGGCCACGGCTGACCAGAGGCCCTTGAGCCGCAGTTGCCCCTTTGCGCGCAGGCTCCATTGGAGGTAGTTTTCGGTACCCAGCTGCTCAAAGCGTGTACCGTACTGTACCGAGTCCGTCATGACGACGTCTGAGTTTCTTGCAAGCTTTTGCGTGCTTGGCCTTCACCAAGAAACTCAACCAAACGTTGTTCTCAGAACGTTTGCTTTCACACGTTAATTGCGCGTTAGCGTGTGAGGGCCCATAACCTGTTGCGAAACCTGCCGAAGGCTAATCGGGGATTGCAATGGCAGGGGTTCGGTGTCTCAGTTGAGAGTGGAAGGCTTACAATTGTGAGCGCATTGGGCAGCTCTTATACCCACAACACATGCGCTTTACGACAAGCATCACGCGCCCATGATCCAACGCCTCCTGCGAGCTGCACTCGTATGCTGCGAGCTGCAGCGTCATGAACACGAGCTACTCATAACCTTGCATACCCTAACGGTACTAACAATACCGTTCCGAATGCACTAATCTCAACAGAGGGTCAAGCTGACAGGAAGTGTTCCAGGTTCGTTAGACAGTGGCTGTAGGGACCAGTGTCAATAGGCGAGGGCTATCGCAACAATGGGCGCTCGCCGGGGGCGAGACGCGAGTTTGATCGAAAGGGGCCGCTCAGAAGGGGAGCAGCCAGGTCGCTGATAAGGCCGGCCGAGGAATGACAGCACCGGGCAGCACCCTGTAGCGAAAACGGCCACAGCAAAATGACGCATCGCAACATGCAGCAGCTGGCATGGCATGCTCATCCTGATGTGATCGCAGGACTCATACAGATAGCAAACCAGCACGCTCCAGGACACTCACGGCTCGGGGTGTGGGAAAAAGTTATGAGAATGTGCATGAGAATCAGGGCGCACGCCGAAAGCGCTCGCACATCACTGCAGAAGCCTTTCTGACATGTGCTGAAACAAGCAGGCGCAAGTTGCCGCATGCAGCTCAGCTGGCGAACATCCCCAGCTTGGACGTGAACACCCCCCCTTGTACTTGGCAGGTGGGCGGGTAAACTTACCCACGAGCGGAAGCTGAGCAAAAGTTACACTTAAATTTCCCTCGTCGTTGATCTCTCCGAAACGCCCCTTTTGCGACCTGCCTCAGCGTGCAGCGGCTGCCAGCTGCAGCAGCCGTGCAACCTGGCTGCGGACTGCACTGCAGCCGGGAGGCTTCCGAATCACAGTCTGCGTCTGGCAATCGCGAACATCACCCTCGTTAAAGGACCAGAGGGGTTAGCCCGGGTGTGCTTCCCCGTTCTCTGGAAAGTCGTACTAAGGGCGCGGAAACGATTCTTACATCAACTCGCCAAATCTTACAACGCCGGCTGCCGGGGCGCCGTTCGCACGGCTAGTCGCAGCGCGAGGCGCCTGCCACGCAAGGTCTGCAGGCTGGCCGAAGGAACAGCTGACTGACCACCGAAGACCTATGAAGACGCAGGGTGACACCGGCAGAAGGCGGAGGAGGTTTCCCGTCGACGACTCTTAGGGTTTACTACGGCCAGGCGGAAAACTTGAGTGCATAAGTTTGAATCACCGAAGGTGATCAAACTAAAATGTGTTGATCAAATGCAGTGTGCTATGCACCTAACGGCCCCCTGAAAAGTATATTATACGATAATTGCTTGTGTCGTCGAGACTATAGAAAAGTTCGATCTTTCACACAATACATCACTCTGTTGTGAATTTTACAACAAACGATTGGACAAGCCCTCCAAAACAATACGAATGGCTTTCACAGCACAGCTTGATTATAATAAAGTCAGGGTCTTGTTTATTTTCGCCGCCGTTTATGATCATTCATCGAGATGGTCACGCATGGACAAATGAGATGGCGCAGCTCAACGCGACAGAACGTTGAAGGTCCCCAATGAATGAGCCAGCTTGCTTGAGGTTCGTGCAAAATCGTCCGCATGTGCGGACGCGTCCATGATGCGGTGTCCTCTTCTCATTGCATTCTTGACGCTGCAATCATGCGGTCCCCTCCTCGATGGCCTTGAAGGTCGCAACCTCAAGACGTCGCTCCTGCACAGCCATACTGAAAAGTGGGTGCCTGCCATTTGCTTGAAACCCGTCGTTTTCGCTTGCCATGGCTACTTGACTCAATGCGCACCTTCACATCCGCACCAAGGTCTCAACGTCACGTCTAGGCACTGATGCAAAAGGCAAGGAAGCCACAGAGAGGCCAGAGGGACCTCACCTGCTCCATGAAGATGGTCGTGACAACAGCGGCCGCGAGCGCGGCGCCCAGCAGAACCTTCAGGACGCCGGGCCAGCCGGCGCCGCCGGGCGCCAACATTCTACCGACCAGCAGGTCGAACAGCATCGCTGCCCCGAACGCGCCGGTCTCGGTCGCTGCAGCCGAAGTAGAGACATGAACTTGCAGTTGAACAGGCTTGGGACGGACTGCAGCACAGCCAGTGCGAACGTGCGCAGCGGCGGGGCTGCGCCATGCGCAGGGCGCAAGGTGAGGGTTAACACGTATGGAGTGCCAGAAGAATCGTCAGCAAGGCAGGCAGCGCATGCAGAGTGACGCAGCGGCTTGCCTCCTTCGAGCACGGCGGAGAAGCTGCCGCCGCGGCGGATGTTGAAGGCGGGCAGCGGCACGTAGTAGGGCACGGACACCGAGGCACCCAACAGGAACACGAGCGCCACAGTCGCCCAGGCAGGGATGCCGGGCGCCAGCAGGCCCACGAAGGAGGCTGCACACGAATACAAGCGTGCGTCATGGGCGGGGAGCTGCACACATAGTATTTGGCACATGAAAGGAGGTCGGGTTGCCTCCAGCCTGGCTTGCCGGAGGGCATGACACGATACACTATGAGAAGCCTGGAACCCATGATGCACGCGGCACTGTGTGCTTGCCTGCAGTCATCATGCACAGAACGAAGGTGAGGTTGCGGCGGCCACCGCCCTGCAGCCGGCAGAACAGGAAGCCACCGGCCAGCACCGCAATGGCGGACCCCGCCGAGAAGCCTGCCGCCACCTGCAAGAGGCGTCCGCAACTCAGCTCGTGCCTTCAGGTTGTTCTGCAATCGACACCCTGCAAAGGAACCGGGTGTTTGCTGGCCCGTCTGGAGCAGCCGCGGTGCAGAAGCAGGTTGGCGGCGCAGTATTGCTCAAAGGCCCCTTTGCGTGTCAGACAGGAGGGCAAGACAAGAGAGACAGGGCCACCTGGGCAGCCATGCCGGATGACAGGCCGAGGGCCTGCTTGGCGAACAGGTTAAGGAACGCCTGGAATTCGTACACGACGTGCAGCAGGCAGCGCGCGAGGACCGCCATCCAGACCTGTGGTGCGCGACAGAATTCCCACCTGAACATTTGCGCTAGGCCATTGTCGCGACTTTCCATGATAACCAGACGGGTCACGAGTTGGCTCTTGGGCATGGCAATGCGCGGACCGCAGCAGCACCCTGCAGGCCGGCGCCTTGCCTCCCCAAACTTCAGCATTGGCACACAGCCCGTCGGCTGGGGACGGCACAATTGCAGCAAGGATTAGTATGATCAGGTGATGCAGCCATGTGCCCATCGTGAAGGGCTTTTTGTAGTTTTGCAGACAGAGGATGCTGTCGCCCCTGCGCCATCACTGTACCTGAGGAGATGACACGAAGTCCTGAACAGCCTCCCCTCTGGTCGTAGCCTCACTCGCATCCTCTGGAGTCACCTGCCGCACACCGCAGATGACAGCTTTGAGCAAGGCTTAGTGCATGCTCGTTAGAGGCAAAGCCCTTTGCGACGCCAGCAATCCAAGAATGCCCTGAACCCAGACCGGCAGGAGCAGGACGAACGAAGCACCGCAGGACCAGTGTAAACGTGCACTGTTGCATGACAAGTGCACCTGAGCTGGCAGGCCCTCGGCAGCATCATCGGCTAGCTCGCCGGTGCCGCTGGACACGCCGCTCTTCTCCGGCGGGTTCAGCTTTGAGGACTCCTGCGCCAACACACCAAAAAAAACCCATGACCGACACTGAAATGGTCTAAAAGCGTCCGTCTGCCCGCCTTGAGATACAGCGCACTTTGTCGCGAAATGGGCAGCTGACCAGCCGAGCTGGTTGCCGACAGCGCGCTGCCATAGATTGGAGCTGGGATGCGACATTGTGGTCGCAGCTGCACTGTGCGCATGATCGGCCACCCGGCGAAAGTACAGCAAGCAGAACGTTCGCTGTCAAGGACCCGTTGGGAGTCCGCCCCCTACGGCTGCGGCTGTGTCGCATTTGGGATGGAGCTAGTGCCATTGATAGTCCTCTAGAGGTTCAGCTGGAAGAGCATACACTCGCACTGCTTCTGAAGGGTGGCACCAGCACAAGCCCATTCGGCAGGCCAGGTCGGCGCTGCGGCTAGGGGGAGCGGTGGTCGCAAGCGCATGGCACACGCCCACCTTGGAGTCGGAGGTATCCTCGGTCGCGGGCGACAGCGAGTAGGGCGCGTCAGCGGGCACCAGCGCAAAGAGGATGAGAGACTGCGCAACAGCGGCCGCAGACACCGCGTAGAACAGCGCCTGCCAGTTGTAGCCCTTCAGCAGCATCAGTCCAAGCAGCGCGCCGCCTGCCATGAAGCCAATCTGCAAACCATCATTAACGCTTTCAAGTGGGTCCGCTCAAAACACGGCGTTCTGCCATCGCCTGTCTGTCATTTGACTGTGTACCGTCAAGGTGCGCCCCACTGTCATTGTGTGCGCTGGATCTGGAGCATGCGACTTGAAGTTGGCCTGCCCCACTATTCAGTATGTGCCTTCCCGCAGGGATTGCATGTCATCATGGGCTGGCGCTCAGTTGCGGCACGCATGTGAGGCGCTAGCATGGTATCACAGCTACTGGAATTTTCCTGCCTGATGCCTGCAGAGGGTGGCACGACCCACCCGTGCGGAGAAGGCCAGCGCGCCGAGGGATGCGCCGCGCAGCTCCTCTGGCGTCCAGGAGCAGATAAGACGCGTTGCCGCCACCCAGCCGCTCGCCTGCACCGCCACAACATTTGGGGCATCAACAGGCCATGGCTGTAGAGTCCCTGGTTTCTGGCAACAGCAGATGTCTACGCGCATGCAAAGTACCGGACACTGCCGTCAGGGTATAGGGTTTAGGGTTGACCGCCGCTGTTGTCAGCCGGACGCAGCACTGAGGCCCATGCTCAAGTACACCCGACCTATCTGCACAACGTATCTGCAGGAGTCACGAGGAGGAGACACAAAAGGGGACGCACGTGAACAATGCGGCCCAGGCACCAGAGCAGCGCAAGCGATGTGATGGAGTTGCCGAGCGTGAAGGCGGCGTTGGCGGCCGCCACGGCGATCATGATGGTGATCATCGCATACAGCGGGTGGACACTGTCCATCACGAGGCTGGCCACGATCTTGCCGATCTGCGGCAATACATTGCCAGGGTGGTCGTTGCATGCGATCCCCAAGCTCCGCTGAGGCTCCCGCCTTGAGGTTTTCTGATCGGTGCACGGTTCAGTGCACAATGCATGCTCGCACTGCTCGGCCAGGGATCGTCCGCAGCAGCGTAAGCTCCCTGCAAGACACGGCACAAGGAGCGAACGTGTAACTCACCACTGAGCCGAAAGTTCCAGCGGCAAGCACAACGCCGGTCTGCGCCTCGGTAAAGAAGGCAAGGGTTGGGTCCGTCACCATCGCCGGCAGTGCTACGGTGATGACGACCCATAGGCAGATCTCAATCTGCGCGCGCACACGAGAGGCCCTCAGCTCTCTGCAGGACATCTGCTTTGTCAGCAAGCAGCAGTTCAAAGCCTGCGCAGCTGAGCCACAATGCATGGGGGGCCTCCGATGCCCACATTCCAGCATGCCTGTGCTGGCAGAGTCAGAGCGCACCATGTAAGTCATGCAGATGACGCCGCGGACAGCATCTGACCGGTTCTCAGGCGCCACCGTCCGTCGCATGAGCTGCAACGCCAGCGCACGGAAGCTCCTGGCCGTGGACTCCAGCGGACCATTGCCAGTAACATCGCTGCAGGAGACACGAACAAGATATAGCCATCACTGTCCGATCTCTGCCCAAATGGGAGCAAAGGTCTGCAGGCAGTCTCAGGGCTTACGAACTACACTGCCGACTGCCATGCAGTTGGGCGCACCAGTAATCAAATATGAGCTCAGCACGCTGTGCGACATCGCGAGGCGACGCATCCTCGAGCTGCATAAACACATTATGTTCAAACTCCACGAGCCCTGTTGTTTGGAGCGAAAAGCCTGAACCACAATATATACAGGGTTTCAAACAACCAATCAAGGACACACAGAGCAGGCGCACCCTCCGCCGCAGCAGCGTCGGACGGTGCGACAACGGGGGCGCACGGATTCCTGCTTTCCACCGGGAAAGTCCGCCGCTCAGGTGCTGTGGGGCTGCGCCGCAGGCAGGGCGCCCCTGCCTGGCTGAGCAACAGATTCCTGCTTGCCGCGGCGTCGGCGCGCGGCCAGCGCTGAGCAGCTCCCGATGCAGCACCGGGCTGTGGAGATGCAGCGGCATGATAGAAGCAGTCAACCTGCGGCGACAGCGGAAAGACCTGTCCCATCAGCATCCAGGTCTGCTTCCCTCTTGCACGTGTAACAATTCGCTGATGTGCTCATCCAGGAGTGCACAGGTAAATTAGCGACAGCACATCGCAAGCATGCACAGGCACAGGCCTCCAAATCTGTAAGTCACGAAAGGGTTTGTCCACCAAGGCACTGGGCCAGCACTGCAGCTCACACGAAACCGCGCGACCGCACGGGGATTTCTACCTTGCTTGCCGACAGCTGGGGTGCATCGTGCTGCTCACCTGTGCGAACCCCTAGGGGAAACGAGAACAAGTCCGCCTGTGCGACCCACTGATCGAATTGCTGATCGGCGCTGAATATCACTAGTGCAGGTCCTCCTCAGCAAAAGTAAGCGCGTCCCAACGCCGGCGGTTGGTGCCCACGATTGCTGCGCTGGCGAGCTGATCACGCCGCTGTCTTCCCTAAAGTATGGTGCTTGTGAGCACTTGCGCTTGTGACAGTTTGGCACGGCGTGTGAGGTTTGCTGCCACGAAGGTGCCGGCAACCTCATCTTTCCATTCTCGTCTTCCGTTTGTCAGACAGCCACGTCATTCATGTGGCTCCCAACCGAAACTTGCAAAACCAACTGGCCTGCAGGTACACGAGCAGGTATATGTTCATGGCTCGTCAGCCACGACTGCCGAAGAGGGCCTGCCATGCGGCTCCGACGCCTGTGCGCGAGTCGAGGCACCCGCCTTGCCAGCCGCCTGGCCGCCGGCCACCGCCTTGATCACCGCAACCATGATGTCCAGCTCAGCGCTCTTGCCACGACCCTTGCTGTTGATGCGCCGCTGCTCGACCGGCAGGTTGCGGTGACCGCCCTTCGCAGCGGGCGATGCGTCCGCGTCCCCGGACATCAGCTTCAGCGTATCCGGGCCCGCACACCGCAGGGCCTTCAGCAGCAGCTGCGCGGCCGGCGCCACCATCCGCTTTGGCAGCAGCGACCCTGTTTAGCAGGGCACAATGGTGGCTTCGGTCCTGCTGCGCTGCAGGCAGGAACGAGCACCCCGAAGTACATGGCAGTGCATACGCCAGGCAAGGCGGCCCCAACTCTACATTGCTGGCATGCACCCACTGGCTCGCACCTGTGCCGGTCGGAGCGTCCGAATCGCATGCAATCTGTGCACTCGTCATGCTCTTCAGCAGCTTGATCACCTTCTGCTTGGGGTCACCTGCACAGGGTGCCACCAGCAGCGACCAACGGTCATCGTGGGCGGCGTGCTGTGTTCTGCAGCCGGAGGTGTGCGTGGGCAATCCGCAGCGGCACAGTCCCATGGGCAACGACCGCATCTATGCCTGCTGCACCAGGCAGGCTGACAGCATCACTGTGGCCATGCCTCACGATACCCACCTGTGCCCGCCGCTGGCTGGCCGCCGGCGGCCGAGTCGGCGCCGGCAGGTGGGTCGGCAGCCTTGCAGGGCCGCCCCCGCCTGTGGGGCTCCAGGTCCATCAGCAGCGGCGCCGCAAGCGCCGCCACCCACAGCGCAGCGTCCGCAGGCTCTGCAGGGTTCACCCGCTCGTCCAAAGCCGCCAGCGCCCGGAGCAGCGGCGGAGGCGACTTGCCTCTCGACCTGCAGCACTCGGATTTGACATCGGGCCGCGTAGACTGATCGCTGCCATGAGGCACAGGGGCCGTTTGAGACGGCAGGGGGGTCTGCTTGCCACGCATAGGTGCAGACCTCAAGCGCTTGGGCACCTTGCAGATTTTTGTTTCTGTTCTGACACATGCGGCCGCCGCAGCATGCGCGCCCACCCGCTTCCCCCTTGGCAGCAAACGATGATACAGCAAGTCAAGACATGCGCCATCCCCACGGCCAATATTCTGCACAGTGGAAGCCTTCAGCTCGAAGAGAACACAACAAGCCAGCCACTGCCGGGCCTGGCCAACGCTAGGACGTGCCTCTGAGGCAACAGAATCCTGCGTGTCCCGAGTGTCGCTGCTCACCGAGGGCTGCGTGCGGCTCGGTGGCGGCTCAGGTGGGCCGCATGCAGCGGCAGTAGCGAGTCCAGCAAGCGGTGCCGCCACAGGAGTGCTGCTGCGGGTGCGGCTGCGCCGTGGCTGAACATCGAGGCGACCTCCATGGCCAGGCGGCTCTGCCCGAGGCCGGCCACCAGCGGCGCCTGAACCGCCAACGCGGCTGCCGTGCCCTCCTCCAGCGCCAGGCCTGCAGGAGTGTACGACAGACTTAGCGGTTGAGAGACCTAAACAGCATGTCACAATCCGGAAGGATTCTTCCCATTCGTCGTTGCATTCCATGCCCGCAGCAGTGGACCGTGGGCTCAGAGAACGCGATCAGCCACCTGTAGTGGGATATGCTCTGAGGTGCGGTGAGGGGCTGCACTGTTGCGGCAAAGCAATGCAGCACCCCGCTGCGGTATGACAGAGGCAAGAGCGCTGCAGTCGGGCAGAGTAGGAGCCCTGCGGCGCAGGAGGACGCACCTGCGCGCGATGCGAGGCGGATGGCGCGCAGGATGCGGGCGGGGTCGGTCGCAAAACTCACCTCCGCGTCACCGATAGCACGCAGGGTGCGAGTGTTGCAGTCGTCCACGCCGCCTGAGGCGTTACAGCACGAACCCTGATCGGCCCCTGTTCTGGTTCTTGAAAAAACAGAGCAAGTGCAGCAAGGATGTTGTAGGCGCCTCCCTCGAAGGTTTGACCAAGGTCCAGGCAAGCATTGCAGGGAACTGCTTCCAGCACTCGAAGATCAAGCTTCACAGGCACACGGGAGGATGGCCGAACAAGGCATGCCCCTCTCAACACGCCCTGCAAGGCCCACACCCACCTACATAGTCGTACAGAACCTGGTCGAAGGGATCGTACAGCAGGCCATTGACGGTGAAGTCCCGGGCCAATGCGTTTGTGCGCCTCGCGCCGACCCACGCAGCCAGCGCCGCCCTCCGCTGCTCCTTCGCCTGCAGAGCCTTGCAGCGGTGCGCTCAGGCAGCAAGGTTTCCGTGGCCGACGTCGCTAGATCGGAGCTAAACGTGCTGCTCCTGCCTGGCTTCAAACACATGTGTGCATGGACATTTGTCGTTTCACTTTCTTGGAAGTCGGGAACTGGCTACTGTGCGCTGGAATCCCTGCCGGCATGCTCGACTGCCGGGACACCTCGGCTCGGTGTCGGTGCTCAGCCCGAGCCCTCACCTTGAAGCACGAGGTCTGAGCCAGCGCCGCAGCGTCCGGCGGCTGCGGCTCGTCCGAGTTGGTGGAGAAACTCGACACCTCCACCAGCTGGCCCCGCACCATGACGTGCGCGATGGGGAAGCGCCGCCCCACGACGAGGCACCGCCAGCGCGTCTGCCTGAACACCGCGCGCACCTAGCAGCAGGCATTGACACGAGAGTTTGTACAGCTGTTGGCGAGTTACCAGCATCGTCTGTGAAGCAATGTCTCCCCAGAATGAGACATAACAGGGCTCGCAGGTTGCTGTGCATCTCCAACAGCACAACATTTAGGGCACCTGGTGAACTCTTGCTGACGTGAGGATGTCAAAGTCCTTGGGGGTGCCGGCCAGCAGCAAGTCCCGGACGGCGCCGCCCACTAAGAATGACTCGTGCCCTGGAAAGGTCAATAGTCGGCTACTTGGCATGGGTTTGGGGTTTGACTATGACAGGTGGCCATGTGCCTCGCAACAGCCAGCAGGCGGCAGTGTGGCAGGTGTCCAATCCCAGCTCAGGCATGCCGTCAATGTCTGGTCGCCACTGATGCCTTATTCCGGGTGCGGAGCGAGAGTAGGGTTCGGCCGGGCTAGGGTCGCGCACCAGCGTCCTTGAGCGCTCTAAGGACCACCCAGGCATGGCTGGGGATGTCACAGCGGCGCAGCAGCTGGCCGGCGGGAACGCGGTTTGCGTCCTGGGCCGCCGCCACCGCCGGTGGCGGCGGCCGCCAGCTGTGCACGTCCTCACGAGGCGCCTGGATGTTGCGGGTGTCGCTTCTGTCCTTCTCGGGCGACCGCTGCCGTGCCGCCTGCTGCCCGCTGCGGCTGCCGCCGTCCCTGCTCCGGTGCCGCGGCCGCCTCGACCTCGGCGCCTGGCGCGGGCCAACCGCTATCCTTTCTGCCCGATTCCAGGCACTGTCTCCGGCGACCCTGTCCAGACGATCTGCCAGAGCCAATCCACCACCGCCGCCGCCGCCGCTGCTGCTGCTGCCAGAAGGCTGCCAGGAGCTGAGCTGCCCTGCATCATGCTGCGTACCGCGTCCTGTTCCAGATGCGGGTGCGTTGGTGCCGTGCAGCCGCCATGCCGACGTGCGCAGGGCATCCTGAAGCGGGTTGGTGCTGTGCCACACACACGGCTGCTGTTTGTGTGCAGAGCTGCTCTGAACGCCCTGCCTGCGGCGCGGTGTCAGCTGAAAGCTGCGCAGAGACACCAGCTGGCTGACTGCGCGGCCGTCCAAGCTGTGGCCTTTTGACAGCATTGCCTCGAGTTGCGCGGCGGCAGAGCCGCCCCCCACCAGCTGAGTTGATCGAGACAGGAGTGACCGCCAGCCCTGCAGCATGCCGCTGATGTGGCGTCAGCAACAGCACCGTGCAGTGCGGAAATCGTATTGTTGAGAGTAACTGTCAAACTGCTTATGCGTAACGGTGTCGGAGAGTGGTGGTCAAGTGAGATGCCGGCACGCACAGGGCATGTATCTGCGAGTTCTGAGTGAGCTAACCAGCCAAAGCAGCAATGATGGCATTTTGTCATCTCTGCACTCAGCCTAGCATGCCGTGGCAACGACTGAGTGGCAGCGATTGGCAATTTTGGGCGCCCTGTAGCCTTTACGTAAACAGACGGTCTCCTCGTCGCTGGCACGCGCACAGGGGGGATGTAGTCGGATCCCAACATGAAGCTGGGCGTCATGCACGATTTTTCGACCGTAAAAGAGCTCAGGGACAGGCGAGCTCACGGTCGAAAGGACATCAAACCCGGGGTTGTGTTGCCAGTTTCGTCTCGCAAACTGATTTGTTGCGTGCGGAAGGTGGGAAGTTTTGGCAAGCCAGGGTTGCTTTTCGCGTGCTGTCGAGCTCCGCAGCGGCGCTGCAGATCGAAAGCTTCAAGAGTCCGCGGATCAACGTCATGCGCTTGATCTCGTCCAGTTGACAAGGTTGACAGGCAGTCAGATCGCGGTTGCAACCGGTGTTTGCATAGGATTGTAGGTGCACCTACACAATTTTGTCAGGACCCCACCACCCGCTCCAGCTGCAGACAACAGCTCGGCAGGCATGGGGCTCGGAGAAACGCTCAAGAAGAGCGGCAAAAAGGTTGACAAGATGTTCTCACGAAAGTCGAAGGACCGGGAAGGCGCCAGCCCGCAGCCTTCGGAGGCGTCTGATAGCCCGGCAACAACGCCCAAGAGCGGCTCCGGCGGCGGCGTCACGCCCGGCAAGCCCATGTTGAACGTGCAGGCGCCACCGCCGAAGCCCAGCGGGGGTGCGCCGCCCGATGTCAGCAAGGTGCCGGGCGTAGACGCGCAGCCCAAGCCGGCGGAAGGCAAGGGCGCCTCCGCGCCGCGGCCGAGCACGCAGCAGCAAGAGGGCCTGGTGAAGGGCGAGAACACAGCGCTGGCAGGTGAGCCGGACCAGGCCGCAAAGGATGTGGTGGACGCGAAGCAGGGCTCCCCGACAGGGAAGGTGGCCGCTTCGCCGCTGCCGCCGACGCCAGACGACCATGTCATCCCCGCCTCCACCGTCGTCCTGGTGGGTGATGATATGGGTGATGAGACTGTAATACTAGCATCCCCGTATTTGCAGTATTGTCTGACTGCCGAATGATGTCTTCAGTGTGTAAACATCTCAGCCCTGAACGTACTGATGCGTCCCTGCTGAAAAAGTTCCAACATCTGCGCCGGCGCCCGCGCAGGGGCTGCTGGCGGTGGCAGCGCTGGGCTTCCTGCTCATGATCGAATTGTTTCCCCCGCGGTGGGGCGAGCTCACGCTGTGGAGCCTGCTCTACGGCGTGCCCGCCGGCCTGGGCTTCAGCTTCTGGAAACACAAGAACGAGCAGCACAAGGCGGAGAACATCGAGAAGGTGACATGACAAAAAGAGCTGTTCATGGCACAGCGCGCGCTGGTCCTTCTGATATTGCTCTGGCGCATATGGCTTGCAACAAGTCACCATTGACACGGATCGCCTGCGCAGGTTGGGCCTCTGGAGGAGGAATCTGGTCTCCAAAGCTGACAATCTTTGCGTATTCGTGCAGCTGAACGTGTACCCAGGCCTGAAAGGCCTCAAGGAGCTGGTGGGGACTGTGCCAGCCTGGATCCACTACGAGGAGCACGAGCGTGTTGAGGTGCGGTTGCGAGCATTGGCTCCCTGCTTTTGCACACATCTAAGGTTATAGTGCGGCCTGCAGCGAGCCAAATCCAACCGCTCGAGACGCTGTTTGCCAAAGACTGACTCGAAGAGTTTCAGCAATTGCCTCAGCTTCTCACGACCTCTCGATGACTCGACGACGGCTCGCGTGTCATGCAGTGGCTCAACAGCATCTTGATGCAGATGTGGCCATTTTACGACCCGGCCATCTGCGAGGCTGTGAAGGTGAGGAGCACAGCCGCACACGGGCTTGGCAGATAATCCAGTCTCTCCTCTGCGCCTGCCATTGATTAATCTTGTTCCTGTACTCGGTCGCCTTCTTTCGACGAGTCCTAGTCTGATATTGGAGCTGCCGCTGGTCTGCTGCCCACTACATTGTGAGGACACATGGCAGGTCAGCGCGCTGCCAGGCTACATCGCTCACAAAGCAACATCAATCGTTGACAGGTCACTTCTTTCTGCACTCAGTCATGGAAAGCATTTGAGCATCTGATACGCCCGATTCCTGCCGCCGCAGCAATCGGTGGAGCCGCTGCTGGACGCGTACAAGCCGCCGGGCCTTGTCAAGAAGATCTACTTCCGCACGCTCACTTTTGGCGACGCGCCCTTCAAGATCGACAACGTGTGGGTGGACAAGTCCAACCCCGAGGAGATTACCCTGGAGGTCAGTTGTATGCCATGGATGGATCACATTTCCCCTGGATGTGTGCCGCCGGTGCGAGAGGCGTCGCCAGATGTGCAGCCAGCCCCCAAAGGAGGGTGCATGCATGGCGATGAGGTGCCGCAGAGCGGGCAGGTGCATCGGCCGCTGAGCGCTGTCCCCACATACCACAGTGCTTTCACTCCCCTTGCGAATGCCGACTTGTGGCTTCTCGGCTGCTGCCTCTTGTCGCACCCTTCCTTGCGTCTCTTCACTCAGGCCCACCGCATTCTGGCGTGGCCTCCTCTGCTGCAGGTGGGCTTCCGGTGGGCAGGCGAGGCCAACATCGCGCTGGCCATCGAGCCCATCGTCAGCCTGGGCACACTGCTGCGCATGGTGCCAAAGGTCTCCAACCTGCGGGTGAGGCTTGTGCCTTCTGGAACGTCCTGCTGTTCTTTGCTGTGCACTTGAAGTGCTGCGCCGCTGGCTCCACTCCTGCCAGCGCTAGCAATGTCTGACCACCCCTGACCTGCAGCAGCAGCAGCTGTTCAGAAAGGGAATTTGGCTGTTCAAAACACATGCCGCAAACATATGTGCGGCAAGGCCTGACTGTGAGCCACTTGCGGCTTGCAGATGAGCGGTGTGTGGCGTATCTCGATGAAGCCCCTGATCGACGATGTGCCCGTGGTTGCCGGCATGGTGGTCGCAATGAAAGCGCCCCCTCAGGTGCCGTCCTGCTATCTGCAAACCAGCATGCTCTTGGACCATGCATTGTGAACCTCAGCATTGGCTGATTGGCTGATGACCTCATTGGCTGCACGTGTCGTGCTCATGAGCTGCATATACAAATCCCGAGCAGCTCGTCGATCTTCGGTCAATCTGCTGGATGCCTGGGTTCTGCTGCGTGCCACTGGCATGCCTTGGGCCTGTGTTCAACAATGTGCAGCATTGGACCCGACTGCTGCCCACATTCGCTCATGCCCTGTGCAACTTGCGTGCTGCTGACGCCCCCGCGGCCCTGCCGCAGATTAACTTCACGCTGGAGGTGGGCAAGCAGGTGGGCGGCGCGGTTGTTGTTAAGCCCATCATGATGTGGCTTGACCCCTTTCTGCGGCACACGCTTACGGACCTCTTCGTGTGGCCCAACCGCATCGTGGTGCCGCTGTCGCCCGACCCCAACTTCGACTACTCCATCCTGGAGATGCGGTGAGTTCAAGTTATGAGTTTCAACAGGCAGTGCCAACGATTATTATCGGAAGTCCCTTTTCCGCCTGCCAAAGGTAACCCAGATATACCGTCTCCATGCGAGCCCGCCCTGTGCACACCAGCAAGCACTGCGGCCAGTCAGATGGGCAGCTGTTCCTCCAGCCATGCCAAACTCCTCAATGCTGTGCAGGTGCTGACTTCGCTCATCGCAACAGTTCGCACATGCACAGTCTGTGGCAGGATCACACCTCGCTTGGACTGCCCCCACATGAGCACACGGGGGCTGCTGACCGTCGTGAAGGCGTGCAGTCTGAAGGAGGGCAGTGCGCTGCCAAGACTACAACATCACCACACCCGGCCTGATCACGCAGGCATGTGGGGCTGCTGACGGTCGAGGTCATCGAGGCGCGCGGCCTGAAGAAGTACGATGTGCTCGGCAAGTCCGACCCCTTTGTGGAGCTGTCCACGCTGCCGCTGGCCAAGGAGAAGACGTCTGTGAAGAAGAAGACGCTGCACCCCACCTGGAACGAGACCAAGCACGTGCTGGTGCAGGTGCGGTGTGTGTGCTGATCGCTGGCAATCCTGATCACACCCCCTCAATAGTGATAGCACTTCTGTACTGGCCGCACGTTCCTGGCGGCGTGTGCAATAGTCTGCAGGCTGAAGGAGTAGGGTTTGTGCCGGCGCTGCTCTTGCAGCTGTGACTCAACTGATCTTCTGCAGGCCTTTGTTTGCTGCTGGCACTGCAGGTGGCCGTCGTCTGGCCCTCTGGATTGACCTGCCTGTCGCCGTCGCCCTGCAGGAGCCGAGCACGCAGTTCCTGCGTGTGGAGATGTTCGACCACGATCTGTTCCAGCCGAAGGTGTGCTGCAGTCTTGGTGTGGAAAGGCACCTATCAAAGTTATATTACTGTCAGCCGAGGTACTGTCTGTGCCGCGCAAAGCGTCGGTGTGCCATCCAAGATGGTACTACCTCTTCCTTCACGCCCTGAAAGTGAGCTTTTGACTCTCTGCGGAACAAAGTTGACGCAGATTTCACCTGTGGCTCTTTCCTTGCACTGCAGGAGCTGCTCAACCTCAACATCATCAAAGGCGCAACCGAAGTCGTCGGCAGCCAAACACTCATGGGGCGTGCCATGGTGCAGATCAACCGCTTCTCGCAGTCCCCCTGCCAGGAGTTTGACGACTGGTGCGCATCTCCTGCGCTTTCACCAGCTGACCGGCCTCGGCTGCGACCTTCACACGTTGGAGCAGTGCCAGCGGTAGTAATCTGGAGCGGCAAGTGTGCACTCACAACAGCATTTGGTAGTTCAGGGGTCTGGAACCTCCTGCCTGTGCAGCGGCCATGCCACAGCTGCTCATGCATTGCCCCGAGGAATCAGCTTCTTTGAACCAGAAGCACTTGGCAGACTAATCTACCCTAGGGACGCATTCAGGCATCTGAAGCCACGACTGTGGTGCGCACAGGTACGACCTGGGCAAGGGGCAGTGGAGCAACCCGGATGGCTGCGGTCAGGGTGAAGGCGAGCTGCACATGCGGGTCACATACACGCCTTTCGAGAAGATGGCACGCCACCCGTCACAGTCGCTCAGCGTGCGCACCCATGATCCCTGTTACCAAGCTCGACCTGGTCAGCTTCCATCTGTCCGTTCTCACATGCACCCATCAAGAAGGGTTACATCCACCACCCCTCCGAGCCGATGGGTGCGCACTGCTTCCCTAGTTCCACCCCCCTCTGTTTGCATTGGCTTTAAAGCCAGCTCTGGCGCCTCCAATTTTCGGAGGCTTTCAGGACGATGCTGGTGTAGCTCTCTGATTGGGTGTGCAGAGCAATCCCTGGCACGCTAGTTACTATTGTGTGCACACGAGACACAGCATCAATTCGCCGCGCAAGGGGTCCTGCTGGTGCCGCTTGGTGAAGGCCGACGAGCTGCCGGTCCAGGACGGCACGACATGTTCGTAAGTCTGGTACAGCAAAACAGAAACCAATCTCATCTGTGCAGGGGGCGCTGCTGGTGCGACTGGTGAAGGGGGATGAGCTGCCCGCTAAGGACGGCACCACATCGGACCCCTTCTGCACCTTCAAGCTGGGCAAGCACAAGGAGCAGAAGTCGTGGGTCATCTCCGCCACGCTGCAGCCCACCTGGAACCAGAAGTTTGAGTGGCTCAACGTGAGACTTCCTGCAACCTGGATCCGTCTCATGCTATTGTCCCCGCGCTGCTGTCCTTGGATCACCACCCCTCCTCACTGATTGCCGCTGGCTGTCTGGCTTTTTTCAAGGGTGCACAGTTCTAGCCTCGTGCGGGATGCAGTTGGCCAGTGTCGGGAACACTGGTCTGCCGCTGCCAGCCGCCTGGCTGCATCTGCGAGCCGGAATGGGCGCCTGTAGGCTGCAGCCGAGTAGCTCCCGAGCAATATCAGGAGGTGACATCAGGCCCCAGCAGCCAATGCAAAGCTGCCGGTCCAGAGCAACATAGCACCAAGCCGGCGGCGTTCCGATAAACTCGAAAACTCGTGCAGGTGGACGCGAGCGAGACGCTGGAGATCGAGTGCATCGACGACGACCTCATTGGCGACGAGCTGATGGGCAAGCTCAGCTTCCCCATCGCGGAGAAGCTGCGGGAGCTGCCGTCCGATGCGCGGCTCGCCACCTGGGACGGCGACTTCCCGCTCACAGACGTGCGCACTGACACACACAACTCGGTTACATACACCACGAGCCTCACTTGTTCCGCTGCCAGCCCGACTCATGGCTCGCCTTAGACTGCGATTTTACGCTCACAGACATGCTCCCATCTGACATGGCATCCTTCCCTTCGCTTCTTCCAGCATGCATCTGCCCTGTTCTGCTGAGAGCGTGCACATGACCAACAAGCACGCGGTCTGCCAGCTGCCGGGCGTCCGCATGGCCTCAACAGCACTTGCCTTCCCCCATCTCGCTGACAAACGTGCGCTCAGCATGGAGCATGTGGCATGCAGCGCGGCTGCTGCCAGACGCCGCAATTGTCCATGCTTGTGCTTGCGACAGTGAAACCCTGCAGGGCAGCATGCTGCCGGCACTGTCTTGGGCTGATAGACCAAATGCAAGAGCCTTCGCTGCTAGCTATGGTCCTCGCAAGCCTCAGAATTTGCACAAGCCGGTGCACCCAAGTGGATGTCCTCCAGCACAGGAGGCGTCCCTGCTCACCTGGTTCTGCGCGTGTTCAACTGCGTGCACCTGTGCAGGTGGCGGTGTGCGATATGCGGAGGACCAAGCCGGCAGCGAAGCTAACGCTCAAGGTGCAGTGGATACCCTACACCTACCGCCAGTCAGGAACGGAGGCAGCTGCCGACCAGCAGCACGGCCGGCTGCACGGGCTGTTCCACCACAAGGTGAACCCCAACCCCTCAGGCCTAAACCCTGGGCAGACGCCCAACAACGCCACGCCTCGCATGACTGCGACTTGGACAGCAGCGTCGCGTCACCACAGAGGCGCAATCCTCAGCAAGTCAAGTACACATAGCATACTCTGACTCTGGAATTGTATGGCACGCCACTGGCCACTTCGGTCCATTCTGATTTTTCACCCTTTACACGATTTTGCGTTCCTGTTGTGCATACTTTCAGACACCATCCTCGTTTTTAAATGCAAATGTGCGTGCAGGCTGCTGCTGTGCAGCGTGTCAAGGGCACGAACCCGATGATTTGAGCGCCGTTCATCTGACGTGTGACGTTGCTGATTAGCCTGTCCTCACCGCCCTTCAGAGCAAGCCAGCGGTGGTGGAGGCATCCGCCGCATCCGTTTCGGATGCGCCAATGGAGTCTGTCGCGACGCACAATGATCCCTCTGCCAATGTTGCAAAAAAGTAGGTATCGTGAGCTGTGTGTTTCGAGATCTTTGTGCAGTCGGTTTGTTGTTCATAGGATGTTGGCATGCTTCACAATACTTGACAGAACTGGTGATTCTGCAGGACGCCTAGCGTCTCGGCAACCAAGACATCGCCAGCTATCGCAGCAGTGCGCGTGACACCCTGAGCAATGGTGTTAGGGCAATGCAGCTATCACCACCAGGCTGAGCACAGGTGCACATGCACGAGGAACTGTCGCCACTGCTGTGAAGGCGAATCCGATGCAGACAGGTCATGACTCTTAGTTGAAATCAGGCTCAGTAATGTGCGGCTGGGGTTTGGACGTGGTGCAGATCCTGATCAGGCTCTGTTGCAGAATTGCACCAGTGCATCATCTGCAAGCCGCAGCTGGGCTTGTGAATGGATGAGCTTCATCGAGGCATGCACCGTAAGCCTCTCTGTATCCTCGACTACTATCTAGACGCTAGCGGCCGGCATAGCTTCTCATGATGTAGCACCTTCTTCAAGCACCTCCGACTCTGGCTTGGCGGTTTTCCACTTGTTTGTATTGTACATTTGTCCATGTTCGCCCCCCTTGCAAGCGCAATGATAGCGCGCTGAGCTGTATTGACCGAATATTAGGTGGTTATCAACAAGACACTTGATGAAACAGCATTGTCATTTGTTTGTTGGTTTGTTTCTACAAACGGCATCCAGACCAAAGCCAAGCTCAAGAACAAGGCAATGTGGCACAATGGGGCTCGGCAGGACTTAAAGTTGGACTTGATTACATATTGTACAGTCAAGTGGCTGACTGTACCACAGGCCGCAGCCGGGTAATGCGCAACAGAGGTTGAACAGGGTGATTTACCAAAGAATGGTGAATCGTCGTTTGAAAGTGTCGGTGGAGGATGCTGAAACCATTAGGGAAAGGAGGTCCCATGAGACCCGCGAAAGGCAACAGTCCCGATGTTTTTATGTTTGTTCGTTTGTTTGGACTTGGACTTGGATACATACTGTGCAGTCAAGTGGCTGACTACAGCACAGGCCCGAAGGCGGTCGGAATGCGCAACAGCAAGCGACAAGCTGTTTTTTTGTTTGTTTGTTTGTTTGTTTGTTTGTTTGTTTGTTTGTTTGTTTGTTTGTTTGTTTGTTTGTTTGTTTATTTGTTTGTTTGTTTGTTTGTTTGTTTGTTTGTTTGTTTGTTTGTTTGTTTGTTTTTGACAGCGGGCGTCCAGACCAAAGCCAAGTCCTAGAACAAGGCAATGCGGCACAATGCGGCATCCCACGTGTGAACGAGGGCGCGGCGGGGTGGACCTCCAAAGAAATCGTCGTTCGAAAATGGTCGGTGGAGGACGCTGAAACCACTGGGGAATGCAGGTCCTATGAGACTAGCGAAAGGCAATAGTCCCGATGAGGCTGAACTGTCTGATGGTCCTGCAAGTGCAGGGTCACGGCGGCGGCAGCAGCAAAGCCCTGCACACACGGCTGGAACGATCCGCTGACAAATTGGCGCGCTAGATAAGACGTGGAGCCAAAGTCTCTATGTGCCACGGCACCCGCGGGCAAACCCAGTAAACCCCGCGCAGACATGCAGACCGGTAGCGCACGAGGCGCCGAGCTCTCTGGCTTGCTGGGGCCGTTCCGCCGCAAGGTGTCCTGCATGCTGGTGAAAGCAACCGAGCCCAAGGTAACAGTGGGCTGGCGCTCGCAATGGCTGACATCTAGGCGGCTGACGTCGCCAGCTATCGGCTAACGCGCAACTTGGACTTGGACTTGGACTTGGTTACATACTGTGCAGTCAAGTGGCTGACTATAGCACAGGCCCGAAGGCGGTCGGAATGCGCAACAGAAAGCGACAAGCTGAGGGAACAAACGGAAACGGTGTCGAGCAGACCAAAACGACATCGGCAACCATGTCCAGTCATAGAGTCATGTGCCACAGCACCCGCGGGTAAACCCAGTAAACCCCGCGCAGACATACAGGACCAGTTGCGCACAAGGCGCCGAGCTCTCTGGCTCGCTGGGACCGGAAACGCCGTGAGGCGCCCTGCATGCTGGTGGAAGCAGGCCAAACACAAAAGCCAAGGACTGAAAAACACATGCTAGGCCTGACCTCCCGCTGCCAAGGCTGCGGGATGTCTGACCGCGCAACATGCCTAAAGTGCCCCCGGCATCTGAGTGAGCCGATGATGATAGGCCTCGTTGAGAGCTCGAGCCCCAGCCCACTAGCTCCGCGCAGCGATCGGCGCAATGCCGCAGAAACACCCCCAAGCTGGCAGGGTCCTGCTGCATGAACGCCTCGACTGTGGCGTCGCCCCGGCTGAACAGCTCCACGTGCTGGAGGCGCTGGTCTAGCAGAGCAGAACACACCCAGAGCATGTGCTCACCCGGCACTCACAACCATCCACAGCTCACCGCCACTTGCCGCCGCCACCTGCCACCTGCCGCCTACCACCTGCCACCTGCTTCTTTGTTGGCTTGCCACCCAGCACCCACCGCCCGTTACCCGCCGCCATCCGCCACCCGCCACCCGCCCCGCCACCCGCCGCAGCCCACCACCCGGCACTCCCCACCATCCACCGCTCACCGCCACCTGCCGCCGCCACCTGCCACCTGTCACCTGCCGCCTACCACYWRCCACCNGCCACCTGCCGCCTACCACCTGCTTWTTTGTTGGCTTGCCACMCAGCACCCACCGCCCTTTACCCGCCGCCATCCGCCACCCGCCACCCGCCACCGCCACCCGCCGCAGCCCMCCACCCGGCACTCCCCACCATCCACCGCTCACCGCCACCTGCCGCCGCCACCTGCCACTWGCCACCTGCCGCCTASCACTTGCYAAACCCTAAACCCTAAACCCTCATCTAAACACGGGTCACCCCATTCACCAGCCGCTTCGCTGGTCAGCCTATCCACCATCCGCCACACACCGCTTGCCGCCCGTCCGCCACCACCGTCATTGCCTTGACCCGCCGCCCACCACCGCCATCACCATTAGTCGAGACCTGCCACCACCCTCTACCACTACCGTCGCCCCTTATCCCCCGCAGCCCGCCACTTGCCGCTACCATCGCCATCACCCGCCACTCGGGATAATCCATTTATACCACCGCCATCCACCATTTGCCGCCACATTCCACCGCTWGCTACAGTCGGCCACCACCCGCCACCCATCACTCACCACCACCCGCTACTCACCGCCACTTGCTGCCGCTTGCCGCCGCTGGTTACCGCTCTCCACCGTGTGCTATTACCCGCCACCCGCCGTCCACCATCACCTTCACCATCTGCCACACAGTACCCATCCATCACACCAAAACCTTCGCCGTCCTCCATCACATGCCGCCACTCACCGCCACATACCACTGCCGGCCGCCATGGCTTACCTCCGCCACTTGMCACCCGCCACSCSCCSCCCACCACCGTTGATCGASACMTATCGCGGCAAAACGAGTCTTGCCACCCGCCATCCGCCGCCACCACGCGCMGCAGCMCATTATCCGKCACTCACCACCATCCWCCGCTCACCGCCACMTGCCGCCGCSACCTGCCACCTGTCACCTGTCACCTGCCGCCTACCACTTGCCACCGCCACCTGCCACCTGCCACCATCTTCTTTACTGACTTGGTCTGCTCGACGCCCTTTCCGTTTGTTCCCTCAGCTTGTCGCTTGCTGTTGCGCATTCCGACCGCCTTCGGGCCTGTGCTATAGTCAGCCACTTGACTGCACAGTATGTAACCAAGTCCAAGTCCAAGTCCTTTCCGTTTGTTCCCTCAGTTTGTCGCTTGCTGTTGCGCATTCCGACCGCCTTCGGGCCTGTGCTATAGTCAGCCACTTGACTGCACAGTATGTAACCAAGTCCAAGTCCAAGTCCTTTCCGTTTGTTCCCTCAGTTTGTCGCTTGCTGTTGCGCATTCCGACCGCCTTCGGGCCTGTGCTATAGTCAGCCACTTGACTGCACAGTATGTAACCAAGTCTTGGACTTGGACTTGGTTACATACTGTGCAGTCAAGTGGCTGACTATAGCACAGGCCCGAAGGCGGTCGGAATGCGCAACAGCAAGCGACATGCTGAGGGAACAAACGGAAAGGGCGTCGATCAGATCAAAACGACATCGGCAACCATGTCCAGTCATAGAGTCATGTAACCAAGTCCAAGTCCAAGTCCTTCAAAATAGCATATGGCACCATTCCACGTGACCTGCTGTGGCACAAACTGCAACGCATCGGGGTGCATGGGGACTTCTTGCGGGCGGTGCAGGCTTTGTATGCGGAGGTGCCCATGGGGGTGCAGTTTGCTGACGGCATGTCTGCCACGTTCGATTCCCTGCTAGGTGTGAAACAGGGCTGCCCACTTTCTCCAACCCTGTTTGGCATCTTCATTGATGACTTCCAGGCTGAGCTCGAAGCCGGCTCCGCCGGCTTCGCCCTTCCCACACTGTCTGGCGTGCAGACGCCGGCACTCTTCTACGCGGACGACCTGGCACTGGTGTCCACCACCGTCGCCGGCCTGCAGGCGCAGCTGGACCTCTTGCAGGCCTACAGCAAGCGCTGGCGGCTCACCGTCAATGTCAAGAAGACGAAGGTGGTGGTGTACACCACCGCGCGCGGCGCAGTGGCGGCGCCACAGCTCACCTACATGTCCGCCCCCATCGAGGTGCTTGACACGTTCAGGTACCTGGGGGTTGACCTGCACAGCACGAAGCCATTTGCGTCGAGCGCAGCGGACCGGGCGGCGTCCGCCCGACGCGCCGCGCTCGCACTGCATAATCGCTGTCGTGATCTCAGGCTGCATGATCCTGCACTGCTCATGCATCTCTTTGACGCACTTTTGCGCCCGGTGATGCTGTACGGTGTGGAGACTTGGGGGCCTGGGGCGCTGTGTGGCAAGGCCAGCGGCATGGAGGCTTGTGAGAAAGTGCAGAGGAGCTTTTTGCGGGCTCTTCTTGGCGCGCGTGCAGGCACGCCCAAGGCGGCGCTACTCGGCGAGGCGGGCCGCTTTGAGGCGACGCACACAGCAGTGACGCTGATCTGCCGCTTCTGGAACCGGCTGGTGGACATGCCCGACACGCGGCTCACCAAGCAGGCGTTCCTCGAGAACGTCAGCATGGCCGGCCGCGGCGGCGGCATCCACTCGGCCTGCTGGGCAGCCCAGGTGGCCTCGTTCCTGGACTTCATGTCCCCCATTGTTGACAGTGTGCCGCAGCACATCGACCCTGACGCCGCCACGGCGGTGCTGCAGCGCCAACACTTTGAGTTGGTGAATGGCAGCGACGCTCGCAAGGTACGCGAGTGGCTGCAGATTCGGGGCCCTCTGGCTACTGGTGCCTACGAACCAGCTATGTATCTGCAGGCGGTGGCCTCCAGGACCGGCCGCGTTCGGCTGGCGCAGTTTCGCACCGGCTCCCACTGGCTGCGGGTGGAGACAGGGCGGTGGGTCAGGCTGCCGCGCGAGCAGCGCAGCTGTCAGCGCTGTGACAGCGGCGAGGTTGATGACGCAGAGCACATGCTCTGGGGGTCTTGGACTTGGACTTGGTTACATACTGTGCAGTCAAGTGGCTGACTATAGCACAGGCCCGAAGGCGGTCGGAATGCGCAACAGCAAGCGACAAGCTGAGGGAACAAACGGAAAGGGCGTCGAGCAGACCAAAACGACATCGGCAACCATGTCCAGTCATAGAGTCATGTGCCACAGCACCCGCAGGTAAACCCAGTAAATCCCGCGCAGACATACAGGACCAGTTGCGCACAAAGCGCCGAGCTCTCTGGCTCGCTGGGACCGGAAACGCCGTGAGGCGCCCTGCATGCTGGTGGAAGCAGACCAAACACAAAAGCCAAGGACTGAAAGACACCTGCTAAGCCTAACCTCCCGCTGCCAAGGCTGCGGGATGTCTGACGGCGCAACATGCCTGAAGTGCCCCCGGCACCTGAGCTAGCCGCTCCCATCGCAGGATTCCGCGAGCGCTATGGCACACCACTCCGAAACCCAAACACAGAGAATGAAATCGCCATCTACCCCCATGCCAAACCCAAAAGTCCCGAGAGCAAGGTGCCCTCTGCCTCGAAAGCATGATGATGATAGGCCTCATTGAGTGCTCGAGCCCAAGCCCTCTAGCTCCGCGCAGCGATCGGCGCAATGCCGCAGAAACACCCCCAAGCTGGCAGGGTCCTGCTGCATGAACGCCTCGACTGTGGTGTCGCCCCGGCTGAACAGCTCCACGTGCTGGAGGCGCTGGTCTAGCAGAGCAGAACACCCCCAGAGCATGTGCTCTGCGTCATCAACCTCGCCGCTGTCGCAGCGCTGACAGCTGCGCTGCTCGCGCGGCAGACCGGCCCACCGCCCTGTCTCCACCCGCAGCCAATGGGAGCCGGTGCGAAAGTGCGCCAGCCGAACACGGCCGGTCCTGGAGGCCACCGCCTGCAGATACATAGCTGGTTCGTAGGCACCAAAAGCCAGAGGGCCCCGAATCTGCAGCCACTCGCGCACCTTGCGGGCGTCGCTACCATTCACCGACTCAAAGTGTCGGCGCTGCAGCACTGCTGTGGCTGCGTCAGGGTCGATGTGCTGCGGCACACCGTCAACAATGGGGGACATGAAGTCCAGGAACGAGGCCACCTGGGCTGCCCAGCAGGCCGAGTGGATGCCGCCGCCGCAGCCGGCCATGCTGACGTTCTCGAGGAACGCCTGCTTGGTCAGCCGCGTGTCGAGCATGTCCACCAGCCGGTTCCAGAAGCGGCAGATCAGCGTCACTGCTGTGTGCGTCGCCTCAAAGCGGCCCGCCTCGCCGAGTAGCGCCGCCTTGGGCGTGCCTGCACGCACGCCAAGAAGAGCCCGCAAAAAGCTCCTCTGCACTTTCTCACAAGCCTCCATGCCGCTGGCCTTGCCACACAGCGCCCCATGCATCTTCATGCATCTTTTTGACGCACTTGTGCGCCCGGTGATGCTTCTCAGCTTCGACGCCCTCACCCAGCACTCAGCTGACACGGCTCAACACCCTCATTTACGGCTATATCAGTCGCAACCATTACGACACCGACCCCCACAGCGCGAGCTGCAACCCAAAGCGGCTGGTGTGCGGCCTCTCGCGGCGGGCCGGTGGTGCTGGCGCCCCCGCCCTCGAGCTTTTTGCCACCGCGTTGGCGGCAAAGAGGGCTTTCCGCCTGTTCCAGCCGCCACCCACGGCGTGGAAGTCCATCCACGGCTTTCAGCTCATGCCGACCGCGGCCTTCTCCGCCTCCCACCCCGACGCGCCGGCCGCGCCACTCCACCGCTGGGGCCTTGGGCCTGCCGTCATGGCGTCCACCCTCGACGCCACCACAGCGCCAACGCTCCCGGTCCGACTGCGCGATGGACTGGACTGGACTTGGTTACGTACTGTGTAGTCAAGTGGCTGACTATAGCACAGGCCCGAAGGCGGTCGGAATGCGCAACGGCAAGCGACAAGCTGAGGGAACAAACGGAAAGGGCGTCGAGCAAACCAAACCGACATCGGCAACCATGTCCAGTCATAGAGTCATGTGCCACAGCACCTGCGGGTAAACCCAGTAAACCCCGCGCAGACATACAGGACCAGTTGCGCACAAAGCGCCGAGCTCTCTGGCTCGCTGGGACCGGAAACGCCGTGAGGCGCCCTGCATGCTGGTGGAAGCAGACCAAACACAAATTCCAAGGACTGAAAGACACCTGCTAGGCCTAACCTCCCGCTGCCAAGGCTGCGGGATGTCTGACCGCGCAGCATGCCTAAATTGCCCCCGGCATCTGAGTTAGCCGCTCCCGTCGCAGGATTTCGCGAGCGCTATGGCACACCACTCCGAAACCCAAACATAGAAAATAAAATCGCCATCTACCCCCATGCCGACCCCAAAAGTCCCGACAGCAAGGTGCCCTCTGCCTCGAAAGCATGATGATGATAGGCCTCATTGAGAGCTCGAGCCCAAGCCCTCTAGCTCCGCGCAGCGATCGGCGCAATGCCGCAGAAACACCCCCAAGCTGGCAGGGTCCTGCTGCATGAACGCCTCGACGGTGGCATCGCCCCGGCTGAACAACTCCACGTGCTGGAGGCGCTGGTCTAGCAGAGCAGAACAACTCCAGATGCTGCAGGCGTTGAAGGCGTGCCTTCTGGGTGAGTGGCTCGCCAAGCTTATCCCAAAGCTGCACATACAACTCAGCCAGCAGACCGCCCGGGCCGGGGCTTTGCCGCGCGGTGCCGCCTTTGCGGCGGCGGTGACTTCCTCGAGGGTGAGCGGCTCGTCGCAGGCGGCGGCGTCGGCGGCAACGACTGTGGCGTCAATGGAGGCGAGGAGCTGGTCCTGTGCCGCGCGGCACGTGGGGCGGGCGGTGAAGTGGCGGGTGTAGTGGTCAGCAACGATGTCACGAGCGTGGGCGAGGCCACCAGGCGTGTCGAGACATATGTACGCCCCGGTGTCCGGGTCTAGCACAGAGGTGAAGGTGGTGTCGCTGAAGTGACGTGGGTCGTAGTGGGCGTGGAAGTAGTGGGTGGGCTTCTCAAAGAACATGAGCTGAAGCGCCCTGGCGCGATCGAGGGCCTGCTGGGCGCGGCGGTGGTGGTGGGCTTGGAGGTCGTTGGCGGCGGTGCGGAAGGCAGCGCGGGCAGCGTCGCGAGCAACGGTCGTCGCAGCGATGGGCAGCCGTGCCGCCGCGAAGGCGACCGCCTGCTGCAAGCGCCGGAGCTCCATCGTCTGCGGCGGGTGTCGGCGGCGGCGCGCCGCTGCGCAAGCAGGCGGATGCAGGCGAGCATATCCTCCAATAGCCCTTGTGGGTCGGCGTCTCGCAAGTTGGGTGGGGCGGGACTGGAGGCGGGAGCAAACGGAGTCGGTCGGTGCGCTGCAGCTAGATGGCGGAGGAAGTCGACGGCGCGACGGGCAGAGTCCTGGTGGTGGAGCCCGTCGGCCTTCAGGCGGTCGAGGGCGTCCTTGAGCCTGACTTACAAAGTCGGCGTTGGCGAGGAGGGGGAGGCGAAAGCGCCATGGCGGCCGTCCCCGCAGCACGGAGCCGGGCAGCGTGAAGGTGAAGATGACGCCGCGGTGGTCGCTGGCAAAGTCATCAATGATGGCGAAGTGGGGCTGGTGCTGCCGAAGGGCGTCCGCTATGAGCCACTTGTCCAGGCGGGAGGCGCCGTGTTCAGGGTTGCACGAGACGAAGGAGAAGTCGGCGGCAGGGTGGGGGTGGCAATGCCGCCAATGTCAGCCAAGCCTGCGGAGGTGGCAAGGTGCTGCAGCTCAGCGGCGCCGACCAGGCGGCCGGAGCGCTGGCTGGCATTGGGGGCGGCGTCGTGGACGGTGTCGATGCAGTTGAAGTCGCCGCACAAGAGGATCGTGCGGCGGCTGTCGGCGGCGGGTAGGTCGTCGGATAGGGTAGGAATGAAGGCGAGGCGTGGGAGCTGGTCGCAGGGCGTGTACACGGTGATGACGGAGTACAGATGACCGTGGAGTGCGAAGTCGACGCGAAGTCGGCGGCCGTCGTCGGCGCTGGGGGCGACCTCAGCGACGTCGGTGCAGCCGCATGACTCGCGGATGAGTACGGCCACCCCGGCGGTGGCGCGACGGCGCCTACCACTAGGGCCGATGGTGGCGGCGGGACCCCGCCGCCAGAAGGACCAGCCTGGCCAAGGCTGGCCCGGGGCCGCCCCTGCTTGCGCCCACTGGTTGCCGTCGTCGGCGAGACGCTGATGTGTCTCCTGAAGGCAAACAACGTCCCAAGGCCCGCTGGTGAGCGTCGCAAAACGAGCGCGGCGCTTGTCCAAGTCGGCGAGCCCGTTGACGTTGAGGGTTAGTAGGCGGGGGCGGTCGGCGTGGGCGCTTATTGCGCCCCGCCGCTGCGCCTCACGGGGCCGCGGCCAGACTGTAAGGTGGAGGGGGTGGCGCAGGACGCCCGGTCTGTCGCCCAGGCGGTGAGCGAGCCGAGCCAGTAGGGGGCGGGGGGGTGGCTGGTCCGGCCGCTCCGGGTGACGGTCGGCGGCGTGAGAGCGCTGGCGGCCGGAGGCTGGCGGGTGCCCGTCGACGGCGGCGACCGTGTGTGCCGGGTGTGTAGTCTGAGCGCCTGCACCCGCCGTGTGCTCCGCGGCCCAACGGCGGGCTCGGCGGCGACGGCGCGGACCATGCGTCTCCGGCGGGCCGGCTGCTGCCAGGGCTGCTCAGGCCGGTCCGGCGGCGGAATGGAACTGGAGGCCTCAGGCCCGGGCTCCCTGTTGACGCAGAGGATGTCGGCGTGGGTGGTCTGGCCATCAGCCCTCTGGCACCGCCAGCGGTCGGCGGCCGCTGTGAGGGACTCTAGCTCTGCCGGTGTGAGGGCGACGCCGTGGGTGCGGTGGCGGGCTAGGGAGGACTCCGGCAGGGAGGCGGCCCAGGAGCTCGGGATGTAGTCCACAGGGGCCTCAGCCTCCGTGCCATCGGCGGTCAGCACCTCCGCCACGAGGGCACAGTGGCCTGCTGCCAGCATGTAAGAGTCGGGCACCGACGCGATGACAATGTCGGCGTCGGTGTGGGGAACCCAGTGGCCGGCGGGGGAGCGGTCGCCGTCGGCGTGGCGGAGGATGCGGTCCAATGCCGGAGCAGCGCACCGGGGATGGCGCCGCCGCTGCCGCAAGTGGTCCATGTCCGCCAGAGCACTGGCTGCAGCCGTCTGAGCTCCTCCAGGGCGGCACCTGTGGCCCTGTCGACAACACCGTGACCTTGAGTGCCGGCGCGTCGGCGACATAGACGGCGATGCCGCCTCGCGTGCCGCCGTGCTGAAGCTTTCGGCTCCGAGGCAGATTGAGGATGGCGGTGTGGTGAAACCCTAACCCTAACCCCCAAGTGGTTGGAAAACGGAAAAATACCCATGGGGTCTCGAGTTCGATTCCTCATGCGGACAAACAAAAGGAGTGAATTGGGTCATAGTCATGCATATGACTGCCCTGCTTTCGCATTGGTTCGGCAATCACCCATCGCTATCGATCACCTTCGGGTGACACTCCACCATCTCTTGGTTGTGTATATAAGTGGATTTAGTTCCACTTTCATCAACCAACCTTCCGGTCAAAGGTTGTTCCACTTTTCACGCTCCACCACCTCCCAAGTGGTGTAGCCTGCCAGCTCCGGCGCGTCAGCGCCCTCCCGCAGCCACGTCTCCGTGAACACCAGAACATCGTAGGCCGCTCCCTGGATGGCCTGCGTGATAGCAAACGCATTTCTTGAGAGCCAGCCATGGACATTCAGGTGCAACACGGACAGTGAGCTGTGAGGGGACCGGACGGCGCCGGGCGCAGCCCGGCCCCAACACCCCTAGCAGACATCGATGCATGCAGCAGCAGGCATGGTGGAGGGGTCGGCGGCCGCCGCAGCCGTCGGAGGGGTAAAGCCCTCCGCCGGCGCCTGGGCGTCTGGCGATGCAGTGGGTGCAGACTCGTCATGCAGGACACTGAAGAATGATGGCACTCCCAGGGGGACTGCAACAGGAGGAGGGCGGAAAGCGCGGTGAATCGGCGAGCGCCGCTGGTCGGCCACCCCCCACCCGCCATCTGCCACTATGCTCTTTACTAGCTTCCCACCCGACACCCGCCAAGAGCCACCCGCCGCCATCCGCCACCTGCCACCCGCCACCACCACCCGCGGCAGCCCACCACMTGGCACTCCTCACCATCCACTGCTCACCGCCACTTGCCGCCGCCACCTGCCACCTGCCTGCCGCCCTACCACTTGCCACCTGCCACTTTGTTGGCTTGCCACCCGACACCCACCGCCCGTCACCCGCCGCCATCCGCCACCCGCCACTTGTTGCACAAAAAGTGTTTCTAAACACTCGCCACCGCCCACACAGTATTTTCGAACACTCACGACCACCCATCACTCACCACCACTCGTTTCTAGCCGCCACCTGCCGCCGCTCGCCACCGTCAGCCGCCACCTCCTGTCACCCCCCATCCGCCACCACATGCCGCACGCCGCCACCCGCCGACACTGCCACCGCTTGCTCCTTGCCATCCTCCCACCGCCTTCCTACCCGCCGCCTCGTCACCGTCACCACCGTACCGCCGCATCACCCCGCTGGCACCTTCACCCTCACTGTCATCGTCACCATCCACACCCCGCTGGCACCTTCACCCTCACTGTCATCGTCACCATCCACACCACACACGCAAACACGAAGAAAAACATCCAACCGTCGCCGTCACCATCACCATCATCATCACCGGGACTTAGAGGGAGAGCACATGGAAGAAGACCGGATTCCACCAATAGCACGGACTCGTCTAGAGCCAGGCACCCGCGGAACCCGCTGCCATGGACGCGTCGACCACAGATGAGCAGGGTGCCCGGCGTTGCGCGTTAGCCGATAGCTGGCGACATCAGCCGCCTAGATGTCAGCCATTGCGAGCGCCAGCCCTCTGTTACCTTGGGCTCGGTTGCTTTCACCAGCATGCAGGACGCCTTGCGGCGGAACGGCACCAGCGAGCCATAGAGCTCGGCGCCTTGTGCGCTACCGGCCTGCATGTCTCCGCGGGGTTGACTGGGTTTACCCGCGGGTGCCGTGGTACATAGAGACTTTGGCTCCACGTCTTATCTAGCGCGCTAGTTTGTCAGCGGATCGTTCCAGCCGCGTGTGCATGGCTTTGCTGCCGCCGCCGCCGTGACCCCGCACCTGCAGGACCGTCAGATAGTTCAGCCTCATCGGGGCTATTGCCTTTCGCTAGTCTCATAGGACCTGCATTCCCCAGTGGTTTCAGAGTCCTCCACCGACATTTTTCGAACGACGATTCCTTTGGAGATTCACCCTGCCGCGCCCTCGTTCACACGTGGGATGCCGCATTGTGCCGCATTGCCTTGTTCTAGGACTTGGCTTTGGTCTGGACGCCCACTCACTGTAAAACCCAAACAAACAAACAAACAAACTGCGGGAGGGCGCTGACGCGCCGGAGCTGGCAGGCTACACCGACATCCTCAATCTGCGTCGGAGCCGGAAGCTTCAGCACGGCGGCACGCGAGGTGGCATCGCCGTCTACGTCGCCGACGCGCTGGCACTAAAGGTCACGGTGCTGTCGACAGGGCCACAGGGCTGCTATGCCTTGTTGCGTCTTGATGGCTGCATCGGGCAGGAGGAGGATGCATACATGTTTGCATGCTACATCCCACCAGAGGGTAGCTCAGCACTAGCTGGGAAGGGACCTGCGGTTTGGGAGGCATTGAGTGAGGAGGTTGGGGCCACCTCGCGCTTGGGTCATGTCTTTGTCATTGGGAACCTGAATGCACGCACAGCCACATTCCCGGATTTTCCCGGGACCATCACTCACCCAATTCGGGAGCCTTTCCTGTCCACCGGCGCCGAGCCAGTGCGGTCGCACCGACACAGTCGCGATCCGCTGGCGCGGCCAAACCTGTGGGGCACGGAGCTGCTCGATCTGTGCATCTCCACCAGCTTTGCGCATTGCTAACGGTCGTGTGTCGGGTGGTGAGCAGGGACAGGTTACTTTTGTACACGCTCCACCACCCCCAAGTGGTTGGAAAACGGAAAAATGCCCTTGAGGTCGCGAGTTCGATTTCACGACTCATGCGGACCAAAAAAAGGAGTGAATTGGGTCATAGTCATACATATGACTGCCCTGCTTTCGCATTGCTTCGGCAATCACCCATCGCTATCGATCACCTTCAGGTGACACTCCCCATCATTTCTTGGTTGTGTATATAAGTGGATTTAATTCCACTTTCACAACCAACCTTCCGGTCAAAGGTTTTTTCACTTTTCACGCTCCACCACCCCCCCAGAGTCAGGAGGGCACCAGCCTCATCGACTACGTGCTGGCCAGCCCTGACGCCATGCCCCTCATTCAGTCTTTGCAGGTGCTGCCGGCGCCGGAGTCGGACCACCTTGCTGTGGTCTTGCAGATAGAGCGTCGCTCCGCAGCTAGCTCGACCTCGCAACGGCGGCGCCCGCGCCGCCGGCCAGCAATGCCGCCGCCGCCGCCGCCGGCTCCCGAGCCGCCGCGCCTTAAGACGGACGCGCAGCTGGCCGCATGGCAGGAGCTACTGCGGCAGCCTGACTCAGTCATGGATCTGTACCTGATGGAGGTTGCAGCTTGTGTTGCCGCAACCCCTGCTGACATCCATGAGGCAGGACAACAGTTCGACTCTTTCGTTGAGCGCACGCAGGCACAGGTGCTGGCGTCGCAGCCGGCCGCCAAGGGGCGGCGGTGCGGCGCCAAGGAGCAGCCAGACTGGTGGGACAAGGAGCTGGCCGACGGCCGGCGCGCAGCGCGGCAGGCCATGCGCAGCGATCCGCGTTCGCACGCGGCTCGCGCGGCGCGCGCTGAGTACCAGCGCGCGCTGCGGCGCAAGCTGAGCCGCTGGACGCGCAGCTAGGCCATCGCCCTCCTCACTCTAGCCCAGGCCAACCCGGCACGCTTTTGGGGCAAATTCAAAGTTGCCAAGAAGCGTGTCTGCGCTGTGCCTGATGCTGCCATGGCTGACTACTTTCGTGATCTGCTAGGGCAGCAGCCCGTCATCCCTTCCGATGTGCAAGAGGACCCGACAGCCGACGCCGGCGCCGCGCCACCAGCCGCAGACGGTTCCGAGTTGAATGTGCAGTTCACAGGTGCCTCTGTCACCAAGGGCATTGAGTCCCTGCATGGTGGCAAGTCAACTGTGGGTGTGCTTAAGCTTGATGCCCTCTCTGTTGCTGCTGCTGAGCTCGCGCCGTGTCTTGCTGCCGTCTTTAATGCTTGCCAGAGGGTGGGGGCGCTGCCGCGCGCTTGAGCGCTTTGCGGTATTAACCCCATCCACAAGGGTGGCGACGTTACTGACCCTGGCAACTACCGCGGCATCGAGGTGGGCTCTGTTAGCAAAGCTGCTCATGCATCTCTTTGACGCACTTGTGCGCCCGGTGATGCTATACGGTGTGGAGACTTGGGGGCCTGGGGCGCTGTGTGGCAAGGCCAGCGGCATGGAGGCTTGTGAGAAAGTGCAGAGGAGCTTTTTGCGGGCTCTTCTTGGCGCGCGTGCAGGCACGTCCAAGGCGGCGCTACTCGGCGAGGCGGGCCGCTTTGAGGCGGCGCACACATCAGTGACGCTAATCTGTCGACTTCTGGAACCGACTGGTGGACATGCCCGACACGCGGCTCACCAAGCAGGCCTTCCTCGAGAACGTCAGCATGGCCGGCCGCGCCGGCAGCATCCACTCGGCCTGCTGGGCAGCACAGGTGGCCTCGTTCCTGGACTTCATGTCTCCCATTGTTGACGGTGTGCCGCAGCACATCGACCCTGACGCAACCACGGCGGTGCTGCAGCGCCGACACTTTGAGTCGGTGAATGGCAGCGGCGCCCGCAAGGTACGCAAGTGGCTGCAGATTCGGGGCCCTCTGGCTTTTGGTGCCTACGAACCAGCTATGTATCTGCAGGCGGTGGCCGGCCTCCAGGACCGGCCGCGTCGGGCTGGCGCAGTTTCGCACCGGGTCCCATTGGCTGTGGGTGGAGACAGGGCGGTGGGCCGGTCTGCCGCGCGAGCAGCGCAGCTGTCAGCGCTGCGACAGCGGCGAGGTTGATGACGCAGAGCACATGCTCTGGGGGTGTTCTGCTCTGCTAGACCAGCGCCTCCAGCACGTGGAGTTGTTCAGCCGGGGCGACGCCACAGTCGAGGCGTTCATGCAGCAGGACCCTGCCAGCTTGGGGGTGTTTCTGCGGCATTGCGCCGATCGCTGCGCGGAGCTAGAGGGCTTGGGCTCGAGCTCTCAATGAGGCCTATCATCATCATGCTTTCGAGGCAGAGGGCACCTTGCTGTCGGGACTTTTGGGGTCGGCATGGGGGTAGATGGCGATTTCATTCTCTGTGTTTGGGTTTCGGAGTGGTGTGCCATAGCGCTCGCGGAATCCTGCGATGGGAGCGGCTAGCTCAGGTGCCGGGGGCACTTTAGGCATGTTGCGCAGTCAGACATCCCGCAGCCTTGGCAGCGGGAGGTTAGGCTTAGCAGGTGTCTTTCAGTCCTTGGCTTTTGTGTTTGGTCTGCTTCCACCAGCATGCAGGGCGCCTCACGGCGTTTCCGGTCCCAGCGAGCCAGAGAGCTCGGCGCTTTGTGCGCAACTGGTCTTGTATGTCTGCGCGGGGTTTACTGGGTTTACCCGCGGGTGCTGTGGCACATGACTCTATGACTGGACATGGTTGCCGATGTCGTTTTGGTCTGCTCGACGCCCTTTCCGTTTGTTCCCTCAGCTTGCCGCTTGCTGTTGCGCATTCCGACCGCCTTCGGGCCTGTGCTATAGTCAGCCACTTGACTGCACAGTATGTAACCAAGTCCAAGTCCATGGCTTTGTTGCCGCCATTGCCGCTGTGACCCCGCATTTGTAGGACCATTACGCAATTTAGCCTCATCGGGACTATTGCATTCCTCAGTGATTTCAGCGACCTCCACCAAAAATATTCGACAGTCCATTAGTGATTCACCCTGCCGCACCCTCGTTTACACATGGGATGCCGCACTGTGCCGCATTGCGTTGTGCTTGGATTTGGCTTTGGTCTGGACGCCTCAACATACAAACAAACAAACAAACAAACAAACAAACAAACAAACAAACAAACAAACAAACAAACAAACAAACAAACAAACAAACAAACAAACAAACAAACAAACAAACAAACAAACAAACAAACAAACAAACAAACAAACAAACAAACAAACAAACAAACAAACAAACAGCCGCCGGTTGTGCCTGTCGAAATCGAAGGCGCCCTCGAACATGCCAGAGCAATTGCTGGATCGGGGGGGGGGTGGTAGAACGTGAGAAGTGGCAGCCCCTTTGACCGGAAGTCTGGTTGTGAAAGTGGAATTAAACCCACTTATTTGTAGTGGAACCAACTCCATTTGTTTGAGACACAATTTGGAGATGATTGGAGTGTCACCCGAAGGTGATCACTGCTGCGGGGCGCTTTCTTGGTTGCATCTTGAGCTCTCTGCGTGAGTTTCTGATCAAGTGGCAGGACTCTCCTCATGAGTACAATACCTGAGAACAAGAAGTCGAATCTGAAGAACTGTTCTGATGAGTTTCTGCGGAGCTGTTTGGACGAGTGTGCTGCCGCGGGTGACGACTGCTGATATCCCGCCGCCGACGCGTTCCGGCACCGTCTGCGTCAAATGGTGCTCCGGTCAGCCATGCTGCGCCGCTGCGCGCACCGACAAAACGTCCTGCCGCTGCCAGAACACAAGGACAGCGCAGCAAGGGGCGACGCTCTGATGCTAGGCCTTATGTAGTGTCCAAGCCTACTGCAAAACAGAAGGCTAATGGCGCTATGCGGCGCTTTGGCCGCCGCCGAGCCAACTGATAGGTGCTAGTTACAATTCCCGTTGCTGCCACCTGGATTGAGCGTGCAAGCTCAAATTCTGGGCGGGAAGGAGTTGTTGTGCCCTGAACTAATTGGCCTTATATAGGTCAGGCTGTAGGCTTATTGCTGACAGGACGTCTCTGTCCAGTCTACTCGGGCTGGGTGTCTGCACCTTCAGGGTATTGGACTCAGTCCGAGATCTGCCTTCGGTACAGCCTGTGCTCCCTCAGGTCAAGGTGGGTATGATCTGACAGACATGGCACACACTGTGGTTAGTTTAGTCCTGTGACATGACGTCGGCTCTACGAAGCCCCTGTGTGAGAGGCTTGGAGCCGGCCGCTACAGGCAGTCATTAGTTTTAGCCGTAGTCCGCCGTCCCTCGTGTTTCAAAACGACCTTCTCATTTGGAAACGCGCTTCCGATTGACCTACTGTTTGCAGTGGATATTCTATCTGCTTACAACGAACATCGCAAGTTTTGCTGCAATCTGAAAGCACAAAGCAGCAAATAAAACGCGCTCTGCCAGCGACATAGCGCCATGACGTTGAGTTCAGCCACTCTCATATCAATTCTCGAGGTAAAGAGCACTCAAAAACTTCTCGACTTCGCTCAGATTGACTTGCGGCTTATTCCGGCCATGTGAGAAACCACTGCATTAACATTTGAACCGAACCTGAGTCGGGCTCTGGAGGTTGCCCCTCGGATGCCCCTTGATTGCCCGTCCCGCTGTTATGTTGCGCAGTCATGACTTCGCTCATGTCATCTCCTTCTTCGACTCCTCACTTCGTGTCGCATTGTAAGTTATATACCATTCCATGTCCAGCTCGAAATGATCCTTCTTTTGGAGATAGCTACCCACCCTCTGGTGTGGTATCTCAGTTATGTCCACCTTGGCATTGTGAAGTTCAAAAAACTTCAACACTGCAGCGCGGCAAACCTGCAACCACGGTGGGAGGCGATCAAAGCTGGTTGTGGGCAAGAGAGCAAGGAATCATACCCTAAAGCCCTGTGCCCTCAACTCATTGAAGTTTGCTACTGCATGCGTAAATCAAGATGGGGAAAGGATGATCGAAATACGTTAATTCTCCAGTCGTCGATGATCAGATAGCCCCCAACTGAGAGCATGTCGTAGGCGTTGAAGAGGATGTCCATCGTGGATTCGAACATGTCGCCTTGAAGCCATGAGCGAGCAGCGCACTTAGGAAGCTGTTGCAGTGACCGAGGCTCTAAGCCAGTAGGATATCGAACATCTACCTAGCAGACTGGCAAGACAACATATACATGAGCTGTCAGGTCTGAGTCGACCTTCACATGCTCCCTTGTGGCACATCCTGTTCGACCTTCCTGCGGTGCGATGCCATGCAACCACCAGGCTGATGTTGGCAGCGCAAGAGTGCACGTCACGAGCAGCCACACGACTTACCATCAGCTCGGAGGACAGCAATTCTCCGCTTGCCTAATATGTCAGCACGGAGCAGCGGCATAGAGTACCTGCGCGCATTCACACGAACGGTAATAGCAAGGATATAACAATCTGCCCGGCATTGCATTCGTGGACTGAGAGTCGCACACCAAGGATACCCTGTCTGTCGCGGCTACAACCACCTGAAATATCCCTTCCAGAAGTGCACGCTGTCGTCCAGAAGTTTGTAGCGCTTGAAGGAAGCAATCACCTCCTCCTTTGGAACTTCAAGGAACTTCATTTTGCTCCACCAAGCTGCATCGCTTCTGGTGGTAGGAGTAGGGAGGCCCTGGAAGCTGTGTCATTGCAATAGGATACATTTAAATATCAAAATACAAATCTGAAACCTGAGAGTTTTGGGTGAGAGTTGCAGGCCATGCAAAAGTCCGCAGGCAAAGGAGTGAGCAGCTGCTGAGCTTGGCAAGTTTCAGCAGCTCTATGATACTTCAGAGCCACTTGAGAACATCACAGTAGTGCTTCAGCAGGTACCTGAGCAGAAATGGTGCACGACCGCAAAGACCCACCTGTCCACTAGGTGCACTTGACGGTTGGCCGCGCCATGTGCTGTCAACAACGCCTTCGCGAACAGACTTGCACCTCCGCGCCATACGCCGCATTCCACAAAATCCCCCTCCACGTTGTTCTTGATGGCATCCAACAGCAACGCTTCTATGTTATCCAGCCGTGCTGTGCCGACCATCGTCAAACCAAACCTTGGCCAATCTCCACCTACACCCCGGCTTGCTTCATCGTATGGGATAATGGCAAGATCTTCAGCTGCGCCCTGGGCTGGCTTGACTCCCGGTGTCTGCAGCAGGACCCCTGCAACCGACAATTTTACAGTGTGCAGATACAGGTCTCTGACCGCGAGGGAATGCTGATCGGGCTGCATGCCGTTGACAAACGCTGCCATGTTGCTCTGGATGGTTGCTGTGAGCTTGTTCGTTCTCGTGTGGTGTATAGCGATGGTCAGTACCAAGATGACAAGTGTGGCAAATACCCATATGGCATGTGCTTGGCTCACAGCTGCCATTGCTGCAAGTGGTCAGCCTGAGGAGCGTTACCACCAGGTCACACTTGCAAACTGTCGAAGGCGAGCACCGAGCAGAAGAGGAACAATGACAACAGGAACGCCACTACTCCGATGTCGTACAGGGCAAAACCCTGTTCCCCGGAGAGATCATTCCCCTTGCGCTCCCTTCAGTGTGGAGACGACTGGAGACTCCATTTCGCAGGATGCTCGAAACGCACAGCCCGGCACCTGGCAGAAACAAAGTCCACGGCTTGACACGGCTGATTCCAGGCTCGGAGTCAGTCTGCGAGATGGTCAATCTAAGCGGCTCCCTGTGATCCGATTAACGCCTGCGCGGGAGCTGTGCAGGATGGTGAGTCTTCGGCACGCAAATTCAACGACCCCGTCAGCATTGCATGCGTGCGGTTATGCGGATGGCCAGATCGAGCGCTTGCGTGCACCTCGACGTCGGCAGTAAGAGCTTCGAAAGTTCGTCGCCAAGGCACACATCCCTCACCAATGAGCGATCGCCAAGTCTTCTTGCATCTGCAGCAGGCTTCTGCGCTGACCGGCACATCGAGCCAGGACGAGCAAGCCCGCTGCCTGGCGGATGCGGTGGCAGCCGTGAAAAGGAACGCTTATTTCCTGCGCAAAGCTACGGTGCGCACCTTATGATCCTGGTGCTTGAGTGCGAGTTGTGATATCAGCATGTGGGCAGGCTCTGTAAGCGGAGTGTACTGTCAGACCATGGCACGGTCATCAAAGCTGGAGCTCCTGAGAGTGGTGTGCTCCAGTGTGCCGCGATCCACGTTCTCAGCGCCCTGGCTTTTGAGCCCCTGCCACCGTGCCACACTTCGCCTCCCTGACTGCCAGGCTCACAGCTTCTCGCAGGAGCACGTCCAGAGCCAGTCGCACGCTCTGTTTGCCGTGCAGGAAGCCGAAAACCTGAAGGATGCGCTGCGCTACGCTGCGGCACTGCTTGGGGAGTTGCGGACAGGGGACCTCCAACCGCACCGCTACTTCGAGCTCTACATGCAGGTGGCGCATTTCAGACGAAGCCCGGCTTCCTGAAGCTCCCTCTCCGCCCTCTGTGGACGGTCTCGAGATGGCTTGTCCAGTGTCCCTGCAAGACGATTGCTTGCGGCAACCGACTGGGAGGGGGACACGGCGCGTGCCTGTAAAAGTGCTGCCTGCAGCGTGCGGCTGGCACCCTACAGCTATGTTGAATCGCATTCCGTGAGATGAGCACCTCCAAGAAGGGCGTCTCCAGACATTTCTGTGTTCCCGGCAGGTGTTCGACCACATGGCGCTGCTGCAATCGTGGTTTGGGGAGCAGTCCGGCAAGGGGCGTTCCCTCTCAGAGCTCTACGAACGCGTGCAGTGGGCGGGCAATGTGTTGCCGCGCCTGTGAGTCCCGACGCATGCGGCACTCGCATGCGCATGCGCATCTCGCACGCTAACGTTCTCAACACATGTCTGCAGACTGAGCATGTCTTTGCATGCCGCCGACTGATGACTGTTTGAGCCGGAGCCGTCTACATCGCATGCATACACCGCTCTGCAGATGTCTTGCCTCTGCGCCGTGGCTGCGGCTGATGGCATGCGGACCTGGTGACCTCACACAGGTATCTGCTGTGCGCGGTGGGCGCTGTGTACATCCGCAGCAAGGAGGCGCCCGCCCGCGATATTCTGCGCGACCTTGTGGAGATGTGCAAGGGGGTGAGTTGCTCTAGGGTTTCCCGCCCATTGCCCGACCATTAGTGCAGCTTTGCAGCCTGACCAGTCACTTACCGGTTTGCTTGCCCTTGATACTTGGACTTTCAAAATTCGACTCAGTGCCCAACTGGACTGGAGCAGGGCGCACCGGCAATCCTGGAGTGCGGCCCTGAGCAGAGAATCCCCTGCGCCTTGCCCCCCAACAGGTGCAGCATCCGGTGCGGGGTCTGTTTCTGCGTGCGTACCTGTGCCAGGCGGTGCGTGGGCTGCTGCCGGACGCGGGCAGTGGCTACGACTCCGAGGCGGGCGGCGACACCGTCGACGCTCTGGAGTTTCTGCTGCAGAACTTCACGGAGATGAACAAGCTGTGGGTCCGCATGCAGCACCAGGCACGTCCAAAGAGTTTGCACACAGACAGCCGTGCTGCCGCTGTGCCGCCGCTGGTGTGGGGAGAGAGAGTGCTGCAGTGGATCTGCAAGCTCCCGTGATGGACGCTGGGCCTCCGGCTGCTGCACCTGACGCCACATCGGCGGGACAGCTGCCGGCACAGAAGCCCTAGCCACATAGCCAGCACGCCTGAGCATGCAGGCAGTCGTGCAGCGGCGCCGCGCTTCGTCACCTAGCGGCTGTGCCCTGCACCGGCGTGCCTCTCCCTCAGAGGCCCCTCCCAGACCTGGCAGCTGCCTGTGCTGTGCAGGGCTCCACGCGGGTGCAGGAGCGGGCGGCACGCGAAAAAGAGCGGCAGCAGCTGGCCGACCTGGTGGGCAAGAACCTGACCTATGTCAGCCAGCTGGACGGGCTGCGCTTCGAGCTGTACGCGGCGAAAGTTCTGCCGCGCGTGCTGGAGCAGGTGGTCGGCTGCCGCGATGACATCGCGCAGCAGTACCTCATGCAGGCGCTCATCCAGGCGTGTGAAGAGTCCCCAACACTGATGACACCCAAACTAAAATATTCTGTGGTATCGTCCGAGTTTGTGTAACCCACCAGCCCGCAGGAGGTGAGTCGTTGGCCTGTGAGCACGACAGTGTGGACACTCGAGGGGGGGAGCACGCGCCAGGATCTCGTTCACAGCTGGCATGACAAGCTGCCCACATCTTGGCGGGACCATACGGGACTTTGCCGGCAGAAGACCGAGTCAGCTGCAAGCGAATCTGTGCGCGCAACTGCAGAGCTACCTGGACGAGTCCCACCCGTTCACTCTGGAGATCTCACGACTCGGCGGCCGTCTCGCTTGTGTGGCACGCTTGGAGGAGCAACCGACAGCAGCCGCAGTTCTCATCGTTGAGTTCGGTCCTTGCTGCAGGGCTTCCCAGACGAGTTCCACCTCGGCACCTTGGAAACCCTGCTGGGCGCTGTGCCGGAGCTGCAGCCGGGCGTGCGGCTGGCTGGCATCATGGCCAGCCTCATGGACCGGCTCGCACGCTTTGTGGCGACAGGCGATCCGGCGGTGCGGCGCCAATTGGATGAGGCGGACGCCTTCGGCCGCCTCAAGGCCACCGCTGGCAAGGTCATGGCATTCTGGGACCCTGGCGACAAGATATTATAGTGCACGACATCATTGATGGCCGTGCGGCGCCAGCTGGACCAGGCGGAAGTCTTTGGCCGCCTCAAGGCTGCCGCCGGCAATGCATTGTCCGCGCCGGCCGCCTTGGTGCAAGGTGCAGCTGGCACGTGCTCTCGCATCAAGCTGCTGGCTGCAGGGCCTGGCACCTTCCACGCATGTGCAATATGAAAGCATGGGTAGCACACCGTGGCGCGACAGCTTCACGTGTTGCATGCCGACCTGCCGTAGATCGCAGAGGCGCACGCGGACATGCCAGTGGCGGACGTGGCGGCGATCCACATAGGGCTGGCGCGCTTTGCGGGGGCCGTGTACCCCGACAACCTAGAGCACATCGACGCCGTGCTGGCGGCCTGCGCCGAGGTGCGCCAGGCGCACTTCCCCTGCACGTTTTTCGCATGTGCTCCTCCCCACTCACCTCCTGGTGATGGCGTGGGGGTCACGCTGCCCTCTTGTGTGCAGAGCAGCAGAGAACATGACAGAAAAAACAATGTGCTGGAAAGCGACGCCTCCTCCACCTCTGCAGAGGTTTGTACTGCCACACAGCAAGTCTGGCCAGTGCGTGGGGTTAGCCCCCCCCCCGGTGTACGGAGCGACCTGCCATGGTCTCGATCAAAGGCATCCACAGCGGCCTCTCACCCAGGCGTTTAGGCCAAAACCCGCAACCCGCTCCCTCGCCGCAGGCGCTGGCAGATCGCGACATGAGTGACGCTCGCGGCGAGCGCCGTGTCGTGGACCTGCTATCTGTGCCGCTGGAGGCGTACAACGTCGTCACGGTGCTGGGCCTGGGCGCCTACACACCGCTGATGGGCTGCCTGACGCCCGGCGCGCGGCGCGAGATGGCGCTGACGGTCGTGCGCGCGGTGCTCAAGGCGGACACACAGGTGAGGAAACAGGGCGTCTCAAGTTTGCAATTGCGGGACCAGCATTGTTGGGAGAGTGCGCGCGAGGCTGACGGCGGACATGCAGGTACGGACAGTGGTCAAGAATGTAGGATATAGCACACGATGGATGTTGGGGACACCCATGCTGCCTCCCGCCCTGGGCGGTGCTGGCCATAGGAGACTCCTGCTGCCTCCCGTCCAGGGCTGTGCTGGCCCTGGGGCGCCGCCAATGCGGCAACCCGCCCTTGCCCTCTGGAAACACTTGCTCTGATGACCCTCGAAGCGGTAGGCTGCTCCCGCCGGCCTTGTGCTGGCGCAATAATGCAACAGCGTCAGCGCATGTGCGCACTGACGGCAGGATGCGTCGACAGCTCAATCGAGGACCTCGTTTTCCACCAAGTGCACCCTGGCAATGTGAGACTGGCGCATCCGATCCGCGCTGCTCCCATCAAGCACTTGCAGCGTCGCCTGCGGCTCCAATATCTTGCAGCACTGAAGCTCTAAAGTTTTGGCTGTGCACAGGTGACAACTGTGGACCAAGTGGAGCGGCTGTTCGACTTCATAGCGCCGCTGGTGCAAGACGCGGAGGGTGCCGCGGACGAGCCCGATGATGAGGTGAGCGTGTGATGTGTGCGATGTGGCCTGTAGCAGCCCTTCACTTGGTGGTGTAGCAGCCATGTCCCCGCATATGCATCTAACATCTCACACATGCGACTTGTAGAGCGTTGTGTGTGCCACGAGCGCATGCCTCTGGCAGGCATCTGCTGCACTGCTGATGGCACTGTCCTGGTCCGCACATGTCCAGTGGGCCTGCGTGGCGGAGCAATAGCCGCCTCATTGCCTGCCCACATACTGGACACCCGGAACCCTGCTGTAGGGAGGGCTAGGTGGCCCAAAACCTGGCTGAGAACCCTGAACATCCTGTACTCTGTCACAGGACTTTGCGGACGAGCAGGGCCAGGTGGCTCGTCTGGTGCACCGCCTGTCCTCGCCGGATGCCGCCATGCAATTCGAGATCCTGCAGGCCGCCAGGAAGAGGTGCAGACTCGCTCATGCATTTGGGATGCCCATTTTGCTCTCGAGACCTCGCGGCAGGCGCCTGGGTTTGCTTCCCCCTGGCCATCCCTGGGGGACTTGCTTGCTTGTACCGCAGGTGCCGACTCTGCTGTCAGTATGGAAGCGAAAGCACCGCCAGAGAGAGCACTGCAACTGAATGCCAGCCTAGATATTCTCCCTGACGCCGCTGTGACTTGTGCGCGCCCAGGTTTGCCACGGGCGGCCCCCGACGGGCGGGCCGCGTGCTGCCGCCGCTTGCGGCTGCCGCACTACGGCTAGTGCGCGTGCTGTGCCGCAGCTACGGCGCTGCGGCAGGCGGCGAGCCGACCGCCCAGAGTGTGCGCAGCCCGTGTGCACTCCGGTTCTCGTCTCACAAAGTAGCCTGCCGCCATTGTGCAGCCGCAGCTGCCGTCTCAGTCTTGCAAGTGAGGAGCGGCTGGCGAGCCAGTGCAGCATGTTTGTTTTGTTTCAGACTGCGGCTGGGCGTCTCGAACCCCTGACATGTGCTCACACACAAACTTGCAGGCCTCGGGCTGCATTTGACATCGCCGATATGCAACTGGGCAGCACTGCGATGTGTGCGCGCTCTTCCGGGGTGCAGGCGCTGCATTTTGCGCACAGCTCAGCAGCGTGCTATGTTTTTCGGGGCTGCAGGTACTGCAATTCACGCACGGGGTGCTGGTGGATCTGGCGGACGTCCCAGGGCGCGCCAATGCGGCGCTGGGCCTGCTGCTGGCGGCAGCCACCGCGGCAAGCCAGGAGGCGCACGCGGAGCTCATCGCTTACGAGTTCTTCGAGCAGGTGTTTCCAGATGTTGCCCATGTCCTCAATTTGTCAAGGTGCGTGCAGCTCATTGGCTACGAGGTGTTTGAGCAGGTGGGTGCCGGCTGCCGGCCCCGGGCACTGTGCTGGAAGTCCAGAACTAGGCAAGGCCCTCGAGGTTGCAGCAGGACGCTGCCCTGCAAGCGAGTCGCACAGGTCACTCGCATCTGTCCTTTGAGAACCGTGTTATTTGCACCTTCAGCAATGACCCTGCACAATCACTCCGCAGGCGTTCATGCTGTATGTGGAGGCGGTGCACGACATTGAGGGTGAGATTCGTCGCCTCTCGTCGATTCATTTCACATCCACTTTGCACACTCCCGCAGGCGTTCCTGCTGTATGAGGAGGCGGTGCCGGACAGCAAGTCCGAGGTGGCGGCGCTTCATTCCATCGTCGGCGCCCTGCACGCCTGCCGCGTGTTCGGCCCCGACTCCCGCGGCGCCCTGGCGCACAAGGCCACTGGCTTTTCCGCGAAGCTGCTGCGGCGCGGCGACCAGTGTCGCGCGGTGCTTGCGTGCGCGCACCTGTTCTGGCAGCCAGAGGAGGGCGCGCCGGCGGCGGCGGCGGCGGCGGAGGTGCGGCGCCTTGCAGTCTTGTTTGTGTATTTGCTTGTGGGGCTTGGGAGAGCAGCAGGCCTCTGCAAATGCGCACGAACTTCGGCGCTGTCAGTTGCTGCTGGTGAAGCAGCGTACGCCGGGCTGCAGGCACGACTGCGGGGAAACAACCACACGTGGGTGACTCAGCTCGTGCCCATGCAGGATGAGCCGGCAGCACCGGCAGCGGCAGCAGATGCAGAGGCGGTGCCTCAACCAGATGCTGCCGAGGACGATGCAGAAGCCGAACAGCCGGACGCCGCCATCTCTGCAGATGATGCAGAACCCTCTGCTTTGGCTGCCGCACCATCGCCAGGTGCCGGCAATGACGGTGCCGCGGAGACCGGCGAGCTGCAACCGCTGGTGAGGAGTCAGCTGTTATTCAAGCGCAGCTGCGCAGCCACTAGGCGGTCAGTGTCGCCAGGCCAACGTGAGCACATGCATTGGCTTTCGCGCCTCCTGCGAGCCATCATTGAGCATCTCTTGCCATGGTTCGCGATGATGAGATCAAAAGCGCCGTCCACAGCAAACACTGTGGCAACAGCACAAGAAGCAGGGCTGGTCTCGTTTGCAAATCGAGCGCCAGCAAGCCGTGATTCAAAAGGTGAAAGCAAGCTGAGACACTCTGACACTCCAAGAACTTCATTCACGATATTAGGTGTTTTGTGCCGCTCAGGTCAGGGACGCAGACGCCGTCATGGTCTGCCTCAAGCGGGCGCTGAAGCTGGCAAACGCGGCGGCGCAGCAGCTGGCGGTCGCGCCACGGGCAACCGGCCTGAGCGGCCCGGTGTGGCTGTTTGTGGACATCCTCAATGCATATGCGACGCACTACGCCGCCGGCAACCCCAACATCACGCCGGACGTACTGCAGGTAGCGCCGTTCAGGGTCCTGCCCCGAGTGCCGACTTGCTGGCTCCTTCGAATTCACTCTAGAGCAGTTGCGACCACTATGGTGCTATGACTGGCAACACCGATCGTTTTGGCCGCCTGCAGATGACACGCTGCACATCAGGGCACTGCTGGCAAGGGCGACATGCTGGATGCAGGCACGACAGTTTGCCCAGTCCCCCGGCGTTTTCTGCGCTTGACTGACAACCACAGAATACCAAACTGAGATAGCAGATTTACTTGACGCAGGATCTGCTGGAGCTCGTGTCCAACGAGGTGGCTACGGAGCCTTGCCAGAAGGATGCAGGGCTGCTGCGCTACCATGCTGCTACCGTCGCGCACCTGGAACGCGTGCAGGCGGCGCAGGCGTCGGCTTGAGAACACCTTTGTGCCTGCAGTGGTAGCTTGTCGGTGTAGTGGTCTGCCGGTGCAGCGGTAATGTTCTGGTGCAGCGTCCGTGCGGCATGGGGAAAGAGGCCATCGCATGCGCAGCCCCTGCTGGCTGTTGCGGCAGGACGGAAGTGTACAGATGTGCGACCGTGGGAAGTGTAGAGGGCCTCGGGGCAGGGAGCGGTGCAATGGCGCGCTGTGGGAAGTAAACTCGCAGGCTGAAGCTTCGGGAGCGGCGAAGCTCTCGGACATTCATTTGCTGACAGAAACACGACACTCGTGTCGCCAAACCCCCTTGGTATCAGACAGGTGGTTTGGACACCTGTGCCTAAAACTTTCCTGCAGCGACACTGGGGCTGAGAGTCTAGAGTTCCTTGCAAAACTTCATCCCCATTTCCGATCAGTGTCCAGCCAAGCACTGTCCACACCTTTCCATTTGCAGCGTTTGCAAGTACCTCTTGCATGCATATCGAGAGAGCAGCAGACATCTTAACCCGTTCGGGCAGAGCAGCGTGACTTGGGTTTGCGATCGAACTGACGAAAAAAATTGATTCTAAATTGCCAGGATCGTAGCGGTGTATGTGGTGGCAATCGCAGGCAGCATCATCTAACGCAGAAACGAGTGCGCATTGTCGTTTCGCGGTCGGTGCATGCCCAGGCAACAAACCAGGCGTGTGGCGCTGCGCAGCCGGCATGTGGCGCTGGCACCTGGCCCCATCGCGGTGCTGGTTGGACTCAGTTTGCTAGCCGTCGCTTTTCGGGCAAGTTTTTGCGCCTGCAAAGCAACCTCCGCGAGCTGCTTGCTGGTCGGACAAGAAACATGGCGCGCGTCAAATGGAGATCAGTTGGCACCCCTGCGGTGATGTGCATGACAAACCCCCCTCCTGCAACGGCTCTCAATTACCACACGACTCGCCTGCGCTGCAGGATCGCTCCTGCGTCCCCGAAGGACCGCTGTCGCCAGAGGACCGCACTCTTGCGGAGCCATGGCAGGACGACTTTGCCTTTCTCATCAAGACGGGCTCCTTGACGGCCCAGAGCCGTGTGCCCATGCAGCTGCTCACCTTCCTGTCGCGCATCAAGAACTGCATCCTGGTGGGCGCCGAGCCAGGTGGGCACTTTATTTGTAGAATTTGCACATGGGCTTACTGCTGCGCACGGGACTGCTCAGGCAAAAGTGGCGTGCCATGAACGCCGCAGACGCCGCTGGCATCGTCAAAGTCATTGACGTGGCGACGCCGGCGCTGGAGCAGCTGCGAGCGTTCCATACGATGCTCAGAAAGGCAGGTCCTTCCGACGGTGGCGTTAACACGACGGCAGCGGCGCGCAAGCTGCTGTGGCAGAGCGAGTTCGGGTCGCGAGGCTACATCATGGACAGGCAAGAGGTTTCGACAATCTTTCAGGAAGGGCAGCAGGAGCTGGTTTGCTCTTGCCGGGACATGAGCAGCCTTTTGATGCCGCAACTTTGCTTTTATGAATTGTGCAGGGTCAAGAGCACCTGCCTGCTGGCGAAGTGCTCCAGAGCCGTCTGCCTGGCCCTTGCTCTGCTGGAGGAAATGCAGCATTTCACACTGCAGGTACAAGAACATCCCCGGCTGGGGCGCGCTGCATGACGCCTTCCCGCGGGCGGCATGGTACATCAGCATCGACGATGATGCGTACTGGCTCATGGACAACTTCAGGGACTTCATCCACAAGTTCAATCCGGACAGGCCCATGTATATGGGGAACCCCTACACCTTCCTCCCCAGCCGCAACCTGGTCATCGGTGGGCTCCTCTGCCTTTGCCGCTAGCACACAAGTGCACCGCTGTTACCACCACAAGACTGCGTCTGGGCCTGTAAAGTGCCGTTCTTCTGGCTTGCAATAGGTGCCTCTGTTCGCATGTGGCATCACACCATCAAAGGTAGCATTTCGCCAATACACAGGCGCTGAATTCGAGGGCGGGCAGATGCCGCATGGCGGCGAGGGCATGATCGTCTCCAAGTGAGTGTGTGTTGCTGAGGCAACATCTCGTGCACGGCCTGACGCCCACATGCTGCGCCGCATCCGGCACCAAGCTCCAGAGTCGATCAGCTGGCGAAAGGTTCATGCTCGCCGTATGCATGCAGACGCGGCATGCGGATGATGATGGACACCCTGGCGACCTGTTTGGAGCGGATCGTGGAGGGTACCTACATGTTTGGCGACGTGCAAACAACGCTGTGCCTGCGCAAGGCCGGCGTGCGGTACAATGTGGAGGCGCTGGAGTTTGACACGCTCATGATGAACTTCCCACCAGGCTTGCCAGACCCGGACCGGAAAAAACCGCTCGAGGGTCTAGCGCTGCAGTGGCCGCAGCAGCACCCCTGTGCCCGGGTGTTCGCGATCCACCACCTGCAGCCGGAGCAGATGCAGCTGGTTTTCGACGCCGAGGCCGTGGCGCCCGGCCGCCGGCCTACGTATGCAGAGCTCTGGCGCCGCATGCGGGCGCCGCTGGATGCGCCTGGCCTGCAGCTTGAGCTACAGGGTGCCTCGCAGCTCCAGCTCGAGGGCGTGACGACTACCGGCTGGTTGTTGGAGACGGGCAGCGCCGCCAATGCGACGGCCTGCTCGGAGTTGTGTGCGGCGCGCCCAAGGTGCGTGCAGTGGACGCACCGTGGGGACACGGGCGTGTGCACCATGCAGCAGACCTTCGACAGGATCAACGTGCCGCTCAAGCGCGGCCAGTTCGTCTCTGGAGCCATGCTCGACCGGTTTTTCTGCAGCGACCGCCAGCTTCAAGTATGACTGAAGGTTGACTGTCCACACTTTGCCGGCTGTTCCTAGCTATATACCTACCGCTGGCAAGTTTTTCCATGAGTATTTTTGCGAACGTCATGAAATTCATTGTGCATACACAATTCTGCTAGTGAGATAGACCCTTGAACATTGTGCGGCTTCGCCATGTTCAGTCAACCAAGAGTCACTGGGCGTTCCGAGTTATTAAATCTCAGAAAATGAGTCCTGGCCATGCGCCGCCACTGTAAGCAGGTCTGTGCAACAAGATTATCATGACATCTAGGCTGTGTCTGTGCTCATTATGGCGGTGCGAATTTTGCAGTCGTGATGCTCACCTCTTGGCATCAGTTGACCGGGTGCAAGTGGTGCTGGACCTACCCATTGACAATTCCTGCTGGCTCTCTTAGGGTTCAGGGCCGCTGCTTCGGAGGGTGCTGCATCTTGGTTTTCAGACAATTTCTGCGTTGCGACATGTCCTATTGCCAAATTGCGGAGACACAGGCGGCGGAGCGTGTGTAGGGAGGACGGAAATGCAAACATGAATGGCCTTCCAACTTGGGGTCTTCTCCCGCTACTCTAGTCCAATCCTGGCTTTCTTCCGTTGTATGCATTTTCCTTCCGTTCCGCGCGTTCCCTCCCTCTCTCTTCTCTTCTCTTCCTCCGCTGCATGCGTTTTCTTTATTTTCTCCTCTTTTTCCGCTTCATGGTTCAACGGAAAAGCCGGACGTGGCGTGCAGTGCTAGCAGCGCTCATTCGCGAGGCTTGGCCGAAATTTATGCGAGCATGCAACGGAAGAAAGTGCGCCCTATTCTTTCTTCACTCTTTCCTCCTTTGTACACGGTTTTTCTTTTCTTTTCGGAGAGCAACAGAAGAAAGCAAACATACAACGGAAGAAAGTCCCAATCCTGGCTTTCTTCCGTTGTATGCATTTTTTCTTCTGTTGCAGCGCCAACAGAAGAACACAAACATACAACGGAAGAAATGTCCAATCCTGGCTTTCTTCCGTTGTATGCATTTTTTCTTCCGTTGCAGCGCCAACAGAAGAAGACAAGCATACAACGGAAGAAAGTCCCAGTCCTGGCTTTCTTCCGTTGTATGCAATTTTTCTTCCGTTGCAGCGCCAACAGAAGAAACCAAATATACAACGGAAGAAATTCTTGCTTTGGCTTCTTTCTTCTTTTCTTCCGGTGCAGCGCCGACAGAAGAAAACAAACACATAACGGAATTGGACTGTCTTCTGATGCATTTCTCCTTCTATTGGCACTGCAACGGAAAAAAACAAACATACAACGGAAGTAAGTCTTATCCTGGCTTTCTTCGGTTACATGCATTTTTACCTTTCTTCCGTTGTATACATTTTTTCTTCCGTTTCTTTTCGTCTGTTGTATGTTTGTTTTCTTCTGTTGGCGCTGCAACGGAAGAAAAAATGCATACAACGGAAGAAAGGTAACAGAGTCGTTTCCTTTTCCTTCTGTTGGCGCTGCAACGGAAGAAAACAGACATACAACGGCGCAAAGTGTTGATGTGGCTTTCTTCCGTTGTATGCATTTTTCCTTCCGTTGCAGCGCCAACATTCCTTTCTTCCGTTGTATACATCTTTTCTTCCGTTGCTTTTCTTCTGTTGTGTGAATGTCATCTTCAGCTGGCACTGCAACGGAAGAACACATGCATACAACGGAAGAAAGGAAGCAGAGTCGCATCCCTAGGTATATTTTCTTCTGTTGGCGCTGCAACGGAAGAAAACAGACATACAACGGCGCCAGCAGAAGAAACCATGCATACAACGGAAGAAAGTCTTGTTGTGGCTTTCTTCCGTTGTATATATCTCTTCTTCTGTTCCGCGCGCAACATTCCTTTCTTCCGTTGTATGCATTTTTTCTTCCGTTGCCTTTTTTCTGTTACGCGCGGCGCACAACGCCGCCGACGAGTGCGGCTGGGTGGACGCCGCGGAGCAGCTGGCGGCCCGCAAGTGGCATTGGATGTGCGACATCATGGAGAGGCTGTCATCAAGCTGCCGGCCCGGTGGAGCTACGCCATCGGCGACGCGGTGGTGGAGGCCGAGGAGCGGTGGCTGGAGCCCACCGCCGCGACGACGCCGACTCAGAGGCGGTCAGTGACTTCAAGACGTTCAGAATGCGATGGTGGCACGGCAGAGGAAAACGGGAGCGAGTCACGTTTTTGATGCGAGGCGGGCTTGGGGGTCCATGCTGCGATGCGCGCGCGACCTTCAGGCGATCGGCCTTTGTGGTGGCAGGGAGGTAGAGCAGGGGTTTGACTGACTCCATGGGTCTCTGATAGGTAATGGGGCACGACAGGGTGTAGCCCTGGTCCTCCCGCCGCTCTCTCGTTCTGAACTTCTCGACGTCGCATTCCGCAGGGCCGCCAAAGTATCTGGGGACCCTGGGCGGCGTTACCGCAGAGTCTGCGGCAACAAAGGCCCGCCCTCATGCTTGGCGACTCGGGCGCACTCCCGCCCTACAGACCAGGCCAGACGCGGACCGCTGACCACGAGCGCAGGTCTCTGACCTACATCAGTGGACACCGTGGGCTACCGCGGATTAAACCAATAGTGGCGTCAGCAGGTATATATCTCCTAAATTCGCAAGGCGGTCACCCCGCTTCCCGCCAAAAGCAGATGGGAGGGCGGGAGAAGGGCGTGGTAACCCGAGGATCACGGTTTCGAATCCTGGCTCTGGTTTCGTTTGACTTTGAAAAGCCATACTCCCAGGGATGTGAACTTCATCTTCAGCTGGCACAGCAACGGAAGAACGCATGCATACAACGGAAGAAAGGAATGTTGGCGCTGCAACGGAAGAAAAAATGCATACAACGGAAGAAAGCCAGGATTATTGGGACTTTCTTCCGTTGTATGCTTGCTTCCTTCTGTTGGCGCTGCAACGGAAGAAACATGTATACAACGGAAGAAAGCCAGGACGGGACTTTCTTCCGTTGCATGCTCGCGTAGCTTTCATGGACTGAGCCTGTCGAATAAGTGCCGCCCGCACTGCACGCCACGTCCGACTTTTCCGTTGAACCATGTCTCGAAGCGGATGAGGAAGAGAAGAGAAGCAAACCGCATACAACGGAGGAAGAGAGAAGAGAAGAGAGGGAAACCCTAAACCCTAAACCCATTGACATATTAGCCGCCGAATCTCCCCATTTGCGCTAGTTAGCCCTATTAATGATCAACTCTCGAAATTGCAAACGAATTGCTGCTAGCTCGCCAGCGCCATTGCATGTCGACCTTTTGTACATTGTCTCCGTGTCTTTGGCCGTGTCGGGGTGCTTTTACCGACGGCTTGTACCGACCGTCATCGCCTGCTTGCGCTTGGCTCGTGAACAACTTGCAAATCCTGGCTTCTGAACGGGCTCGCGACCTGCATTAAACAGTTCAGCCCGTGGCAACCCATTGACTGTCTCTGTCGCGTGGTGATTGTCTAACGTGTGAACGGCTTGCTATATCAAAGCAATCTCGAAGGAAGGCCGAATGAGCGCAGCCACACTCGATCCCACTGAGCGGCGCCGCAGCAGTCTGTACGCCAGCGGGAGGAGATGGTCAACATGAGATTGCGCCAGCCGTTCTCAAATCAGCTTGCTGAGCGCGCTTTGTTCATACTCACGGTGACAGCGCTGGTCGTCCTCTCATGGACGAATCTGATGCGGCAGGCGGCAGCTCCGCCGTGCGGCATGAGGGCGCAGCAGCTCCTGTCAGCAGCGGAGCCAGTCCACCCCTTGCTGGAAAGCATATTCATTTGCGTTACCTTCAAGTGGAAGGTCGACAAGACCGTCTACCTCGACCAGGTGAGGCCTGAAGTTACATAGGTTTATATATTGATAGATCATTCCTCAGGAAGGTTCTCGTGTTGTGAACTTGTGGAAGCTCTCAAGCAAGACATCCGTCTCATGTTAGCATGCACTCACTTTCTCTACGCAGGTGCTCACACGAGCGGCATCATACCCGACACACGTCGACGTCTGCATTGTCAGCGATGAGCCCGGCAACCTGGACAACCTACTGGCCTTCTGGGACTACCCACAGGCGCGCGTCTGCGGCGTGTGGCACGAGGTCAATACCACGGCAGACCCCTTCGCCTTGGTGTGGGAGCACCGCGCGGTGGTGCAGAATGCGACAGAAAGTGGTGAGGCCACCGCCCATATCTGCTCCCTGATCACTGCGCTGCAGCCGTCCCCATCCCTTTTCACTCCACTGACCCCCCGGAACATGGCGCTCCTGCCAGATTGTGCGGCCGCCTGCCGTGCTGACTCATGTTTGTGGTCAGGTTGCCTGCCATCAAGCCTGCACAGTCATTAAATTTAAATTAGGTTGTCAGATACAATGGGAAAACACTTCATATATACTGATCGGTTTCTGCAAACAAATGGATCAGATCTGATCAGAGTTGTGTTTGATCGTCTTTCACACCCACCATTAGAATGACCCTTCATCCCCACGCTGCACGGCTGCTGCAGGCGCTCATTACACCTCGTTCATGTACCTTGAGGACGACACAGATGTCAGCTGGCAGGCGCTGCAGTCGTGGGCGGCGGACACTGAGGTGAGTTGTGAGCAACCGGAACTTCTCGTCCAGTGAGGACTTGAATTTGAGCATGACATCGAGACTCAAGGATCGGTTCTCCGTTCCAAGCTGGTTTTGCGCGCAAGCTGAGCAGCGCCACGAAAACATCATATACAGGTGCTGGAGCCGCTCGGCTTCCTGCGCGGCATGTGGCGCACGGAGATCAGCCTATTCACAGGGCGGCCGGTCTTCATGGACGTGTTCTGGCAGTGCGACCTTGCACTGTGGAATCGCACGCTGGCTGTGGATATGCCGGACGTGGAGGCGTGCGTCGTGGCCAATGGCAACGACACAATGTGGCGGTGGCGGGAGGCGCCTGCTGGCTGCCGGCACCGCCACTACATCTCGCTGCCATCGCCCTACTTTGGCCTGTGGATCGCCACCCGGGCGCAGCTGGTCCGCTTCATGACGTCGGAGCTGTGGCCAAAGGACGGCGCCCTGGCTTTCAAGAAGCCGGCGGTGCTGCACCGCAACCAGAACGCGGCCTTCTGGCCGTGGGGCCCGCCCGAGCGGTCGACAGGCATGATTCAGTTTCTGGACGTGCCGGAGGGCTTCTGGAGCCGCAGCGTGGTGCCGTATGATCCCGGGCGGCGCGTGCTGCTGCCGGCGGCGCAAGTCGGGCACAGCAGAAACGCTTGGTCCTCGCACGCGAAGCACCAGGTCGACGCAACCGCGTTCTTCCAATAGAGGTTCCAATAGAGACCGCGGCTTGTCTAGAGAACGAGTTTGTGGTTTTGGTTGTACGCAGCAGTGTGTCGTAAAGAAACCTTGGTTTTATGTGCACGCACGAAGAGTAGGTGGGAGTGCTGCAGTGGCGCAGATTTTGGACGTTCTATCACGTACGCTGATCCACGCTCCATCGATATGGAGCGCAATGGCAGCTCCACTCAAGACACGCCGTGCGAAGCGATACCCAGGAACCCCTTGCATACTTGATAGAAGAAAGGCCTTCATAGGGTTGCAAGTCCATCACCCCTGCCGAAGCAGGTTATCAGGGGCAAATCAGCTGCCATGTGGCTTCCGGTGACGGCCGACGACTGATTGACGACTACATGCTTGCTCAAGGGCGTCTGTGAATCCGCAGGGATCTGAGCAGCTCCGCATTGCTGCATCAACCAGTACATGGCCCTTCCAAAATACTCTGTGCTTGCCATCAGCTGACGCTCAGACACTCGCACGCGAATGAGGAGTGACGCGGAAGGCAACAGAAAGCGAGGGTTGACCGGATAGGTGTCGGCCGGGCAGACGAGCCGCTCCTGGCATGTGGGGTGAGTCTCCATTTTCGTCTTCTACGTCTGGTGACCGATCGCAGCCGTCGAATGAGCACCGCGAACAAAGTCGGTTGCGACACCCTTGACGGTCCTTCGACAAGTGCAGAATTCTGGAGATCGCGGCTGTCAAAGGGCAAGACCAGGCACAGGCGCCGCGATTCAGACCCGGACTCGCCTCAGCGGTGCGTCTTCATCGACAGTCTCACGCTCGCATGTTGGCGACGCCATCGGCGCCCGCTGCGCCTGCCGACCTGGTCGGTGCTGCAAGATAAAAGACGCATGGTATGTTGTACTCCTCAACGTTCTCATGGTGATTTGGATGTTTACAGGGCGTCACAAGACGGCGACGATGCCGACTTCAATTATCCGCCACCGGCGCCGGAGAACAGCACGCACGTCTACTTCAAGGTGCAGCGCATCCTCATGTCGCCTGACTTCTCAGACACCAGACGACAGCTGGAACTTTCTCTGCCTGCGGCCGCATGCCGCTGTTACTCAACTCAGAGGGGTTTGGCGCCAAATGCAGGACATCATCTTGCCGGCTAGCGATGAGGTGCGCTGAGCAGCTGCACGGCTGGAGCAGCACTGCTCTTTTGGATCGGCAAGATGCACGATGCACGCAGCTGCTGCCGGACGAGCGGCACAAACACGTGACCTTGCAATCTGCAGGAGAGCAGCGATGATGATGGGCCATCAGCGACGCTCGCGCAGCCCGAGGCGGCGCTGTCTGCTGGCGGTGTACCCAACACCTCCGGCAGACGGTCTGCTCCCAAGCTCCCCCCTACAACGCCTATCGCTGCCGCTCCTGTCACAGCTCGAACGCTGTGGCTCGTAGAGAGTGCTTGGAGGCGGTCCTTAAGGCACTCTCCGGCTACAAGAGTTTGAGAGTCCTGCGCCGAGCAGCTGGAGGGTCTCTGTCCACTGTTCACATCTTAACCTCAATAGCTTGCCGGTCCCTGCTGCAGGCGGCGCGGCGTAGACCGCCAGAAGCTGATCATCATCCTGGTGGGGCTGCCGGGACGCGGCAAGACCTTCCTCTGCAACAAGCTCATGTGCTACCTCAACTGGCTAGGTGCGGATCGCTGCGGGCTGTGCAGCCTGCGGTATCGGCATCATACAGTGGTGCTCGCTGTGCAAGATCTGTGCTGGGCAGACAGCTCTGCTTTCTGTGTCAAGTACTTGGCGGCAATCACGAATCAGATTGACGATCACCTTGTAAGCCTACCTGGCCGTCGTTCAGGGCATGAGACGAAGCACTTCAACGTGGGGCAGTACCGCCGCAAGCAGAACGACCAGGCGGACCTGCAGGACGCTTCCTTCTTTGACCACAACAACCCGGTGAGGATGCACACGATTGCTGATACTCGAGCTTACCTGCACTCGGTGCATGCGGAACACTTATCTTCGGGCCAGGTCAAGTCTGCATTCCCTCATTACTGCGCGAAGCCCAGCACCCCCCCTCCCYTCCCTCCCTCCCTCCCCCGCGCACCAGCAGCCACAGCAGTCTATCGCAGCGCAGTTACACACCAACAAGCCGAATTCATCCGATCCTCGTTTTGCCGATGTGCCAATCGCGAAACCATCCGAGATCATCTCATCCGCTCCCGCACTGCCCAGGCGGGGCTGAAGATGCGGGAGGCCGCGCTGCACGCCGCGCTGGACGAGATGATCGCATGGCTGGAGACGTCGACTTCGCAGGTCGCCATCTTTGACGCAACCAACTCCACAGAGTCGCGACGGCAGACGCTGGTGCGCAGGCTTCTGCCAACAATGAATCTGTTGCCAGACTTCCGCTCGATCTGGGTCCTGTCACCCTGCCACATGGTGCGTGCGCTACAGCACTTCAAAAAATGCACAGTGGGTTTCACGGCTCGCTCCGTTGGGCGCCGCCCTGTGGTCGGCGCATCCCACACCGAGACTGACGCTCGCCGCAATGGCTGCGTGTGCAGAAGCAACGCTTCCATGGGCAGTTCCAGTACCTGTTCATCGAGTCCATCTGCAACGACCAAGTGGTGCTGGAGCAGAACTACCGCTACAAGATGATGTACTCGCCCGACTACGCCAACTTCGACGACGAGCAGGTGGGCAGCAACTCTCTCCGCTGTTGGTGTGTGGCGCTGGAACGAGAATGGGCAGAGGCGGTTCAGTGGCTCGTGTGCACAAGTGGACGCTGTAGGCAAGAACGCTTTCATGTCGGGTCTGCAGACCCGTGCGACGCTGGCTGAGCGCACTCTAGCTGGCACACCTGTGGATGCTGTGTTCACACGCTTTTCAGTCACGTGCTGGGCAGGGGGCTCTGTGTTTTACATGCTTTTCTGTCACGTTCCGGGTAGGGGGCGCTTGACGACTTCCGGGCGCGCATTCGGAAGTACGAGGAGGTGTACGAGACCATCACCAACCGCGACCTGCACTACATCAAGCTCATCGACATGTGCGCCGGACTGCTGCTCTGTGTGTCCTCAACGCAAGTCTTGCTCCCGAGAGCACCTGCGAGGCCCGGGTCATGCATTCTGCATTGCATGCTGCCAGCTCCCAGCCTGCAGGCTCCGTCTGCCTTTGTCGCCAGGTTTTGCTGTGTCACCGTTGGCGAGCTAGCTGCTCCAGCCGCCCCGGCAACCTCAAAGCTGACCCTGCCTGCTCTGCTGACCCCAAATTTGACAAGCCTGTCGCCGCCGCAGGGTGACGGGCCGTGGCTACATGGACGTCAACCGCATCAGCGGCTACATCCCCGGCAAGATCGTCTTCTTCCTGATGCAGGTGCGCTGCTGCCTCGAGATCCTGTTCCTGTTCCTGTTCCTGTCCTGTTCCTGCTCCTGTTCCTGTTCATTAATCTTCTGAGCACCCTCTTCTGAGCACCCTCTTCTGACCACCCTCGTCTGTCCGCCCATACATTTTTTCCCAGGCGGTGGACGCTCCACCTCGTAAAGCTCATGGCGCACGCTGAATATTGATCAGACCGTGTGCACCCCAGCCTCCACCCGGCGGCACAGCCACCAGGTTGTCAGTCTCGAGTTTCAATGTGCACATCAGAGCAGCCGTCGGCAGCTGGTTTAAGAACCCCCGGCCTCATCGCGGCCGCGCCACAGGTGTGCAAGGCGGGGCTGTCGCGCATGCGCAAGATCTGGCTGACGCGGCATGGGCAGAGCATGAGCAATGTGCTGGAGCTGCTGGGCGGCGACTCCCACCTGTCGCCCCTGGGCGCCGTGTATGCGCAGAAGCTGCCCGATGTGCTCATCGACCGTGTGCCGCTGGTGCGTCGCTGTCCTGTCGCTCTGACCTTCCTGCATGCGAGGCTTGGCAACTTGTCGGTTCAAACTCTCTGCGTGCGAGCAGTGGCAGGCTTTCTCTTGAGATTGTAGGCGATGGACTGGAAGTGGATGCTAAGCGGCCTGTTGCCATGCGCTCCTGCTACGAACAGGAGTGAAGTGTCGCTGCAAACATGCTGTCCCTCGACCTGCCCCAGTGCAGCGACACACAAGATGTAGCTGCCTGTACATGCTGCTGGGCATTCCGATGAGGCGGGCTGGGTGGAAGTGCCCCCACCAGACCATCCCAGTGGCGAAGTCAGCCGCTGACCTTCGTTTCTTGCAACCCACAGACATCGCAGGGCAGCACGATGCCCGTGTCCGTGTGGACATCTACCCTGCAGCGCACCATCCAGACCGCGGAGCAGCTTCCCTTCCCCAAGCTGCGCTGGAAGGTGCGCCAGCACTTTGTCTGCTTGCATAGTCTTTTGGAGGATCCCCTTGAGCAGTCCACGGCGACACACCCGCCATGGCATGGCCGCAGTCATTTTTCACCATCTGCCGGTGCTTCTATATTGGTGGAGCACTGGCATCTTGCCGCATCAAGATTGGCCTTCAAAGTCGCACCCGGATGACCTCACCTGTTGCTCCGCGCCAGGTGCTGGACGAGATCCAGGCGGGTGTGTTTGACGGCATGACGTACGCCCAGATCGAGCAGACGATGCCGGAGGAGTTTGCCGCACGCAAGGCCGACAAGCTCGGCTACCGGTGCGCAGTTGTGCGTGCTTTCCTGTGAGCCACAAACAGCTGTGATCTGACTGTGCATGGCAGCTGCTGTACGTCGAGCTGTTCCTGTTCCCAGTCCGACACCAGTCTCGTAATGCAGTGGCAGTCGGATCACGAAAGCATCGAACGAGGGCTTTGTGGGACATGCTGCGGAATGGTCTTGATGCAGGTACCCGAGCGGCGAGAGCTACCTGGACGTCATCCAGCGCCTGGAGCCGGTCATCATCGAGATCGAGCGCGAGCGGGAGTGCGTCTGCGTCGTTGCCCACCAGGCCATCCTGCGGGCGCTGTACGGCTACTTCTTTCGGGTCCCCCTCGCGGTGAGCCAATCGCAAAACTTGCTTTGGCTTTGATTTCACAGCTAGCAGGACTTCATGGCTTCTCGGTTTCAGCAGAAACCTAGCGCCTACCGCAGCGCTGTATGCACACGCTCACCAGAACTGCTGTGTGGTATGCCGCGTGCAAGCGGCAGCGCATTGGCGGAATTCACAGGGCTCAGCACGAACAGTTGGCGGTTTGTCGAGCACGAACGCAGGTGCAGGAGTCGTGGCTCTTGCCGCCCCCGCTGGAGGCCAAACCACGCTACGTGCTCCAGCGCTCAGTCACTCAACTAAACTCGACTCAACTCACTTGACACAGCTCGGACTCTACTGAAGCGGCCTGTGTTGCACCGCAGGACATCCCGCGCCTGGAGATGCCGCTGCACACGCTGATCGAGCTGGTGCCTAAGCCCGATGGCAAGATGGCAGAGACTCGCATCAAGGTCATAAGCTCCAGAAATCTCTGCATTCCCTCCCCTCGTATGATCCGCTCCACCCCACAACCGCCGCCAGGAGTACGTCATTGCTTTGCACTGCTGGGGCAGACGCCCGTGGCCCAAGCGTTGCGGCTCTTCAACACACAGCTGCTGAGGGGTTCGACCGCCTCTGCCTGTCGCTGCCGTGGCGCACACCCGACTGGCGCTACGGACGTGCCCGCCAAGCGGCATGAAACCCCTCACTTGCCCCTGTAGCATGCCCCCCACCCCCCTGCGCGGGCGCGCTCGACTTCTTCATCTTCATCATCTACAGGTGGACGTTGAGAAAGACCTGCCGGAGATGGAGCAGCAGTGGAAGGAGCTGGAAGCGAAGTCGCCCACCGACGCGCCGCCCAGTCCCCAGACCGGCGTGTGGAACCAGCACACGGGTGCAGCTGCCCAGCACTCCCAATCTTACTCCTTATAGGGACCATGCCCACCGTTCGACGGAGGTCGGCCTGCTCGCCGCAGGCTGCCTGTTGCAAGCGGCTTGGGGTCGTGCCTACATGAACCCTCGCAAAGTGCCGGTCACAACAAGACTGCTTGTCCCCGTCGCCACGGCTGCATCACCCTTATCGAAGTCCGTCGTCTAGGTACAGTTACTTCCTGGCGTGCAGGCAAGTGGATGCAGGGGACTCAGCTGGCCAGCCAGCTCAGCAACCAGCTCAGCCTGGGTACGCACGATGGCTGTGTCGCTGCAACACTGCCCCGATCAGGCGGTGGTGGTCACCCTTGAGCCCTTGGAGTCTTTCAAATGCACGCAATGAGCAGCTGTGCTGCATCCCCTGCGTTTGAACTTCCTCCTCGTCCAACTGTCTGGTTACACTGACTGCTCTGGCAGCTGATGGCTGGCCAGATGTGCCTGCAGGTGCAAACGCAGTGCAGATCCAGAGGGCGATGTCGGGTGTTGGGGTGGATGTGCTCATGCCCGGAAGGCGCGCACGGCACGCTCACGGAAGAGGTGTGGGGCATCTTCACCAGCGCCATGCATCGTTTCCTCGTGCTTGCTTTTCAGTTCGCGCGGAGGACATCGGAGGAGATTACGCCATCTGTGTTTTTGGCAGGCCAACTGCCTCTGTGCAATTGCCGTGCTTGAAACCTCTACTCTACATCGCGGCAGCTCCTGAGGACACAAGGAAAGCTGTGCCCAGGTCCAACTCACAGCAATCGCCAGTGCTGCCTGGATGTACTGCAAGCAAGGCTCGACAACATATGGGTGGCTCACAGCGCGTCATGGATCTGATCCGCCTCCAAAGCCACCGCTGAGCAGCATGATTCTTCCTGCAGGCGGCGGCGCAGCGCCCAGCAACTTGGCGCCGGTGCAGTCGGCGGGCGACCTGAGCCAGGCCAGCGGCAGCGCCCTCGACGACGGCCCCGTCACCTCGCCGCTGACCGAGCGCGCTGCTGAGATCAGCGTGGTGAGGTCTCTCTACCAGTAGCACTGGAAACGCCAAACTTACACTTCAGTCACGTGGGTGGGTGCGCCTGTCCAGGAGGCGCCTATCTCGCTCCCCTTACAGGGGAGGTCATTCCCCGGCATGAGACACCGTCAAGATGCCGGGCCTTGCTGGTGCTGTGATGCCTGACTGCAGAGGTTGCACAGACGCCGTCGGTGCACGCTCTGTGGACAAGGCACCCGCCACTGTTTGCTCGAAGCCTGCGCTGCAAGCCTTCACACTCGGCTTCTTGCCGCCTGCTTTCTCCTATGCGGCAGGCGCACAGAGCAAAGCCTGCCTCCTGCATGGCAGACGACCTCAGAACTCGCGTTGCCTGCGTGGCAGGCGCACACGGGCATCAAGGTATCGACGGCGCCGGTATCCATGGCGCCCAGCCAGAGCTGGGGCGCCCGCGACTCCATGGACACCATGCGCTCCATGCTGCTACCCTCTCGTGGGGTGCGTCGCGTCCCTGACGCCCCGTTGCTGCACCCCCCGAGGAACCGTGATCGGCAGGCGGCGCTGTCATCCTCTCAGCGTGTTATGTACGCCCGCCGGCATCTTGACTGCTGCACCGCATTTGGGGCGGGCCGCCCTGTGCCAGGGCGGCTCACTTGGGCTCCGTCCATGCCTTGACACCCGTCCCAGTTTTTCCCACCCAGGAGACGCTGCCAACCATCCCGCCCAGCCCAACGGACACAGAGGGCTCCGGGCTGCGGGGCCTGTCCTCCCTGCAGCGCTCGCTGCAGCAGTCGCAGACGTCGCTGGCCACCGGCAGCGCTCGCAACTCAGCGGACAACGACCCGACACTGTTCAGGTGCTCTTGCGCGCCAGTCCGACTGTCCCTGTAAAGCCTCATTGTGCGCGGTTGCAAAGCATTGGACCCCTGCGCCGGCTGCTGGGTGGACAGTCGTGACACGTGCACTGGCTGGGCAGTGAGGAAAAGCATGTGCTGCTGGCCTCGGAGGCGACGACCTGTTTTGTCCCAACTCAATGACAAACTCGTTTGTAGCCGGCAACGGGTGCTCGTGCCAGCTGCTTGCAACAGGGCACACAGCAATCAACTGTGATGTGCAAGCAAAACCAACATTGCGGCCTGCCCTGCAGCCGGGAGTGGTCGCATGCGTCAAATTCTGACGCCGAGGGCGCTGTCAACCGGCCATCGGGCGACTCCGCCGGTCTCCACCGCCGCTCCGGTAGTGCCGAGCCCGTGGATCTGGCGCCGGCAGGGGCAAGCGCGGGCGGCGCCAGCGAGGCCGCGGGCAGCTCGGGTGCGGCGGCGCCAAGCCACCGGCGCGGTGTCCTGGGCCCCGGGCGGCCGATGGGCGAGGTGGCGGCGGCGGCGGCGGCAGTGGACGCCAGCGACGGCTCCATGTCCAGCTTCTCGCGACCCTCGCCCTTCGCGTGGGTCCCTTCCCCTCGTGACGGCACTGCCATGGCACATTGCTGCCGTCTGCCTCCGCAAGGCTTGTGCCTCCATGACTGCGCACCTGTGGAGGCTCTGAACCCTCCGTGCACAGTACTATACGATGCACTGGTGCAAGACAACCGCAGGGACAGTTGCAGCTGTTGCAGTCCAATGTTGCCTCATCAGCCGTCACACACCGTGTAGGATACGACAGCCTTGCTTGGTTGCCACTACAGGTCCTTCAGCGGCATGGCAGACTTTGCAGACGACGAGTTGTCTGACGATGGTGAGGGCGCGAGCGAGCCAGGACCTCAGGTCATGCCGCATGTGCGGCCGCAGGGCGCTCGGCACAGGCCCGCGCCAAACGCATGAATTGGGGTCCGGAATCTTCCCGAGACACCGGCAACAGTGGGATAGTGGCAGCCTGGCGCCGCCGAAGCAGCCGACGGCCCCCTGGCGGCAGCCTGCTGGCATGGCTGCACATTGGTTATTCTGGTATTGCTTGTCCGTCGTCAGTGATGTCCAGACTCAAACATACCGTCGTGCAACATTTGGCTACCTCCAGAATGTCTGCAATTGCATTGCAGAGCCTGTTTTTTTTTATACATACTTTCAACATGTCCATGTTTTGTCACTCTGTCTGTCACGTCCCGTACAGCCATGCCACTTGTATCCCTGGACCCTTGCCACTCCTTTGAGGAACGCAGGACCTCTCAGGGGCCCAGTATTCGTTCATGCGCTGCAGACGGCGCCACATTTAAAGCGTTCAAACGATATCTGCTCAACAGCGCAAATTGCGTGTAGATGATCACGAGGATCACCGTGTGACTGAGGCTTGGTCAGCCGAGCATGCCTGAAGCAGAATGTCGAATCGTGGAGCCATTTACATGGCCGCAAACTCTTGCTCTGCAGTGCTGCTGGTACTCCTTAACAAGCTCATCATGTCCTCGCTCGCTTTCAAATTTAGCATTTGCCTGACGCTGTTCCACACCGTCGCCACGACGATAGGCAAGTCCGTGTGTGCAGTATTCTGATCCTGTGGCAAGCATCCGATTCCGTGAATGCAAGCTGTTGGGTGCTGACGATTTAACTATGCTTTCAGCAATGGAAATTTTTGCGCGCACTGGGGTGTTTGAGAGGAAGGAGTTGAGCATGGTCGCGGTCCTCCCGCTCACTGGCGCATTCACGGCATACATAGCCCTAAGCAATCTCGCGCTCCGCCTGAACTCGGTCTCGTTCGCCACGATCTCAAAGGTGAGCCGGGACTGTGTCAGTGGTGTGTTGTGGTACATGGAGGGGGGGGTATGGAGAAGGCTGAAGATGAAGGCCGTGAACATTTTTATGACATGCAGGTGGCTGTAGCACCTTGTGTGCTGATGCTTGAGGTAATGCTCTTGCACCGGCGATTTTCTGCCAGGCATTACGTATCCATTGCCGTGGTGTGTCTCGGCGTGGCGATCTGCACGACACAAGACTTGCAGGTGCGGTGGGCGATGGGTGTTGGCTGCGCTTGCGGAAAACTGCTGGAGCATGAGGTGCTCGGTCACTCGGAATCCGGCTCAGCGCAGCGATGCCATCGCCTCCGCTCGCTGCCGCTGCGCACACTGATACTGTCCATCAAGCATCTGCTCGCTCCGGCCACATTGGAGCTGCGTGCTCGTCTGCTGGCGTCACTGGCTGAGAACTCCCCACTTGCTCCTGCTGCGCAGGTCCAGACGAGCACCATGGGCGCCGCCTGCGCCCTTGCTGCAGTTCTCTCCACGGCGCTGTACCAGCACTGGGGAGGGACCAAACAGCGGGACTTGGGTGCCTCGTCGGCACAGCTGTTGCATCAGAGCTCGCCCTATGCGGTGCTGTTGCTGATGTTGCTCGTAGCAGTCTTCGAGCCCATCGTGCCGGGCGCGCCAGGCAAAAGTGAGCAGGCAACATCTGCTGTATGGTGGTGCATTCTCACCTTGCGCTAGCTGACGACCACCTCGAGTGGGTCGGCTGCAAGTCACTTCGAGAACGACATTACTGCCCATCAGTGCAACTCGTGCTGTGAGAGTGAGACCCCTGAAGATTTCATGTTGCGCCCTGCAGCCTCCATCGCAGGCTACAGCTATACGACCTTGAATTCGTCCGCAATCCTGCTCAGCTGCGTGCTGGGCACAATTGTGAGCCTATCCACCATGCTCACGATTGGCGCCATGTCCAACTTGAGCTACACGGTCATCGGCCACATAAAGACGATTAGCAACTTGATTGGTGGGTACATGTTCTTCGGCGACACCTTCACTCCCATCCAGATATTCGGGATCGTCCTGTCCCTGGTCGGCATCTTCTGGTTCTCCACGGTGAGCTGGAGCCCTGCTCCGGGTGTCCTGCCTGAGGTTCGCTTGCTTTGATGTAGAGTCCGGATAATGGCCGCAATATGCTGACTGGTTATGCTTCAAACGAGATGTTGATATGGGTGTTATCGTGCGTGCAGCTACAATCTGGACATGCGGCGCCCGGAAAGTCAGCCTCAGCAGGTGCGGCACCCTCCACGATGACAGAACACGCGGTGCTCATGCAGCATGCTTGGCGAACTGCAGATGCACGTTTCTGTCTATGCACAGCAACTGCCAATCAGCCGAGCATGCTGACACGCTGGCGCAGGCATGAACAGCGACGAGGAACACCTGATGGGGGACGGGGCCACGACCAAGGTCTCCAAGGAGGAGGCTGAGGAGGTTTGACGCGACGCGATGGTAGCCCTGATCGTGAATTCATGTCAAGTAGCGTCTGGGGTATTTCCAAGACTGGTGTCTCTTTAAGGCCGCAAAGTGATAAAATCCCTACCTGCAGAGTTTCTTATATTCCAGTCAGCAACCGATCTGCGCTGTTCACGTGATGTGCGACTTCATTGACCAGTAGCGTTTCACATTCGATGAGTGTTGGTGTGTTAAGCATGTTTTCTTCAATAGACATTGTTTGATTCCACAAACTGGGTCGTGAGCACTTGAATCTGAGTAACATTACGTATCAGAGAAAATTTGCAATGACCTCCAACATTGATAGCGGGTTCAATCTCCAATACCTAGTCAGCGCAGCCTCCGTGACGAAGCTGAGAGAATGAAAAGCCCCATGATGTGCAGATTTTCTGATACGACACTGTTTCACAACCAAGCTGCGACGCCGAACTCTGAGGTGCCTGGCGCACTTGTATGTGATTTTGCCGCAGGCCGGCAGCGGGGAGAAGGACGTCTGGTCTGCCTGGGTCAATAAGCCTTCTAGCAATCAGAATGACAAGGTGCCTCAGCCTCTAATAACGACCGGCACCCAAATGGCAGGGCTACCGAGCGGGCGTATCTGTACAGTTTCTAAATAAATCACCAATATACCGCATGTCGTCAGGGTTCTTCTGATTGTGGATCATGAATGGCGTGTCCTTGCTGCAGCATTTTGACCTCGTCAACTCGTCCCGCGGAAAAGAACCAATCATGCCATTATGCTTCACAGGGTCCGTCGCCCTGCAGCGGCAGTGACTCGATCGCCTCTCGGTCTTTCCGTTGGCTGTGACAACTAAAACTCGTGCTCATTGCAAGCGCAACCTGCTGGCACTTATCACCAATGGTCCACCACTCAGAGATTCGTAACCTGACAGGGCAAGCAGCAGCGGCGTAGTGGCACGCACCACCATCTGCTGGAGTTGAAGCGCCGCAGCCGGAGGGCGCTCAAGTAGAAGCCGACGGCGGCGTCCTCCACCGGCGTAACGAACATGGTGGTGTCGGCAATCTTTATGATGTCCAGCAGCGAGCGGGCAGCCAATCCCGACACAATGTAGCCGCCGCCGCGCATGAACTTCGGGTATGTTTCCAGGCCGGTTTGCTCCCAGAAGGCATCATGCCGAAAAATGTGGTCGTCCCCGTGCCGCGCCTCGGCAGGCTCCTGCATTTTCATGGAGTAAAATGCGTCATCAGAAAGGTTTCATTTCCAGTTGAGCCAGTCGCAAAGCATCATTCGCAGATCCCATGCGCACACGCGCAGACCGTGAATTGGAATTCCAGCGCGCCTCCAACACACTTTTGATAGCGCAAACCCACCTCCCATCACATGTACGATCGCTCGTTGCTGCAATCTGGGAGCCGGCACGACTGCCGCAGGTAGACAAGCAGTGCCGGCACATTGACAAAGCTGTCGTCATCGGTCTGCGGCAAGCAGCACCCTCTGCATTGATTGAGTCAGAGTTACACTGGATTTGACACACGCAGCTTGCACTGCGATTGTACCTTCAGTATAAAGGTGGCGTTGAATTTGTCAAGTGCGTGCTCAAACATTGCCAAGACCAAGATCCCTGTGAGCACCAATGCACCATCACTTATGACAGAGCCATGCTCTGCAACGCAAACTAAAAGCTCGACCGGCGGACATGAACTGCCATATGTTCACCCAAGAGATTAGGTGCTGCCAAGATATGCCATTCGCTTACCTATGATGAAGTAATTGAACTCTCCCGGAATTTGCACGATGTCGCTGTCGGCGTGATCCTGTCCGATTAGAGTTCACAGTTATTTTTGTCCGCATCGTTGGCAGCGCACATTTTGCGAGTTGGTTGACAGCGCCGAAGTGTTTGTGGCCAAATACACCTGAATATCTTGCTCGCCCTCCGGGTCCACGGTTCCATTGGCCGCCATGAAGAATTCAGTCACCACCACGACGGATTCCTGCACCATGACGCACAGAGAGTCAGCCAGGACGATGGCGTGCATTTCTGCCGTCCACTAGCCCGCCGTGCGCCGCTGCAAGCCGTCACAACATGCGCTAGACACCCTCGAGACACCCCCACCGCTGCCGATGACTAGCCTTTCGCGGTTTGAGCTGAACATCTGAGGACACGAGACGTTGACGACGCTGCGCCCTCACCTGCTGGGACGCAGCATTGGCCCATGCCGAGCGGCAGGCGTCCCGGCGCTGCCAGTAGTTGCGTCCAGACAAAGCTCCTGAACCAAAGCACCTTGAGTCAGTCATGCGTTGCCGGCCCGGCTGGACGAGGCGGTCTACTGCGGAATGCGCCAGCCACACCAAGGGAGAGGCAGCCCACCGATGAATAGGTCCACGTGCTGCTGGCGTCAACTTGCAATCTTAAATTTCTTGTGGACTGGCTAGCGCTACTGCGAAGTGCATGCCGCTACTCTGCCCATCGAGGCAGCGGCTACGGCGGGCACACTCAGGTGCGCGTCTTGGATATCCGGACGGTATGAATGTCATATGTGGGAGGTCAGGCGACCACGCGCAGCGTCCAGATCGTCGTAGGGGACGTGCCTGATATGAGCCACGTCCCGGGGGATGACAGCCTTATTGAGGACCCTGCGGATAGTTCGTGGAAAAAAGGCCTTTGAGATCATTGCTGGATGCGGCGTATCCCACACGACAAGCAGTGCATACATGCACTTAAGCACGTAGTGGCTTACAATACTGGTCCAGAGATCATCACCTCTGCTCCCACTTGACCGGGCTGGTCATGAGCTCGGCCAGTTCCTGGTGATCCATCTCCGGGGTGATCCGCCAATAGTTCAGAATACCGGCGCGCCAGCCAGATGCCGGCGCACACGTATTCCGTTTCTACGTTTTCATCCACTCGCCGGGGTGCCCGCGTCCAGTCTCAGGATTGCCCTGCACACAGCGGACAGACCGTCACTGAAGGCATTGGCGCCAGACTCGGCCTGCAGTCCAGGCACAGCCGCAACCCACAGCGCCTGCAATCTGTGCGCCAATGCGCCCATGCAAACGCAAATGTTTCAAAACCTCGAGTGGCTTCGAGCTGGAGGAAGGATCCATGAATGGGAAGCGCACGTTGTCGCCGACAATAATGGAGCATGGAGGGGTAGGTGCTAGAGTCCTGAGCCGCCGGGGTGATGAAGCCGTTTGTGTCGATGGACTTGAGCCACTCCTCGATGCTGAAGCTCTGGCGGCTGAAGAAGGCGTCCGAGTCCAAGAACATGGCCCACTGGCAGTCGGCCTTCAGCTGCTCGGCTGCCAGCTTCAGCTTATACCGAGATGGCGACCGGATGCACAGAATGTGGGACACCACACACCAGTCAGCTGAGCTGCATGCTGGGACGTCGGCGTGATCCGGACATGAGAGCTGAAACCATGCGATTTGTACAGAGTCGTAACGAGGTCTTCGGGCTTGCTTGTCAAGGCTGGGTCCAAAGAGCGCCAAGCGGTTGACCGCCAGAAAGTGTAGCTGTGCCGCTGAGCATACAGGCTGTTGACGACTCGGGCGGATTCCCAGTAAGGCAGCAAATGTGCGTCACCGCGCAGCTCATTATACTGAATCTGCTTCTCCGTGCTGGTGTTAAAGCGCAGTGTCCGACTGTCAGAATGCACCCAGCTGAGGCTTCGAGCTCGGACGGGTAAGGCTCCTGTGCGTGAGGGACACCACACACCATGAAGCTGTGTCAAGCGATGTGTTGCAAATGAATGGCAGCGCGCTGCAGAATCACAGGCAAGAACAGGGCAGGAGCGCATGGGCAAGTGGCGTAGCGTGGGGGCAAGGGAACACCGGCAGGAGTTGTTGCTGCACTGGTGACGGCGCTCGCAGCCGCATCTGAGTGGCAAAACCAGGAGGAGAGAAGCTCTCGGTAACGCGGTCACCCAGCCCTGCCACCGGCTGACAGCCTCGAGCCTGTTGTTTGCCGGCTGCGCGCCTGCTTTGAGTGACACCATCTCCGTCCGGCAGCCGACGACTGCCACGACGTCCAACCAAGAGATCTTCTCATTTGCTGACCGGAATTCCTCACATATTGGGATCAGGGCGCACCCATGACTACCAGGAGTTTCGAAATGCAGTCTGCATCTTGGGGCATTCGGCACAAATTTGATATGAGACGGTGGTAGTCCCTGGAATTAAGTAGTGCAGCTCAATGCGCAGAGGAGTCCAGCTGGCAGGCGTTTTATTATCTATTGAAACAAACTGCATGTGCCGACCTCGCCGCCGACCTGCATTTTTGCCTGCCAAGTACCCCATACAAGAGCGCTGAAAGTATCTCAAATGTAGCGGCTGGCAACGTGGCAGCTCGCACTCGATAGTCATTTTCACAGACGACGCTATGGGCGCACACCCAACCTCACAAGATTGTGCCTGAGACCACGGAGCCGTGCAGGAGCCGGCGCAGCGCCTCCCGCAGCACTGCTCATCGACTGCTGCTCCGCGAAACTTGACACCAGAAATCCTGCGCTGCCGCAGTCAGCGGCGGCCTCCGCTTGCAAGACGAGCTGCGACATGCTGTGCGAGGGCGGCGCTGTGTCATGGATGCTAAACACGGCAGCGTCGAGGTCGCCCCTGCCGACGAGTCGGGTGCCCTGTGATCCAGCCCCCTCTGTGCCGTCTGCACACAACTGCGAGGCGGTACAGGGCAGCGGCACAGGGCCACCGGCACCAGTCGCCACCCAGCCACGGCTGCACAGACTGCTGGACGGTGGTTGCAAGGCGACGTCATGCTGCTTCCTCTGGCAGCTGCTGCTGTTGTCCGCCCAGCGCACGGGGGCCATGCTGGGAAACCGCGGCGCTGCGCCGTCGGCCGGCTGTGGCGACGGGCTACCCAGCAGGGCTCCAGACGGGCCGCCCAGATCGAGCCGCATCTTGCCGGCGTAGCCGCCGCTGCTGTGCCCATCCGCACTGTTGCCGCTGTTGCCGATACGCATGTGCGATGTTGAGGTCGGCTCGAACAGCGCACGAGATGCAAGGGTGCTGCTGGCGTGGGCGGTAGTTGCTGTTCGCCACACAGTCGGGGGCGGTGCAGGCGTGTAAAGGCTCGCCGGCGCGGCGTCATTGTTGTGCAGAATCGCGGCTGTGTCTGCTGCATCGCCGGCTGCATCTGATGCGGTGCCAGCAGACGCTGCGAGCCAACAGCGAGCCTCAGGCGCTGCCTGCAAATGTGGCAGCAGACGGCTGCGGCTAGGGAGCGCTGGTGGGCGCTCCGGAGGAGGAGGCCGCGGCCGCTGTGGCGTTTGTGATCTGTCCCCTGGCACTATGCCACAGTCCAGGCCCGGCCCGTGTTGCACCCTGCACGCAACAGGTCGTGGCAGAGCTTCAAAGGGAACGTTGTCAGGCCAACAGGCTGATGTGTCAGTGCTGCTGTAGACACGCGCAGGCAGTGCGCCAGAACTCGCCCTCCGGATCCGGGCCGAGCCTGATGCACATGTGCCTCTGGCTGCCCTGCCGTTCGCACGCTGCTGGAGCACCCCCAGGGCAGGGGCAGGCAGCAGCAGTTCTTGCTAGGACATACGTGGGGGATGCGCCAGCCAGGCTTCCAGCCTGTGACCCCAGGCGCGCCACCACCCCAGCGCCAAGCGCGGCACGCGGCTCAGCCCGCGGCCCTGCCGCACCGGTTGCTGGCGCGAAGCCCTCAGCCGCAGCACGCACCACATCGCCGCAGCTGCCCGCCGCCCCAGCGCTGTTGCGGTTCAAGGCCGCCGAGATGATTGCCTCGCTGACTGTCATGCCGGCCGCTGCAGGCGTGGCGCTGACCGTGATGCCGGCCGCTGCAGGTGTGGTGCTGACCGTGATGCCATCCGCTGCAGGCGTGGCGCCGGCCACCTGCGGGACAGTAACGCCGTGGGGTGCTTGCGGGGCTGCGCAGGTGGCCGCAGCCGGCACCGCGCAGGGGTGCGGCGGCGCGGCGGTGGAGGCCGGATGCGCCGCCGGAGGGTGCAGGACCTTTGCGACGCAGCCGCTGCTGCAGCGATCCTGCAGGCATAGCAGGCAGCAGTACAGCGCCGCCGCATTCGCGCTCGTGTGCAGTTGCTGGCTGGACCCAGAGAAAGCTGGCTTGCATCCGGTGCAGCATTCACAGGTAGCGAGGATGCTTGCATTCTTCGCAGTGGCTTCGTGGCAGCGTGGCAGCATGGCAGTGGTCACTAGTGCAATGCCAGACGGCAGCTGTGAGTGACGGCTGCTGCGCAGCCCAGCATGCTGCATTTCTCTGATTTCTCAGAGGCGCGGACCTCCCTGCTGCTGTGCTCGCGGGTGGAGCAGCCTGGCCCACCTGTACAGCCAGCCGTTGCAGCTCAAAAGCAGCCAGCTGCATTCGCCAGGAAGCCGCAGACGCTGCCGCCGCCTGCGCGCCGAGCTCCAGCCGCAGCACGCCCGCTGCCACGGCGCCGGGCAGGCTGCCGCCTACATTGGCACCCACATCGGCAGCCGGCCCGCCGTGCAGCGGGCACCCTGGCAGCAGGCCTGCCCTCGAGTCGGTACAGCCGCTGCTGGCGAACGAGGCCATGGCCGCCGCAACCTCATCGGCGGGCGCGCGGCGCGGCGGTCCGCAGCGGGAAAGCAGCGCCGCCACGTCCTCAGGCGAAATGTCCTCGTGCAACCTGCGGCAGACAGGAAACCCGATGGAGCCCAAAACCCGATGGAGTCCGGGGGCCAAATGGAGATCTTTCTGAATTTACCCTCAGGCAGATCAAATTGACTAGGCCAGAATCAGCTGTCGGGCGGAGGCCGCCCCTCTACGCGAGCAAGGACCCACTGCCATCAGCGCTGCGCAGCACTTGCCGCTGGACGGAGCAGGTGCGCACCGCGCTTCAAATGCATCGGCGACGGCCGCGGCAGCGGTATCGGCCCGCATGTGGCAATGCTGGCGCGGCCGCAGCCGCACAGCGGCGCCCGCGGCGGCGCACTCCTGCAGCCAGGCCGGGTCCACCACGTCGCGCCCTGCGGCGGCATGCGCTGCGGCCTGCCGGCTGCCGCGCGCTGCGATTACGTGCGTCACGCAGGGCGCCCAAGACTGGAACAGCGCCTGCGGTGGGAACAGGTGAGTTGGAGGATACCTGATTCTTGCTCATATCTGGCAGTTCTGTTCCGGCGCTGCATCGCCAGGTGCTGACACTTGACCGCGCAATGGCCTGATAATGTTGCCAGCCCCCAGGCCTCAACAGTCAGCAGCTTCTCTTCAACAGCGTAACGGGAATTTGGACAAACGAACAGAGTTGAACCCTCATTGATACGAGAAGGATCGAGTACAACTGATAATGTAAATGATCGGGTTTATGATCAGGGAATTTCAGGGGATGAGGGCGCCACCCTGCCGCCCAGCCGTTTGACGAGTGCCTCTGCCTCTGCCCGTCCCGGCCCCGAAGGCAGGTCCACCAGCAGCGACAGGCCCGCCAGCGCATCGCCTTCCACCTTGCAAGGCAGCAAAGTTGGCGGGTGGAGGAGCGCCTCAGGGCAGGCATCACGGCGACATTCCCTCCAACAGCCCTCCAGCAAGTTTCCTCTGACTTCAATGGAAGGTCCCTTTTCAGTCCACGTTGGCAGTATGTACAGAGACAGCACCCAGGATGTCAGCGGCCGAGGATGTCAGCCGCAGGGAAGCAGGGTGCGGCGTGGACAACTGCACCAAGGAACGAGCACATGCAGCTGCCGTTCAAAGAGACATGACGCTCTGCAGTGTCAATTCGCAGTTCTGCTGCCCAGGCTGAGGATCCCCAGTAGTTCAGCTGCAGGCGGAGGCGCACCCACGCGCCTTTGGGCAGTAGGCCATAGCAGAGGTTACTAAGTCCGACTTGGACTTAGTATTCCCTGGCCATAGACAGGCGCCAGAGGCAGGCGCAGAACAGGAGCCACCTGCACGTGCTGCAGGTCGGCGGGCAGCAGGTGCTCGATGACGCCGCGGCGCCCATGGCCGGGCCCGCCGTCCGGCGATGGCGGCCCCTGCGCCGGCGCTTGCGGGCGGCGGCCTGCTCGGCGCGGCGGCGCTTGCGGCGGCAGTTGCCCTCGTCCTCCAAGCCGACGGGCGCGGCTGCATTGCAAAATCGCGCCCAACGTTTCTCCGCCGCAGGCTTCGGTGGGCCTGGCAGCGAGGCGGCGTGGAGAGCTTCACAGTGATGAGTGGTGCTGTTGCGCAATGCAGTGTTCATGGGAGCGCCAATTCGACCCCGAGCTGCACAGTGACACAGAATATCGACCATCAGACGGCAGCAGGTCAAGCTCGGTGTGACATGCCTGCAGTGTCCGAGCCGAGCACGAGTCGCGCCAGGCTGGCGATAGTGTCCGCTGCAACCGCGAGCTTGTCGAAGCGCACGCGCTCGATGATGGGGAAGCGAAGCGAGTACTCTGCGGCGTACGCCCGGGACCTGATGAGCCGGCTGTCGCCCTTGAGCTGCGGGCAGGCAGGCGAGCGTGTCCCTCACAAATTGAACACCTGATGTTGTGATGGTCAGGATCTGGCCTACACACAGGAAGCTGCGCTGCCGCACACACCCGTGGAAACATCTGCGCTGGCAGATGGACGTGGCTCCTTTTTCATTTTATTTTCAACCCTCCAGGGGGGGACTCAGCAACCGTGAACAATTCAGGCATGGCAATGGCCTGAGGCCCGCAGGACAGGCACCGGCTGTTGTGCAGAACATAGCCACGACAGTCAAACTTGTGCTGGTTGCTTAACATAGCCACCTGCAGCACGACAGAGCGCCCCAGGTCGCCGACCCACAGGTCCGGCAGCTCGCCGGCAAAGTCGCAGGCGCAGCCGGGCGGCGGCCGTCTGCAGCCCGCCTTGCGCTCCACCAGCAGGCCGCTCAGCTTGTCGCTGATGTCGACGCGCTCGCGGTCCGTGATGCCGGTGCCCACCCTGCAGCAGATGAATACGAGCTTGGTGGATTTGCTGCGGCTATGGCACCAAACAGGGCAGGTCATCACTGTGACTCCCAAATTGATGACCCAACTTCGACGGGACAAGCTCCAGAGATTGCTTAGCGACTTTAAGTCTGCCGAGTGTTTTAGCAGCGCCGTGCAGTAATATAGCTAAGGAGGGCTGTCAGCATCCCAAAGACTAGCAACACTGAGGACAGGCTGAAGCGAGGGCACCTGCAGAAGCTGGCAAATTCTGGGTGCCCGGCGCCGCTGGCTGGCGTTTTGATTAGCCCCATCAGGAACCTGCATGCCCAAGTAGAGCCGATAATGGAGATGGCCCTGTAGACTTTACATCCTGTTCAGGTATGCAGCTGCTGAAGTGACGAGCGGTAAAGCGTGTGAATCATTCAGCGTGCAAGCAGCAGCCAGACAGGAACGGAGAGTGGGGTGCGCACTGACGACCCTTATTCCCCCGGCTTGAGCCTCCGTAGTATGCCCCGACCACCACCGCGTCGATGTCGTGTACCTTTCCAGTCATCAAGGGCACGCGGTTGCAGGGCAACTACAGACACGTACCATCAGTGCAGGGGAGGCTCGAGACTGCTCCCCGATGCCAGAGGGGAGTGCCCACGCCCACAACAGCAACCCATTTGCAGCATGCAGCAATCTCCCCGTTATCCAGAGGGGCAGTCGACTGTGACGCACCCAGTCCGGCTTGAGCTTCACCCAGGCGCCGCTTCTGTCATTGGCCTGCCAGCGGCCATCGGGCCGCTTGAGCACGAGTCCCTCCTCCTGCAGCAACAGCACACAGCTTTGATTAGATGAGAAGCAGATTCGTTGAATGAATGGCAGAGTCGCCTTGTTACCACTGCAGCGCATGTAGGTCCCTGTGGACGGGCTAGGGATGAGCCCGATCCGCCAGGACAGCCGCACAAGGGACAGGAGCACCTCGACAGACATGCTCGACAGGCATATGCCATTGCCCGGTGCATAGGCATTCCGCCTTGCAACCAACTCGCCAGAACACACCCGCATGGCGATGGCGGCCTCCAGGTGGCGCTGGATGTCGTCCGCGGTAGCGCACAAGCGCGACGCCGGCGGGCCGCCCATGAAGGGCTCGCGTGGTAGCAGCGGCACAATGCGTGCCGTCACCCTGCCCCGCCCTGCGTCGACAAGTCAGACTTCCGCTTCTAGACGGCAGGAGCAACACAAAGCGCCGTGCACTGCGTCAGGCGCCGTCAGCTCATCTCTGTCGTGTCAGCTGTCATCCGTCTCAACAGCAAGGGGTCGATCCTCTGCGCACGACACGGGTAGTTGCTGCAACACTCCAGTCAGGGCCGGCACATCGACCTTGTTCAGCCCAAACGCGATACATCTGTAACTCGGAACAGCTGCAAGATGTGTGCAAGGAGAGCTCACCCACAGGTATGCCGGCGGTCGGCGCATCGCGGATGGCGGCGCGCAGCAGGCGGTGCCGCTCCAGGAGCGTGCAGTGCGTGACGCTCCGGTCCTGCAAGGCAAAGGGCAGGTTCACCAGCAATGATGCAGCAAGGCAGCCGAAAGGGCACACGAATCGAGGCAATTTGGGGGAGAGGTTGTCCTCAGGGTTGGCACGCTGGCTGGTGCCACCGTGTGAGCACCTGGAAGTAGAGGATATCGAAAGCAACGTACACGATCTCTAGGTCCTTGACCTGCCGCACGCGGTGGACAAGCTTAGGGACCAGAGTCTTGCACACAGGCTTCCCAAGTGTCTTTCGGGTTCGGACAGAGGCTGCCAGGGCAGTCGGCAGTCGTGAGTCGGGCTGCAGCGCTTGCATGGCGCGATGCATGCTGTGGCTGGGGAGCGGCACTCACCTGGGGGTGGCTGTAGCCCGGGGCGGGGTCCAGCAGGTCACCTGTAGGCAGCCGCAGCATTGTCAATTGTTGTTTCGAGGCAACATGCAGAATGTGCGTCGAGGCCATTGCCTCCACTCCAGCTGGTCAAAGCGCTCATGAAGTGCAGGCACGTTCAAGCGTACCATTCCTGGCCATTGAGACGTAATCGTCAGGCTCCCTGCCATCGCGCGCGGCTGCAGACACAAAAGTATGTGTGAGAGACCGGATCAACGCCGTCTGATGCCCTTGATGAGCAGGACAGCAGGTTCTGGTAATGGAGAAGTCCCGATGTCAAGTAGCAGCAGCAGCCAGGGCCACACACCTGTCACCGTCTGGTGAATGCCGCTGAAGCACTCGAAGGCGTGCCTGTGCCAATCAGGCACGAGCAGTTAGAAGAACTAATCATAGCATGAGAGTTGCTGCACCAAGTAGGACGGCACATCAATTGCAGAAAGGTCAAAGACAACAACGAGGACGACTCCCCACATGGCATGCCAGAAAGTCTCACCTCTTCCTGTTGAACACCAGGAATTCGCCTGTCAGCAAATGGGACGAGGTATCAGCCGCAGCGCCATCGACTCATTGCTTTCGTCACAATGCAATTTGCGCTGACGTCACTGATGCATCATGCTTGCCACCGAGCACATCCCGTCCGCAAAGCGGCCTCACCGTCCAGCACAGTGTCGTGTGCCAGTTGCGCCCTGACAGCGGGCTCAATGATGTCATAGGACGAGTAGTCGCCATGCTCTATGCCCTTGCGGCTGAAGAGCTGGACACTGCCATTAGCGGGACCGCTCTGTTGCGCGTGCAGCTGCATGCGCTCGCCTGGAGTTTCGCAGTAAGCGAATGTGAGCAGCTCTTTGATGTATGCTTGTACCCGGATGTATGCTTGTATGCAATGAACCCGGACCGCTGCAGAGCGGCGGCTATGGTTTTAAGTGAAGTGACAGTGGCCCTGCCCACCAGGCGGCATCCGCCATAACGATGATACTCCAGAAACGAAATTGGTTGGCGCACCATCGAGCTTGAGCTCGCAGACGAAGCTTCGGCATGATAGCTGCTTCACGGCCTCCTGCATTGTAGAAAGGGCGAACACCATTACATCTCAAATTGCGCCTTCAAACGGCCTCCAGATGGGGCCTCGGAAGCCAATAGGACCTGCACCCAATGGTGCCGTCAATGGGGCCTGCGGGCCCTCTAGCAGCAACCTGCTTGTGGCAGGCCTTGGCACAGGCATGCGCCAGTTAACGACAGCTCGAAGGACAGAGGCGTGCACCCCTGAGCTCGAAAAGTGCCTGTCAGCATGCAGACTCCCGACCAGCGGCGCACCTCTGCCGAGCGCGCCGCGAGTGCGAGTTGCGGCCGCGCCGGCGACCCCACTGACAGGTCCTGCGCATCAGGCCCCGCAGCCTCATGGGGGGCGCAAGGCAGACAGAACGCTGCCAGCAAGACGCCGCAGTGGACAGCGTGAGGACGGTGCATTATTCGAGCTGCATTGTGCAGGCAAGGCCTGCCAAGCCTTCTGAGCACGGGTGCCACAGAGCGCCATGGTGCCATAGCGCTCTCCACTCCTTCAGCGAGAGGCTGACAGGAGACTGCTCGTCAGGTCTTGCCACATTCAGATATTAGATTTTGCGTTTCTGGCCAGGCAGCCTCCTCCTCACCTGGCGGGGCAGGCGCTCGGCGCGGGAGTTGAGCCGCTGGCACACCTCGCGCAGGTCCATCTGCATTGTGCACCTCTGGTCAAGACACATATGGCCATGGCTCGACAGTGCCCACGTTCACTTGCACACGGATCAGTTTCTGGCGTGCTGTAGCCGCCACGTTTCGCGACACGAGCCGGTATCAAAAGTGCAGACGCTAGTGCAGACGCTGGCGATGCTGGCGCACCCGCATGGCGTAGAGGTGGGCGGCGTCCTGCACGAGCAGAGCCCATCATCTTCAGGAGCCATTCGCCCGGGCATCCATTTCCGAAGGCAGGATGATTGTACGGAAGGCAGGAGCTCATCGCCAGGCACAGCCTAAGTCCACCCTGGACTCGGTGAAGCGGGTATCAACAGGTGGTGACCTCGTGATAGGCCGGAAAGACAGTGGCCTCGCTGAAGCCCAGCTTCAGGTCCTTCAGGATGATGCGCGTAATCCAGAACATCATGCGTGGGGAAGTCCTGCGCAGGGGCATGCGCAGTGCAGTGAATGCGGCTCGCATGGCGATGGAGCGGCTTGTGAGCTCGACAAAGTCTCGGGGCATTCACGAATTTGCATTTGACTGTTGAGCATGCGACAAGGACTGTTGGCAGAAACATCTGCCTGTGTTCGCACGTCTGCAGCAGGTGGGTCACTGATCGCCTATGCCAGCTGTTGGTTCCTTGCATCCCTCGACTCACCTCAGCAGCAGGCCTGTGAGTATCGCAGCCTTGTCGGCGACCGCAACCGCCGCAGACAGCCGGTCCAGAGCGGCATTCACGTCTGCCACCTTGAGGCAGCGCTCCTCTGCCGCCGGGCAGCCCGCCAGGCCGCAGAACCGCTTGAAGAGGAGCTGCCCAAACACAGAAGGCGTGCAGGTCAGAGTCGTGGGCAAATCTCTGCAAGCACAAGATCCAACAGGCCTTCAGGCGGCCACATTCCGATGATAGGCACAGAAAGAGTGACAGATGTTCATCTGGGTGCAGTCGAGACGTCCCACCTCCTCCATTGCGCGTGCAAAGTGCCCCGGAGCTGGGGAGCTTGGCTATTGCAGCACAGCATGCGTCAGTCCTGAGGATACTGAAAGGGCAAAAGCTGCATCACAGCTGAAGTCTTCTGACAGGGGCAACATCTCAGGCTGTAGTCAGACAAGCGCAACAACACTGCGGTGGTGACCATGCTGTGCAAACAATGCGCAGTCATGTGACGGCGGAGCCCCGCACCTTTTGCCAATTGAGCGCCTGGCGCACGAGTGACGTCCCAGCCTTCCTGTCGGCACGTAGTGCGCAGGCGTGGAGCAGCGCCTCAAGCAGCCGCTTCTCAGCCAGCATGTACATGCGGGGGTCGCGCTGCGGCAGACACAGGAACGCGAATGCGATTTTTGCAATCTGGGTCCAATGTGTTGGCTGCTACGAACTGCACCTCGGCTACAAGTTGGACGTGCACGAACTTTCAGGCAGGTCCGAATTGAATGTTACCTTCGGCAGCAGCAGGCGGATGACCTGATGCGCATCATGGGCGCCATCACGAATATTGTCGCGGATGAACCGCGTGACCTTGACCTTGACCTTGGCCTTGGCCTTTTCGTCATGCAGGTCGTCGAACAGGTCGCACAAGGTGCTGAAGGACAGCGTTGGGGGCTCCACACGCACGTGCGCCACCATCGAGTGTTGCTTTGGCCGCAGCACCTTACGGCGGAGTCTGCGAGGGTCACAGGATGAACAGTTTCATATCTGATCCCCTTCGAGATTCGGCAGGCCAGTCCATCCGTGTGATTATCGGCGAGCAAGCACCGAACAATGAGTAGGGCAGCCCCTCGTCACTACGTGCGTCAATATATCAACCAGATGATAACGGAACAGCGGATAGCTGGAACAGTTCTGTGAGGAATGTCAAAGCTGCCACAAACCATGCACGTCATGCATTGCATGCGGACGTGCTGCGCGTGCTGGGCATGATGTGGCTCGCGAAACTGCCTAGGCACCGGCAATGCTGCACCAAGGACCAACAATGAACCATCTCTCTAGACTTGATATGCTGTTCATCGTTGCTGGAATCATGTCTCTGGACTTGGTCCTGAAGGCGGTTGCGGCGGCGCTCACAGGCCATGGCAGCCGCGCTATATGCAATAGCACACAACGTCAGCATGGAGGCTGCGGTCTATCTAGAGGAGACTTTTGGCCGTGCTGCGTGTGCGTGACAAAGTTTGGGTTCATGCGTGCCTCCCACTTGGCTGTTGCAGTTTTGGCTGCTGACCGCTTGCGCTCAGTACGATCAGATGTGGCAACACACCTACTACCCGCCTGCTCGACACTGGCGCGAATGTAGAATGCCTGCGCAATGCGCTTGTGGAGCAGCTCGACATTGGCGCGAATGTACTGTGCCTGCAATGCGCTTGTGGATCAGGGCATGCACAGGCTTGATGCGTTGCAACAAACCAAGATAGGTACAAACCAGCACAATGATTCCCACCCTAGTGACGAGACAAAAATCCAGTTGTTCGGCGCTGAACCTTCCAATCTCTGCACAGACTTTCTTCCGGAATGCTGATTAAAGGCTCTTCCGTCAACCTGAGCGACGCCTGATCCGCTCATGCCGCGGTGGCGCCCACAGATCCATGAGCTGCATGAGGCTCTGCTTGGGCTTGCACGGGAAGTGGGTGTGGAGCTCCGTCAGCGGCGGCTGCTGCATCGAGGCGCATGCCTCCCTGGCTGTCTCGGTGCCGCACAGCGTTGCCCCGATGGCGTGTGCTGCTGATGGCGCAACATAAGTGGGTGCCCTGCTGCGGCAGCCGGCAGGGCCGCGGCAGCGGCCGCCGGTGAAAGGGGCGGCGGGGAGCCTGGTTGCACCTGAGCTGCAGGCTCCACAATAGTGGCTTCGCCGCCGGGCGCCCCGCCCAAGTCGGCCCGTTGAGGCCACATGCTGAGCCTGCATCTGACAGCACATCTTCACTCCTGAGCCTGCATGGACAGCACATCAATCATCCCTGTATCGTCCTGCCAGCCACTGTCGTGCTGAACGTTCCGGAGCCTGGAGACCGACCGCTCGAACCCGGATCCTGCCGCATGGCGACAGCTCTGCCGCGCCGCGGACGACCGATTCGCATGCGTAGGTCCACTGCCAGGCTGTCATGAGAGACATGAGAGACGCGGCGCCAGCAGGGCCCTGAGTCACCACAAGCAATGGTGCGCACCTGCCGTCCGCCACGACCTCATCGCCAGGGCGCTGTGGCAATGGTGCAGCCGCCGCCGCGCTCAGCAGGGGATCGTCCCCGCTGGGTGCACTGTCTGCCTCCCGCGCCGCGAGCCACGATCGCGCGGTCACCCAGGTGGAGGCCACCAGGCGCAGCCGACCCTCCTTCTGATGCTCCCGCAGCGCCAGCAGCTGCTCGAGGGGCGCTGTGCCTGCCGCCGCCTCGCTGAATGAACGCGGCAGGTTGCCTGCCGCTGGTGAGACGCCTTGCCGCCCTGGCGACGTCCCCGGCGGCGCGGACGTCGTCCTCTGGACGGCCCCAAGGCCGCAGGCATCATCCGCGCTTGCCGCCGCGTCCGCAGACCCGGCCTCTGCTCCACTCTGCGCCGCAAGCGCCGCGAGCAGCGCTCGCGGCTGCACCGGCCCGGCAGCCACGCCGGCGCCGGGTCGCAGCACCACCAGACGTGTCACGGCCGGGTCTGTGGGACCTGCAACTCGCCCGCCGCCCTGCCGCACCTGCGGACGGTGCATCACATGGGTGACACAGAGGCGCGACATTGCGGTAGCTGGCCCCTGTGGCTTGCTTGGCTTTCAAGGCAAGATGGCGCCACACTCTTGGCATACGCTTAGGCTGCTACATGCCCACGACCAGAACATACAAGATGCCATCTCCTTGGGGGAGACACATCCACACAGCGGAGCCCACCTGCAGCTCCAGGCTCCGCGCCGTGCACCGCGCCTGCTGTGCCCGCGCCGCCGCAGCAGCCGCAGCAGCCCTGCGCGCCGCCCGCTCTGGCACCGTCCATTCTGGTACCAAGTCGCACCCGCCGAAGGCGCTGCCACGCGGCATTTGTCTGCGTCCGCCGCTTGGCGGCCCGCACGTCGGACCCTTCTGCGAGGACTGCATCGTCCACGGGAGATGGTGCAGGAGGGTTCCATGTCACTGTTGTGCACTCGTCAGCCGTGCCCTTCAGGACTTGAAACACGCCGTTCAAGAACTATTGCCTGTCGTCAGCATCAGAGCTGTTCCCCAAAATTTGATGCTGGCAAACACACCACCAGAGGACTTGCACTCAGTCGCCGGGGATGCGGCCAAGCGAGTGCCAAAGGGCGTACACAACGCACCCGCGCCGTCGGAGCGTGTCGCCATGCGCGCGACACCGGCGGTGGTGTCCACATCCGCTGGAGACTTGTCCCAGCGCACGCGTGTGACGGTGGGGATCCGCAGCGAGCCAGCGAGAATCGGCTGGCGTGCTCCCGAGACCTCACCAGCCTACCATCGCCCCTGACCTACAGCCAGCCAGGCAGGATGCCCGTCCGCCAGCGTTTGGGCGAGACGAGCGGCAGCGGCGCTGGGCTCACTAAATGTCCAACGGGCGGAGGGCGAAGCCAGGATGCTGTCGCTGTGTGTGTGCGTCTTTGCTGCTAGTTGCCATGCTGGGCTGCATGAGAGGCGAGGCACGACTGGACAATGGCTCCCGAATGGGTGCTGCATCTTACGCTGAGCTGTCAGCAGGCTAATTCCACACAGTTGTCCAGTGCAACAGATGAGTACGCTGTGCCTTTCCAGCCTGGATCTGGACTCATCATGGTCAGTGCATTCCCCTCCTCTGCGATGCGACATGGCCACAGCAGTGCCCTGCCTGAGCGGCGGCGCCAGACCAAGGCGATGGCGGGTGCCTGTGGTCAATCTGCGATGTCGCACCTGGAGCACGACAGACTTGCCGGGGTCGGACACCCAGCTGTCGGGTTTGCGGGTACCGAGCGCGTAGCAGCACGGCATCACGCCGGGACCGTCCGACACCAGCAGCGGCTGCAGTCGGCCATTGACCTGCCGACGGTCCCTGTCGCTCAGCCCAATCGACACCCTGCACTCGCAGCGGCGCTGATCAAAAATCTGAACAATTATTGATTTTTTTTGTCATTGTTATGTGAAGATCTATACTTGACGTCAACAAACTGATGCAATGGACTACGCATATCTTGCAACATCACGAGCACCGTCCACCTGGGGCAGGAGCAGCCTGACGATGGGAAACGGATCGGTGCCGCGCCGCACGTGCGCTCGGCAGAAGGCATGCACCAGCCGCTGCGGCGCTGCAGCACCAGCGCTGGCGTTGCAGGCTTTGAACAGCGTGCAATTTCGATGAACGGCAACTCTCCCGCCGATGCTACACTGCCCGCCTGTTCGATCTGCATGATTCTACTACCTGGCCTGACAGGCCATGCCAGATGCGCGGCCAGGAGGGCACCAGCTTCAGAGTTGTGCGAGATGCGTCACATGAGGCAGCGATATAGTCTGAAGCTGGCCGCAAGAAGCCGAAAGAACCGCAAATTTTACGCCCGACTGACCGACCAAAGCACCTGTTGAATCAAATTTCATGAGCATCACAACACAATCGATCGAGGTCGTTGGTGCCGAGTGTCTCTGGCTGTCGTACCGCAATTATTCTATCCCATATACAGCGGTGAGCGTGATGCAATGACTGCCAACCAGAAACTCTGCCAGGCCCCAGGCCCCCAGGCCCCAGCGCAGAAAGCCCAGATGTCGTGAAACTGAGAGTCGCACTGCATGGTAAACGCATGAGTTGATCAGCCGTATTCATGTCATCGATTTGCATTTGCGGCTCGCTGACCTTGCGCGTGCTTGCGTCCCGTACCTGCTCACCTACCCAGCTGCGCACCTGACGGCGTCTCAACACAGTCCTGATTGCTGGCACCATGCAGCGGCCTCACGCCCGGCCGCTGATAGTAGAGCTAGATGACGTTGACCCCGTGCACACCGAGACAGACTCCAACACCTACGTCTCCAGTGCGCCGCAATGTGAGGCAGCACCGCCGCAGCGCCACTCAGGCAGCCTGCCGCAGGCCGGCGCACCAGCCGCAGACGCCGCGCACACCTCAACACAAGGCGATGCGGCAGTCGCTGCCGCCTTGTGCGCCCTAGCTGCAGTGCCGACGCCGCCGGAGGCCACCTTTGCTGATGCCATTGGATCGCCCTGCGACCCGGTCGGCAGTGATCGGCATGCCGCTGCCGGCCACAGCAAAGCCGCCGCAGCAGCACTCTCAGGCCTGGCGGATGCCACGTCCGCCCTGACGTCGCCTGAGCAGGTCGACTGGGGGCCATCTGTGCCTTTGGTCACCTTACGCAATCCTGCTGCCGCCGGCGGCGAGGGCGGCGGCACGGCAGAAGAGATGCGGGCGGCGCGGCTGATTCAGGAGATTACAGACGAGCCGGAGACGCCGCCGCGGCTGAATGCGGCACAGCTGCTGTCTGCCTGCGCGCTGTACGCCGTCAACGGCCGTCTGGATGTGGGAGCCAGTCCTGCGCCGCTGCAGATACAAGCCTGCAGCCATGAGTTCCAGGCTGGATGAATGTTGTGGGCAGGGGACGCCTTGCTTCAGAGCTGAACGTGGAGCCGCCAGCTAATCGTTGAACAGTTTCCCCAAACGTGTCCGAGCCCCTTGTCAGCTGGATGGCCTCATATGCGGCACACAGGGAGCGGAGCGCGCAATTTGAGGCCATTTGCTGACGCCTGCTTCTTGCCGGCACACAGGGCGCCTGGGTCACTGCGGGCACGGATGCCGCAGCGCTGCGTGCTCTGGCCCCGCTGGCGGCGCTGCTGCTGCAGCCTGCGGCCTCCGCCCGGCAGCGTGCGGCCCTGCTCGGCGCCCAGGCCGCAGGTGCCGCACCGGCGCAGACCGCTGCATTGGGTGAGACTGGCGGCGGCGAGCAGCATTGCCCGGCTGTTAGCGTCGAGGTAAGCCCAGATTCGAGACACCAGAGTTCCTTCACACGCTCAGGACCGCAGCGCCTTAGCTAGCCAGTGATGGTCCTCGCCCTTGAACTCAGGAGGTGCCTCAGCTTTGTGTCACGAACCTCATATAGCAGGCGCTGCGGCTGCATCCATTGCCCACCGAGGATGCTTGAAACAAGCTTAATCTGACAGGTGCATCGCAGCTCTTCATGCAGCCTTTGGACACAGTATCAGACACGAAATGCAATTGCCTTCTGAACACCCACCGCAGGTGCAACGGCTGCTGGTATGCCTGCTGCCGGCGCTGCTGGCGGCGCTGCGGCCGGCCATCCTGCACCGCAAGCCGCAAACACAGCGCTTCCCCGACTATGAAACCTATGCAGGTGGCCTCCACCCTCCGAGCGATGCCTCTGGAAGACAGCAAGCGCGATTCCGAACGCGTATTGTATTGCAAGGTCCAGCATCCAAAGTCCTGACCCCTCTGAGGGAGGGATCGAAAGGTCTGATGTCCACAGCTGCCGGCGATCTGCCCGACGACATTGCCCACCATGCCTTCTCCACTGCTGCATATGAGATTGAATATATTCGGCCTGGTGTGAGGTGGTTCGAGGCTGCCCAAGGCGGGATGGGAGATCGCGCTGCCCTCTCTTGGCGCAGGCCCCGGCGACTTCGAGCGGGCACAGGCGGCGCGGCGGGTGGCCTGGACCGTGTGTGCGTTGGAGGGCGGTTCTGCCGGCGCTGCCGTTGACACCGTGCTGCCAGTGCTGCTGGCCTTCACCGACGACCCCACGCCGGTGGTGCAGCGCGCTGGTGCGCTGCCGGCCTCGGCTTTTGCGGCACAGTGCTGGCGCTACCGGCCGCGGTCAGACCGGCCGCAATCTGGGAGCAATTGTTCTGCAAATGCACATCCCGCCTGGAGCATGCTTGAACGACCCTTGGCGCCGACGCAAGTTGCATGACGCTGCATGGCGCTGCATTGACCTCAACGAATGCAATGCGAAAAAGTCCCATTCAAGGTGTGCTTGTGCATTTCGCGGCCGCTGCACAGGCATGTGGGCACTCCACCATCTGGCGGCCGCCGGGCCGCCGGACGTGCTGGCGTGGCACCGCGAGCTGCTGGTGGACACCGCAGTCCGCATGGTGTCGGCGGCGGACGAGCGGGTGTGGCCGGCCGCAGCGCCGGCCGCATGCCGCCTGGTCGTGGCAGTGGAGGGTGAGAAACGTTGATCTGCCGCTGCAATCTGCGCTGCCTGCTGCAGTGATTCCGTTTTGCGATGCCGCCGCCTCCCAGTCTCCTTCGTCCACCCCGGTCAACAGACACTGCTGACAAAACGGGCATGTGGGCGACGCGCAGCCATCTGCCTGCCGTGGTCGTCATCGCTGTCGTGCCGTCAGCCCCTGCAGCTGGCGGACCAGCTGCCGGTTGGGTGTTCCCTGCAGGCGTGGACCCCTGGGCGCGCGGCTATGAAAAGGTGCTGCAAGCGATGCTGGGCGAGGCCGAGATGCACGGTCACAAGGACGCGCACAGCGCGGTGTGGCTGGCCGCTGTGCGGCCAGTTCTGCAGGTGCGCCGGGCCGCCCCTCAGCGGCTCCGCCCTTTCTCATGCTCTCAACCTTGAACCCTGAACCCTGATCTCGGTCTCCTGAGCTGCGATTTGAGGCGGCGTCACTTCGGCCGCGTGCGAGACTGGCGCCCTGGTGCTTTGATGTGCCGCCAGGAGCTTTGCTTGTCATTAAGCCAGATACGCAGCATCCAGGCCGCGGCCCAACCGCCAAGCACTGAGTGCCTGCCTGGAGGGCTGAGGCGACCTGCCAGCCCGGCATCTGTAAGGCCGCCGCTCAGTCCCCATCGGTGCAACCGTCGGTGTTGATCCTTTCAGGAAAACCCCCTGTATCACTTGAAGTGTCTGCGATGCGCCACAGGCGCTGGGGGCCGTGGTGGTGCGCCACTTTGCGCGCCTCATGCCGCTGCTGCTGGGCTGGCTGCATGCGCGCGGGCGGCCCACGCGGGGCGGGGCCCTGGCGGCGCTGGAGACGCTGGTGGAGACCTGCTGGCCGCGCATCCCGGCGCACGCGGGTCTGCTGTGGGAACACCTGGAGGCGCGGCCCCGCTGCCCGTTACTGAGGGTGTTCATTTGTTTCGGCTGACCGCGCGCCTTCTTGCAACGCCCAGCACTCCCGGCATATGATGCCTGTCAGTGCCAGACGCCCCTGTGGCTGCCACATTGCCGGCCGCCAGTTCAGCGAGCTGCCTTGAAGTCTTCGTAGAACCCTCACGTCTGCGTTCACAGGCCATGTACGAAGAGGAAACTGGCGACGCAAAATCAGGCGCTTGCCAGCACCCGCCCGCCAAGGGAGACCCGCTGCCTATCGTGCGCGTCGCCGGCCTCCTGGCCCAGTGCGGCGGCACAGAACTGCAGCTGCTGCTTGCACGGCATCGAGCTGAAAAGGTCGACCTTCCTGGACTGCTGGGAGCTTTAGGTGCAGGCGGCCCATGAGCGCCGCCGGGCAGTAAACATCGTGACCTAGTCGACGTTTCATTTTAACCACGAAACTTCCCGCGTCGTCGGCCTCAGCGCGAGATTGCCTATGGAAGATTGTCGACGGCAAATGACACTTCTCAGGTTCGCACACCAGACGACGCGCTGTAGACGTGCACCTGCTTGGAAGCTGGCAGTCCGGAGCAAAACCTTCTTTGACAAGCGCGTTCCATCGCGTGATACTGCATATGTAGGCGTCTTGATCTGTCAAGACGATCGCAAGCAGCTCGTACACCGCTTCAGGCTTTGCGCACGCGCACCCGTCGAAGAAGCCCTGCCCAACCTGCTCGCTAGCATCACGTGCAGCAATCTTGCAGCTTTCGCACAGCGTCTGATGCCACAGCAGATCACGATTGGCTGACACGTCGATCCAACCTGACATGCCAGTTGAACTAAATCTCTGATACCCGAGGCATAGTCCATTTATTCATCTCATCTGCACCAGACGCGGCGCCGGCAAGCTCACTCAATGCTCGAGGCATCCGCGGACGCCGTCCGGCAGCGGTTGGCAGCCTTAAAGCCTAGCAACTTTCTGGGCGCGTCGACGCCAGAGAACAGCGTCGAGATTTTGCAGAATGCAGCAATTCCGTTGGACGAGAGCAAGGATGTGGCTGACGTGCTGCTGCGGCACATTCCGGAGGAGGCGGAATGGGTGCTGATTGGGGAGACGTCGCACGGCAACCACGAGTGCTTCCAGCTGCGCTCGGACCTCACCAAGCTGCTCATCGAGCAGCGCGGCTTCTCTGCCGTGGCGACCGAGGCAGGTGCGGCGCTGGCGCCGCACCCGCTCATGCATGCTGCTTTTCAGACTGACTGTGGGCAGGGGGGCGCCTGTGTGGGATGCACTTGAAGCTGCGGCGCTGCCGCTTTATGATGCATGATGCGCTCCAGGCTCGTACCCGCAATAAGGACCTCGCTACCAGGGTGGCGCCTGTGTGGACGCCACGTGCAGCTGCAGCAACGGCTTCAAGCGTGACGTGTTCGTTCGACCCATGAAACCAGCAGCATTGGCAGCGGCTCTTAGACTCCCCGCTCTAAAGGTGCCTCGTGTTTTCTTGACTGCAGATTTCCCCGACGCCTTCCGCGTCAACCTGTGGGCGCAGGGGCTGAGTGCCCGTGACAAGACAGCGGAGGAGGCGCTGTCAAATTTTACGGTAAGCCCGTTCTCAGCCTGGGGGCCGGTGGCCCGGGAGTCTTCTGCATTGCGCCACCAGCATGGCTTTGGAACGCTTCACAGCCTCCCATGCGCCGACCTGCCCCTCCATGCCGGACTCATTGCGACACCCACGCCAGCGGGAGTCTGGAAGGTGTCACAGCTCCCATGCGCCGACCTGCCATCCCGTGCGCTGCAGCGCTTTCCGACATGGATGTGGCGCAATCGGGAGGTCGTCAACTTCCTTCAGTGGCTGCACGCCCATAATGCTGGGGTAGCACAAGACCAGGTGTGGTGCTCAATCATGCTGCGGCATCGCGACGGCGGGACACTCGAGCGGCGCAGCTTCAGGATGTGGCTCCTGCGTGACTGCTGGCCAGTCAACGTTGTCAGTCCTGTCTGCTCCATGTATGGGTGGCTGAGTATGTTTAGCCATCAGGCATGCTGCTGTTTGCCCATAACCCACCATAGCTTGCAGCCGCTGGCAGCCTCCCAGCCGCTGCAGCTCCGTACGTGTGCAGAGCATCGCGGTTGGGCCATGCACTGCGAGAGTCTTACAGAGCAAGCAAGCTTCCCTCACTTGGACTGTGCTTGCTTGCAGAAGCGGGAGCGCAATGTCGGCTTCTACGGCATGGTGAGACAGGGTCCTCCCCACGGTTCTCAAATCTGGGGCTGACAAGCAGCAATCGTTCGAATGCGCGTCCTGCCATGTGGAGAGGCATTGAGCTCTCCACCCACATGGGGATTGCTCTCATCCGAGCACGACACAGGACTATGTTGCTTCAATCCGGATCTCCCCTTCCATTCTGCACATTCTGGCGTGCAAAACAGGCCAGCCAGGTAAAACGGCCCACAGCATCGCTGAGGTGTGTGTCAGGTAGACTGTTAGGTTGTCTGTGCGGCTGTACAGGACATCTACTCGCTGGCGGCCTCCACGGATGCGGTCATCAAGTATCTGGAGAAGGTGGACCCTGACGCTGCGAAGCGGGCGCACAAGCGCTACGGCTGCTTCGACAAGTACGCTCCCCCCCCGCCCTTGTCTGCTGGCGCAAAACCCTCCTGCGTGATTGAGAGGCTACTGGGGCCATCAATTGCGGCGTCGCGTTCCTGCTGGGGGAATGCATGACACAGGTACTGCCGTGCCGCTGTCCTGAAGCCGGAAATGCTGCGAGGGCTGAGGCGTGCCATCAATCACGGATGCCACAGCACGATCTGCGTCTGCTTTCAGAATCACACTTCACAGCCCTGGGTCTGCCTGTAGCCTCAGCAGCTGTTGTTGCTGCATGCCGCGTGCTGCCAGACACCCCTTGCCAGACACCTAGCGTGTTCAAATACTTGCCTTGTGTGCAGGTACGGGTCTGACACGCTGAGTTCCTGCAGGTTCGGCGCGGACGCTATCAGCTACGCTTTTTCCCTGGCCAAGGGCAACACCAGCTGCGAGGCCGACGCCGTCGGCGCACTGGTGGAGCTGCTCGAAGAGGTGTGTACATTTCAACTCACATCATCCTTGGCTGTCGGCCTGCGCACACAGCAGCGCTTTGTTGCCGGCGCGTTGTGCCGTTCAAAGGACATTTCATTGCCCAGACACGAAGTCCCCCTTTCCCTTGCAAAATGCCGCAAGCTGAATCATTGTGATGCAGAGTAAGCACATCACAGCAGTGCCACTGCTACTCCTGATCCTGCATTTCGCTCTTTCGGGGTATCGTACCCGGGTGTCGTGACCTGCGCACAAGAGGGAGTGGGATTTGAGATTGAGAAGCAGCAGGCTTGGACACCAAAAGCTTATGCTTCATGTGACAGTGGCTGCATGTGTGCTTCAGGTGGGCAAGCGCAAACACGAGGTGCAGGGCAAGCTCGCAGAGGAGGAGGCGGCGTTTGCGGCCGTCAGCAACGCCAGGATCGTCAAGGCAGCAGAAGTGAGCCGTCGTGCAAGCGTTCTCACTCTGTCGCCTGGATGCGCTCAATCGTTCACAGGCCCTTTCGCGCCGTCGCTCTTGTTGGCAGCTGCTTTTTGCACCGCCGCCCTTTGCTGGACCATGGCTGACATGAGCTGTCTCTGGCCGCCTGCAGAGCTACTACAGGTCCATGTTCTTTGCATCAGAGCTGACCTGGAACATCCGGGACAAGCACATGGCGGAGACAGCAGGCCTCGTGGCGGACCACCTCCGCTCGCGAGACGCCAACCCCAAAGTCGTCGTCTGTGCGTCTTGTTCTTCTCCAAAGTCCAAAGCTCTTCAGACCTAAAACTCCACATCGCATGAGGTCATTGAGAGGGGTAAAGATGCCTGCCACAGACAGCCGCCGGTCGAGTGGCAGGCGCAGGTTGCATATGTCATGACCGCAATTCGGGACAGGCTGCGCTTCTCGTGGCTGTGTTTGTTTCTTTGCCAGTCCCGACATATGGCTCGTGCAAATGGCGAACACGCTACCGCCTCGCCTCTCACTAGTCTCCTCACGTCCTGCAGGGGCCCACAACTCGCATGTCGGTGACGCCCGCGACACGTGCATGGGGCGCCGACGAGGCGAGGTCAACCTGGGCCAGCTGCTGCGGGAAAAGTATGGGGAGGACAAGGTCTTCAACGTCGGGCAGATTGGGTGCGGCCTCTGCCGCCGCTAGCGTCCTGCGCATCATCTGTGCTTCCCCTGCCCTTGGCCCGCCTGCCTGCGGCATGCCCGAGGAGTGGTTCAGGGCGTTGTCCGTGGAACCGCTGCACAGTGTTGCGGCCAGTCGCAACATCAGCTGTCTTGTTCTGCTCGGCAATCAAGACAGACTCCCCACCCACAGAATTTTTCTCTTTTCTTCGGTTCATCGCTGCCGCCCTGCGTAGGTATCACGGCCAGGTGGCGGCGGCAGACGAGTGGGGCGGCGATGCCAAGATCATGGACCTGACGACCCCCATAGACGGTGCGCGGCTTTGCTTTGCTTGCCTGCAATCGAGGATGCCGTGCAAGCGGCAGTTGCAACGCTACTTCTGCCGGAAGATGCTCCCCACAGCCGCGCAACAGCCGCGCCTCGCGCTGTGATTGCCCAACAGGGCGCCTCCCAATGAGCACGAACCGATTGCATGGCCGCCCGCAGGCAGCCACGAGGCGGTGCTCCACGAGGTGGGCATCCCCACCTTCGGACTTAACATGCGGGACGCATCGCCGGAGCTGTCGGCGGTCTTCAAGCAGTCACGGCTGCAGCGCTCCGTGGGTGTCATTTACCAGGTGCTGCCCAGGCGGGACCGGGCAGGGATGAGAGTTCTCAGCTCCGTTCCTTGTGGGATGTTCGTCTGAACCTGAAAGGGAAGCCTTGGCATGGGCCCAATACGCAATGCGCGGAGGGCCCTCCCGTGATCAGGACAGGAACAGCCGCTGCCACCTGGCCAGGCCAGCGCTGCAGGCGGCTGCCCTGGACGGTCTGATGGCGCCAGAAGCTGCGTCCAAGTGGCATCCTGCTTGCTTAGCACTCTAGGCGTCGCAGTCTGCAATGCGCATGTCGTCGGCTTGCAATCCCTCTGAGCAGAAGGGTCGTGTCCTCTGAATAGTTTCCTCGCTTGTGTGCAGAGGTCGGACCCCGAGATCGAAAAAAGCTCGCACTACTTCACCTCATGGGTGCGCACTGCTGCTTTCGCAACGCCTGCACGACCCGCCATCAGCAGCTTCTTGTCATCAGCAGCCGATCGGAAGCTGTGTTCAATCCCTACACGCACTGCATGTGCACCGTTTTCTCGCACGAGTCACCTGGACAACTGACGCCAGCATCGGAATGCGCTGCACAGCTGGAGCGCCAGTTCGACCTCCTGGTCTTCCGCACCACCTCGTCAGCCATCACGCCGCTAGAGGGCGACACCACCGGCAAGGATGGTGACCTCAATGGCGACAAGCAGGAGGACGACAAGCAGGAGAACGGCGTGGAGGACGGCAAGGAGGAGGATGGCAAACAGGACGGCAAGCAGGCAAAGGCGGGCGGCGGCCCCGGCACCTTCCCCTTTGGCGTGTAGAACCTGTGCGCGGGCCTCGCCAAGTCTGGGCCGCGGTGTTCGTGACGCCCGTCTAGAGCCCGTGTCTGGCGAGCAGGGCCGCCCGGCTATGATTGGCCGACGAGATTGAGCTCTGGTGGCTGTAGCGGGGCTCGCAGCGGCTTTTGCGCAGCTGGCGGCAGAAGCAGGTCGGAACGGATGGAGCATGACGCTTCTGCGAACTTGAGGCGGAGAAACCAAAATCACTGGACCCCGGAGTACCATCGCCAGACACAGTGGCGCTTCAGCGAAGGCTCACGCCTTCATCCTGCATCTGACTTAGTGTACTGACCAATGTTTGCTTGTCTGTACACGTCGTATATATGTGATGTCTGATCACCCAATGGGAACGTCATGGAGCGCCTTGGCCACAACAGGTGTTCAGGCAGCACCCAGATGGCGCCGCACGATTCACGATTTGTGCAGCAGCTTTGCCCGCTTGCTCTCATGTTCATACTGTCCCTGTTCGATGTTGTGAGCATTCGTGTAATTTTCTTACCTTTCTGTGTAGATCTAGCCATGCACGATCTGTTCACCTCCCACAAACCGCTGCTGCATCAGCCACTCCATCAGTCTTTCATAATGGACCGGCGCCTGCAGCCGAGCCTTGCCGGGTCATATTATCAACCGGTTGTGTGCTGGTCGAACTCCGCGGTGGAATTGCAAAGTTCCGACCTCTTTTCCAATCTCCTTTCTTGTCGTGACATGCTGGTCGAGACATCCAGCGTGCTCTGAGCATGCTGCAAAGTAGGCCTGTCCAAGGATCTGCAATTCGCATTGCACAGCACGGAACCTGCTGGACAGCCTGCAGAAGAAGACACAGCGGTGTTCACGAAGGTGACGCTCTGCCAACCTGCTGCAACTTCTCCTGGAACTGGCGGTGCCACTCGCAGTGCGACAGGTGCTGCTGGGTGTGCGCGCAGCTGAGCAGCTGCCTCTCCCAACCATGTGCAGAACCACCCTGCAGGCCCGTCTGCCAGCCCCTTCTGGCTTAAGAGCCCTGAAAGTTTCAGAGAGCAGTCCGACGAGAGCCGACGTTGCGGTCGCAGCCAGCAGTGGCACCGGCACCGGCACTGGCACCATGGCTGCGCCGTCAAAGCAGCCGTCTGCCAGCAACAAGGTGGTCGAGGCGCTGAAGGCGGCAGCCTTCCCACTGAAGTCGGACTCAGCGGCGCAGCAGCTGCTGGACTTGATCCCGGAGCAGGTCCGTCAGCTCTCTGGCGCTGCTCCCAGCTGCACCTTGTGACGCAGCCGCAGCATCCAAGGCTTGCCCATGATGTGCTGGCGGCATGCTCGCTCATTGAGCCTCTGATCATTTGTCTGCTGTCTCTGCCAGTTGCGAGCCTTCAACACATGCATGGTCTTCACCCACCCGTACCCAAGAAAATGCCAAGGGCCGCTGCTGCCGGGACCGCACAGGCGGACTGGGTGCTGATCGGCGAGGGGTCGCACGGCACACACGAGTACTACCAGGTGCGTGCAGAAATGACCAGGTCTCTCATCAAGCAGCGCGGCTCTAATGCCATCTGCGCCGAGGCAGGCGAGCGTGCTAGATTGATCGATCCCCAATGTAGTTGAATGGATGTTCAGCCCTGTGCTGCCTACCGGCTACCGCATCACGCTTGAACCTCACTCCACTTCGCCGCTATCAGGAGCTGAAGGCGGCTGCAAGTTTCCTTTTTCACGCATGGGTTGCCGTCAGTGAGCAGTCCTCGCACCCGATATTGTCACTTGGACTTGCCAGACATGCACCATGCCTTTGCCACAGGCTCACATGTGTTTGCTCTGATCGCTCGTGAGCCGCGACATTGACAGGGTTCGCCGCAGCTCTGCGGCAGACCTTCGCTGTCCTCAGGCTCTTCCATTCACAAACATGCCATGCAGACTTCCCGGATGCCGTCCGCGTAAATCTGTGGGTGCAGCACCTGATGGGCGACCAGGACGCTGTCAGCTCAGCGGACGCTTCCGAGGCGCTGTCGGAGTTCAAGGTAAGTTCAAATCTCCCTGTGGTAGTGTGTGCGCACATGTGCTGGTATGTTGCCCAAAGGCTGTAACTCCTCGTGGACCTGTGGCCTGCCTGGTGTTGCCGTCGTGGCCCCTCAGCTGGCGAGTCAGAGGCGCAACGCAACCTCTTTCTGGTCCTCCGCATAACGATGATGATGGCGGTCAACAACAGCTGATCATCACAGTGTGCGCCCACCTGCAACAACAGCGCTTCCCGACATGGATGTGGCGCAATGAAGAGGTGGCGGGCTTCCTCTCCTGGCTGCATGAGCGCAACGGCAAAATCCCCGAAGAGGAGGTGCGCTTTTTGGCAGCTGAGTTGAGTGGCTGCATGACTGTGGGGCCTCGATCCCTGATCGCAGACTGGGGTCAGTGGCAGGAGATGGGGACAGTCAAGGGACACTGGCGTCACAGCTGAGTCCGGTCACTGCAACAAGACGCCGGACCTTCTCAAGTATGATGGGAACCTGCTGCGACTGCTCCACAGCAGGCTGTCTTAACACCCAAGCCGTGCCATCCTGATGCGCTGTCACGCCCGTCGATGCGCCGCAGCCGGCCGCTCAGGCAGCGTCCTGTCCGTCAGCTCGCCTCCCCGCATGGGTCTGTGCATGTCTGTGCACTTTGAAGTCTTACCAAGCAACAGCAACACTCCCACCGGCCGTGTGCTTCTGCAACCTCATCCGTTTCTGCGTGCAGGCGCGCACGCGCCGGGTGGGTTTCTATGGCCTCGACCTGTACAGCCTGCACGCTTCCGCCGCCGCGGTCATCAAGTACCTGGAAAAGGCTGGCGACAAAGAGGCCGCCAAGCGCACCCGCCAGCGCTACAGCTGCTTCGACAAGTGTGCCTTTACTTGTAAGACTAGGACTCAATTACAGCTGTTCATTCCCCCTCACTTATGGCCGGCATTGCTGCCTACTGCCGCCTGCTTTGTGGAGCATTGGCGCAGCTTGCAGGGGCATCATCAGAACCGGGGCCTATCACAGTCGAAAGCCAGCACATTTTCACAGGATCAGCCTCATTTCAAGTTCATAGCCGGGGGATTGCATAGGCTCCATAAATTCTTCGACCTGCTGCAGATACGGGCAAGAGGCGGTGAACTATGCCTTCGGGCTGGCCATGGGCGGCACCCCATGTGAGAAGGATGCGGTGGAGGAGCTTGTGGAGGTCCTCCGCAAGGTGGGTGATCATGAAACGTTTGTTCGTCTTCAGGCCCTTCTAGGTTCATCCTTAAGTCTTCGGCCATCAAGGTGTCAAAGCGGGCGTGGACAATCCTGTCATTGAAAGTGCGTGCTTTCTCTGCGGCTGGGAAGCGGCCCACTCATGCGTGCGGGTCTGTCACAAAACTTGAGAGCCGGGCAGTGCATCGTTAACTAACAAATCAATGATGGCATCTGCTGTTGACGGTTATTGCTGCTGCCGAATGGCGATTGCTGCTGGAGGGCTTCTTCTGACGGCTGGTTGTGGCTTGACACCAGGTGGGCGAGCGCAAGCACAACTTGACGGGCAAGCTCGGAGAGGAAGAGGCGGCCTTTGCAGCGGTGGAGAACGCCAAAGTGGTCGTCGATGCAGAGGTGGGGGCGCCGCCATCAGCATCGATGTATGGGGACGACTCGATGCGTGAACTACAGCAGCCAAATGGTTGCGAGCATGTCGTCCCATCTACGGAGGGTGTCAGAGTGACATCTCTGACTTGACATCGTTCATTCGCTCGGCTGAAAACACCCTGCTGATGCTGTGTGCTTGGCTGGCGGCATTTGCAGGACTACTACGCCCAGATGTTCTTCAAGGTGCCCCCCACCCCCCTGTTTCCCCAGCCATTGACGATATCTTCAAGAGCTGCATGAGCAAACCTTGTGTCGCTGCTGGTGAGACGGGAACGGGCCCGACCCTGAGCAGATGTGGGTACTGCTCCGCCTGCTGCAAGCGAGATTGGTCAGGCGGACGCTGTGCCTGGAGTGGCACTATCGTGATGCACCCCGATCAGCCTCAGTACCTCAGACACAAGGGAGCGATGCTGATGGCGCGAGAACCTCCTTCTCCCGATCCCCCACCAGGATGAGATTACATGGAACATCCGGGAGAAGCACATGGCGCAGACGGCGGCGGACGTGGCGGACCACCTGCGCTCGCGCGGCGTCGGCCAGCCCCGCGTCGTGCTGTGGGCCCATAACTCGCACCTGGGCGACGCGCGCTACACCGACATGGGCACTGCCCGCAGCGAGGTCAACCTGGGGCAGCTGACGCGCGAGAAGTACGGAGAAGACAGCGTTTGCCTTGTCGGCCAGCTGGGGTGAGCGGCACGTCTCATCGAAGTGCAAGGTTCTGACGCCCGCTGCATGCGGCGGGAAGGGCACAAGATCGACAGTCACAGGCGCCTGCCAGGCCTGCTGGGATGGGCGCCTAGCTCTGCTGATGACCCCGTTTGCACGTGGGAGGCAGTTGAGCAGGCAAGCCTCGTTGATCAGCTTAGGTGATGGGTGCACTACACACTGCTGATTTCTGTGCAGACCTTGACGCAGTCATGTACACAGGCGAGGTGAGGTGTGTGAGCTGACTGCCTCTTCGGGAAGGCAATGTCACAAGCCTGAAAGCTGAAGTGGTGTGAGGAGACCCTACTTGCTGGCGCTCAGGTACAAGGGCATGGTGGCTGCGGCGGACGAGTGGGGCGAGCCGCTGAAGTTCAAGAAAGTCACACCCGCAATGCCAGGTGTAGTCACGTCTAAGTGCCTACTACAGATGCCAGCGACTGCGACATCATATTGGATTGAAGCCTGACATCTGTGTCAGGCGCTGTAGCATCTTTGTCACAACGGGCAGTAATTATTTTAACGTGGAGCATCGTGAGGAATTCTACTGTGAACTTTCTGAGACTGTGGCTGTCGTCGACAGGGACTCAGGGAGCCTGTATCCAGGCAACCCCGCCATGTTGTGTGCTGTCGATCTCATCAATTCAACGCCAGCCGACGCTGGCTTGACGGCGCAGCGCAGGCAGCCACGAGGCGCAGCTGCACGAGGTGGGGCTGCCGATGGCGGGTGTGAAGCTGCGGGCCGCGCCGGCTGCCCTGGCGGCTGCCCTGGAGCAGCCCTGCCCGGAACGCGCCATTGGCGTCATCTACCGCAGTGCGCACCTCAGAGTATGTTCACACGCACGCAGTCTGTGCGAGCCATTGCGAGGCCTCCTGTGGTCCCGCGTTTATTTGCCTAAACCCCTGAACAACAGCTATGCAAAGTTGGTGTTGCTGTGTGAGCAGATGAGACGCCGTTCGTGGAGCGGCGCGCCCACTTCTTCAACGCGTCCCTGGGGCGGCAGTTTGATGTGGTGGCCTTCTGGGAGGACTCAACGGCGGTGCGGCCTCTGGACCGCCAGGAGGAGCAGCCGCTGCCTGAGAAGGGCGAGGTGTGGTGCCAGAGAGCACACGTGTCTTTCAATGAGAGCAGGTGTTCTGCCAGGAACGTCGTCAAACCTACGTGACCACCAAAAGGTCATGTGCACGCATGCTCTCTATGCGCATGCAGGTGCCGGAGACGTTCCCCTTCGGCCAGTGATGAGTGCCCGGTTGCGTGCCTGAAGAGCTGCAGACGCTGCTGGTGGGCAGCACGATGCTATGCAGCCGTCATGGTGCACAATCAAAGACGTTATGACCCTCCAACAGGGCAGCCAGAGTTTGTGACATGCTCAATCGATCGTCGGCATGGAGGCTTTGGGACGGACGCTATTGCTGCAGCAAGACGCACTTTTGTGAGCCGGAGGACGAAGGGTGATTCATGTATGCGTCATGAGCTGCCAAACAGGAATCAACTGCTTGGATTTGTTGCGGCTTGACAGCCAGAGAGCCAGTGGTGAGGTAAGAGCGCGCGGTCATTTGTGCAGTCAGGATCCTCCGGAGTGATGTGATTGAAACAGGTCCTGCCCTTCCTGCAACATCAAATCGACATGCTTCCAAACCCGGGAACGAGCAGCTTGTCCAAGCGACATCCCATTCGCAACTCGGAATCGCCCTGCGCCACCGCCGGAATTTTCGCAGCTGCAGTCTGCCCGCCCTGTGCTTATACTGCACAAGACGTTCTCTTCCGAGCAGTCGAGCACACTCGTGGTCCCAACAGCATTGCTTGTCTCGCCCCCGGCGAACGCCCATTTGTTTCTCCGTTGCAGCGTCGACTGAACAACACAAACATACAACGTAAGAAAGTCCCAGTCCTGGCTTTCTTCCGTTGTATACATGTTTCTTCCGTTGCAGCGCCGACCGAAGAAAAAATGCATACAACGTAAGAAAGTCCCAGTCCTGGCTTTCTTCCGTTGTATGCATTTTTTCTTCGGTTGCAGCGCCAACATTCCTTTCGGTCGGCGCTGCAACGGAAGAAAACATGCATACAACGGAAGAAAGGCAATAAGAAAGCCAGGACTGGGACTTTCTTCCGTTGTATGCTTGGTTTCTTCTGTCGGCGCTGCAACGGAAGAAAAAATGCATACAACGGAAGAAAGCCAGGACTGGGACTTTCTTCCGTTGTATGTTTGCGTTTTTCTGTCAGCGCTGCAACGGAAGAAAAAATGCATACAACGGAAGAAAGCCAGGATAGGACGTTCTTCCGTTGTATGCTTGTTTTCTTCTGTTGGCGCTGCAACAGAAGAAACAATGCATACAACGGAAGAAAGCCAGGACTGGGACGTTCTTCCGTTATATGCTTGTTTTCTTCTGTTGGCGCTGCAACGGAAGAAACAATGCTTACAACGGAAGAAAGCCAGGACTGGGTCTTTCTTCCGTTGTATGTTTGTCTTCTTCTGTCGGCGCTGCAACGGAAGAAAAAATGCATACAACGGAAGAAAGCCAGGACTGGGACTTTCTTCCGTTGTATGTTTGCGTTTTTCTGTCAGCGCTGCAACGGAAGAAAAAATGCATACAACGGAAGAAAGCCAGGATAGGACGTTCTTCCGTTGTATGCTTGTTTTCTTCTGTTGGCGCTGCAACAGAAGAAACAATGCATACAACGGAAGAAAGCCAGGACTGGGACGTTCTTCCGTTATATGCTTGTTTTCTTCTGTTGGCGCTGCAACGGAAGAAACAATGCTTACAACGGAAGAAAGCCAGGACTGGGACTTTCTTCCGTTGTATGTGTGGTTTCTTCTGTCGGCGCTGCAACGGAAGGAAAAATGCATACAACGAAAGAAAGCCAGGACTGGGACTTTCTTCCGTTGTATATAATTTTGTCTTCTTCAGTTGCTCTCCGAAAAAAAAAGAAAAAACGCGTACAAAGGAGGAAAGAGCGAAGAAAGAATAGGGCACACTCTCTTCCGTTGCATGCTCGCATAACTTTCATGGACCAAGCCTCTCGAATGAGCGCCGCCAGAACTGCACGCCACGTCCGACTTTTCCGTTGAACCATGTCTTGAAGCGGCTGAAGAAGAGAAAATCGGGTTTGTGGTTTGCATACGACATGGTCTGCCATTCGCAACTCGGAATCGCCCTGCGCCACCGCCAGAATTTTCGCAGCTGCAGTCCGCCCGCCCTGTGCTCATACTGCACAAGACGTTATCTTCCGAGCAGTCGAGCACACTCGCTCGTGGTCCCAACAGCATTGCTTGGCCCTGAGAGCGGAAAACCTCATCAGAATGGCAGGCACATAGCGCGCCGTGCCGCTCAATAGCGGCACCGATCTTCATGAGGCAATCCGAAATGGCGGCTGCCTACGGCGCTGCAGCTCGCAGCCTGGTCAGGAAGCTCCGGCTCTGAATCTGATCGACTCATCAGCCGGTCCTCAGACCCGTCGGCTCCGGCAGGTGTGCTCGCCCAAGCTCGCTAACTCAAGCTTGACTCTGAAGGCTGTCAGTCCGCATTCCCAGCGCTGAGCGCCGCCTCGGCAATGACGCCCCAGCAATTCATTTACTTTTGCGGAACATGGAAAAGAGAGCTCTGAAGCGTGCATGTCTTCCTCCAGTGGCATTCGCGTTCAAAAGCTTCTCAACAGATCGCCACTTGTGCGCGTCTACAGCAGGTCTGTTGCGTGCTCTGTGGCGCTGACACACTGCCTGCTGCAAGCCTGCAGGTGATGGCCTGCAAGCGTTGAGCGTAATCGAGAAGAGGAGGCCCTTGTGACGACGGTCATGCGTCGGCACAGCCCATTGATGTCATGTCATGAAGGTGCCTCAGCCTCAGCCTAACCAACTTTGAAGGCACCTCATGCAGCGGTCGCATTGAGCTCAGGGGGTATCATTGTAGAGATGCACACATCTGGTTGCGGCAAAGCTCATCTGACCTGGATTACTCAATGACTTGTCGCAGGCATTCGCGCTGGCATGGCGTGGCATGCGCCATGCGCCACAAGTCCACATCACTGCCTGCTGTGTTCGACGGCCGTCGGGGCAGTCGTCACAAGGCCTCGAGCTGCGCAGCGATCTGTGACAGCCAACTGGCCTTCGCGAGCTTGTCCAGAGGCCACAAGTGGTGGCCGTTAATCTGTTTGAGCAAAAAGTCTGCGGTGGTGAACTTCCGCCAGCCCATGACCATGCTGCTGCTGATCTTGCCGTCCCTACTGCCATTGTAAGCAGAGATGGGAAAGTCGAATGCTGGGTCGCCTGCGCCAATGCACACACACACACACAATCACAAGGCTGGAAGTGCTTAGCTGCTTACTCTCCGCTCCCCCATGATTATTTCTGGATCACTTTGGCTGCTGCATGCGAACCTCAACATATGACAACCGCCCCACCTTCGTGCTCGAAGTCGTACTCGTCGAACAGCCGGAAGTCTGAACGCATCAGCTGGTGGTAGGTCGGCCACAACGCCTTTGAAAAAACGATTTCGTTCACGTTCCAGCTGCGGCATTCATCCTGCAGCATTGGACCCTGTTCATCTCATCAGGCCGTACATTTGCCCTCTCCTATTCGTTGAGATGGCTGTGTCCAGCGCAGCCGTGCAGGTCGAGCAGCTGGCCTGGGCATGGCAACGCGGGCTGCCAATTGTTGCTAGGAAGGGCGAATTCACACAGCGCATCGGTGGACCCGCCTGGAACTCGGCCTCCGACAGGTCTCTCTGTCGCCGCCATGGGCGCTGGGCCTCCGGCATGTCTGGCGCCGCCATGGCGGACAGAAACACTCGCCGCGGCATCGGCAGGCCTGACGCCCGCGCCAAGTGCAGGAACTCGAAGGCATTCCAAGTCCCCACGCTGTGCGCAACCACCTGCACAGCGGCATACCGTTGTGAGTGTCGCCCTACCAGCAGCCGCACTGAGCCGACGCGGCATCAGCCTCAAGTCGCAACCTTCTGCAGCAGGCAGTGAGTGCGGCGCTCGTGCATGATGACGACTTCGTGCTGCGCTCGGCTGCTCGCCTCGTTTGCGGCTGTTTGTGCCGCCTTGTTCGAGACAGACACACTCACCACGTACGGCACGGCCGCCAGACGCGACGCCACGACCGGCAGCAGCTGCCGCGCCAGCTCCTGCGGCGACGTGATGCATGGATCCTTGGCCCGCATGCCCCGGCCGGGCGGCTGCACCGCCAAGCACTCTGCGCGGTTGGCGCGGCACCACTCCTGCATCAGGATGCGTGCAGCCAACATGACCTTGTGTGGCCTCATGGACATTGCTCCCAAGTTCCAGCTGCAAGCCGCCGCCTTCGAGGACACTCTCAACAAAGAGAGCGCGCTGCTGTCGCCCTGCGCCAGGCACGGCAGCTCGCATGACATATACACGTTTATCAGCTGTGCGCATCAGTGCGTGACTGCAACCAGGCACACCAGCAGTGGGCTGACGGCTCGGCGGGGGCCGGTGCCTTCGTTTGTGTACAGGTCTTCCGCATTGCCGGCATTGGGAAAGCACAGCACCCGCCACCTGACACCACGACAGTCTGCACTGTGCTGAATTGTGTAATCTTGTAAAGCCACACCAGCCGCCACAGATGTTTAAGCTTCCTCGAAAACAAATGCTGTTTCCGCACCTCGGATCTAAGCATGACGTTCTGCTGACGGGCAGCCCTGGAAACCACTTGCTGAAGTCATCTGCGGCCGGCTGTGCAAAGCTGGCCGCACATGCCCGCCGTCCATCCTGCGGTGCAGGCACGGCTATGCTGGTTTTGCTAGGCTGATCGAGTGGGATGTAAGCTAAGAATACATACCGAGAACTGTCGAGCACCAATAACAGGCAGCGATGTACATGTTGCTTTGCACCAGTTGCGCTGCCACTGCGGCGTCATCAGGGTTTTGACTGATGGTCGAAGCGCTGCAAAAGTGATCGCGGATCTGCTGCTCCGACCTGTATCATATGATAATTGAGAAATTACAATGGGAAAAGTCTCGGGAACAGCTCAGCTCGGTCCAAACTGCAGGCAGCACCAACTGCGCTCACCAGGCCTGCGCCGCGTCTGCTGGAAGTTCAGCACAGCTTGTTGTGCTTTCCTCAGCTTCTTCTTGAAGAACCTGCGGAAGTCTAGCAAAGCTGTATCAGTGCCGTGGCCGGCGCGTGCAGGTGTTCAGGCACAATGGAGGGCGCTTGATCCACCATCAAAAATCATTCTGCAATCGCACACCTCGATCAAGTTGACACGACGCACCATTTCTTCGTCCATCTTGCAACCAAACTTCACTAGCCTGAAAGCAATTGTATGCACAACGTCGCAGACAGCTCAGCTGAATCGGCAAATCACAGTGGAAGGGATGGCGAGCGAGGACCTGAGTTCAGTTGCAGACCTGACTTGAACAGTCACTTCCAGAACACGAGGCGGAGTGAATCTGACGATCACACGGCTGCTGTGGCAACATGCCACGTGTATCGCTGCACCTTGCTGTTCTCCTCGACCATTGGTCTGCCACAAAATGTACGGGCAAAACCCTTGCGACTTCATCGGATCGGCCCGAGCAGTACAGGCGTGCACATCAGATGCAAGCTCATATCCAAGGAGTCCAGAAAGGCATGACCAGCGATGTGATGTGATGCGACGATATGATGCGACGATTGAAACCACAGATAGCGAGTAGCAGCGCCCCACTGGGCGAGCTCGTCAAGTAGCCTGAGCAGCAGCTGCCGAGACCTGCATGCTGTAACACCCTGCTTGCTGCAAGAGCCCGCGCAATGTCACAAAGGTCACTCCTTGATCTGTCGGTACAGCGCCACGAACCATGCGAGGTTGGAGATGACTACTACTCCAACTAGAGACCAGAGTACCTGCAAAAGAGAGTTGGCATGCTCAGCGGACATGCAAGCAGGTTGCACATGACGCGGCACAGTGCAGACCATACTGTTGTAGGAGGCAGCTCCCGGCATGCACGAGCAGCTATCCCGAGAACTGGTGGAAAGCCACTCAATGTCAGAGTTGCCACAAGTGGTCGGGTCTGCAGTCAGGGGCAGGTGAGCAACAAGCGGCATGGTGGGGCATCTGGCAAAATTCACGCTCACATGCGCGAAATTGGTGATCTGCTTGACAGTGTCGAGCCCGGTGAAGCGGCTGGACACAGACAGCAGCAGGTTGCCGGTGAATCGCCCCAGGGTGCCCGCCTCCGTGCTGAGCAGGCCCGCGTTCCAGGTGCCTTCCGCGAAGCTGGGGTGGATGACCTGCTCGAAAGGGGGCAGTCAGGGGGTCGGTCGAAAGCAGGCGGTGGGGGGAAGCGGCTGAAGAGGATTGCCTCAGGACAGTCGAGCCTGCAGCTCCAGCGCCACAGGACGCCGGATTGGGACTTGACCTTTCGTCATGCAGCCCTACAAGCAGGCTGCCGGCAGGGGCCCACAGCCCTGCGCATCCGGGAGCAGTCGTAGACCAGTCTCGCGAGCGCCACATGCACAAAGGCGTCGACCAACCATCTGGAAAGGACGCAGCAGATCCCGGAAATACCGCCCACCTTACTCTCAAGTGACATGGCGGCGCCCTCCATGATGATGGTGCCGATCAGGATCCAGCCGCCGCCAACAAAGAAATTCCACCTGCGGGGCGGTGGGGCAGCCTGGAGCGCACGGCCCATTACAAAGACAACACCTTGATGCCCGTGAACACAGGCAGCACAGCACCGGAGCCGCGGGCGACCGGCTTGCTTTCTCCAGTGGTTCCGGCCACCAGGAGGGGCAGTACTTTCTCATGGACTGCGCCGGGCCAGCCTCATCAACGGCGCACGGCAGCACATGCCGTCAGTGCGCCGAGTCCACAGGAGCCTGCTGCAGATGGCTTCACTGAGGTGGCTGACTGCCGCACCTGGGGTAGGCGCCGAACCACATTTGCACGCAGCCCAGCAGCGTCAGTGTCAGCGAGAAGGCTGTGAGGACGCGGTCGGAAACGCGCGCCGAGATGGCGCCAATGACAAACGTCACCGGCAGCATCGCCAAGCACAGCAGCCCCACGTACAGGCCGTTGCTGCCGTCGCTCCAGCCGAACGCCGTCGTCTGCGCAGGCGGCAGGCACAAGGGCGCCTAAGTCATCCGGTCTGCGGCCGCAGCATGCGCTGATGTGACAAGTGCAAGGGCAGACTGCCCACATGGGCAGGCGCCGCCGTGGAATCGCGCATCAGAGCGCATGCAGTGCGCTGGACAGACGGACGGCTACTGGTCATTCTTCATCCCAGGTGCTGCACGCAAATCGCTGCAAGCACAGGTCGAGACGGGGGCGGCGCACCGTGAACAGCGGCAGCGAGTCCAGGAAGGCCTGCTGTGCCGTCTTCAGCACCAGCAGCGCGTACACGCACACCTGCGAGTGCGGGTAGGCGCAACGGGTCAGCCGGCCACGGGTTGTTTGTTTCTGAGGCGGCTGGCGTGTCTGCACGGCATCCTTCCTGCTGTGGCTGCTGCAAGGCGACCAGCCCGGCCGACACGGCTGGCTGTGAGCGCCGGTGCCTGCACGAATGCGCACATGCATGCCCACGATGGGAGTTGACGGCGTCGCTGCTGGTGATTGCACGTCACATGAAGGCACCAGGGAGCCATCAGGGCCAATATTGCAAAAGTCAGCCAGGTGGATGAGGCTCAGACGGAGCCCCCTCTCCAGCGGCGCCGCACCATGGTGGGCCCCAGGGCCGCCATGAACGAGTCGCTGCGCAGGAACGGCGTGCGCTGTGGCTTCTCCTTCGCCTCGCCGTTCTCGGCCTGCAGCAAGAGCATTCAATGTGCCTCACAGCAGCTAATGTCGAAGGAGCGAAAGCGTGCTGTGCCGGCACGAGTGTGCAGGCGTGGGGTCGCCACGTCAAATCGGCAACTGTCAGTTCGACACGGGTGTCTGGTCTAATCGGACGACGCACCGCGGACAGCAGCGGCTGCTGCAGCGGCTCCGCCTCCGACACCGCGATGTGCGGGTCCTCAAAGAACAGAGCCGTCGCGACGAGGAACACAACCCTACGGGAGATCAATCAGCGCTGCTGTTGCACTCTGATCGGCAGTCAGAAGCTGGTCTTTGTGATCACCAGTCCTTGAGCAACATGCTGCAGCTGCCCTCACCGACAGGCAGACTGGTAAACAAATGCAGCAGCGAGCGGCAGGGGCCACCCACCAGCAGGCGATCATGATCCAGGCGCCCATGGTGATGGGATCGAACGTGATGTTGTGCCAGTGCAGCGTGGGGAACGACTGGAAGGCCTTCGCCAGCAGCGGGCCTGCGCCGTCAAGCACAGCTCCATTTCAACCACTGTGCATATGTATTCCTTGGCTATGCCCGAACCGAAGGCCATGCAGCCTGAGTAGCAGAGCAGGCTCTGCTGGTGAGCCAGCGGATATTTGGGGAATGCAGTTTTCGAGCCTTGCCGTTGGTCTTGGGGAAGCTGGAACAACAATCATGACGAATGGCGCACCCATGGCCATGCCCACAGCGGAGGAGCCGACGAAGGCGGCGCTGGCTTTCGTGCGGTCACGCTTTGCCACAAAGTCTGCGATGTACCGCCGAGAAACCGACCGCGCAGCGCCTGCAGGGGTCATCAGGAGCTTTAGCTTGCACTTGCACAGCTCAGGCGCTGCAGCTGAGCAGCGCAACTGTTGCAACACCCAGATAATGCGCAGCGCTACGGCCGGGCCGCCACCAGAAGCCTGCACACCATACGGCTGCACACCGGGTTTGTGGCGACCAAATGAGCGCACAGAAGAGGGGCAACGCCACGCACCGACGCCGGTGACGAGGCGCGCAAGGTACAGCAGCGGCAGCAGCTTGGTGTCGTAGGAGACGCACAGGACCAGGTTTCCGAGGAGGCAGGAGACGCCGCTGAAGATCAGTGGCGCCCGGTACGCCGAGTTGGTCCAGAAGGAGTAGCCTGCGCGAGTGGGGGGTTTTGAGGGCGAGGCTTTTGTAGGGGACTGCAGCAGCCAAGTTGAACCACAAGTCGCTTGGGGAGCACCCGGCAGCAGCAGAGCTACTTGTGTGCCACTCGCTGCTGGTCTGCGGTGCCGGTGCTAGGGGGCTGGAAGCAGCAGTGCATTGACGGCGGGTGAGGCCACCGAGTCCGCTCTGGCGGGTGCGCTCGTGGCACAAGGCGCATGTCTGCTGTGCCGTGACGCTGCGCCATGCTGAGGGCACACCAACTGTTTGCTGCAACCGGAATACTGATAAGTTGAGCCTGAGGATCGACTGTTGCGCATTGGCGGCGCACGCACCCACAGTCGAGGGCATGGATGCAAGGTCGCAGCAGCCGATGATGATGCCCGCCTGCGTCGGGCTGGCACCGATGTGCAGCAGGAAGCTGCGGATGCTGGGAACGATCAGGTTGTAGTTCTGCACCAAAGCACGACAGCTGCATCAATGACGCATAATCAACTGCTTCTGTCTGTCTGCAGTGGAGCAGCTGCACAGGATGCACGGCCACCCTGAGGCTTGCTCTATTGGTGCAACCTTCTGCTGCGCTCAATGCAGTGTCCCGCAAGCTGCAGCGGTCTTGCATGAACCCGCAACGCAAGGACGGCAGCGGCAGCCTTTGCTAAGCTGGCAGTGCTGATTGTGCAATGGCAGGAGGGAGCTGGATGCATGTGAGTGTCATCGCTTGGCCGCAACATCCAATCTGCTGCGGGCCGCAGGATCAACCAGGCAGGGTCTAGTGAGGGCACTGCCTTCCTCTGTTCGTGTGGTGACATGCAGATCCCGTATGCTGGAACAGAAAACCACTCACCGCCATGTACAGGGCACTGTTCACGCAATTGATGATGAGGCCGGAGGTGGTAGCAACTGCACGTTCCTCCGGGGGCGCCTCCTCGAAGATGCCTGCATTTGCGGCAGGGACGAATATTTCTACAGTTGGCAGCAGCCTGCCCCTGGGCGAACCAGGTGGCCACGATGCAGCACCCTCTGAAGCCAGCAGGTTCGAGGCCATCATAGCATCCCTCCTCCCTGGGTCTACCCCGACAGGGTGCTGAGGCGGGGGCTGGCGCCGTTGTCAGCGCCCCTCCGCCGGCCAGTCCCCGGCCAGACGCCTCGACACCAGAACCTCTCCGAGAGCCTTTCTGAGCCTTTCGGAGACTCGAGAGTTGAGATTACACCGGCGCGAGCAGCCCAGGAGGAGCCGGAGACGAAGCCGGAGTTGCGGTCCGCGTCCGCTTCCGCGGCGCCCAGCTCCCGCAGCAGCGTGTCCATGCGCAGCAACGTCGATCGCCGCTCCGTCTCCTGCGGGAGGCAGAGACCAGGGTTGCAGCGATTTGAGTGAACGGCGTGACTGGCAGGCAGGAACCCGCAGCAGCGTGTCCATGCGCAGGAGCGTCGCCCATGGCTCCGCCTCCCGAAGGAAATTGCAGTCTCACTGTTGGTGACTGGCCCTTGCCAACGAACGACTTGCATTCAAAAAGCGCATCGGCCTCTCAGCTATGGAACACGCGCTCTTGCGGCAGCGCCAACAGCCTCCGGATCTGCAAGACAGGTGCTGCCATTGGCTTCTGAGTCGTAAACACACGAACATGAGTGTCCACAGTTCAGGACATCACCTCCAGATCCGGGCTGCTGGCGCTGGCGACCGTTTTACGGTATTCCGAGAGTTGCCCGCTCAGCTCCCGTATCGTGCCTGCTGCCTGCGCAATGCGCTTGCTGCAGCGCAATGAGAGAGTGGTGTCACAGGCCAGTTCCAGCGATGGCCTGGCAGCGCAGCATGGCAGAGCAGCTTGCAGACGCCGGGATGCAGACCGAGGCTCGAGGTTCCAAAAGCAAGCACACTCGGCAGCTCAAGTGCAGTGGAACGCTCGAAGCACCCAAGCAGTGTTGTCTGAAAAGCGCGCACTGCAGGATCATGGCATCCAGGTCCTGCTGCACGTCCGGCGACAAGTACGTTCCCTGCGCACAAAGGCGGTACGAAACAGATCAAAACCTTGGTTGCGAGTCATGTGACGACCTTGCAGTCGAGCTGTTGCGGGTCCCTGGACAGCCGCCACGCACGAGCGGGCGCATTGCTTGTTGCTCGGGTGCAGAACAGTCATGATGAGCCGCTCTGTTGATACTGTAACAACGCAACGGATCCCTGCAACACGCGCATTGCACAGTACACTACGTGCTGAACAGGGCGCCACCTGCAGCAGCTTCCACCCCGGGTCGTGCGGGTGGTGGATCTCCAGCGTCAGATATCCGGGAGTTGGTGGTGTTGGGTCCACGTTCTTGGCAAACTGCAAGCAATGAGCGGATGCGAGCAGCTGAAAGTGCCCTGGCGGTGTAATAAGCAGGTGTAAGATTCGAGACACAATGCAGCACGAGTGGCAGATGCCGCAGGTTGTCATCAGTGCAGCCGGGCGCAAAGTCTGCAGCGCATGGCGCGTCAGCGAACTGGCAAGCACACTGGTGGGGCTGGATAGGGCCCCGCACCTTCTTCAGGATCTTGCGCATGCCCTGCATGTTGAGCCCCACGTAGGCCAGCAGGTGCTGAACATCCCTTGCTTCCACCTGCGCCAGGAACAGGAAATAGTGCCTGTCACAACTCGGCCAGGCAGTGGGTGCGCTGCCAGTCTGATGGTCGTCAGGCGATGGAGCATGTCTCACGGCCCCCGCTGCATCTTGAACGTGCAACAGTGACCATGCCTGTCACATACGGCCAGGCGGTGCAGCAGCCTGATACACTCTTCCCGGGGCTCTTCAGGCGGCAAGGGGAGCTGCTGCAGCCTGTGGCGCATGGCCCCTGTGTGCGCCAGCAGGACATGCAATGAGCCAGATGAAACACTGTCGCCTGACCTGCAGCCGCTTCGTCAGCTCGTCGATCTGCTGCAGCCGCTCGTGCGGCGGCAGCGCCTCATTGTCGACGATGTCCGCCGGAACGTGGTCCACGTCTCGCTGCAGAGCGTGCACTTCTTCCAGAATCGCATCGCGCCGCTCAGCATAGAAACGCAAGATCTTGATGATCTCCGCGTCAAAGCGCCCCTGCGCGATGCAGATTTCGGTCGGTTGGAACATGACATGCGTCAGGCCGCAGGCAGCAACATGGCGGCAAGTGCCGCCGGCATGCGGCTGCAGGAGTATGAAACGGCACGCGCACCTGGAAGATGGCTTTGCGTGCCTCGCGCACGCTGGCTGCCTCTGGGATGGACCTGCATTTGGATGCAGGGTCCTTCGGCCGTCATGATGTGACGTCGTGCGTGCAACAGCCCGGCGGTCCTTAGCACAACATCACGGAAGCATTTTCTTGGACGCACCGCATGATCAACGATCGATTTTGCCTTTAGCACCCACCCGACGGCCAATATATCGTCGATGAGCTTCTTGAGGTCGGCATATTGGATGTACTGATCCTGCCAGGGGCTGTAGGACTGCTCCGCTATCTTCTCCCCGAAGCCGACCATTGCGACGCGCCGGCCGCCGCCAGCAACTGCAGCATATCGACCGTGAAGCCACAGCTCATACGCAGCGTGTTATGACGCCGATCATGCATGGCGGCGCACCAGCCGTCGGCAGCGCATGCAGTTTCATGCTTATGGCCGGCAGCTCGGAGACACTATGTATGCATCAGAGCAGTCAGGAGGCGCTCCCCTGCGCATTGCGCACTGCTGCATGGAAGCATGTGAGGTTGTGCCACAGAGGTGCGGCGCAGCATATTTCGAATTGACGGCACATCTCCATTCCATGAGAGGCGGGCAGCCTGGTCGGTCTTACCTGACTAGCTGCCTGGTGCACGCGCGCCGTTCTCGGTGCGCCCCAGGCTGCCGCAGGCCGTCGAAGCCGGCAACGCACGCCGGGATGCGACTCGAACAGACGCGGGTCTCGCCTGCGCTGCGGCTGGCGTATCCTGGCCAACGTAAGAGATGATGATGAGGGGATCTGGGGTGAAGGAGGAAACCTAGCCTGCTTGTGCCTGTACGCGAACATTATTCCTTTTGGCACTCGCTGCACCTCTTGGGCCCCCTTGCCGGGAAGATCTTCTGTTGATCCTGCTGTCAAACCACCAGCAGGTGCAGCCCCTCATACCGCCAGTTCTCCCTGCGCAGACCATCTCAGCTCAGTCCATGTGCAATACAAGTGGCTTTGCTGCTCACTCGCGCGACGGTCACGCCTAGCTGGTGCGACAGTTCGTTGCCGGCACGTCAACACAGCCTGAACAGCGGGCCGCCAATCAGGCTTGGCAGGCTTTGCAGCAGACGGAAGCATCAGAAAGCTTACATGCTCCCGCCCGAAAGTCTCCTGCAACCATGCGGCATATGTAATGCAGCACGGCCCTTTCAGCACTGCGGCGGGGCGCAGCGGTTGCCATCTCGATGCGATACTAGCCGCTGCAGCGCCTTCGAAGCTCACAGCAATGAATTGGTTGCAGAAGCAAGCGGCAGCGTTTGCCGGCGGCAGCTGCACGGGGCGATCATGCTTGCCGCGGTGTCTGCAGCAGCGACGGCACTGGCGCCCGAACCAGCAGCAGCATTGGTGTGCCCTGGCATGCGCGGCAGGGAGCTCCAGCAGTGCCTCAAGAAGGCCAGGCAGGCAAGGGAAGCAGAAGGTGAGTGCTCCAGTGCAAGTCAGGTGCAATATGCGGCAGGCGCCAGGGCAGCGCATCGCCACCCTGATTGTCTGGAGTGGGTAAAATGGTGGCGCCATCCTTTCGTACAGAGACCGAGGCGCCGAGTGAAGGAGAGAAACCGAAATACGACAGCGTCGGAGAGCTGATGACGCTGCCGTCAGGCAAGACTCCTGCTCAGTTCGGCAATCCCATTCAGAGCACCAGGCTGCTGTTTTGTGTGCTGAAAGCCCCAACTAAAGCCGCTTGCTGTTTTGTATCGCGCAGGGATTCAATATCGAGAGATGGAGACAGGCTCAGGCTCAGAGGTATACTGCGAAGCTGCCATACAATGTGGGTCGTTCTTGTTGTGCGTGCTCAAAGTTCTGCTCAAACCGCGCGCACCGTGCTTGGTCGCAGGCAGTCGTGGGGGCATTGTGCGAGATTTCGTATTCGGTCTTCAGGCTCGCCTCTGGGGGCTACTTCAAGAATGCAGCAGGCGGTGAGGCGCATTGCTGATATGCTGGTGCATACAAAACACCCGGCAGTGCGGTGTAGACGCTGCACATATTGTTGTTGCCGTGTGCTTGAAGGCACTCCCGTCTACGTGTGGGGACTCGGCGACGGGATCGACTTCAAAAGCGACCCAACCGACACCTACAATTTCAGGTCGGGATTCTACCGCTGCATGCTGGTCACAGGTCTTGCTTCTTGTTGGCTGTTGCAAGCCGAGTCTCAAGAGTGCGATGACGACAGGCTCGGGGATCCAGACTCCCTGCCAAAGGCAGCGGCACTGGCCGTGAAGGGCATGAGGGAGGGGGGACGGAGGAGAGTCCTCATACCGCCGCAGGGCGGCTGGATCAGCGACAAAACGCAGGTGATGGGACTGGCAGCTCTTGAAAATGACTCATGCTGTTGAAAGCACGAGTCAAGCCTGGTAGCTTCGATCGCGTCCGACTGGAAGCGTGTCGGGTGGCCAGAACACCATCCAGCACACTTGTTCGAGACTGTGTGCTCTGGCATGCAGCCTATCCCACCGTCGTTTGGCGCCAAGCGGCGGCTGGCAGCGCACCGAGAGGAGCCGCTGCTGTTCGAGGTGAAAATCGTGCGCGTGCGGCGCCCTGCGACAGCCTCCTCACCGCAAGGCAGCCAGGTGACCAGGGCCTCCGCTGCCGACTGAGGCCTGCTATGTGCCTGCACTGCTGTGATCAGCCTTGTTCGTGTCATCAGATCTCCAGATTAATTTCACGTCTGAACTGCTGCTGCACACAGGGGAGGATCGAGGGCGAAGAGACAACCGGGCAGCCCTTCCGTCTGCCAATGCCGCAGTCTCCTTACCAGAGCAAACTTGGCGAAGCCGTGTGAAGTCACTATCAAGTTGACGTTTAGGTATAATTTTTGCAATACAGCTTTTGGATAGGTGCAGGAACAAAACTGCAACCACCGCTCGAAAGCTTGGCGGTTCTACCAGAACCTTCTGCACAATGGCTGCGCACAAGCCTCGCTACCGAGTGCGTTGAAGGAAGGCTGCACAGCAACATCTCTAGCGCTGCGATAAGTTGACGCACCCAACAATCCGCACCTCTGCTCTAGGCGACACTGCACCCGAACATATGCTTGCTGTCATGGTGCTGCAGTGAGGTGGTGCTTCCTTGCATCGTCAGGTCGCATCTGATTGCAAAAACTTCAATAAGGTGAAGCAGCAGACGTCTCGTTCGTTCATGGTTGCTGTCAGCACTTCAGCTGGGCGGCGATGCTGCTTACAAATACCCTGAAGTGCCTGATGCGGCAGCATGGCAGGTTTGGCCATTTACACGTGCGACTTGAAAATTTCGAATATACATCAATGCTGCTGTTGCAGGATCAGACAGCCTGCCTGCAGCAATCGCACCTCTGAGAGCCAACCATCATGGCTGACCAGACATGGAAGCGGGGGAGCTGTGTGGCGCACAGCCAAGCATCCGATAGAAACGAACCTGTCGACTCGGGAAAAGCTAACAAACCCAAAAAATGCAGGCTACCTGCGAAGGCGTCTATGATGCAGTGTGAAGCGATGATATGCCCGCTTTGCCTGCCGACGTGTCGGCAGTGCAAGTCAAGCACGGTGAGGGCGCTGAGGACCACTTGCTGTGCGCACCTGGCACAGGAAAAGAGATCTCAAGATCACAGAAGACGTGGAAGTCGAAGGCAGGGCGTTGCGAACAATGACTTGCAGAGGGCCTGCCTGGGCCATCCCTGGCTTTGCTTTCATTGAGGCGGGCGAGGTGGTGATTCGTAAGGCACCCTCTCCACCCGCCCTGGCACAGTTTCTCCCGTTGTATGCACTTTGCCTTCCGTTCCGCGCGCTCCCTCCCTCCCGCTCCCTCTCTTCTCTTTCCTCCGTTGTATGCGTTCTCTTTGTTTGCTCTTCTTCAGCCGCTTCAACATAGTTCAACGGAAACGTCGGACGTGGCGTGCAGTTCTGGCGGCGCTCATTCGAGAGGCTTGGTCCATGAAAGTTAGGCGAGCATGCAACGGAAGAAAGTGTGCCCTGTTCTTTCTTCGCTCTTTCCTCCTTTGTACGCGGTTTTCTTTGCTTTTCGGAGCAACTGAAGAAGACAAATTTGTATACAACGGAAGAAAGTCCAGATCCTGGCTTTCTTCCGTTGTATGCATTTTTCTTCCGTTGCAGCGCCGACAGAAAAACGCAAACATACAACGGAAGAAAGTCCAATCCCGGCTTTCTTCCGTTGTATGCATTTCTTCTTCCGTTGCAGCGCCAACAGAAGAGAAAAAACATACAACGGAAGAAAGTCCAGATCCTGGCTTTCTTCCGTTGTATGCATTTTTTCTTCGGTTGCAGCGCCAACATTCCATGAACAAACATACAACGGAAGAAAACCAGGATTGGGAATTTCTTCCGTTGTATGCATGTTTTCTTCCGTAGCAGCCCCAACCGAAGAACACAAACACACAACAGAAGAAGAAAAGCAACGGAAGGAATGTTGGCGCTGCAACCGAAGAGCAGATACTCCCAGGGGTGCGACTCTGCTGCCTTTTTTCCGTTGTATGCATGTTTTCCTCGGTTGCAGCGCCAACCGAAGAAAACATACACACAACAGAAGAAGAAAAGCAACGGAAGAAAACATGCATACAGCGGAAGAAAGGAATGTTGGCGCTGCAACCGAAGAAAAAATGCATTCAACGGAAGAAAGCTCAACAAGATTTGCTTCCGTTACTTGTTTGTTTTCTTCCGTTGCAGCGCCAACTGAAGAGAAGACACTCCCAGGGATGCGACTCTGCTGCCTTTTTTCCGTTGTATGCATGTTTTCTTCAGTTGCAGCGCCAACCAAAGAAAACAAACACACAACAGAAGAAGAAAAGCAACGGAAGAAAACATGCATACAGCGGAAGAAAGGAATGTTGGCGCTGCAACCGAAGAAAAAATGCATACAACGGAAGAAAGTCCCAAACCTGGCTCTTTTCCGTTGCATGTTTGTTCAAGGAATGTTGGCGCTGCAACCGAAGAACAAATGCATACAACGGAAGAAAGCCAGGATTGGGACTTTCTTCCGTTGTATGTTTGTTCTCTTCTGTCGGCGCTGCAACGGAACAAAGTCTGATGTCAGACCTTCTTCCGTTGTATGTTTGTTTTCTTCTGTTGGCGCTGCAACGGAAGAAAGCCAGGATCGGGACTTTCTTCCGTTGTTTGTTTGTTTTCTTCTGTTGGCGATTTCTTCCGTTGTATGTTTGTGTTCTTCTGTTGGCGCTGCAACGGAAGAAAGATTGCATACAACGGAAGAAAGCCAGGACTGGGACTTTCTTCCGTTGTATGTTTGTTTTCTTCTGTTGGCGCTGCAACGGAAAAAATCTGCATACAACGGAAGAAAGCCAGGACTGGGACTTTCTTCCGTTGTATTTTTGGTTTCTTCTGTTGGCGCTGCAACGGAAGAAAAAATGCATACAACGGAAGAAAGCCAGGACTGGGACTTTCTTCCGTTGTATATTTGGTTTCTTCTGTCGGCGCTGCAACGGAAGAAAAATGCATACAACGGAAGAAAGCCAGGGTTTGGAGTTTCTTCCGTTGTATACAAATTTGTCTTCTTCAGTTGCTCTCCGAGAAGAAAGAAAAACCGCGTACAAAGGAGGAAAGAGTGAGGAAAGAACAGGGCACACTTTCTTCCGTTGCATGCTCGCATATTTTTCATGGACCAAGCCTCTCGAATGAGCGCCGCCAGAACTGCACGCCACGTCCGACTTTTCCGTCGAACCATGTCTTGAAGCGGCTGAAGAAGAGAAAATCGGGTTTTTGGTTGGCATACGACATGGTCTGCGCTGTCCACATTTCACGATGCCAAAAAAACTCAAGCATCACGCTTTCAAGAGTCGTCCAATGCTTTCAGGAGTCATCTGATGCTGTAATCTGAGCCACGGTCCCAATATATACACAAACCATGCCGGCTGCAAAGAGCCCGCACCCACACTGCGTCAATTGATTCTTTTGTTTGCCTTGCAACGCCTGCACCGTCATTGCTGCTCAACCCCGCGTCGCTGCATGTCACTGCTCTCCGCCCGCCCCAATCCTGATGTCTAGGTGCATCACCTGCAGCAGCCGTCACCCGTTTGTGTGAACGCTTGAAGATTCATTGCATGACAAGACAATAGCGCGTCGCCTGTGGCCGACCGCCTGCCCAGCCGATCTGGCCGCTGGCCCCGCGGACGGCCCCGCCCCACCTGGCGTACTGCAGCGCCGCTGCGCCTCAAGTGCACCAAGCTCCCACAGCAGACGCCTCAAGGGACCCGAAGGCTCACTTCGGGGTGCGCCTGCGACACCGCGTCGATGTACTCTCGGTACACGGTGCTGGCGAGGTTCATGCCGTCCGCCGCCTGCGTCGGGTCCTGGAAGGAGCCCGCCATGCCGTGGCAGGACACCATCGTCGTGAGCAGCTCGTCCTCCTGCGATCGAAGAGGGTCCGGAAATCATGCAGAGGGGCGAAGAGAAGGTCGCGTGATGAGCAGGTGGTCGCCGCAGCCGGCCGGCAGCAGCGGCTTGAGCAGCTTGGGCTGCATCGCCGGGACATTGCGGTGAGTACACCTAGCCAAGCAGCAATGCGGGTGCCGCAGAGAGGCAGTGTGGCCAGTCGGAGCGCAAACCCTCTAAACTCACAAAAACGAGCGCCAGGCGGCGGTTGGCGGCAGCAGGCCCGCAAACGCACCTCGTCGGGGATGGCGCAGCCAGTGGCGGTGGCGTTGTCGTCCGCTGCGCAGAAGCCTGCTTCCGGCTTCCAGGCCACCTTCTTGCGCTGCAGGGCCTCCACCAGGCTGGACGGATTGCCGCCCTGCGCAGGTGTAGCACAATCCCAATTCAGAGCTCAAACACATTTTCGCACAGTGACTTGCACGAGGATTTGGAGGTGGTAGTCGAGAACACTTTCACTGCGCAATTTTGTGCCTGCTTCGGGAGGCATCAGTGAGCTGCCCTCTTCGGCCATGTGCCCCCAAAGATGCGGAAGTGTCGTGGGCTATGGCAGCGTCATCTCGTAAGGCTTCAAATAGCGACCGACAGTCTCGGCTGGCAGCAGACACCCGGCTCCGGGCTGGCAGTAGACACCCTGACCCACCCTGAAGGTCCAGCGGTCAAAGGTGAAGTGCGCGAGCACGTCCCCCGTGAAATAGCTCCATCCGGGGTCTGTCATGCCGAAGCCGGCGCGCCAGATGCACTTTGTCGTGTACGAGTCGCTGCCTGCGGCAGAGGGACATCGCGTCTGTTTCAGTGAGCGCTGCGGCACAGCAAAGGCATCTTACTGCGGCAGCCTGCGGCGGCACCCTGCCTCCGCGTGTGCTGCGGCCGCAGGAGGGAGGCTGCGTACAGCGACGCACTCGTGCATGGAGTGAAAGGCAGGCAGCCGGGTGCTGCAAAGCCGCTTTCGTGAAACAGTGAACACCAGCCTTTACCAAGGCGACAGCTGCTCTTGACTGACACCTGAAACAGCAGGCTGGTGCTGCGACTGGTGCACTGGTAGCGTTCAGGTTCGATTCAGAGCAGCAGCCGAGCATAACAACAAACTTGGTCATGAGCAATCGCAGAGCATAGCAGCAAAGCAAGCCGTTACCTTGCCGCCAGCGCATGCTCTTCACGCAGGTGTCATACTCAGTCCAATTCAGAGCGCGCAGCAGGCCGACGCTAAAGATGGCGCCGCCGCCGCCATGAAACGTGAAGTGGTGCGGCACCGGCATCTCCAGGTTTTCCGGCCGGCATTCCGGGAACAGCTGCGGGCAGGCAGCACACACGGGCATCATCGCTTTGTGTGTGTGTACAGCAATCGGGGCATCGATGGCTCCACAGGCTTGGCATGTCTGGCTGTGGGTTGCATGCGAGCAGCATTTGTGCTGAAGCAAATGCCGCGGTGAAACCGACCGGATCTCGACCCTTGCCCCAGAAGTTGCGCGTCTGCACAAACGGGTTTCCAGGCGCCGCAGGACAGTCAGGACATCGTGAATTTTGCGACTGTACAACTGGCGGAATGCGCGCTTCACCTCTGGGTTGCTCTCCCGCCAGTGCTCGCACAGCTTGACCCTGTCGCAGGGGCACCCGGCAAATGGTGGAACTGCTGCATTCGACTCATTCAGCCCTGCATGCACGGGGCAACACGGTTTTTTTCTGTGAGTGTCCTTTATGAGGGTTTGTGCTGTCGAAGCGATCAAGGCAGGCTTCGCATTGCCAAATGATGTTTCGGAGGGGCCTGTTCATGATAGCAAGTGCCAGGCTGCATCCGAACTGCCATCTGTCCAGAGTATCCATGCGCCGCACCTCGTGGGTTGTTCCAATGGCAAGGCACACACCGTGGTGTCAGAGCATGGTCCATGCCGTCGCCAAAGCCAAAGCCCCAGCTCCGATCTGTGCAGACGAAAGGGAAGACTGCTTCAGAAGAGAACTGGGGCGTTTTGGCCGACCATTGCTGGACCCGGCCCATCAGCTTCATAAGCAGCAGCACACCAGACTCGCACACAAGGTTCTGTACGCCCGTGTTGATGGCGGTCAGGGGTGGAACCCTGGAGCCGCATCCATGAACATCTAGCACGAGTAATCACTGACAAGGCGATCGTCACTCGCCTCCAAGGAAGTAGGGCATGTCAGGGTCCAGCCCATAGATGGCGCGGGCGACGCCCTCCGGAAAGAAGATGGTGTCTGCACGGGCGGCAATGCGCCTCTCAGTGGTCATCAGTCCACAGTCATCATGAGCTCGTGAGCCAGAGAGGGACAGGGAGCGACGCCACCAGTTCTCTGACTGAGGGGCATGCATGCTGCTGCGATGCACCACGACAGCTGCGCACCGTCATCGCCGTACAGCATCCACTTGTAGGTGTCACCCAGCCGCCTGCGGCGCAATGTCGGGATGTCAGTCGTAAGCCGCAGCGCCCGAGCAGCTGGACTTGGGCCACTGCTGCGCAGCAGCAAGCAGCAGACGGCAATGCTCCAGCAGCACGACATCAGAGCAGCCCCTTACTTGTGCGCAATGACCGGCGTCATGGCCCCGCGGTGGTCTCCTGCAGCGGTCGTGAGCAACAGTCTCCAGGCGCACCGCTCGGCCGAACCCAGGGAAGTGCGCGTCAAAGGGGTTGTGACAGAAACACACCGAGTGGGCAACAGGCAGTCGGAAGTTTAGTGGTCGCACCAGGGAAGTAGGCGATGGAGCCGATGTCCAGGGTGCCGTTCTCATCAGAGATGTCTGGCCAGTGGTCCCATGTCTCTGAGTACTCTTCCATGACCTCCTCCGGCACACCGCTCTCGTTGACGGGCACGCTGGTCACCACCACCGTGCGGATGCCCAGCTCCTGCATCAGGGGAGCCCCGCACTGAGGTTATAAGGATTAGACCGGCATGCGCATCGTGGCCTTATGCCGCGCACTGCAAGCAGCGAGCTGCTCATCACGGACGCAGAGCGCGCGGTCTGGCAGGTGAACGGTTTGGGTGTGCTCACCTTGCGCCATTCACGGCCCGCCACGATCAGCGAGTGGCGGTAGGGCGCCGAGAAGTACGCCGCTACAACATCGCCGCTCCTGACGTCCGAGCCAGGCACAAGGGGCTTGAAAGCAGGTTTGGCGGACCACCAAGACGTCGAGCTTGCCTTCCGGCGCCCTGCACCGCTGCTCAGTCCAGCCTGATTTCCAGCTGTGTCACCCTGTAGGCACGGACCAGGTGCCTGAGTGCCGCGCGGCAAGGGTGGCTGTCTTGTGTGGGTGGACAAGGGCGCAGCAGGACCGCCCCATGTTGTGCCCCACCTGAGCCGAATTGTTGGAGGCCCAGACGATGAGGGCGCTGATGATGAGACCCGCCGCAAAACCACTCAGCACGAAGTTTCTGCGCATTTGGTGTCGCGCAAGTGGCGTAACGCTTTCAGCAGGCTGGTCCACCTTGCACACGGCATGCATGGCACCACAGCAAACCCACCTGGTGTGCCATTGCTTTGAGAGCAATCTGCTTGTCCGAGCGGACATGGCATGGCCAAGCTTGGCAGGCTAGGCGTTCAGACCTGCCACTGCACGGCTACTTCAAGAGTCGTGCGCAGCGGGTGTGTGCAAGGGTACTCGGCATGGGTGATGTGTTTTCCCGTGTACACTGCAGGAGATCGCGAGATCGCAATGTGCACCAACTCTCACCCACACCAAAACGGCACTGTGTCAATGCGGTTGCACGATTACGAAGCTAGTAACAGAAACAATCTACTCAACAAGACTGCGAGAAAACACGTTTCAAGACCAATGTCACAGCGGCGCTGTGCGACCGAGAAAATGTTGCAATGCGCTGGCATCCACGTGATGATGACTTGCTGATCAGGATGGCAAACACATCTAGCTAGACACACTTCACCAAACGGGCTGTTTGCGACCGTCTCTGCAGATATTTGATGCAGGCACCCGTCCGCCTCGCGAGCCGCGCAGGAGCAGGCACACACGTCTTGCGCCGTCCGCACGGGCCAGTCGGCGGCGTCCGAGCCTCGAGGGCCAGCACAGGCAGCAGCTTAAGGCGCATGGAGCTGCACAATATATACTGGTGTGTTCACCGGGATTTTCATGTGCATGCTGAGTGCTGCCGCCACGCTATGGCAGGCGGGCGGCGGCCGCATGGTAGTGTGTGCCTTGCGACAGGCAGTACTGTTGGCCGCACTTCTTTGGCTTCTATGGCTACTACGCATTCCGCGCATAACAAGAAAGGGACGGAATGTGTACAGGTCTTGCTGAGGGATGTGGTGTACACACGCGCAGGCTCATACGGCATGGGCGGAGCAAGGCAAACGAGGCCGGCATGATCGTGAGCCGGCTGGAAAATGGCGTGCTCGAGAAGTGGGGACTATCGCCGACGGGCGAGGACCAGGCTCGAGCCGCAGGGCGAGTGCCTCCAGCTCCGGATGGGCACTTTTGTGTGCTCCACCGCCAAACCTTGATGGCACTCTGCTCGCCTGGGCAGACTCCCCGCTCCTGACTCCCTGGCTGATTGCCGCAGGCAGCTGCTGCGGTCCGAGCTGTGCATCGGGCCCGACTTTGACCACGGCCGCTTGACTATCTACTCGTCGCCGTTCACACGCACCATGCAGACGGCACAGCTGGTGCGGCGGCTGCTACATTTACAGCACCTGCAGACGTACCTGAGAATTCTTCTGCCCAGGAATTTGTAGCATTTGACGACGCTCTCCTCCCCTCCTCTATTGAGAAGCCGACTTCACACCGACAGGTAGCTGGGGAGCTTGGGGCGAGCGAGCCGCAGCCTGCTCCAGCGCTCCGAGAACGAGATTTCGGCGCTCTTGAGTTGCAGAGCGACGCCAATTACCAAGGGTGGGTTGCGGGAGTGGCACGGCAACTTGCTTGACGCGGCATGACGATGTCGTCACCCACCTGTGACACTGTGCGCCGCTCGTCTCTCTGCAGTGTCTGGGAGCAAGATGCAGTCAGTACTGCGAGCAAACCCACGGCAGACGGTGGGTTCTGCTGCTTGAGGAATGTCATATGTGGGTTTACCGCTCAGCATACACTGTGATGCTGATAGCTCGGGGTGCATGCAGGCGCCGGGGAGACCGTTGAGGAGGTCGCACGAAGGGTGCTCGACTTTGTCGCAGGGTGAGCAGCAGATTAGGCTGCAGTGGCGCCCAACACATCCTGGTTTGCAGTGCAGCCGTCCTGCTGACGCAGCTGGCTACCTCTCTCACTCAGGAACTCTCGTTTTCCCCGTGGCAGGGTGGAGGCGGAGCGGCAAGGCGACACCGTGTTGCTGGTCGCCCATGGAGACACGCTGTCCATCACGACCGCTGCTGTGCGAGACAAAGGGGACATGCGTGGGCACAAGAAGTCATTCTACCTCGGGACCGCGGAATTCATGCAGCTTTGAGCTCTACTGCTGAAATCTGGCGATTCGATCAACTTTATAGGTAGTGCATTGATGGAGTGGCTGATTGCGTGCTGTCAGCTGCAAGGGCTAGCAGTTGTTGTCATAGTTCCGCAGCATACAATGCAGCTTCGCGCACCAGTCGTACCTGGAGGGTATTGTTGTTCTCAATGCACACGATAATACACCCGCTACCAGTTGGTATAGGGCACGAACAGCTCAGACTGGGAGCCCTCTTCGGATAAAGTACCGTACTTCAGGTCTCTTATCAATCCCAGGCCCGCCCTCCTCATCACATCAGCGGCCGCGCTGCAGTGTACATGATGGCCGACCGCAGCGTGTGGTTGCGGATGAGCTCTTTGCCTCTCGGCGCCGTGTTGGTCAGCGGGCTGGTGCCGTGGCCCTGACAGCCACCTGGGAAGCCGGCGCAGCTGCCATCAGACGCTGCATATCCTCGGCAGACTCGTATCTTTGGCTGAGCAGCGGTGACGGCGGCGGCAGCACAGCACCGCCGGCGGCAATGGCGGCAGCGGCAGCGCTGCGCCATTGCTGCGTGTCATCACTGGTGCGGCAGTGTGAGGCCGCTGTCGCCAGCCATGCCATCCATGCGTCTGTCAGCCATACAACGGACAAGCGCCCACCTGAACATGACGCTGGCCTCATAACAGACGTGAGGAAAGGGTTGAACATCATCTGCGCATCCGCAGTGCCTTGCGCTTCAGCTGCCGAGTTCGTGTGGCTTAGTTCGCGCACGTTGACACAGGCTCGCAGAGCTCGCCTCAGGCTAAAAGCACCAAGGCAGAGGCTGCCCACGAGCCTGAAGTCGAACGCCGGCGGATGCAGCAGGCTTGCGGGTCCCACCTCCTGTGTTGTTGGGCGAAAGAAGTAGGCTGGCGCCGCCGCGCCAACCGCCAGCCGCCTGCCCCCGCCACGGGCCTGCATGTTTGCCTCTTGCCCTCCAACGCCGCCACCGCCGCGCCATAGTGAGGTTCGAAGCTCACCTTGGCTGCCGGCGCCGGCTGCCTGGCCGGCTGCTGCTGCCGCGGCGGCGGCGCCGCCATGCCACCCCGGCCCCCAAGCTGCTGCCGTTGCTGCGGGTCCAAGTCCCCCCAGCCGCTGACGCCGCAGCACACATCTTCCGGCGAGGGCAGCCCGCCGCCGCCGTCGCCGCTGGCTCCATGTGCAGCCATTAAGCAGGCGCAGCTGAACGATGGCAGCGCCATGACCGAGGGTCCTCCCCCCTCCCCCCCTTCCCCGGCAGCCGCCGCCGAACGTGGCGTCAGCGGCGGACGGCTGCCGGTGTTGCCGGTCCCAGCGCTGCGCGCATTTCGGGATGTCAGATGCACTGCAGCCGACTGCCTGCCAGTTCCGGCGCCATCGCTGTGCTGACCTTGCCGAGGTGCCGAGCCACAGCCCCTGCTGACGGCCTGCTGCGGGGCGGACAGCTGATCAGGTTGCAGCAGTGGCTGCGGCCGCTGCGACGGCTGCTGCGGGCGCCACAGCATCTCGTCCTCCAGTTTGCGGCAGCGTCCGATGGGCCCGGCGCCGGCACCGCCGCCAGTGCGGCTGGCTCCCGGCAGAAATCTGGGCGGCATTCCCGGTGGAGTCCCTGCAAGGTGAATGCCCAGCGCCGCAGCCTGCCGTGCGAGCAACACGGTGTCTGTTGACGCCATGGCAAGGCCGCCCCGCCGAGGGCGTGACGGAGGAGGCGGCATCTGCCGCTCTACCGGCCAGGGCGGCGGCAGGCAATGGTGGCGGGTCGTAGGGCGGGGGCTGCATGTCAGACCCACTGTCGACCCCTGCCGTCATGGGGTCAAGGCTGCGTAAACTTTTATCCGGTGAGGCTTGCGCGAGCGGCTCCTCCAGAGGTTCTACTACCGCACGCAAGTTGATGCCGCGACGCAGGTACCCCCTCTCGGGACTAGAGGCCTCCCGGCTGGCACGGCACGACTGCTTTGCTGCGGGTGCCGCTGGCGCCGCTGCGGCTGTGCACCCGGGCCAGCGGCGCCAGCGGCTGCCACGGCGACGGCGKCTGCTGCTGCGGCAGCGCCAGCCGCCGCGGGCTGGCGACTCGAACAGCTTCTGCAGCGGCGAGCCGCCCGTCCCGCCTGCCGGTCGCCGCCSCCGCGGAACCGCCTGACGCCGGCGCACGAGCACGGACTGTAGCACTCGTCGGTTGCCGCGGCCGTCAGGTAGGCAGTGCCGTCCTGCTGTATGCACACTGCTGCAGCTCCGCCGCCGCCGCCGCCGCCGCCGCCAGAGCCACTGCGGCTGTGCGGCAAGCTATCTGGCATGGACATGGCAGCGCGCGGCGCCGCGGCTGGTAGCTGTGTCTGACGGCGGGGGCTGCTGGTGGAGACTCCCAGCGGCGCAGCGGCGCGGCCGCAGTCGCACCTGTACCGCGGGGCATTCGGTTCCTGACACGGAGGCTTTAGTCCAGGTAGCGACACAGGTGACGTGCGGCATTTTGTCTATGTCAGGACGGCAGGGACCCAATCATGCAGGGACCCAATCACCACGTGCGGGCATGTGGGCAGCAGGCGCAGGGTCAGCCTGACCATGCATGTGCACAGCAGCAGCACTCCAGAAGGAGTGGCAGGATCAGTGCAACACAACGTGCAGTTTGACATCGGCGCCGAGTGTGTGCCAGCCTGCGCAGCAGCTGCACACGGTTTCGCGTACACAACAAACATGCGCACCTGTCGGCGCTTGGGCGAGGCGTTCTCCCAGGCCAGTACGTGTTGTTCCGCAGCCAACTCCCCGCCGTATTGACTGCCGCCTGCTCCCATCAACCTCTGACTCAGACAGCACAGTTCAAGCTGCCGTTGTGAGGCTGCGCTATTGAGGTACGCCCTACATTGAGTTCGCTCCAGCACAGTTTGCTTTGATTGCCAGTGATGCGCAACTGCGCCTCAGACGGAAAGAGCAGGGTGGTCTTGGTGCAGCTTGTGGCCTTGTGCCAAAAGCCCCGACCGCATGAAGAGACTTGAGTTTCACCAGATTCATCCCATCCTCAGAGACAACTGCGAGGCTGATCATCGAATTGGTTTGCAGCCGTGTGGTTGATTGCGCCGCGTGCAGTATGGCCATGGCAGCAGCGGCTGGCTGCGTCAGCAACCGGCATCGAGGACGAGGAGGCTGACCGCGTCAGCGCCGGCATTGAGGATGGTGATGCTGTGGAGAACTTTGGTGGCGATGCAAATATAGTGATGAAGGACGTGCGGCGCAAGGGGCGGATTGCACTCGACAATATCAGTTTTGGTGGCTGTTGTATGGTCTTCTCTCATTATAACATGTCTTGTGATGATCTAGTGGGAAACTGTTGCAACATGTTTGGACGAAACACTCATCAGGTTTATTTTCTGGCTCCACCTCATCAGCCTGAGTGAGCCTGGAAAGGTGTAAAACTCTCTCTCGACCTCCCTAATGGTTCTGGTCAGTCTGAGCGGCTAAACAGGAACAAGGCACAGCTCTCCTCGTGCAGCTCCGAAAACAAGCCCTGAGCAGCACGTGAACCACACTTCAATACTTTGTAGAGCAGCGGTTCTGCGGCGGGCTCAGAGCAGCGATGTTGTTGCAAATTCCCATGCTTCTGCACAAATCATCAGGATGATTGCGACGCGAACACTTTGTCACCAGGTCTTCACACCATTTCGCAGGATAGGCCCTGCGGTTGTCTGCTGCCCGGCCTGTGTCAAGCCACGCCAGCTGAGAGGAAGCCTTTCCTTAAAAAGACTGCGCAGCTCCCTGCACGAGCACCGCATGGTGGCTGTGTCTGCGGGACCTGATGAGCGGCACCGTCGCAGGTGCGCAGCTCAGGAGCTCTGTCCACACGCCTGCTGCAACGCCTACTGCACCATCGTTGCCGTGTAAGAAGACGACTGACTGGGAGAAGCTGGTATGATGTCTGGCATGTGTGGCCTGATCAATCCTCAGGCCCAGGCAACCGGAAGGCCGCAGAACATCTCTGGGCGCCCAGCTGCAGCACTCTTGGTCGAAGCTCAGGACGTCATGGGTGCGCTGCAGTAGCAAGGCAATTCCTCACAGGCTGCTTGGTTGCATTCCTTCCTGGGCTGCAAATACTGGAGAATAAGAAGGCTGATGATGAGTGCGCTGCAGGATCAGGCCTTCCTGGGCTGCGAATACTAGAGTATAAGAAGGCTGATGATGTGCTGCAGGACAAGTATGATCTGGTCGGACGCAAGTGGTTTGTTCCCGTCACGCTCTGCCTGTGGGCAATACTCCTCGCTTTGAACATCCACCGGCTCATGGCCTAGGAAGACCGCTGGCCCAGGCTACCCAGTATCGCGAGGCAGTCCCACCGCTGCATCAGCCTGTACAGTGGACGCACTCAAAGGCAGAGTTTATGTCCGCCTCCTAGCGGCGGACTTATAGGAGACAGAGTCACCGCCGCCTCTTGGAGGCCAGTCGGAGCGGGCCGCAGCGGTCCGGCCACGAGCATCCAATTAGGGTCCCGATTGCTCGCACTTAGGTATGCAGCGGACAGATTGATGAGCCCAAAAGTTTTGAGCCCTTAGCTCTGTGCCGAGGGTACTTGCACAAACTATAGGAGTTTGTCAAGGAGACTTTGGCCGCTTGACTTGCAAGTTACAAGTCCTAACAGCCTACCTCAGTGAAAACCTGGGAGCTGCAGTGGTAGGGTGATCCACGTAAAATTAGAATTGGAAAGTGGACCATCTGTCCTCTTCGAGTGGTTCACGCTGTAAGCGCCCCCAATAATGTGTGAGCCTCACAGACGCCAAAGCACTTAGCACATGATATCTCATCGATAAGTTTCAGCTGCCAGCCTGCCTCTGGCAGCCACACTGGACCAGCATGCCAGGACGCTGTACTGCCATCCGTCTCGCTGGTGCGCTTGCAAGCACGCATTTCGTAGCTTCATTCACGCCTTCCTCCATTCGAGGCGCCCCGCGTCAGAGCAGCTGTAAGTGACAGCACGACCAGATGCTGCAGCAACTCCGGGCGGCGGCCCCACTGCAGGCCCCTGGGGCTAGGGCGGCAGCTCGAGGCCACGCCGCTGCTTCCAGGCTGGCCGGCACGGCCGCCGCCTCCGTGAAAACAGTGGCCGCGCCTCACCCTTAATGCTGCACAACCATTGGGGGGCTCAGCGGGGATTAGGTGAGATCAGGTGAGTTGGGTGAGACAGAGCGAGCTGCAGTTGTGTTTCCACGGCCGAAGCTGAGATGCCTGACGTGATAGACAAATTGTATAGCCTCACCTTATGGCGGGTCCAACCCGGTGACCGCCTTGTAGATGAGCACAAGATGCTCAGGATCAGCACCAATGGTTTTCTTCTTCTTCAGAAGCGTGCTCCATTTCTCCACAGCAGCCGCATCATCCCGGAGGCTTTCCAACAATGCAGGTAGCCCTGCAGCGGTTGCGGCCAAACAACACACACTCATGTATACGAAGTCGGAGCAACGGATTGGGGCATGTGCGTGCGGCATGCGCACTGCGCATTGCTCTTAGACAAACCTTGAATAGGAGGGCGCCGCACGCAGCAGGTGGGTGTACCGAAAACGCATGCACGCTGACATTGCCGTTGTGATGGCCTGGCCGGAACGTGTAGCCGGCCCCAATAGCTTTTCTCTGCTTGCTTCCGGGCGAGGATGCTGTCGCAGTGACCAGATATCGAAAGGCAACTGCAACCTCACAGGTGGGCGGGTGGCCAGGTTGCAGTTGGTTCAGCCCCGCACCGGAGAACAGGCCCAGCGACGCGAGGAAGCTTGGCACGTCCATGGCGAGGGCGCCAGACGAAGAAGCGGCCGCGGATGCGAAGTGAGTGCTGTAGCTGAGCAAAGTCGTTATCGCGGCTGCTGCCAGGGCGCCCGCCCACCAGCTGCGGGAAGTGCGCCGCAGATGTTCGTGAAGCGCCACCTCCAGCAGTTCATCAAATGCCACCTGTGTCAGCCAAATGCAGCCAAGCTTCAATGTAGGCGGTTTGCTTCTACTGTGGCAATGCCTTTCGACAGCTGCATTTTGCGGTGGCCGGAATTTGGCGGAAAGCAACGCCCTCGCAGGGCCTGCCGTGCACGCGCTGGCCTCGGCGATCAGTGGCGGTTCACAGAGCCTTCCTCATTGCGGTGGGAGCTGTCCCCACTGCATGCTTTGAGGACGGGCAAACTTGGAGTTGATCTAGGCAACGCCAGGAATGCCAGCAGAGCTGCTTGACGTTCCAGCTGGGGTCAACCTGGTGCAAGAATGATGCTTGATGAAGCTGTCCTGAGATGCATGTTGACACTTGCCTTCGTCGCGACGGCAGCTGCCTGAATCTGCTCGACCGCACGCAGCTGCGCCGCCCGCACCTCCAGCCATAATTTAGCCATGGCTTTGTGCATCGCGGAGACCTTGCGCTCGACGATGCGCAGACGGTCGGCGTCATCCTGCCAAGCATGGAGATCACGTCAATCCGCAGCCGACCATGGTTGGCGTAAGTTCCCAGTTTCCAGCAGCAATTGCGACATGGTTTGACTACTCCTTAATGGGGCTCACGGGCACGGCGCACATGCCGCTGGCAAAGATGGCATCCGCTCGGCACTCTATTGCATTGCTGGGCGCATCGCAGCGGATGGTAGGCATCAGGGTGATCATGAATGACATGTACCTCCAGCAACGGCTGGTCCCGCAGCACGTTGACAAGCCGTCCCATCATGACCGCCCGCTGAAGCAACGCCTTCGTCCAACCCAGCGTTTCAGTCACGCTGGCGCCATATGCCACAACCTGAGGCACGTCCGTAGCCTGCAGCAGATGCAAACTCCGCTGCAACAACCACTGCCCACAGTGTGCTGCTGCCACCGCTCCCCAGGCTTCAAGGTCAGCCCAAGCTGTGCTGTCAATAGTGCATGACCACAGTCACTGAAGGCGCCCATCAGTCTCTGTCCTACCGTTGCAAGTCCAATGAAATCATCACTTGAAACTAACAAATACCTTGAGCACCATTGCTGCATCAGCGGCGTTGTCGCCGTTCAGCAGCGGCTGTTTTGTTTCCGTGAAGAAGAAGTCTCCCTTGTTCCAAACTTTTCCAGCAATGACCTCCTGCGGCAGCATGCAGGAGCAGGAGAGTCGGAGCAGTGCCTAGTGTCGCCACGAGAGTGTGCCCCCGACATCACAAGAGCACTGGTTTGCAGGTTACTCCTACTCCGTGGACAACGACATGCTCGTCATATGTACCTCAAGGCAGTACGCCGACGTCACTGCAGCGGCTGTCTCCTTGCAAGCATGAAATTGGCATTGCAGCCTGAAAAGACTTGTTTCCAGAATGTCCACGACTCCGTCCTGCAGGGTGAATGCCGCCCGGACCAATAGCAATGCATAGACTCAGATCAACGCATTGGCCGCCGGCCCGGCCATTGTGCGCCGGGCGCAACAATGGTGCTGGAGGCTAGTCTGACAGACGTGACTAGCAGGCGACCATATGTAACCACACGACTGGGGTCAAGAAGCAACAACGGCTTCTCATCGTGTAAATGCTCCAGTCCCACCTGGTTTGACGATGGGATCTCCCTTGGCTTCAGGCTGCCTATCATCATCAGCTTTTCCCCTGCAAACTGCCATGCAATGCCACGGTCTCCCCGGCTGCCGGACGATTGAAGGGCACAGTCCCGCCTTCCTCAATCGACCCGGTGGCAGCACGAAGCCGCCAGACTGGTGCAGCAGCTGCTGGCCATGCATGTGGGAGTACATCGGGACGGATGGACTTCGGTCCGCCACGCCGATGCTGTATCAACCTGAGTAACGATTCTCCACAAGAACGAATACAAAACAGTTCACATCTGAAGCTTGCAGACCACTTCTCCTGGTTTACTCACCTTCCCGCCGTGTGAAAACGCCGCGGAAACAGAAATACAAACCCTAGACGTACTTTTAAGAATGTCAAAGGACCCTCTTTTCTGAACGCAAAACCCTTGTGCACTCTTCGCTGGAGCATATCCAACGAACGAAGCAGGAGCGGCGACCAAGACTAGCGGACTGGCCTCAATTTTCTGCTCGCCACTAATCTGCCCGGCCGCCAGGCAAGAGGGTTTTCAGTGGGCACAATCATCTGCGCGCTCAGCGGCGTCCGAGCCTCGAAGGACAGCACAGGCAGCAGCCAAGGCGCATGGAGCTGCACAACACATACTGGCGTGAGTCATCGGGAAGAGGTCGTGTGCATGCTGAGTGCTGCCGCCGTACTACGGCTGGTGGGCAGGCGCCGCATGGTCATACTATGTGCGACGGGCAGCCGCAGCACCTTTGGCTGCAGCTGTGCGGCTGTTGCGCGCATTTCGCCAAGTCGAAGAAGGACTAACAGGACGCCAGGAGTACAGATATCCATGAGATGTGGTGTACGCACGCGCAGGCTCATGGCATGGGCGGAGCAAGGCAAACGAGGCCGGCATGATCGTGAGCCGGCTGGAAAATGGCGTGCTCGAGAAGTGGGGACTATCGCTGACGGCGAGGACCAGGCTCGAGCCGCAGGGCGAGTGCCTCCAGCTCCGGATGGGCACTTTTGTGTGCTCCACCGCCAAACCTTGATACCACTCTGCTCATCTGGGCAGACTCCCTGCTCCTTACTCCCTGGCTGATTGCCGCAGGCAGCTGCTGCGGTCCGAGCTAAGCATCGGGCCCGACTTTGACTACAGCCGCTTGGCTATCTCCGCGTCGCCGTTCACACGCACCATGCAGACGGCACAGCTGGTGCGGCGGCTGCTACATTCGTACCACCTGCATACGCACCTGAGGATTCCCTGCCCCAGATGTTCTTCGCATGTGACGATGCTCTCCTCCCCTCTCAATTGAGAAGCCACTTCCACATTGACAGGAAGCTGGGGAGCTCGGAGCGAGCGAGCCGCAGCCTGCTCCAGCGCACCGAGATAGAACGAGATTTCGGCGCTCTTGAGTTGCAGAGCGACGCCAACTATTAGGGTGGGTGGCGGGACTGCCACGGCAACTTGCTTGACGCGGTTTGACGATGTTGTCACCTACCTGTGACACTGTGCGCCGCTCGTCTCTCTGCAGTGTCTGGGAGCAAGACGTAGTCAGCACAGCGAGCAAACCCAAGGCAGACGGTGGGTTCTGCTGCTGGAGGAATGTCACATGTGGGTTTACCGCTCAGCGCACACTGTAATGCTGATATCTTGGGCTGCGTGCAGGCGCCAGGGAGACCGTTGAGGAAGTCGCAGAAGGGGTGCTCGACTTTCTCGCAGGGTAAGCGGCACATCAGGCTCCAGTGCCGCCTGATTTTGCAGTGCCAGGCATCCTGCTGAAGCATTCGGCTGCCTCTCGGTCACTTACAGAATTCCCGATCTTGTGTGGCAGGGTGGAGGCGCAGCGGCAAGGCAACACTGTCTTGCTGGTCGCCCATGAAGACACACTGTCCGTCGCAACCGCCGCTGTGGGAGACAAAGGGGACATGCATGGGCACAAGGATCGTTCTACCTCGGGACCGCAGAATATATGCAGCTTTGAACCTCTTCTGCTGAAATTTGGCGAGTGGGTCAACTTGATTAAACCGAAATCCGTCCAATCAGAGTATATACGTGCAATCAATTTTCCGCTCGCTTCACTCTGCCTCCCGCGAAAACACAAAAGACCCTTGGGAGGCACGCCCTATCAAGACGTCGTCCGACACGTACGTCAGCTGGTACTGCCCCAGCGGGTTCCCCTCCCGATTCCGCCGCTGCCCTGGCGTCCGCAGCGGCACGCTGACGTGCAGCTGCAAGCACAGACACAAAACAGCATCAGTGCGGTTCTTGCATGGTGCGCAGTGACACAGCGGATGCCGCAGGCTCACCTGCTGCAAGGCGAGCAGCGCCTGGTGCTGCAGCCAGTTGCGCGGCAGCAGCGCGGGCGCCAGCACCAGGGAGTCCACGTGCACATTGCCTGCAGCAGCGCACGACACCTTACGTCTGGGTGCGTCAATTCAACACACCCTGTTGAACAGGCATAGCACCGGCGACCTCAGGCACAAGCACGCCAAACACAACCTCGTCGAGCCTGCGACAATGACGCAGAATCAGGGGCTCATAGGCAAACTCACGTAAGTTTGCGGAGTCAAAGGTCAGCGCGATCCTCCGCCCGGAGGACACGCTGTATCTGGCGTCAACGACGAAGTTGGCGCTCGCCGCCGGCTGCGAGCTGAACAAGCTGGGCACGCTGACCTCGATGATGTTCTGCACCGTGCCCTGCCCTGGCGAGCTGAAGCGCTGAAAGATGCCGCCAACGACCAGAGGCGCAAATGGCAGCCCCGCAGCCCCCGTCAAAGGCCTCTGCGCAGTGCCACGATGCGGAGGGTTGCCTTTGCACATGCGGGATGGTGGCAGCAGCAGATGCGCAAGCCACATCAGCTGGCGGTGCGGGCTGCAGCGCACAGCCTGCGGCATCAGCAATCCATGAGCAGCTGCGGCGCGAGCGCACCACGTCGTCTGCTGTGGTGTAGACCAGCCTCCATAGGCCCGCCAGCTTGCCAAAATCAATGTTACCGCCGAAGGCCTCGAGCTCCACCTGCACGATGATCCAAAGCTTCGGTGGCTGCACATACACTGCAAGAAGCATACATGTATGCATGGCAGCCTCGCAGCCTGCGCCATGTTGATAAGGTTGCAGTGCTCTACCTGAGCCTCCTCGACGAGTGCGCGGCTCCAGCTGCCGGCGGCCGAGCCCCGCTGAAGCCCGTCGATGCGCATTAGCAGCTGCTGCTTGGCTACCTCAAGTGCATGGTCCCGGTTGCCACCTGCACATGCCGCATCATCAGTATGTTACGTATGCAATGCATGGACCCGAGTCCAACGCCCACTGCCGAATGTTTGGAAATGCGATAATACATGCCTCAATCTCCATTTTTGGCCAACCCAAAGGCCATAATCTGCCATGCCATGCCGCGCCGCGTGCCGCAGAACCCCTACCTGTGCTGGCTGCGACGGTGCGATGGCGCGGGCGAGGTAGTGCCGCAGAACACCTTCTGATGCTTCCGTGGATGTCTGGTCCTCCAAAAGGTGTCGGTATGGCACGGTGGCATTGCCCAGGCCTCTGACATGTCCTCATGCTTGAGAAGTGTGTGCTTAGCGTGCGGTCAGGTGCGCATCTGCAAGTTATTGCGGTACGCAAACGGAATCATATCATCATTCGCAAAGACTAAATGCAGACAACAGGGCCTGCTGCTGGACACAAGCAGTTGGCCCGCCACGTGGCATGCTGCGCGTGCTCCCCAGCAGCGAAATTCCAGTGCATGGCTCACTCAGCTGCCTCTTGTTGCACTGTGCTGCTTTACAGAGGCGTTGGTCAAAAGGCGATGTCGCGCTCAAGCAGGCGCCTCAGCACAATGCCAAGGACCATTCGTTCCGGAACGTGGCGTCAAGCCCAGCAGCAACGCAGCCTTGATCAGGCTTTGCATTTGAGACTTTGAGGATCCGAACCTGAGTAAGACGACAGCTGCCCGATGAAGCCAGCGGACTTACCGTTTTGGGATCTGTGCCTGTTTTTCGACAAGATGGCTGAAGCCACCGGGCAGCACCGCAGCAAAGTTTTCGTCAACTTCAGAAACCAAGTCATTCCGCAGCGGAACCCGGAGGCGTGGCAGATCTACAGGTGCTCTGTGCTGACGAAGGGACCGCATGTGCGCCAGACTGACGCAGCTCTCCCGGGCTGCATGCCAACTGTGCTTTCTGTCTGATGTGCAGGCTGCTGCTGCCAAAGGTGAGCCCCAAACTTCCGCCAGCTGAGGGACACCGGATCGTGCGCCTGCACGAAGACTGAAAAAATCGTGCGCTGTGCCGCAGGAGGATGAAACCCGCGGCAACTATGGGTGTGTGCCTTCTGATGAATCCTAGTCAAGACCTTTGACGGATTCCCGTCCAGCCTGCAGCTGTTGTGCCTTCGCTGTGCATGCTGCTGTGCTTTGCTTGCCTGCCGCCGTGTTGTGCTTTGTCCATGCGCAAAACACACTGCACCGCATGTCCTTGCCTGGTGCAAGTGTAGGTTCAAGGAGCAGTCACTGTCCAGGGTGCTCGTCCAGGCGTGCAATCTTGACGTCAACGCGAACGCAAACGCGAAGAACGCAATCAATTGGCGGCGCGGAAGCACCGCCAAGTCGGCGGGCAACTTTCCTGCGGCCATGGAGGAGGTCTGCGGGAACATCCCTGACCCATCTGCGCAGCACTGCCCAGAGCCTGTTGTCTGCTGCTGCAGACATCTGACGTTTGGCCTTGACATGGCAGCCGCTGACGTCCCTGGCATCCCTGCTGATATTCAACCTGGGTGCGCTGTGTACAGTTTCTGTTTTCAAACCACTGCGGCAAGGATAACAACGACAAAGCGGGTGCGTGCAGTCTCGTTGAAGCCAGTGCCTGCTGCCGTTCTGCCATGCCGCGCATCATGCGTAAACTGCTTCGAGCACACAGCCGTCCCCCAGATACGCCGGCCGGCCTGCAAACCCTAATCTCGATGGACTTTCGCCTCTGGAACGGACAGGCGCGCAGGAGTTGACGGTCGGCATGCTGAATGCCAAGCTGGACGAGCTCGTGCGCGCAGACAGCACTGACGCCAAGAAGGACATCCTGCGCTACCTCATGCACATGTGAGTCTTGAGACTACAAGGCGACGGGGTGGTGTGGCACATGAACTGCCTAGGAAGCTGCAAGTGGTGGGTTAGCAGCGAGCCCTGAGCTGGAACAGGCGGGTGAGGCAGCTGCCTGAGATACAGCAGCGCTGCTCCGCCTGTGCACCGCGAGCACTGCGGCCGCCACCTCGGACACGGCAGCTACAGGTCGGTCTTTGCAGTTGACGGCTCTGTGCGCCGCAGGTGCACGCCGCGCATGATGCGCTGGGTCACTGCGCTCATCGTCAAGGAGCTGAAGGCAAGAGACGTCCTCAAGCCTGATCCCTTCGGTTCATTTGCTGCTCGCAATCGCAAAGCTCAGCAGCGCCTGATGGGGGAGCACTACTGGGTCTGCCCAAGAGACAGCGCAACATCATCAGACTGAAGGCCTCCTGCTCTCCGGCCGCCTCTTGCTGTCTGGCCTCGCGTTATGCGAACTTGCGTCCGTCAACATGGCTGGCGGTATGACTTGATTCTGCACGTTGCAGGCGGGCCTGACGGAAAACCTGGTGTTCAAGTACCTGCACGTGGACGCCAAGCACCTCTATGATGTGTCCATGTCGCTGCACACCGTCGTCACGCAGCTCACGGACCGCTCCAGGCGCCTGCCACGCAAGGTTCACCCTTGCTCACCTGGATGCTGGCAACGGCGATGTCTAACCAGCGAGCTGCTGGGCACCAGGTTGCAGATTGCAGTATCGTCGTTAAACCCAGGATGCCAGCTGGTCAGGCGGCGCTGACTCGGCAACAGCTCGAGTGGCAGCGGACCGAGCTCACCCGTGCGGAATAGCAACGAGCGTCAGGCTCTCAAGCCTGACAATCATGAGACACGAAGCAAGAACATCGCTGTCACTCATGCTTGAGGGAGGCCTGAACGGCCACCAGGCTCGAGGAGAGTCTTCCGGCTCAGGCCGACTTGCAAATGTCGCGCTTATCTGAGGGACGCCCTCTGACTGTATGCTGCAGGACCTGGAGCCAGGCCAGCCGGCGCGGCCGATGCTGGCGGCTGTGGCCAACAGCGTCGAATTCGCACACAGCAAGCTCGGCGGGCGGCTCGCCATCGTGGAGACCAAGTTCGATGGCGAGCGCATGCAGGTGCCGCCGTGCCTCGGCGTCCATTTGAACACCAGAGATCCCATGAGAAGGGCTGCATGGCCGGGGTCGGTGCCCGCAAGGCCCGACGCTCCAGGGCCGATGCTCATTTGACAGGGTGCTGCGAGGACTGAGACCCTGCCGGTGTTGGCTGAGGCTCGTCTGTGTGGCAGCTGAGACTGTCCAAGAAGCTTGCAGGTTTTTGCAGGTGCCAATTGGCCTGTCATCCATGGCGCATGGACGCACCCGATCTTATCGATATCTGTGATGCCCCTGCAGCTGCACCTGGTGGGCGGCCGCGAGGTACACTGGTTCTCCCGCCAGGGCCACGAACATGGTGCCAAGTCCTCCTACAGCGTGCTGGACGACATGGTGCGGCGCCAGCTGGCGTGTGAGAACGTGGTGCTGGACGGCGAGCTCATCGTGTGGCGGCCGGAGCGGTGCGGGTTCTCTGCTGCGCAGTTGCTGGATGATATGCAAGAGGGTCTTCTGAGGCCGTCGCCATGGAAACTCCAGCCATAGCCAGGCGGGGCATTGCTCCCGACCAGCAAACGGGTTGGCGCCTGGTTGCAGCGGTGACCTGTGCTGCCAGGTGACTGGGCAAGTCGAGCTGCTGGTGCTGTTTCCGCAGGCGCTTGTTCGAGCACTTTGGCGGCCTCAAGTCAGCCATCCATGCGGCGCGCGATGGCCGGCGCGCCGACGAGGTCGTGGAGGTGGAGGGTGCCGACAAGCGCGCCGCCACTGACCTCGAGTACACCATTCCAAAGGTGCGGCATGCGCTTTCGAGTCAGTCCCCTTGGTGGTGTGCCAGTCAGGCTTTGGCGGTCGTTGCGCACCCTTCCAGTGAGGCTGGCATGAAACCGTGGCATGTGCAAGCTGTGCGAGGGTGTTGCGGCCGAGTGGCTGCAGGGCCGGAGGGATCTCTGCCAGGATGCCGGCTGCGTTGGGAGGCACAACAAGCCTGTTGTCGTGACCGCAGGTGTCCGAGTTGCAAATCACGTATCTGGCATTCGACATTTTGTACTGGAAGGTGCGTATGAGTGGTCCCTCCAGGATCTTGGAAACTGGCTTGCTAACCGTGTCACATGTTGGCTAAAGCGCAGCTGTGAATCATAACACAGCTTCAGGCGCCATTGTCTCCTGAAATGGTGGTAACAAACGCGCCTTACCCTGCCGCTCGCAACCCCTTGACAGGACCAGAGTGTTATCAACCGCGCGTTGCTGGAGCGGCAGCAAATGCTGCGGGAGGCAATCACAGTGGCGCCCTCGGAGGGCTTCCCCATAGGCGCGTCGCAGCTGATGTCGCACTTACTGCCGTGCACGACCCACACGATGGCTCCTGGTCGTGCGCCAGACCTGATCCTCTGACTGCGTTCCGGTCCTGGTTACGGAAATCTATTGGCGTAGCTCACATGATGTTTGAACAGGCAACCTGAGCTCGCGCATCGTGACGGTGCTGCCCGGGGAGGACTTTCTGGAGGGGCCACCCGCCTCGCGCATCTGCAAGACCGTCGACGACATCCGGTGCGGCCCCTGTTCCCAGGTGGCAGCCGAAGCACACGATCGCCTTACCCAGTACAATGCAATCGGAACTGAGTATGCATTCTACACATGTCGCCTATGAAGGAGTCGCTCGACACGTTCAGTCGTTGATGCGTCCACTGATGCACTCGTCGCAGTGACGTGCTGGAGGAGGCTACCCGCCTCAAGGTGCGCGCCCTTGCCATCATGCATACAAGAAAAGTTCACTCAAGGGCGTGAAATCCTTTTGCATATGCGCCCATCGCTGGAGCCACGCCACCCTGGTGTGGGCATGGCAGTCAGCAAGACACCACCTCCGTTTCCCGAGTTTGTACACCCTGTAGACAACTGCCAGCTGGGTGTTTGGCGCAACCTGTGCCACAGGAGGAGGGCATCGTGGTGAAGGACTCGGAGTCGCCCTGGAAGATGAACGACCGCGGCTCCGCCTGGCAGAAGATCAAGCCAGGCACGCTCTGCCGTCCTCAGATGTCACAAACGACGAGGATTTGACTCAGGCACAATGCATGGCGCCGCGGTTGGTGTGGCAGCGCTTGTGACGAGCATGCACGGTGTCGTCTCCAGCTGCGCGCGGCTGCCAGTCATCAAGGGCACTCGTGGCAGACTTGTACGAGGTTTGCAACAAGTTCCAGGCCTGGAGGAAAGGCTGTTTGGCAACATGCTGGCTTCTGCCTGGCCGCAGATTATGTGGACACGCCAGACATCGACGCCGTCATCGTGGGCGCCTGGTGCGGCTGCACCTCCATTCCTGCGCCAGCCTCTGTGCATCCTACGCCTTGTGGACTGCTTATTTTCACGCCACAGGCGTAGGTTGCACAGCACGATGCGGCACAGCAGAGCAATCCCGGTTCAATGTTGACACCTGCGCAACACAACACACGACAAAGTTATGGTGTCGGTCTTGTCTGCACAGGTATGGCAAGGGGCGCCGCGGCGGGCAGCTGGGCGAGTTCCTGCTGGCGCTGGCCAAGGGCTCCCGCGCCGACAACAAGCCGCCCACCGAATTCATCACCTTCTGCAAGTGCGGCACCCTCACAGACCCGGACATCATCCCCCCTTGCTGTCGTCTGCACCGCGCCTTGCCAGTTCTGCGTGGACCCTGCAGCATCTGCGAATGGGGGACAGGGGCAGCCCCGTGGGTGTGGTGCACGTCTCATTCCAGCGCAACAGCCGTCTCGCGAGACACATGTGTTCCCTCTTGCACTCAAACACGTGCCAGCACTGCCATACACTGTGGAAACCGAAGCCGCCCACCGTGGAACACAGGGTGGGCACCGGCAACTCGGACGCGGAGCGGCAGCAGATCACGCAGGCGCTGGAGGGCAACCTGCAGGCGCGCAAGCCGCTGGCTCTAGAAGGCACGCGCGACCCCAAGGCGCAGCCCGACATGTTCGTGCAGGACATCCGCAAGTCCGTTGTCGTCATGGTGCGCCCCGCCACGCCGTGGCATCACCATCTTTCTGCCTTCCCCTGTCAAACACTCGGGGGACGTCCCTGCATGAGGACGCCACCCAACATGTTTGGGGGGTTTGTTTGCAAGCTTGCTGTCGTCATGATGCGCTGCCGAGCTCCAGTAGGCCCTGTGCGCTCCCTTAAGACGCTGCGGGAAGGCATTGGGTGGTGTCACCTTGTCAGATTTGGCTTCAAGGCCAGGTGAGATGGCAGCGCAGCACCTCCTGCCGGCGTCCGTGTCATGATGCCCACTGGAAGCACAGTTGCGAGGCTGGAGACGGTCCTGGGGCTGCAGTTTCACAGCAGGGTGGGGGGTGAAGCGGCCAACTGACGGCAGGCGCTCCCGCGGGAAACCGCAGATCAAGGGCGACGTGCGGCTCATCTCCAGCAAGGTGTTCGCTGCGCGCTACTCGATGCGCTTCCCCACCGTCGTGCGCGTGCGGTGGGACAAGCCTGCGGCGGAGGTTCAGACGCACGAGGAGCTGTGCCAGCTTGTGGAGCAGCGCGTGGAGGCTGGTGCGCTTTCTCGCTGGTCCAAATTGACGGTGTTCTCTAGGAATATTGTACGGTTTCCGTCCCTGCGTCCTGGAGTCTGCAGGCGCACAGTGCCAGCTGTTGGAGGCCGGTGCGCTTGGTTCCCCTTTGCGCTTGAGGCTTCCGCATGGAAGCTGCGAACTCAATTCGTGCGTCCTGGGGACTGCAGCGGCACGAGGGGCTGCTGCCAGCGTGGAAGGGCGCGCAGCAGGTGTGTGTGCAGCCGCTGGACGCCGGTCAGCCTGCAGCACGACAACCGGGCAGCCGTTCAAATTTGGGCACAGCGAGGGCGCAAGAATTCAAGCGGGGGTTGAGGCAAGATCACCCGCAGGAGTCTCTGGGGTCCTGCCGGAGCCTGCGGTAGCGCTGCAGGTCAGGAGGCTGGCCACGCCTGGGTGCTGCCAGCCAGTGCACAGAGCAGCGAGTGGGTGCACGACGCGGGTGTGAGAAGAATGTGCCGCATGCTTGTCGCAGACCGGGTCATGAGGCCGTCGGACGGCGGCGGCGGCCGGCACTTTCGCCACAAGGGCATGATGCACAAGCGCGCAACGCAGCCGGTAGCAAAGCCTGAGCGTGCGACGCCGCTGAAGCAGGCCAACGTGATGGACCAGGTGAGAAGTTCTTGTAGGGTTCTGCAAGACTCACCAGCTTTGGTCGCAGCTGCCAGCACCCATGCGTCCTAGACACAGCGATTTAAGTAGCGACTCCCTGCGGCAGCCGGCGCCCGCAAGGCCATCAGCCCAATCTCCAGCACACACACCGCCCCCGACCAGGCTGTCGCGGGCGGGCACGGCAAGCAGGAGTGTCGACTGTTGACGCCGCTCCCCCCAGCCGCCCGCAGTGTGCGGCAGCGGACGCGTCGAGCGTCGCGTCATCTGCTTCTGCAAGTGTTGAATCGATTTCATCCTGTCAGTGCGCATGCGCAGTACCTGCCGACGGACGTGTCCGGCATCGCGGTGGAGGCGGACGTCTTCCAAAACGCCACTGTCGCTTTCTGCGACTACGGCGACGCCGGCAAGGCAGCGCTGGAGGGTCTCGTCAGGCGCCTGGGCGGCAAGGTGGAGATCTGTCAAGCCTTACGAGCTTGTCTTCAACCCCAACTGATACTGCGACATCCCTTGCGTGCGGCTTCCGTCCACCGCCTGACCTCTGCCCGACCTCTGCCTGCGCCGGCCGTGAGCCTGCCGCACGCCCAAGCGCGGACTGCAGCGCAGTCCTGAATCAGAAGGGCGGCAGACTCTGACATGCATTGGAATGACGCATCCTGGCATTTGCTGGTGAGGGGTTTGCTGCCGGCAACAGCGTCGATGGGGGGCGCGTGTACGGGCCACAAGAACGGCTTGGGGCGCCTTCGACTATATTCGCCTATATGGGCGGTTGCTTCTGTTGCGTCCCTGCATGTGCCACGTGCCAGCTGGGTCCCTGTTCCGGCCACAGGTGAATCAGTCGTACATCGAAAACAAGACGACCTACTACCTGAGCGGCGGCAACACCGCGAGCTTCCGCGCAGCGCAGAAACTGGGGCGGGATGTCATCAGTCTGCAGGTGGGCGCTGAATCTTTCACCCATTCTAGGCGGATAAGAACGCAATTGTGCCTCGTCACGCTCATAAGTGTTTGCGCAAGTGGGATATGCTTTCTGTGATCCGGAAGTAGCGCAGGCTTGCCCGGCGGCTGCTCCTGTGATGGGCTGCATACGCTATGAGCTGCACAGCAGCGCCATCAACTGAGCGCAGCCAGCTCGGCGGGCGGCAGCGGCCGCGGCTGGGTGGCGGTGCGATAAGGCAGCACGGCTGGCTGGTTGAGGATGCCAGCTTCTGCTCTGTGAGCGCGTGCAGTGGCTGTTCGATGGTGAGGCCGTGTCATCAGGCAGGAGGGCAAGCCACAGTGGACGATGTCTGATGCTCCTGTGCGTGCACGCGCAGTGGCTGCGAGAGTGCGAGGCGGCGCGCGCTGCGGTGCCGCTGATGCCGCGCCACTACCTCGCCATCAGCGCACCCACCCTGGAGTCCATGGAGGACGTCAGCCGCTTTTGCGACCCGTGCGCTCCTTCGCCTCCCTTCAAACTTCTGGGTCATGCCAGCTTTCTGTCCGTCCTTGCTCAATGCCTTCCTGTCGCAACACTGGTCCGCGGAGTTCGAGAGGGCGGAGCCAGTGCGAGCCCGGCGGCGCGGCAGGACCGGCACTGCAAGCTGCGGGCTCGCAACGATGCGCGGTCTCACGGGCGCAGCAACCTGCATGTCGGATGCTTGCAAGTCCGAGACAAAATCATGATGCAGGCTGTGCCATGCCGATTTCATCTCGTATGTTTGCAAACTGCCAAACATCCGCACCTGCGGTTGCAGGTACCACCTGGACGTCAACGAGCAGGACATGCGCGCCATCCTGCAGTCGCATGTGCGGCTGGCCGACGTGGATATGGCGGAGCTGGCTGCTTCGTTCTCGCCCGGCAGCGCACTGCCGCCGGCGGCCGCCCAGACGGCGTCACCCGCCAAAGACCGCAAGCGCAAGGCCACGGCGTAAGCGACTTCCATGGATTGCTGATGAACTAGAGTTCATGTTCGCAACAGCTGGAGGCGTGCAGCACTTGTGCTGCTCCCGCATGGTGCCAGTATAAGCACCCTGAGCGCCCGCCCACAGCCGGTGCTGCTCAGCGTCATGTCTGCACATCTGAAGCCTGCAAATGGGTGCTATTTTGCCCCTGTGCAGGCCGGCGGCTGACGTGGACCCGATGCCAATCCTGAGGAGCCTGGCGGCGGAGCTGTCATCGCATGGCGGGAACGCCCGCGGCGCTGCCAGCACCCTGTTCCTGGGTTGCAAAGTCGCGGTGGTAGCGCTGCTGTCGCCGGCGACACCAGCTGCGGCTGCGGCGCCGGAAGTGGCCGCGCAACAGGCGGGATTCGCCACCTGCGCTGGCGCGGGCGTCGACGGCAATGCAGCGGCGCGGAGCGAGCCTTCAGCAGAGGCGTGCCTGGCTTCCTGCGCAGCCAGGCGCCTGCAGATGCAGGTGCACCGCTGCGCTGTGCCCGCGCAGCCTCCTCTGGGGCATGCTGTGGCCTGCGTGGCAGCTTTACCAGCCGCAGCGATCCTCTTTCATGGTGCCTTGAGATGTATGCATTGCATGGTCACTGTAAGACAGAGTGTGCAGGCAGTCGGAGCCCGCCAAACCCTCAATAACTTCTGCGGACCCCGCAGCTGCGGCTGCATGGGGCACGAGTCGCCGTCGCGGTGGACGCCGCGACCACGCACCTGCTGCTATCCTGCGGCGGCTGCCTGGCGCCCGTGGATCCCGCGGCTGTCCTGGGTGCGGTGCAGCAGCAGGCGGGCGGCGCCGCCGGGCTGCAGGCGATGCGCGCGGGGCTGCAGCAGGGCAGCCTGCAGCTGGTCACTCGCAGGTGGGGGTTCTGGCATGGTGCCGGTCCGTCCTGCGCAGCCACCTGGCAGGGAGGCTTGGTGAAGTGTCTATGCTTCCGCTGTGCATGGAGAGGTCCAGTCAAAGGCATGTACGGAAGCAATGTCTGGCACCCCAAAAACCTTGCGGTGAGATTAGCCCGCATGCTGCACTCTGCGCCGCTGCAGGTGGGTCGAGGAAGCCATCGAGTCTGCGGCTGCTGGGCTGCCAAAGGAGCAGGACTACCAGCCGCGCCTGGTGGCCAGCGTGGCAGGCGGCGGCGCCGACGCTGACAGCAGGTGCCGAAAGCTGCGAAACCAGCGCCGCGCTCCAGCATGCCCGTGCATCCCAAAGCCAAAGTATCGATCGCCTTCCCTCGGCTGGCTGCACTCACCGCAAGCCGGCTGAAATTGGGCAGTGCAGTCGATGGCAAGCCATGCTCCTCCCTCTTTGGCGATGAACTTCTTCAGATTTCGGTGAATTGTCCGTGGCCAGGTGGCCGTGGGATGCATTTGGCGTCAGGTCGCAGGGCGGCAACCCCGGCAAGTCGCCGGCAAAGGCCGCGCCGCGCCGGCGGGGAGGCGGCGCCCCGATCGTTAGGGTCGCCGGGGCGAGGGCCGCGGGCGCGGGCGACCCCTTGGCGGCAGGAACGGCCGCGGCGGCAGGCGCCGCCGATCGCCCTCGCCGCAGGAGTCGGACGCCACGCTGCCCWCATCAGGCGCCACGGGCCAGGCAGGCGGCCGCGACGATGCAGACTCTGGGCGAAGCGAGCCGCCGCGGGGCAGCGGCACGGCGCKCAGCCGCGCGGCCATGGCGCGCGCGGCCCGCCGCGCCGGCAAGCAGCCAGCAGGCACGGCCATGGACTTGCAGCTGGCGGACTCTGATGCGGCGCCAGCGGCGCGCCGCGGAGGCGGCGGCATGACCGCGCATCAGCGCCGCACAGCGCACCGCGTCGAGGACAGCGATGGAGATGACGACAATGGGGGTGTAGCATCGGCGCCGCCAGCCGCTACCGCCGCCGCCACCGCCAAACCCAAGGTCAGCCTGCTGGACGCTGTCTTGGGCAGCGGCTCGTCTCAGGCCGGCGGAGGCGCGGCGGCGGCCGACGGTCTGGCGGCGCCATTCGCCAGCCAAGACGTCTCGCATGTCTACGGCGGTGGGGTCGATAACAGCAGTCACGGCGGCGGCGCAGTTGCGGGGGGCCGGCCGGTGCTCACATTTCGGGAACGGCTAAAAGTTCTGGGGCTCGATTAGATTCAGCTTTGTGCCGCTTCGCAAAGGACTGGCCTGCGTGCATCAGACAGGCATGACCTGTAGGGGTATTCAGTGTCAGTGAGCTTGCGAACCCTAGCACAAGCAGCTCAGTCTGCAAACCCTAGCAGCTAGCACAACCAGCTGACGAAACCACGTGAATTGAACAGCTGTCCGGCAGTTGCCCCGCATCACTGCACAGCTGTGATGTTGGGCGGCGCTGCCAGGGTGGAGTTCCCCTTCAGTATTACGGGTGGCTAACAGACTGTGGGCTAAGCAGCGCTTTGCAGTCTTTCTGGCGGGCTGGGCAGCCGACGCGATATGCGGGCGTCGGTGGTTCTGGTCTGCCTGACGCTTGCGGCAGGTGCACTGACTCGCCTCGGCGTGGATTACTCCCTCCGCCCGCGTTATCTGCGAGAGGCGCCGCACCGTCGCCCAGATTGTGCGCGCGTTCAGCGTCATGGTGGCGCCCCATGCGGCGGCTTCTGATTCTAGATGGTTTTGTGGTGCAGGCTGCGTCACCTTGGCGGCTTCGGAGTCCGTGCCAGAGGTGCACCGGGATGCAACCAGCAACCGCAAACTTCTCCGTGAGTTTTGGCCACTCTATCTGCGTTTGCTTGGTTTGCGCAGTGCAACATGCACCCCGCGCACGATCTTGGCAGTGAAGTGCCTCAGAGTGCCCAACGCCCGCGCCTGCAGCCCTCCGCAGCTAGGCCACATCTGCACCTGCCCTGCGATGCGTCCTATCTCTTACAGCCGATGGGCTAACGGCGCCAGGGTCCCAGGGGGGCTAGCTCGTTCCTGCCGCTGACCCACAGTGGCTCGATCAAGGGCCAACCTGCGATACGAAACCTGCAGGCCTTGCGTGACGCGGCACGCGGCCGGCTGTGAGCTTGCTTGCCTACAGTACCTGCTGACGCGCGGTCACGGCGCACTCAGAGCTCCGCTCCGTTGCGCAGATGCTCGACAACTCAGGGCGGTGGCCCCAACGCTAATGGCTTGGGTGCTGAGGGCACCGGTGTCGCGGAGGGTCCGGGCCGGCACCGTGGTTCGCTTCAGCTGGAGTCGAGCAGGCGGTGAGCCCGGCGCCTGTCTGGGCGGTTGTATGAAGCCCGTCCCAAGATTTACGCGTGCTGTAGGTTTTGACCTAGTGCTGACCTCACGGCTCCGTCGTTTTCATGCGATGCAGGAGTGGGTTATGGCCCCTCTCGCTGCAGGTTCAAGGTATGCACGCTCGCGCGGAAGACGGGTTATCTGCTATCTTGCGAAAGCCGGTCAAAGCCTGCTGCATCTGCTGCATGGCGGCACTCGAAACTCACACCGATGAGTGCAAGTTTGTCCTGTGATGCAGAAAATTTTGGTAAAGTCAACTCGCGCCGGCTCCATCTTGGTCAAAATTCCCAGGTGCGCCGTGGGGCCCTGCACACCAGGACAAGCCACAGGCTGAGCGCTGAGCACGCAGCAGAGGCTGCCACTGAGCCGATGCCATGCCGCATTGATGGCCCCTGTGCTTGCCTGCAGGGGCTCTCTGTGGTGGGGCGACCCCTATAATTGCAACCGTGGCCAGGCAGCGCTGATCGTCGGCTACTAACACCGCTGCTGCGGGGTGACAGCATCGGCGCATGCTGTCGCGAGGCCGCTGCAGTTGGTCCATGGGATACCACCCGCTCTGGTTTCATAGGTAGCAGACTGTGCCACCCTTTCGTATGTTTATATTGATGCGGCATGCGAGTCAGCTCCGGCGGCAGCGACCATGTCAGCCATTGTTATTGCCCCATGCCGGGGGAGCGCGCGCTGCCCTTTCCTCGGAAAGCGCCGATGTTCAGCATCGCGCTGCCGGGACTTGCCAAGTGAAGCGTCGAGTTTGAGCAGAGAGAACAAGCGCTTTGGTATGCAGCGCTTTGGTATGAAGCTGAAATTGTTTCACAAAGGCTTTGCTGAGCATGTTGATCCCCGCATTTATTTGCCATGATGTGTCAGATCTCGTAATGGTAGCGCAGCCTTGCGCACATCGTGATGGGTAGGTAACATCAACCGTTGGCGACCAACGGTTTAAAAGTCTGTTTGTATGTCCTACTGGTCATCTCGTGCCAATTTGTGATGGTTAGGAAGTCGAGACAACTAGTGTGCTAACGGTGCTCTGCGGCAGAGGCGGCATGACGTTGACATCACAATGTGATGCATCCCATACGCACAGGTATCCAATCAGGAATGCTTGGTGACGAGGAGAACTTATGGCAGCAGAAATGCTCTTGCCAGCAGATTATGTTGTTAGTTTGATCACCGGTGATTCAAACTTATGCACTCAAGTTTTCCGCCTGGCCGTAGTAACCCTAAGAGTCGTCGACGGGAAACCTCCTCCGCCTTCTGCCGGTGTCAGTCTGCGTCTTCAGGTCTTCCCTGGTCAGTCAGCTGTTCCTTGGGCCATTCTGCAGACCTTGCGTGAGGCAGGCGCCTCGCGCTGCGGCTGGCCGTGCGAACGGCGCCCCGGCAGCCAGCGTTGTAACATTTGGCGAGTTGATGTAAGAATCGTTTCCGCGCCCTTAGTACGATTTTCCATAGAACGGGGATGATTCTGGGACTAACCCCTCTGGTCCTTTAACGAGGGTGGTATTCACGATTGCCAGACGCAGACTGTGATCTGGAAGCCTCCACGCTGCAGAGCAGTCCGCTGGCAGGTTGCACGGCTGCTGCAGCTGGCAGCCGCTGCGCGCTGCAGCAGGTTGCAGAAGGGGCGTTTCGGAGAAAACAACGACGGGGGAAAATTAAGGACTTTTCAATCCCCAGCCATCCTCCCGGCTGTGCCTGGCCAGGGATGCTTGGCAGCCGAGCTGGAAATCGCGCCTGCTTGTTTCAGCACATGTCACAAATGCTTCTGCAGTGATGTGCGAGCGCTTTCGGCGTGGAAACTTCACGTCGCGCCGACTCTCATGACCATTTTATGATTTTCCCACACCCCGAGCCGTGAGTGTCCTGGAGCGTGCTGATTTGCTATCTGTATGAGTCCTGCGATCATATCAGGATGAGCATGCCATGCCAGCTGCTGCATGTTGCGATGCGTCATTTTGCTGTGGCAATTTACGCTACAGGGTGCTGCCCGGTGCTGTCATTCCTCGGCAGGCCGGCCTTATTAGCGATCTGGCTACTCCCCTTTCGGCTGGCCCCTTTCGAGCACTTCTGATTAAACTCGCGTCTCGCCCCTGGCGAACGCCGGTTGTTTGAATTTGAAAGGGGGAAGAAAGGGCTTGGGTTGGTGCCGTTCACGTCGCACGAGATTGCAAGGTCTCCTGCGTTCTGGTGGCAGAACGACAGATGATTCAACACGACGGTGACGTTCAATATCATGCGCAAGTTACATTGACCGTGGTGCTCCGGCTGGTCAAGACTCGAATCTGAGGTCAGGCCATCACTCGAATTCTAGCGCCGTCTTCTTAGAGCAGCATGGCAGCGCCTCGGCCGCCACATCGCATCCAGGCCATAGAGAGAAGCTCCCTGCACCGGATATGTTCGGGACAGGTCATCCTGGATCTGGCTGCGTGCGCCAAGGTGCGCGGGCAAGCAAGCATGTCTGTCACCCATCCTGTCCCAGTCTACCTTGAACGTAGCGATGAGCCGACTGCAAACATTCGAGTTTCACGTAGGAGCTGGTGGAGAACAGCCTGGACGCGGGCTCAACGTCCATTGAGGTGCGGAACCAGTGGGCAGTCATGTCATTCCTGGCCGCATTCGCATGTGCGCAGTGCAAACTGCACAGGACGTTGACCTAGGAGCCCATCGTATCGCGCCGTATCATCTGCCTTCTACTTTACGCGAGTACATCCTGTGGCCGCAGGTGCGGCTCAAGGAGTGCGGCAGCGAGCTGATCGAGGTCGCCGACAACGGTCCCGGCATCCAGCCGAGCGACTACCAGAGCGTAACGCTGAAGCACCACACCTCCAAGCTTGCACGCTTCACCGACCTGGAGGTGAGCCCGCCGGCACAGACGCAGTGTGTCTGCTTTTCTGGCATTGCATCAGTTGCAGCGAATGGCAGCAGTCTACTGGAGGGTGCCTGCAAGGGGCTGCGCCACGGGCGCGGCCCTTCAGACACCGCACCCAAACACCACCAGCCCTTCAGGCCCTTTACTATACCGCACTCAGACACCAACAGCAGGACCCTCAACAACAAGGGCGGCCGGCCTGGGGCATGCAATGTTGAAATGCGCCGCCCCCCTGCAGGCCGTCAGCACCTTTGGCTTCCGTGGCGAGGCGCTGTCCTCGCTGTGCGCGATGGCAGAGGTGAGCATCGTGACGCGGTGCAAGGGGCAGGCGGCGGCGGCGCGGCTGGCCTACGACCGCGACGGAGCGCTGACTGGCCAGGCGGCGGCGGCGCGGGCTCCTGGCACCACAGTCGCCGTACGCGACTTGTTCAAAGCACTGCCCGTGCGCCACAAGGTGAGGAAACCCTAAAGCCGCAGCGCCGGGGACCTTCTGCAACACATGAAGTATGCGGGCGCAGCAGAACGCGCAGCGCGGCCGCGGGACTGCGAGCCGCGCTGCTGATCGTGGGGGCCATCGAGTTCTGTCCCCTGGTGGGGTTGCGAGAGCACGGCGTCCCTTCGAACACGTTCGCACAGGCGAGGCTGCAGTCCTGCCGTGCACTGCTTCACCTGCATGGCCGCTCCCGGCGCTGCGTTGGCCCCCACTGATGCGGTTAGCTGCCGCCTCGTGCCCCTCGCCGTGCCGACGTCAGGCACGCCGTCAGCGTCCGACGGGCCAGCAGCGTCTGTTGAGTTGCACAGCCAGACAGCCCAGCTGCTGCCAGGGCTCCACTGACGAGACGAGCGCTCCGATCATCGGTTCTTGCCCCACTCAGATCAGGTGAAAACCCTTATTGCGCGGCCGCGACCTGCAGGAGTTGCAGCGGCACCTGCGCCGCGAGTTCGGCAAGCTGGTGGGGCTGCTGCAGGCGTACGCCCTCATCTCCACCGGCGTGCGCATCACCTGCTCCAACCAGGTGCGCCGAAACCTGCAAGGCAAAACCCCGTCGGGCCCGGTCCCACTCACTGCCGGCGAGCCGCTGTGCGACATGCCCCCAAACCCCCAAACCCAGGAAACTCTTCACCGCGCAGTCGGGCACAGGCGCACGCAGCGTGGTGGTCGCCACGCCGGGCTCGGCGGCGCTGCGGGACCATGTGGTGGCGGTCTTCGGCAGCCGCACCGCGGAGGCGATGCAGCCGCTGCAGGCGTCCGCGCCGGGCGGCCTGCAGATCACCGGGTGAGCTTGTCGGAGCGCTGCATCCAGCGGCTGTTCCAGATTGTGGTCGAGCTCCCGGGGGGGCAGGGGGGCGGGTTGTTCCGGCCGATCCACCGGTGAGACGATGCAGCCGCTGCGGGCGTGTGCGGCTGGCGGAGTACGAACTAGTGGGCGACCGCGCAGGAGCAATGCATGAAGGCACAGCATAGAAAGGATGTGGACAGGGTGCCAGGATGGCACCTGAATGCGCAGGCCCTGCCAACCGAGGGCCGGAGCTGACTCCCGCGTCAGCGCTCTTGGGGCGCCTGGCGGTTCATGTCCAGCCGTCCCTCCCTGCTGCTCATGCTGTGGGTTTGGCGGCTGCGACACACCCCTGAGCCGGCTCCTGGGTCGCATGCACCTGGCAGCTGACGCACGCTGTGCACTGTGCACTGGGCACTGTGCAAGCCCTAGTGTCTGTCGATCAGCTCACAGGAGAGACATGCCGGCAAGGCTCACAAGGACTCCCGCTGAACTACTCCCACAAATACAGTATAGCCAGTCCACGAGGCTGGGGAGGCCTACGAGCAAGGCTTACGAGGCTTGCTCATTCCCAGTAAGGGTTCGCAGGGGGGATTTTCCGGAACAGTGTTCAAGGCGGGCACCGGCTGCGGCTTTGAGTTAAGTTATCAAAAAGGTCCTATCCCTTTTAACAGGATGGTGTCCAAGGCTGGTGGCGGCCGCGCCAGCGGCGACCGCCAGTACTTCTACCTCAATGGCCGCCCGGTGGACCTGCCCAAGGCAGTCCGCATCCTGAACGAGTGCTACAAGTCGCTGTCCAGTCCCGCGGCCAACAGCTCGCGCCCGCTGGCCATCGTCAACTTCGTCATGCCCCCAGACACGTGCGCGCGCTGCGCGTACATGCTGGCTCTGATGTGGCAAGTTGCTGTCAGCTGCCGCTGTCCACAGGACCTGCGCGCTGTGACAACATCGCCTGTGCAGAGAGCATGTGCCCTTCGGGGTGCAGCCCAAAGTCGGCTGTCTGCGGCCGAAACAGCCTTTCGGATGACCATCGAAGCTACCTGCATGATGCAATGCACTGGCGGTACGATGCGACCTTGCTCTGATCTGTCTGGGTTTGCAGGTATGATGTGAACGTGACGCCGGACAAGCGCAAGGTCATGTTGCACGCGGAGAAGGCGATGCTGGCAGCGCTGCAGGAGGTTGGCCCACAACTTTAACCTGTGACCTGCAGCCATGCGCCTGCCGCAGCTATTCTCCATTGCACAAGTGTGACCATGTGAGCTTGTATCCTGCTGACTCCTATAGATGCTGCAGCAGACAGGCTTGGCGTGTGTCCAAGCCTTCTGTTTTCCATACCTCCACGCTGTGCTGCATGTCACCGCCATCGAAACACCCTGGTCCGCCATGCGACCCAACACTGGGGCCGCGCAGGCGCTGCAGCAGCTGTGGGCGCCGGCGATGGCGATCATAAAGTCGCAGGCCGGCAGCCAGGTTGCTGCGACCCAGGCGCCCAAGCGCAGCCGGCTGTCCGCCTCACTGGATGAGCCGCAGGTAGTTGCTCTGTGTTCTGTATGAAGCTCAAGACGCTGAGTGGTTCGCAAAGCTCTGTCCGGTGGCATGATGTCTGGCACATGACCAAAGCTGCTGTTTACATCAGGCACATGTTCAGCGCTGCTGTGTGTATCGCGTGACACGTCCAGCGTGACAAGTCCCTTCGGGCACTGTTGAGGCTGTCCACTCAGGCGAAGGTATCGGCTGGTCTTGCGGCACTCGCTGATGGCCCCATTGAGACAAGAGCAGCTTCCCGCTGCGTGCAGGGGCGCGACCTGAAGCGCAGCAGCGGGAGCTTCGGGAACTCTGGTGCGGCCGCAACACCGCTGGCGGCGTTCTCGCTGGGGCGTGGCGGCCAGCGGGCGGCTGGGGTGAAACTCAAGCCCGAGGAGATGCGGGCAGCGGACGGCGCCGCGGCGGCGCAGCCGGCTGACACCACAGACGCTGGCGCAGAGGCGGGCTGCAGCGGCTCGGCAGACGATACAGCAGGCTCGGCAGCATCGCGGAGCAGTTCGCCGCCGAGCGAGCCTGCTGTGCCGGCAGCAGTGGCAGGCGGCCCGGCAACGCAGGCTGCACCCGGCGAGGCACCTCGTCGGCAGCAAGGCATGGCGCCACCGCCTCCGTTCGCTCGTTATTCCCAGGGCGCCAGCCAGTGGGCAGTGGCTGCATCGAGTGTGCCCGCCGCCGCCGCGCCGCAGCGTCCCCTCGCCTCCTTCCTGCCGAAGGGCGCGCAGCTCGCTGCGGCAGAGACGGCGGCTGCGGCGGCTGCGACGGCGGCAGCGGCAGCGCCACCGCGGCGCAAGCAGCGCTCCATGAGCGCCTTCCTGTCAGCGGTCAAGCAGGAGCCGGAAGGTGTGTTGATTTTGACCTTTTTTGAGGCGAATCCTGTACAAGTGCACTCGGTTTAGCCGAGCTGAAGTGCTTGTGATCCGTCAGTGGTTTATTGCTGCTGCAGATGCCACGTCGTCAGCTTCTCACAGCCCCCTGTCGAGCACTTGCCGGACTAGCTTTGCTGTCCTCTATGGCACCAGGATTGATTTGCTGCCTGTGCTTCCTTGTGGAGCCTTGTGGACTAACCTCACAAAACGAAGCGTTGAACTGGTGTCAGGATTAAAGCTGCAGCTGCGTCATCTGGGCGGCATCGCCGCCCACGACCCCTCTTCCCCGATTCACATCCCGTGCGCTCAGCGCCAGCGCGCCGTTGCACCGCAGATGACTCATTCGGGCGGGCCGGCGCGGAGCTAGAGGCCCGGCTGCGGCAGAGCGAGGGCGGCGCGGAGCGCCCGCTGCCGGACCGAGGCGTGGACCAGGCGGCCGTGGACTTGAGCCCCAGGCGCGGGTGCAGTCCCAACTCCTGCATGACGGCACTGATCATTCTGTGTCACAGCGGAGCACACGATTGAAGTCAGACTGCCCGACATGTGGGCTGTTTTGCGAGGCAGCCGGATGGCAGCCTCGAGTCGCATTTGCTCGATGGACGGACACGATCTGCTCTGCGCATGTCCTGGTGCCGACAGCGGCTGTGCAAACGGCGCAGGTGCAGCAGCCGTGAAGGCGGCAGGCGCCCCGAGCCCGTTGCCGGCAGCCCCCGCTTGGCGGTGTACGATGTCGACAAGGTGCTCAAATTGCCAGTCGTGCCCTGAACCGACACAACCGACACAACCAGCTGTCGCGAGCTTCATTTGGCACCCTCATCTTGATCCTCTATGCCTTCTTCCCCACAGCCATTATGCGAAAGGTTCCAGCAGTGACGCCACAGTACTTTTGATACACCGCCTGACTTTACCTTGTATCTGCTCATGATCAACAGGAGAGGGAACGCGGTTTGGCAGAGCCTCGTGGCGCAGTGGCGGACGAGGCCGCAGCTGCTGAGCGCGAGTCCAGCCGGGCAGCCCTGCATGGCGGCGGCGGCGCAGCAGCGCCGCACGCATCCGCCCGCGAGCCAGGGCGACAACCCTCAAAACCTGCCACCGCGGCGGAGCGTCTGGTGGCAGACATGGCGGCACGTGCGGCCGCAACAGCAGACCAGGCAGCACAGATCGCACGCCGAACGCCAGGTGCTGACCCAATGGCAGGCGGCATGGCCGCCACAGGGGACCGGCCACCCAGTGCGACGGTCGGCAGGGCAGCAGAGACGGCCGTTGGCAGCGCCTTGGAAGCAGCGACGAGATCGAGCAGCCGATTGCGAGCAGCCGGCGCAGCAGACGGCGAGGGAGTCTCAGAGCGCAGCAGAGCGTCAGGCGCCGCGGGCGCTGCTGTCGAATGGGATGACGCCCCCATACAGGCAGCGATGCCATGGGACGACATCGGTGACGGCATCGGGCCGCTGGGGCCGGAGCAGCCTGGAGGCATAGGTGCAGCAGGGGACGAAGGCGGCATCGGCAGAGGCGGCGACAGCAGCAGCGGCAGCAAGGGAAACATCGTCATGCGCTTTGACACAGCGAAGCTCTTGGACAGGCTAAGAGCAGCGGCTGCTGCAGATGCTGCAAAGGTGGCAGGCACCGCAGCCAGCGACGCCGCGGCGAATCCAGAAGCGGAGTCTGCGGCGGCGCAGCTGGCGGCCGTCTCTCTGGAGGTGGGCACCCCTTCTGCCACAGTCTCCTCTGACATTGTCTCGCCAGCCCTGCAGGCTTTCTTGTGCTCTATATCATGGCGGCAAGCGCAAGGCAACCGACAGCAGCACACGGTGTGGCTCGGGTCGGAGGTGGTGTCGGGCGCGCAGACTGGCAGCAGAGGAATCTGGTCGCATACACACAGGTCTAGAGTTTGCTTGTCTGCGCAGCAGGTGGCCGCGGGCAGCGGTGTGTCACGCGAGCAGGCCGAGGCACAGGCAGCAGCGGTCCTCGAGCGCGTCTTTGACAAGGCCGACTTCAGGCGCATGGAGGTGAAGCTAGTGCCTGAATTCACTTGAACAAGGCAAAGACTTCCTGTTTGAACAGCTGCATATCCCCCTTGCTTGCATGTGTGGAGCCCAATGTCTGGGGACACTGCGACAGATCACCGAGTTCATAATCGCCGGTGCCAGAGCAACTCTGCACTTCGTGCTGAGCATGCGGCGAGCTAGATCCGACACCTGGCTGCGGCGTGTCAAGTCCCGTGTGTGATCAGTGGCATAGGCAACTGCATCTGCAGCCTGCGGGGCAGAACGTTCAAGACTGCACGCTTACCGCGGCGCCGCTGCTTGTGGCAGCTCCACCCACACCCGATCTCATATGCGTGCATGCGCACCTCCCGCAGATCGTGGGGCAGTTCAATCTGGGCTTCATCATCGCGCGCCTGGGGCTCGACCTGTACATCATCGACCAGCACGCCGCGGACGAAAAGTACAACTTCGAGCGCCTCACGGTGTGCTCTGAGCCCCCTGCGAAGCCGCCTCAGGCTGCTCGGGGCGGCGGCCGGCGCCCCGCAACCCACTGCCATGGCAGGCAGTCCCTTACAGGTTGAAAAGGCAGTCTTCTCCACGCGCCGCAATTTGCTTTCAAAAGAGGGAGAGAGGATGCTGGAGGGCACGACCGGCACCCTGCTGCGCTTTCTGCGCCTGCAAATGCAGTGGCAGTTGAGCCTGTGCCTTTGAACGTGAATGGCGACAGGCCTCTTGGTGTGTGCGGCCCCTGACGGCACCTGTATGCCTGCAGGCGACGACGGTGATGAACCGGCAGCCGCTGGTGTGCCCGCAGCAGCTGCACCTGTCGCCCATGGAGGACCTCGCCCTGCGGTGCGTGCGAGCCGGACAGGTCACCCTGGCATGCTGGCATCCTCCCTCCTGTAATTTTTCGTCTCTGGGCCTACAGTCAGGAGCGCGCTTGCTTGCCTGGCAGCAGCAACTTGCTGCAGGCGCTGCGAGCGCCAGCCAAGCGGGTCCAGAGCTAGTTACGAAAAGCAAGAACCAATGGATGCGGCCCGTGTGCAGCTGAAAGTTGGGCAGGCAGTGCACCGCTTCGTCCCACTGCGCCCTGGAACTGCGCCCTCGTGGCAGACGCCAGCAGCAGCCGGCTCTGGTGCAGGCCAGCTCCTTGGCGATGACAGAGCTTCGCAGATAGTAACAAGCCCTCCCCTGACTCGCAGGGAGCATCAGGAGGTGTTTCACAAGAACGGCTTTGGCTTCAGCGAGGGCGCCGACGGCCGCCTGCTGCTGTCTGCGGTGCCCTTCAGCCAAAAGGCGCGTGCATGGTTCCCTTTCTTTCGTGGGCAGGTTTTGTGGGGGGCGCACCTGTGGCATGCTTGGCTGCTCCACAGCCCACCGTGTGCTGTTCGGGGTGCAACACGGCCGCAGGATGCGCTCACCTCTGAGCATAACCCACAACGACGGCGCTCTGTGTGGTGGAGTGCCGTTGCCCTGGAGCTGTGCCTAAAAACCATGCAGGCCTTCGTGACGCTGAGGCGATGATTGGAAGGCCACCAACAGGGGAGCCAGTGCCACGATCAAACGCTGCTGATGCTTCGAGCAAACTGGACAGCGGCCTGGAGCGCAGTCGCCGGGCAGCCTTCCGGCTGACAACTGTCAACTCGCGCTGCGCAGGTCACCTTTGGCGCGGATGACGCCCGTGAGCTGCTGACACTGCTGGAGGAGGGGCGCGGCGCCGCGATGGCCGTAGGCTCGGCGGCGGCGCCGGCCGCCGACATCACCTCCGCCGTCATGCGGCCCTCCCGGTGCGTGCGTGCACACGGCCCCCACCAGCATGAGGCTTGGGCATGGCTCTGCGCCAGGGTCCTGATGGAAAGCTGTTGCCACAGTGGCCGAGGGCAGCGTCAGATATTGCCGGCGACTTGCCTGGAGCCGCTGCTGCCGCTCTGTGAAATGTGCCTGCAGTGCAGAAAGGGCGAGGGAGAGGTGCGTTTCCCTGCTTTGGCAGTGCACCTGCGCCTGCCTGCAGCAGCAGCACCACGGAGCTGGACCGCGCACCACGCAGGCTGTGTCCAGCCCTGCGCTTGCGCGATGCCAGGCGGACCTGCGTGTTGCTGCTGGCGGTGACGCGGCGGTCTGCGTACTGCTGCCAACAATGAGGCGGCTGCTACCGTGTGCCCGCAGGGTGCGGGCGATGCTGGCGATGCGCGCCTGCCGCTCGTCCATCATGATCGGGCGGGCGCTAGACCAGGCGGCCATGCAAAAGGTGGTGCATCACCTGGCGGACCTGCAGTCACCGTGGCAGTGCCCACATGGGCGGCCCACCATGAAGTTGCTGACGACCCTGGAGCGGCAATAAGCTCGTGCAGCTTGGGAACGTGCTGTTTCCGCTATGAACGTGCTACGCTGCAGTGCGCAAAGTTTGGCTTTTCAGGTAGCCAAAGATGCTCCATGAGAGTTGAAGTTGTAAACCAAGTTCAACACCGTAACGCGGAAATTTTCTGGCGGGAAAATGCGCGGAGCGTGGACCCCCCGTGTCTATCAGGTCAAATCGACACCTCCTCCCAGAAGCCCGACGAGACAGTTGGTGAGCCTGGAAGGCATTGTTGCTTTCAATTCGATCCTTGGTCTATCTGCGGGCTGAGAAGCCGTGGCGGGCACTGTTCAACACGGCCTGATGAAGGCTCAGGCTGCTGCTGATGATATGAACTATGGGCAGTTTCGGCGAAAGGATCGACTAGCGGTCGGAGCTGTTGCACTCGCATTGTGCTCAGCGCTATTGGGTGCAGCTCTAGTGGAATTGTCCGGTCGGCATTGTGGAGTCAGCATCAGGGGGGCGGCGCCATGGCAGGTGCTGATCGATGCTGTGCCGCCGGCCGGCCTGCGACTTTGATCATCACTCGCATTTCATCAGATATGCACAACTCTGTGCGCGGTCGACAAGCCACGTGGCCTCTACTGCACATATTCTCTGGCTGGTGGATGGCGCACGTCAACCTAAAATTTTGATAGGAGTTGCTCTGCGCTGCCCAGATGTCCCTGCAGTCGATGCACCTCGCCGGAGCAGCAGAGCTCGAGGCCGGCCGCACTGGCAAACACTATCTGGGCATGTGCGTGGTGGTCAAGGTGAGGCCGAGATTAGAGAAGTATGTCATGTCATCATGATGGTTGCAGCGCGTTGGTGTTCGAGCTCAGCATGGTCCTGCGATATGTGCTGCTGCTCGTTGTGTGAAAGGATACTGACAGGCAGTCGAGGAAGAGCCTTGCAAGAGTGTGAATCCGTGTGAATCCGTGTGAATGCGTGCTTGACTTTCCGTGCTGGAGGAAGCGGGACGACGTGTTCTGTCCCAGAAGTACCGCAGGATCAGCATGAGGATATTCGAGAATGGGTGGGCCACCACACGAAGGGGATTGGGGCTTCTGTGGTGTATGTCTACGACCACATGTCAGGCAGGACAGCTTCACGCCGTATGGTGGTGCATGCTGCAATGACTTGCATACCATGATGCGAACGTTTCTGACTGCAGTGACGTGCAGTGACGAGCTGACTTGACGCTTGGCGCAGATCCGCCCCTGAATGCGATGCTGGCAGACTACATCGCGGCCGGCATTGTCCACTACACCTGGTGGGATCGCAACGCCGACAGCTACAAAAACACCAGGTGGTGGATGTGGGGGAACGCACATCCAGTAGTGCAGTAGTGTCAGAGGGTTGTACAGCAGCGTCCTTCATTAGAAGAGCAAGCCTTATGCAAGATACTTTGCCGACTGCACATGTGCAACCGGCAGAAGCTTCGATGTACTACGTATGCTCATTGACCAGCCCTTTTGCACATGTGCAACCGGCAGAAAATTCGATGTACTATGCTCAGTGACCAGCCCTTGTGCATGACGACACTGCAGCACGACTGCGCAGAAGGACATGCACTGGCACTGTCTCCGCAAACACGGGCCGCAGCATCAGTTTATGGGTGCGGCCGACCCCGCCTCGTGCTTTCACTGTGCACTTCCACGCTGTCCGTCCCTACTCCTGTTCCTGATGGGTTTCCAGCTCGTCATCAGCTGCTGCAAAGCAGCCCTGATTCTCAGCCGTTGGTGCAGCCTTCAGGTTGTAGGGGGACACATCTCCACCAGAGATGATTTGTGTGCACTTCATGTGCAGGGCTGCTGACGCAGATGAGGTATATATGTGCATGCGGCGCTCCCTGCGGTTGATGCGGTGGTGCTGATCGGCCACTGATTGCTTGCGTTCGACATGTGTGGGGAGCATGCTCATGGCATGCGCCTCACCCGGCAGGGCTGGCGACCAGTCGGTCTGGTCGACCCGCAGCTGGCTGACGCAAGTATACGAGCTGATGGGAGGATTGTTGCACCGCAGTTTCTCGTCATCATGGATGACAACCCCAGCCTGCCGACCATCCTGAGGCGGATGCAGGCCATCGACGAAATTGGCGCGCTGGCAGTCTTCTGGAGGTACTGTAGGCATTGCAGCCTCGAGCTGGTGGCAGCCGCGTGTGTCCACGACGCCTCAGGGCATGAAGGGCACCGCCGACTGAGTATATATGTGCAGCCAATTGACATCGAACAGAGCCAGCACCTGAGAAGATGCGTGAAACCGTGGCATTGCGGTACAGCTTGTTTCACGGCGCTGCTGCAGGGTTTTCGGGTCCTCAGGGCGCGAGAGCAGGCCTGCAGAGGGCACGATCAAGGCGCGTGACGACTGCATTTCCATTCCATGCATGCATGCCTGATGCGGGTTTGTCGCTACTCATGTGTACTCACTTCCTCAGGTCCACTTCCACAGGGCTTCACCAGCTGCACGAACACCTCGGCGATCTGGAACCGGTCTGTGAAAGTCTTCGCCAACACCGACTATGCGCCAGAGCCAGCAGGGTGACCTGACTCGTGCCCCTTCGTGTACAAGGATGGTTTGTAATGCATCGTTATGCATGTGCAGTTGTGCACACACACTGTTACACGACTGGCAATCGGCTTCGGGAATGCTGCCCAAGAGCAGGGTTGGCCGGTGCGGCTCGCTGCCAAGATTTGATTGAGAATCAGTACTGTCCGTCTGCTGCCGTAGTGCACATTCTGGCCTCTCATGTGTGCGCTAGGCACATTGTGAAGCTGAACACCTCCGACAAGCATGTCGTCAAAGAGCATTTCCAGCGCGTGACAAACAGCCACCCAGGTGAGGTGCATCTGCCACATGCATGTCCCTGCACGCTTGTGGGGGTTCAGCATCCTGTTGCCGCCACAGTGACATCCTGGATACACTTTGCAGGCGGCACGTCCTGGGACAATTTGGCAGTAAATCACTACGTTTTAAAGTCCCGAGAGGAGTTTCTAGAGAAGATGAACCGGAGCAGCGCATCAGGCCTGCATCAGCGATGGCGCGAATTCGAGCAGGTGAGGACGCAGTCTCATCATCGAGAAGATAGTCAACGCTGAACCGTCTGACTAGCGCAAATGGGGCAGGTACTAACCAAGCATATTGTATCATTCATTCCTGCAGGTCGACGAGATGTCCACAGACAGCTGCACCAGTGCAGCCGAAAAGTATGGGCCATACCCCTAGAAAGTCTTAGGGGTGGTTGGGAAGTAAGACAACAGGGAATCATGCCAGTCAGTTGGCCTGATTGCACGGGTACTGGTGTGCAACGCGCGATAGCATCAGCAAAAATTGCATTGAAGCTTTTTGAAGCACCCTCCGTACTGCCATTTCAACCGCAGCTAGATAGCTGCAGGGCTTGGTGGGTTGCGGTCCCGCGTGCAAGTGATGCATTGTTAACCTACCGACTCGCTCTTGGCAAAATTCACTCTTGTAGTACGACGGCGCCTCTGCTGATGGATGGCCTGTAATTGCAGGACCATTCGCCCATATAATGCATGCTCATCCATCCTCCTGCCGTCAGTTGCTTTGTTTGGGAGCTCTTTTCCAGTTGTACACACTCTCCCACAGCAGTGATCTCGTCCAGTGCTGATAGAGCAGACGCTGCCCCCTTCCTGCCCCCGTCCTTGAGACAAAGTGAGCCAGGAGTGCCTGCGGGAGAAGGGGGCATCATGGAGCAAAAGTCATATTCTCATACTGCATATTCAGACCCATTATCTGGCGTGAGCCGCCATCGTCAGTAGAGCCTGTTTGACGTGCTCTCCACACCAGCGCTACGCTGCCAGGCTTTAGCCTGGCTGCAATAGGCTACCGGGAGGATCATGCATCCGCCGCTGCAGCATCTGTGTTGCGTGCAGCGCGCTCGGCTGCGCTGCAAGCTGACAGCATCAGCTTGCCTCACGCCCAAGGCCGATGTCAGCTCGACAGCCTATTCCTGAACCAATGCTGTGAGAGCACAGAAACTGGTGATTTTGCATTGATCTGGCGGCGGCAGGCTGGCTGCCTCTCGCTGACAAGACCTCGATGGGGAGAGACGATCGACGCAATGCGCCTATCATGCCAGGAGGGAACTGTGCAATCAAAAAATCCCCTAACCGAGTGTGCAGAAGCAAGGGGTAATGAAGCTTCAAGACCCCTTAACAGCAGGCAGGATATGCCGGTTATGCCCGTGCGCTCTCCCGCCTCAGCGGGACGCTGACGGGCCATGCCGGGGGCAGGGATGTTTCATGCCCTGTCCAACACGCCCTCTGTGGGGTCCCCTGCTTCTTCGTTTTCCTGGCCCTGTGCGCAAGAATTGCTCGACACTGCAGCGGCTTCTCAGAAAACACCCTCAACAACCATGCCCCAACTGCCCGCCGCGCATGGTGCGGCTTGAAGCTGCAGATTGCCATGCATAGCAAGAGCGTTCGAGATCACCATCTTCGTGCCGATCAGCGGGCGCAGGCACCGCCCTTGCACGCCTGTGCCGCAGCCCGCACAATGAGCGCTCCCCGCCGACCCCAGCGTCGGCGCAGTCAATAAGCCACGATGGTACGGCTGCCGCCAAACATCTAGCTGTCCCAGCGTCAACAACCCGACCCATGGATGCGCCATGGAGACGTCCCTCTCCTGCCAGTATGCCGCCTTCTCAGCGTACTGGGCTGACCACGGGGACTTCGGTTCTTTTGACCAGAGCATTTCAGAGGGACTGCCTGCCCCTGCAGCCGTGGCAGGTCGTGGTGCGCGGGGACAGAAGCGCTGGGCGGCGCAACAGCCTGACTTGATGCTTCTGGTCTGGATTCAGGGAGACTCTGCCCGACACACTGTGGTATCCAGGTTTCTAGCGGTATGGCTTTGTGGGGTCGATTTGGCCCGCTTTCCCACGGAGTGTCAGACTTGTCTGTCAGCATGGGGTTGGGAATCCTGTCGCTTGCTTCGCTTTCGGAGCCTATTTTGGCGCAGACGGCGTCAAACTTTCAACTGACAAGTAGGTCGTGAATCCGGACGACTTTTATGTTGTCAGCCTCAGGGCGACCCTCCCTTGGTACTTGGTACCAGTGCATCCCGAAAGCTTGTGTTGAATAACTGCCTCGATCGGCGCATAGTAAAGCGACAACAGGAAGAACCTGTTTCAAATCTGCATTCGATCTGAGCTCATCGCGGTCCCAGTGACACGGCGTCAGCGTCAGCGGTTGTCAAGCCTTTCAGCCGCCTTGTCGCTTTCGGAAGCCAGCTTGACCGCCAAACCCAGCTATAATGAGCGGATGTGGAGGCTACTGGCAGCACCAGCAGCAGTCGTACGGCTACCAAAGCCCCGAAGGCGGCCGGCCCCACATGAACGCCAGAGGTGTGCCATTGCCTGCCGCGCCGTACGCGGCCGATCTGCATCCGACCTGTTGATGCGCCAACTGTGCGTGCGACAGCCTGCAGAAGCCTGAGACTGATGCTTGTGTGATGCAGTGCGGCAGCCGCAACATGAGGATTACGAGGGCGGGCATGGCGAGTTGCCGTCCGTTGATGACCTGGAAGTTGCGGCGGCGGCGGCAAACGCCGCTCTGGCGGACCAGACCTTCCTGAGCCAGGTGCCTCATACAACTACACCGCGTGGATCCCTGGCTCCTTCTTGCCGGTCCCATATCATGACTTTGCCCTTGGCCCTATGCAGACGCATTGACTGAACTGTGAAGGCAAGGGGCAGGTTTGCCTCTGCTCCCCGCCCCTTCTCAATGCGCTGCCGAACCGCTCAAACGCCTCTCAAACGCCTGGCAATTCCGTTGCCCGCAGGTCAGCCAATTCGACGCAGCGCGCGTGGCGCAGCTGCGTGCGGCGGCGGCGGCGGGCGCCGCTGACTCCTCCAGCTCAGATGAGGTGCGCGGCTGCAGCAACCGGCTGCCCGGCACAGCATGTGTAGCTTGTGCTGGCGGCAGCTGAGCTGCTGCGTATATCTGCATCTAGCTCACCGCTTTCGCTTTCGCTTACCGACAGCAGCGCCTGGCTTGACCTTTTGGGCAAGTGCTGCCGTGCCGCCATGCGGTGGGGCCAGCCCAGGCTCCCACAGAGTGGCAACGTGCTCCTTGTGACCCCTGGCGGACTCGTCTGACCGGCCGGATGCGCAAGCATCTCACTTGTGGCGGCAGGAGGTCAGTGACGAGGAGATGGAGGAACCAGCAGACGCAGATGCGGCCGCCGATGCAGCGGCAGGCGCAGAGGAACAGCAGGCTGCCCGCGTGGCCATCAGCCTGCAGGCTGAAGGCGACACGGTGCGTGAGGAGGCTATGCCGCTCCTGATTTGCCACCCCTGCGCGGCCGCAGGCACAGGCTAGGTGCTAAAACTCCCGCTTTTATACATGCGACAGCAGGTCGCAGTCGAATTCCGGTCGTGCTCCACGGTCGATTTGCTGTCGCAAGCGCAAGCTTTGCACCCTCAACATGTACCCCGGAGCTGATTGATGAGCGAACAATCAGGCTCAGTGCCGCAGTTCCGTATGGACGCTGGAGGGTACATTTTGTGCAGGTGCCAAGGCTCATGTTGGTCTGGGCACATGCCCCCATGTCATGCCTCCAGGTGCACGTCAGCCTCAGGGTGCTGGAGGATGCTGTGCCGCTGGAGGGGATGCAGGCGTTGGCGCTGCCCGGCAGCGGAAAAAAGGGCCGCAAGCGCGGTGGCGGGAAGCACGACAGCTCCGACAGCGGCGAGGACGAGGAGATGCAGGTCAAGATTTGCAACAATGCGAGAATGATAAATTTCTCACGAAATCGGGCCTGCTCGTGGCTGTCTGCCAAGCGAGACACAGGCGCATCCAGCGGTGATTGCCCATACGGTCACCAGAGCAGTGACATTGTGGAATAGGCAACGCCATCTGCTGGATGCGCCTATCTGGATGCAGGTGCTGTTGGAGAAGATGGTAGCAGCGGCCAGCGACGACGAGGACGGCGCCTCAAAGCCCGCGATCGACCCTGAGGTGCCCATCCGGAACCCTCACATGTGCAGCTGTCATCACCCGCCCTGACGTGCAAAAGTACACTTTGAAGAAAAGAGAGCGAGACTCGGCAGCTGCCCCGGGTGCTGCGCGCCCTTTGCATCTGGGTCAGCCCCGCAGCCTGAACCACGCAGCATCGCTGCATGCCCCAGGATGCGGTGCCTGCTTGGCAGCTTCACAGCGCCCGCATGCGGCAGGGGGGCTGTTGATGGTCCAACCCGCCAGCCTGCAGCGCGCAGCCGCTTTTCGGTGAGGCGCAGATGCCGCCGTGAGCAGACGGTGCCTGCTGCAGCTGACAGCAGCCAAAACCCGCATGGCCGGCGCCCGACCGGCTTCCCCAAACCACAGGCGCTGCCGCTGCCGCATGGCTCGATCCCACAGTGGCCGTCCCTGGCTGCCTCCTGCAGGTGGTGCCGCCGCTGGCGGCGGCGGAGATTGTCATCGGGCCCGACGAGCCGCTGCTGCCGGCGGGCACCGTGTCTGCCATCGTCGAGGGCATGCTCGTCGTACAGGTGCCCGATTTGTGGTCCACATTGTCTCGTCATCACACCACGTAACCGTTCATTGTCGAGCGCCATTCGAAAGCAATGAACAAACGACACAGCGGCTGTAGGCCTCACGCCGGTGCATAGGGTCTTGGGCGTCAAGGACGAGAGCTGATTCACAGCAGCTCCAGCCTCGCACGGAAAATCTTCACCGGTGGCGTCGCGCTGCGCAGGCGAAGGAGCTGATGCGGGCACTGGACATCGAGTCGGTGCTGTGCCTCGCCGACCGAACACCCCTCGGTCGCGTGGAGGAGGTGACCCCTGCAGCCCTGCGAAACCGTTCACAACCTCCCAAATTTGCATTGCACAATGTCTGGAGCGCTGCTGTTGCAGATGCGAGCCTCGTGATGGACTTGCTCGAATGATGCTGCTGCCTGCTTGCGGCGATTACACGGCGCATGTGCAAGCGGTTGTGCCTGATGCTCTGCCCTGCCCACGCAACCGCACTGCTCAGCGCAGGGTCGGACCAACCGGCGCGAATCACATGCGCGTGTGCAGCTTGCGTGTGTCGGTGCGTGGCTCCCGTCTCCCGCCGTCCAACCACAGTGGATTGTCCCTCCCCGCAGGTCTTCGGCCCCGTGACCAAGCCGCTGTACGCCCTGCGCTATGCGGGGCCGGGGGACGCAGAGGAGGAGGTGCCGGCGGGCGCCCCCGTGTTTGTGGTGCAGTCTCGCGCGGTGTTTATCAACTCGGCGGAGGTGCAGCGCCCGGTGGGTAAAATCATGCCGCCTCCCCCCGCGCGGGGCGCCCGGACGACTTGCGAAAACAGGTCCCAGGCCTTCACCGAGCCATGGATAGAATGAAGATCGAGCGGCGGCTGCCAGAAGTGCGCTTGGCAGCCGCCCTGCTGGGGCGGGGCAGCCTCCGGGGGAAGCGGGCGCCTTTCCGTATGCTTCAGTCAGCCAGCTTCTTGTATCCTTCTGCTCTTCTGCTCTTCTGCTGTGCTTTTTCCAGCAAATGTGCTGTTTCCGTGCGCCGCAGGAGCCCAGGGCGCCGGCTGCAGAGGACGCAGAGGACGAGGTCGCCTTCTCGGACGATGAGCAGGTGTGGTGCGCAACAACACATGCTTGGCGCACCTGTTCACAGTCGGCCGCCTCAGGGGCAGCCTGCAGGAATGGCACCTTTCTGACACCGCACGTTGCTGCAGTACGTTTGACATGCACCCGGTCTGACCTTCTGCGGTGCAAGGCAGCCAGTTGTGACTTCTGCAGCTGGCGAATCAAGCCCGGCTCTGGTCGACCATGCGTTGGCGACTAGCTGAACTAGTACGATCAGAGTTTCTTCCATCGGACCTTGCTGACAACCGCAACTTTGTGATCGTGCACAGGAGCAGGAGTGGCTCCGTCAGCAAAGCAAGCGCGGCGCCGCGGAGGGCGGCGCCACCGGCGGCGGCCGACCTGCCAAAGCCGGCGGCGCAGGTCGCGGCGGTTCGCTGCAGCAGGGTGGCCGAGGTGCATCCTCATGTCCCCTGGACCCATGCGTCAGGAGGCTGTGCAGCTGTCTTGTGCTCCCAGTAGGGTACCTGAATTTTGCTGCGGCTCAGCCCCATAGATGTTCTGATAGGGGCTCGTGGAGTAGTCACCGTGTTTCCTATGTGACGACGCGAAATGACTGGAAGTTGGCTGCGAGGCCAGGCCGCGGCGGTGGCGGCGGGCGCGGCCGCGGCCGCCAGCATGGCGAGGATGCCAGCGGGCGCGGCGCCGCCTTTGGCCGCAATGGCCGCGGCGGCGGCAGCGGCGGCAGGGGCGGCAGGGGCGGCGGCGGCAGAAATGGCGCCTTGTCCGGGTCGCCGTCGCAACAGCAGCAGTTTGAGGGCCGGCAGCAGCGCTTGGGCGGCTTCAGCGTGCAGTATCACCCCGAGCAGTTCCAACAGCAGCAGCCGCCGTACCCGCAGCACCAATTTGGCGGGCAGCAGCAGTACCAGCAGCAGCAATCGTACGGCGGGCAACCGCAGTTCCAGCAGCAGCAGCAGCAGCAGCAGCGGCAGTCGTTCAATGGGCAGCAGGTGTTCCAGCAGCAGCAGTCGCCACAGCAGCAGTGGTCAGCGCCGCAGGGCTTCCAGGTAGAGAGTCTCGCAGCAACGCCATGCACTGGCGTGCCGCGAAGTGTACCTCGCTCGCTCGCCAGCGTTGGCATGCAGATGCGGTCTCGCTGCATGGCTCGGTATAGGCACCGAGCTCCCGAAGCAGCTTCCGACGCGTGCCGCATACAGTGCGACATCTGCCCTCCTGGCCTGATACGACGTCTGGCTCCTGCCTGCAGGTGCCGCCTGGCATGCAGCTGGTCGCCATTCCGGCAGGCCAGCCGGGCGCGTCCCCCCCGCCGCGGCAGCAGGGCGGCTTGCAGGGCGGCGCCGTCGCCGGCTTCCAGGCCGTCATGCTGCAGGGTGGCCAAGCCATGTTCCTGCCGGGCGTGCCGCTCATGCAGCCGGGCGGCGCCCCGCCGCCGGGGACACCGCCGCCGGCAGGACAGCCGGGGCAGCAGCAGCAGGGGCAGCAGCAGCAGCAGCAGCAGGGAGGTTCGCTGTACTCCTCGGGCATGCATGCGCCGCCGCGCTGAAGCTGCGCGGCTGCCGCACGGCACGAGGCAAGCAGGGAGGTGAAGCAGTGCACGTGAGGCGCCGCGGTGCAGAAGTGGGTTCGGGTGAAAGCTCCAGCCTCATGCGGCACCGACAAGGCATACGCTGACGGGTGTGGCACAGCGACACCTGTGGCGTGCTCCTGGTCAAGGTGCAGGCACACACAGGAGGCGGGCAATTCGTCAGTGCGTGTTGACAGAAGCGACCCACGTTGCGGGTTTCCTCAGAGTTGATTTCCTCCGTGTTGAGCGATCCTAATGTGCGAGTGCGCATCATCCGAGTGCGCTCCACTACTTGGGTCAGGATCTGACGAACAGCCGGTTAGGTATCCCGTCTGGCCTGACATGGAGGCTAAGGACCTCAATCTCAGAGGGTGTTGAGGTACAGGTTCCGAGCGAGGGGTACCTATTTTTCTGGACAAGCCACCAGACGTTGCCTAGGAATTTTGCGGGGCTGGACCCACGTTGTGTTCTGGTTCAACTCAGGTCTGCCTCAACCCAGACTTCTGCCCGCAAGGTAATGTACAGGACCTCCACCCAGGTATGGAGCAGCTGCGCCGCCGCAAGGCCTCGTCCAACACCCGGAAACAGTGACAGCAGCGCGCGCGCTGCTCAGCCGTGCGGCAGCGCGGCCGCTGCGGCGGCCGTCTCGCCGATGGCCCGCCGCTGCAGCCGGCCCACCAGGTAGTAGATGCTGAGGTGCACGAACAGCAGGTACAGCGCCGCCGCCAGGCGGGACAGCGGGTAGTGCTTCAGTATGCGCACGACGGTGGAGGCGCTGGTGTCGATGAACCTGCGGCCGGGAGTACACCCGGTGATTCAATCTGCGCCAGGAGGGCGGTGGTGTCGCCGAACCTGCAGCCGGGCACAGCCAGCGACCTGGCGGGGTCGGAAGGCATTGCAACCGTGCCGGCGCATGCGAAAGTGCATTGCTCCAGCCACTGCTGGAATCCGCGGTGCCACTGTGCCACCCGGAGCTGTGTCACCAGACACCAGTTGCTGAGGCAGGCCGCAACACGAACTGCCCCTGACACCGCAGCAGCCGCGTGTGCGTTTCTGAAGATGCAGGCTTCAACGGCACGGGGGACCCGCACCCGGCGTGGGCCTTGACGGCGCCGCCGAGCCGGTCGTGCCGCGCCAACCACTGCTGCCACCATCCAGATGCAGGGCAGTCCCGCGCCTTTCGAAGAGAGAAGCGACTCGCACCTGGCGCCGGCCTTGACGGCGCCGCCGAGCCGGTCATGCCGCGCCAGCCGCCGGTAGGCGCTGCCCAGCGCCTCCATGGGCACCACGTCGTCCACATACGCGTTGAACCCTGAGCTGGCTGCGCGGTCGACCACATCGCGCCGGCGGGCGCGCTCCGCCTCTGCGCGGGCCGCGGCCAGCTCCCGCTCCAGCGTCAGCTGCATTGCCGCCTTCTCGCCGGCGACCTGCTCCAGCTGCGTCTGTTTCAGGTACAGCAGCTCGGCGACCTGCGGGTCAAGCAATTCGACTCTGAACAACGAGAAGCGTGGCTGTTCAGGCAACTGGCTTCCAGCAAATGACAAGAGCAGCGCCGGCGGTGCGCCGCGCGTGGGTCTCTGTGCCAGCTGTGATCGAGACGCTTGTGCAGTGCGGCGTCAGCCGCGCCAGATATCGTCTCTGCGGCAATACTTCCTGTCGCACTGTGTTCGATGTGAACAGCAGGCCTACGGTGCATGGCGTCGCGACACTTGATGCGCAAGAGATGTACCTTCTAACAGAGCCCAAGCCAGCAAACACCACTGCTCGATCTCCTCGCTAGCCCGCTGCAGGCGCACACGCACTAAGGATCCTGGAGAACATCGTGTGAATTGCCTCGAATCACACATGCAGGTGTTGCATTTCAGGCGGTTTGCCTTTCAGCTGTTTGACCTTTCAAGACCATAATCACCTCCTTGTAGCGGCGCTCCACGTCTGCCGAGGCGCCACCGGCGGCCGCGGCGATGCGCAGCGAGTCCGCCTCCTCCCTCGCTCGCTCCAGAGCCACCCGCGCCTCCGCCGCCGCCGCCTCCGCCGCCGCCGCCGCCTGCTTGGCGCGCGCGGACTCCGCCTTCCAGGCCTCCGCCTCGGCGACTGCTGCGTCAACGCCCTCTGCACTGGCACGCTCCTCCTGCCTGTTCAGAAACACGATGTGTCACAAACCAGACCATGATCCCCATTGTACGCAAAGCACTCGGATTCCGCTTCCCGTTTGCATCTTTGTCTGCACAGCCAGAGGCCGGGCTGCATTGGCGCTGCTGGCAGCCGCCGGACAGGGCTCCCGCGCAGGCGCTCCCGTGCTGCGGCGAGGTCGCAGAACCTGCAGATACATGGAGGCTGGGGTGTGCCGCAAGCTATGGCCGGTCCCACCCGACGGCCAGCAGACGGCCAGCAGACGGCCAGCAGGCTTCACACCTGCGCAGGCGCTCCCGCGCGGCGGCGAGGTCAGCGCCGAGGGCGTCCGCCTCTGCCTCGGCGCCGGCGCACCGCTCCTCCGCCGCCGCCAGCCGCTGCCCGCGCTCCTGCGCAGGATTTAGGGGCTTCGGTAGGTGGGCGTGTCAGAAGTGATGATGCAGGTGGCGGGCGAGGGCCTTCCCTCCACTCCTGTGTGAGCGATGGCCCCGGCGGACAGCGCACCGCTCCCCCGCCGCCGCCGGCCGCTGACCCGCGCTCCCGGGGCACCAGGGGCCGGCCAGGTCGGCGGGCCGCACGCGGCTTGGCAGCTCCCGTCAACCCCCCACCTCCCGGTTCCGTCGCACCGCACCTCGTCCTCGCCGCGGCAGCCCGCACGGCGCCGCCAGCTCCGGCGGCTTCCCCAGTGACAGCCACATACAAGGCGGCCCGCTGCTTTGGGTCACTGAAGGCTTCGACACGAGCTACCCCACCTCGAGGCCGCGCTGCAGGCCGGCCACCGACGAGGCCGCCTCTGCAAGGCCCGCTTGGAGCTCCGCCTCGCGTGCCGCAGCGGCCGCGCGGCCTGCGGCGTGCGAGCGCCGCTCGTCCTCCAGGCGCGCCTCCGCAGCCGCAACCTCCTCCCGAAGCCCGTCCACCAGCCGCGCCTCCGCCTCCTGCAGTCGCGAGGCACGTGGAACACAGTCGAAGAAAGTCCATGTGTTCATCATGCCATGTCCCGCTCCACAGGGTGGCGGACTTCCGGTTTGCCGTGGCGACCTCATCCCCTCGCAGCCTGTCCACCAGCCGCAAATGTGCTTCATGTTCAAGTCTCCGGACTCCCGCATCAGATATGACATCATCTTTATGGGCGCCCTATCCAGGTTGCGTTGGCGGCCGCCTTTTCCCTCAGCCCGTCCACCAGCCACGCCTTGGCTTCCTAGCACCAAAGCGTACATGAGCACAGCATCAATGGCACTGTTCACAGTGTCATGGATTTTGAGCACAACAACCGTGATGCATCCTGCAGGAGGCGACACTCCCACATAGGTCAAGCAATTGCTCCGAAACCCCTACTCTGCCGCCGCCGCCGCCGCCGCATGCAGATACGCACTCCCCACGGTTCGGCTCCGCAGGGCTGTGAGACATCGTCGCTCAGATTTGATAGCTTCCTCATGAGAAGCGTGGGCTCTCGCCTGCCGCTCCGCCAGCGAGGCGTCGCGCTGCGTCTCCAGCGCGATCGCACGCCGCTCTCCGTCCCGCGCCTTCTGCAGAGCCGCCAGCAGCTGCCCCCGCAGCTGCGCGGCCTCCTCCTCGGCGGCCGCCAGGCCCGCCGCCAGCGCGGCCTCGGCGCCAGTGCGGCCCGCCTGCGCGCGCGCGAGCTCGTCCTCCAGGTGCGCCGCGGCGCCGCCAGCGCCTGGGAGAATGCCAAACCGGACTGTCCACGAGAGGGTCGCCAATGGTTTAGATCAAAGGTTCCTCGTCTCAGGAAGGGGGCCGAAAATTTTGCCAGGGGGTGTGCCGTCAGCCGGTGTGCGATTTGTGGAAGTGCCATGCTGGCTGCAGCGCCAGAACTGCTGCGGCGCTAATCGATGCAGCCCGTGCCGAGGCGCGGCCACTGTGCAGCCGCGCCACCGTCACCGCCTGAGCGGCGCTGCTGCCTGAAACTCATCCTGGCACAACTCCAGCCGGCAGCGGCATGACACTCCTGCCGCCGCCACCACATGCAAGGCTGACAACGAAAATTGCCAGGACTCAGAAGCAGCGCGACCACACGATCCACTGTCCACCCTGAACTTCGGGCGAGGATAGGAGAATATTGGACAACCTGTGACGTAATGGAGACAGTGCGAAAGCTATGATATCAAGGGCCGCACCCGAGGCGCGGGCGTCGGCCTGCTGCAGCAGATCCTCCAGCTGCTGAATCTCCGCAGCGCGCTGCTCCAGGCGGTTCCGCAGTGACGCAACCGTTTTGACCAGCTGCGCCTCCCGCGCCGATGCCAGTGCCTCCGCCACCTCGCCCTGGCCGACGCTGCCGACGCTGGCGAGCCCGCCAACGCCGGCACCGCCGCCGGCCCCGCCGCCGGCCCTGCCTCTAGTGTCGGCGCCGCTGCTGTAAGCGCCGCCGACGGCGCTGCCGCTGCTGTCACCGCCAACGGCGCTGCCGCWGCTGGCAGCAGCGCCGCCGCTGCCGCCACTCCCAGGCTGCCGGCTGCCGGCGTCGCCCCCCAGCATTGCGGCAGCGACAGGGGCGGGGCCAGGCCCTGAGGTTGCCACCAGTGCAGCAGGCGCAGTTGCTGCTGCCGCGGCGCCGGCCTCTGCGGCGGGCAATGGTGCTGCAATCTCTGTCGCAACTGGCGCTGAGAGTGCGTGTGCTGGCTCTGCATCTCCAGCCGTCGCCGTGCCAGCCGGCAAATCAGCCGAGGGTGGGGGTTCTGGCAACTGGGCAGCGAGCACGTCAGCACCGGGCTGTGGTGGCGCCCGCTCAGCAGCGATGGCCTGGTCAGCGGTGAGCGGGTTTTCAGCGGGCTCCGCCGCTTCGCTCGGTGCCTCGCCGTTGCCGCCTGCCGTGTGGCGCCCCGCAGGCGGCTCAGCAGCAGCAGCCTCTGCTACCGCGGCCTCTGGGGAATGGGGGCCATCAGGCTCAACAGCGGCTGCTGCATCCGCCTGGCTGGTGGCCCTACCAGCTGTTAGGTCGTCCGCACGACTGACACCGTCCAGTCCCTGCGGTGCAGATGCGCCGGCAGGGCTGCCCGCCGCCGCAGCAGGGCTGCTTCCTTGCGGGGCTGCTGCAACTGCGGCTGGAGGCGCCGGCGGGGCCGCCACAGTTGCGGGCAGAGGCGCCCCTGGGATTGTTGCAGCAGGCGCATTGGCATCCGCACCGGCAGCTGCAGAGGCGTCCTGCGGCGTGCCGAGGCGAAAAGGTATGCGGCCCGGCGGCTCTGCGCCTGCCTGCCGACCACATGACTGTGGCTGCAGCGGCTGTGCTTCCGGCATGGGCCGGCCCTCAGGCTGCCCCTCCGGCAGCATCATCATGACTGGCGGGCCGTCGGCGCTGCTGAGGCCACGCCCGCTCCTGGGGCCGGCCGAGGCAGCAGGCTGAGTCGCAGCCTCGGGCACTGGCGGGCCATGGCTGTCCGGGTGCATCAGGTGCGGCTGTGCGGCGGGCTGTGGCTGCAGCGCGGCAACAGGCTGCGGCGCCGGCGCCAGCGGGGACGGCGTCGCATAGCGCGGCGAGTCGCGCATGCCGGGCTCCGCTGCGGAAGGGGCGGCGGGTGCCGCGGCCGGCTCCGGCGCCGCAGCGGTTGCCGGCGAGGCGCGGAACGGCGGCGGCCGGGAGGCTGCCGCGCGGGCGCTGCGCGGGCCGGCTGGCACCCGGGGCAGGCCGGATGTCTGCTGCAGGGCGTCCGAGGCGCCGCCCCCCTGAGTGAGTCGAGCCACGGCTTGCACGAAAGTCTGGTAGGGAGCTACGCAGCACCCACACTATGTGACGCTGCACCTTCAGCATTTGCGCCGGTCGGTCCAGTGTTGGTGGATGCATGATGTCTTGGCACGAGTGTATCCGCTGCGAGATCCTCGTGCAGGAGGAGGCGAAGATGCACCTGCAGCGACTGTGCCGCCGGAAGCGAGGAGGCGCGAGTGGGCGTGTTGCCTGCGGGAGGGTCAGTTAAGAGTTGCAAGGCCACCAGGAGCGCCGGCGCATGGACGTATGAAGATTTCTCACAGCAATCGTGGCTGTGCACGAGGCTGGTCACCTGAGGCCGAGCCAACCGACGACAGACCATCCTGCTGCCTGCCTGCTCGCAGCTGATCTGTCCTGGTGGCCGACACCTTCTGCGCCGTGCGGTCCACGGCCTCCAGCAAGTTACCTGCTGCCTTCAGCTGCGACTGCAGCCAGCTGCTCATGGCTGCTGGAGGTCAAAGCGGTGGCACGAAGGCAATATCCCCGGTCACTTCGATACAAATCGTGGGGCTGAGGCGGTCTTCGGCTGCCGCTTCGGTACCTTACCTTGCAGGGAAACGCATCGTAACGTTGTTTTGCACCTCAATGTGTTTGACCGCAATTTTGCAGCAACGAGACTCGCAGCATGCACACTCAGCATGCCAGCATGCACAGCAAGCAGTCAGCAAGACACCATTCGTCCACTATCGCTGTGCGCTCGCAGTCGTACCCTCAAAGGGCATCAGGCTTGTTGATCTAAACCCGAGTCCGCTGCGACTGTTGCTGCAGAACGCAACACCGTTTGCATCCTCCGACTAGTTTCGGAAGGCGTGCCTGTGGAGAATCCTCTCAGCACTGCACCACAGCAGCCATCCAGGCTCTGACAGCTGTTTGTGACATTCGCCCCACTCAACTACCCTGCGGTGGTTCGGGAAGAGCAGCAGCATGTCGGGCAGCAGGTCCAACGCGGTCGGCAGCAAGCGCGAGAGGCGGCACAGCGGCAGGCGGGGAGTGGTGTGGGACGAACCTAACCTGGCGGCGAACGAGGCCATCAAGGCCGCTATGCAGCCCATCAAGATCAATGAGCCCAAGACGCCGTACCATGGCCCAGCCATCGCAGAGGAGGACTCTGGTGCGGCCCAAAACGCGGCATCAATACATGCCACAAGATGTGCTGAGCAATCCGGGAAGAGTTAGATGGGTCTAAACCTTTTCTTTGATGCATGACACTTGATGCCGCATCAAACAGCACTGTTGGCACGGAATGGTGCATCTGAGAGCCTTAGTTGGGGCGTGCATGCAGATGGTGGCAGCGCTGACATGATACCGCTGACGCTAGAAGAAGAGGTGAGACCCGGCTTCTACTGCATGTAAATGCAAGCTGGGGGCTGGTCGGACTGGTGGTGTCCATGTCAGGCGGCCTGCACGCCGTGGAGCGGCATGGACGCCAGGCGCAAACCCTGCCGAACGTGTGCTGCTTGTGCTGATGTCCAGGACCATGGCCAGGCCAGCGTCAGTCAAGAGAATGGCGAGGCTGACAGGTGCGCATGATTACAACAACTGGACAACTGGCTGCCGCACATGACAGCATTGTGACGGTACTTGCACTGCTGCCCAGCGTCAACATGCGTGTCTGTACCGCGCCGCCCCGCCGCGCTCATCCAGGCTCAAGTGCCCCAGCCGCACAAGTAGGCGGCTTGCGCCGCGCTGCACGCTGCACAACATGCTCGCCCGCGCAACCGCCAGACCCCCCACCGACTTTTGAAGCGCCCTTGGGTACAAGCCGAAAGTTATGGGCCCACAGGCTGGAGCAGCTGGAGTCGCGGCTGTCGTCAGATGTAGACGCGGGGCCCCCGTCACCGCGGCGCAGCAGCTGGGACGGCAGCCTGCACGGCAGCTCCCCCGGGTGGGTTGTCTCAGGGTGTTTTGCCTGTCCACACTGCTGTCCCTTGCCCCCTGCTCCCTTCAGGCCACCCGCACAGGCCCTGCAGCTGAAGGCGAAGCTGCAGGCCGGGCGGCCAAGCACGCACCGCTGCATGTACGTGAGGCTGATACAGCCCTGCACCCCTACGCCTTGACACGCCGCCTCCGGTCTGCGACGGAGGCATTGCTGCTGCCAGCATGTGGATGCGGCCTGCGATTGCCTTGCGTGCCTTAGCTACATGAAGGCCTGTCGACATATGTCACCATGGCACTGCTGCAGGTCCTTCTATGACAGCGAGGACGACGAGCAAAAGGCGGAGAAGCGGCGCAAGTTTGAGGAGCACCGCAAGAAGCACTACCAGATGAGCGCTGAGGCCAAGGAGGCGCTGCACAGGCGACTGGGCCTTTCCTCTTGAGATGCGCCTGACATCTATTTAAATCATACGCCGCCTTGTGATGTTGTCTGCAGGACGATTCTGGCTGCCGTAGACAAAAAAGGCTCGGCTTGTGAGCATGAACGTCTCCCCTCTAGCACGGTCCGAGTCACCTTCCAGGCTCATCATCTGCTTGTGTGGCACTGGCACACAGGACGCAAGCGGATGAGCTGGCAAAGACCGGCGGTTTGGACGGCAGCGGCACAGCGGCCTGTGGCGAGGCTGAAGATCAGGCAGGACCCTCTGCCGCGGTTGCCTGACTGCGCTTCCAAGCCGAACACGGGTTTTAGAGTTTAGATATCTGTCCTGCGTGCGCACTTGCCTGTCAAAACAAACCGAGCGTGGCGTCAATTTATTTTGACCTGCTTTGACCGGGTTGAGAGGCTGCACTCGACAGAAGCATGAGCCCAGAGCGCATAGTGCATGCACCCTTGTCCCGAGCTGCGAGCTATAGGCTGATCGGCGGTGCCGGCGACCAGCAAACGAGCAGCAGGCTGCTGGGGCTTACCACCCAAGGCGGCGGCGGCCGGGGAGCGGTCTCAGCAGTATTGTGATCCGCCGGAGCAAACGCCTCAAACGACGTTCTGGACCAGTGTATCAACACACAACATACCGGAGGCCCTTAGATGCCAGGATGGCCTGTGGTCGGACAGTCGAAGGGGGACCGCAGGCGACAACAGAGGAACGAGCTGCGGCAGCCAGATAGTCCCGCTCTTAAGTTTTGCGTCAGTGTTGCTCGACGCAGGCACCAGTTTTATATTTGCAAGAAGCCGATCGCCCTGTGGCTGCCCACAACCGAGTCGAGTAGTGAAGTAACGCACTACGGAGCACCTCCCTGCGTAAGCGTTGTCAAACTTTGTCAACTTTGGCATCAGCCACTTTTGGGGGCTGCAACTTCAGACCCAGCGCTGCTGCATCCAGGAGCGGAGCGCAGACGTCCAGGTACTCATCCAGGCTTGCTTGCTGACCTCAGGTCATGTCCTATTGTACCTTGCTCAGGCATAGGGTGGTTCCAGTGCCAATCCCAAACGTTGATGCGCAGCTTGGCACCCCCTCGGCTCTACCCGTCCGCACTGAGAGCTTGGAGAGATACAGACTGCTTGCTGAAAATATTGCCGCACGAGAGCACGGGTTAGTGGCTGAGATTTGCAATATGGCTGCCGCGGTCCACAGCGAGTACCTGCATCCTGCCTCATGTGAAGACCGCTCCTCAGCGTGGCTTCAGCAATGCGTGTTGCTGCACAGGACAAGTCAAGTGAGCCCTTGCGTCGAGGCGCCGCCACTCAAAGCTCGCAGCCATGGCGCCGCCACCGAAGGTCAAGCGGATCATGACACAGCCCATCGTGAGTCTCGAAGACTCGTGACTTTTGCTGTGGCTTCTTGCACCTGCATGCAAGTAGTGGAACACAACCCTGTAGACGAGATACTCGAATGCACGAACCGGATTGTCAGTCTCATCAGGGCCTGACACTGTCGCCTTTGGGTGTGTGCAGAACCTGATATTCCGATTTCTACAGAGTCGGCAAAAAGTGCAGATCTGGCTTTACGAGCAGACGGACCTCAGGATCGAGGGCCGTATCATCGTGAGTCCTTTGCAATCCCTTGCTGCTCGTTTCTTCTGCTCTTCCCTCCTGGCATCAAGCTGCCGACTGGACTGCAGCGCGCAGTTCTGCAGCGCACCCTTGCTGCATGGTGCGTTTCAATGGGCAGGTACGTCCGACCCTCGCGTTCTGGTCTGAGAGTCAATCGGTCCCGACTTGCTGCCACACAGGGTTTTGACGAGTACATGAACTTGGTGCTGGATGAGGCGGAGGAGGTGTCCATGAAGCGGCAGACGCGGAAGGCCGTTGGTGAGGAGCTGTTCTGGAATCTCTGCATCCTTGCCTGATTGAGCCCGTGAAAGACGCTGGCCGAAATAAGCGGCGCATCTGCCTGCCATGCTCTTTTGTGCTTTGGGCAGGACTTGGCTGTGCACACTGGACCGCCATCCTGCAGGATTGCATTCGGTCTGTGCGTTAGTGGTGCTGGCTGTCAATAACCTACTGAGTCGTGTGGGTATGTGGCCCGTGCAGGGCGTATTCTGCTCAAGGGCGACAATATCACGCTCATGCAGACAACGTGCGCACCACTTTGCATCGTGCATTGATCTGTGATGGTCTTCCAACGTGCACCTATTTTCGTCAAACTGGTTTGAAGTAAAATCGGCAAACATTAATGAACCGCTGTCTGGGTGTTGTGTTGCAGGGGCAAGTAATCTACAGCACATCGGTTTACATCATTGGTCTCGTCGAAGCGCATGATCAGGGAAGAGGTGCTGTGTGGCGAAGTGGCCCGTCAGCCAACCGCACCGACTGGCGGATGACAGGGGCCCATCTTGCACTGCCACTGAAAGCACCGCCAAAGGCAGAGCCCCTGTAAGCCTGCTATTGTCATTGTCTCTGCACATACCTACCTGGACGCCTTCTACCAACCCCTCTAGGCAACTGCTATGTGTTGCAGACCTCGTCATGGCATATGCGACCATGAAAGGATGCATTGGCAACCAAGATTCTCGTCAAAAGATGGCGAAGCTGCACACCGAGTTGAATCAAGTGTCTTTAGACGAGCTCAGCATCCTGTGTGCCCTTCTGCCGCAGTATAGAACCGGTTACCAAGCTGCCGCCATCCAGTGTGATGCTCAGCCATAGTATGACGCCATGATCCATGGCGCACCCTGCGCATTAACAAATGTATAGTGTTGCATGGTGAGAGACTACTCAGTTGCAATCTCATCTGCAACAGGGGGCCTCCGACCTTGGGCACAACAGAGTCTAGCATAGACAACATGTCTGACGCGAGATGCAAGCGCACCAGCACGGGCATAGATACAGGCTGCCCCGCCTCCGTGAGCTACGAAAATGGCCAGCTGCACTCAATACGTCAGTGCCATTGCCTACGCAGTGTCAGCGGCGGTCGTCATGCGGCGGCTGAACTGCCGATGAACATCGAAGTGTTGCTGAAGTCGTCGCGCAGCGGGTTGAAGTTGCCATTGCCCTGCAGCTTTGTGCACGAGAGGTCGCCAAAGCGGCTGAAGAAGGTTGCGCTCTTTAGCTTTTCCGAGGAGGTGACAGCGCCGGGCTGTGCCGCCGCGGCGTGCAGCTGCCGCAGCGCCTCAAAGTCGGTTGGAAAGAAGATGTCCTGTGCAGCAGACACAGGTGACTTCTCCAGCAGCAGCACTGCAGAAAAACCTGAAAAGATCGGGTCTTGGAGCCTGCGTGAGTCGCGCCATGTCACCAGACGATCACACTGCAGGTGCGGGCCTCACATAGTGCCAAACCCTAAGCAACCCACCGCGGAGCCAGGCGGCACGAGGTAGGTGGGAAAGTCGTGCGAGCGGCCGTCGCGCAACGCCGACACCAGCGGCGCGCCAACCCCCGGCACGCTGACTTCCGGCAGGAAGTCGAAGTCTGCCGCCAGCAGGCAGTGGTGCGGCCGCGCCGCGTGCAGCGCCTGCAGGAAGGCCCATGCTCCTGTGGGAATGAAGGCCACGCCTCCGGAGCCTGCGAGATGGAGGAATCCGTTAGGCGGGCTGTTGATGCAGGGCGTGAGGTTGGAGGATGCAGCATATTGGAACGGCACATGCGAGGCGGCCAGGTCGTTCGTCCAGGCTGTCAGTCCAGATATGACGGACGATGCATGGGGTGGACGCAGCATTGCGTAGTCCATAAGCTCAGAGTCTGCATCCGAAGGGTGCTGCGCAAATTGCGCTCAGCTTGGCTGGGCTGACATCTTGGTCAAGGCCAACTGTGACGCACACCGCTGTGACGCCGCCCAGCGAGCAGGCAAGGAGGCTGGTGCTGCTGGGGCAAAGCAGCTTCACACAAACGCCACGACTCTGCTGCGCTGCCCACCTGCGCCAATGAGCGCGTCCATTAGACGCTGAAGCAGCGGCGCACGCGCCCGTGCCACCAGCCACGGCCCAATGGCCGCCAGCACCTCACGGATGAGGCGGTCCTGCGCCGGCGCCAGCACCTCCTTGTTGTTCTCAACATCCACGTGCGTCTGGTGCCAGGCACCGTCTTGCAGCACTACCCGGTCGTGCGGGAGGTTGTCCAGCACCTGCCGGCACGGCATGGCAGAGTGCTTCAAGTGCATCGGGATCGATGATTGATGTGCTGTCTCTGCTCACTTGCGTTTGGCAGCCATGTCTGCACATGCACTCAAGGAGGCATAATTGCAGGGCAGTTCACCGCACTGGCCTGGCACCACGACACACAGGCCCACCTCGCACATCAGCACATACGTCAGCTGGTCCGACGGCGGCCCCCAGCCGGCAAGCTCCAGTGCGCTGCCGTGACGCGCCTCGAAGCGCGCCTGCGAGTGGCCCGCGGCGGCAAGGCGCGCCCGCTGCCGGCCCGCCAGCTCGCCGCTGATCTCGATGGTCGAGTAGCAGCATGCCTCGTACAGTGAAGGCGCCGCGGCGCGCACATGCCCCTGCATGTTTTCCGCATTTCGAGGCTGTGAAGTCCAGCGTCTGTGATGGCCAGTGCACCAAGGTGCACCCCCCTTGCACCGTCCGTGAGACGCCATTGCGGCAGCGCGTTCGGCGTGCGACGCAGCAGTCGGAACGCAGCAAGTTCGATCGACTGGTGGGGCTTGATGCAGCGCCATTGAGACCCATGCTGCACGATGGGGGCAACAGCACCCGACCTCGAGGATGCTGCCCCTGCGAGTCTGGAACTCAGGCAGCATGTCTGACAGAGCACCCACCAGCACATCCTTAGCCAGGGTGCCGTTGCCGCCGCCAACCTCGATGATGCGCAGCGGCTGGATGCCGCCCCGCTCTGCGTGCCGCCGCAGGATGCAGCTTGCAATCGCACCGCCGTAGGCAGGCGTGAACAGCTCGCTGGGCGTGATCCACGCCACCTAAGGGCAGAGCGTACGATGTTGCGAGTCAACAGTGAGCTTCTGCGGCAATTGTGGTGCTGGACGAGGCCCCTGTCGACCTTTGCAGTGCAAGTCGCCGGCCGTAGTCCTCTGATGAACGGACTGCTGGGGATTTGTCGGCAGTGTCGGCAGGGCTGCAACATCTGGCAAGGGTGCGAGAGCTGCATGTGACCCAAACATGGGGAACACGACTTCGCGCAACGTTTTGACGCACCTTCTGCTCCGTGTACAGCTGGTCGAGCTTGAATCTGTAGCCCTCCTGTCCCCACAGCGAGCCAAAATTGATGGGAGGGTCCACCAGACCCACCGGCGAGTCCCGCCGCGAAAAGTAGCCGGCGGTGGGGCTGTACAGCGACTCATGGATGAACTCTCGCACCTGCGCGAGGCATGTGCACGGCAATCGTTCTGAGGAGGTCAGCGCTTTGTACGAGCAAGGAAGGAAGTCGTGCAAAGGTTGTGTGCACCAGCGGCAGCGCCGATGCGGACGCGCGCGCCGCTGCGGTGGACAGCAGGCGGTGTCGCATCGGCGGATGACGACCCCTCTGATTGCCACAGAACAGGTGAACGGATCTGTTTACAATTGCTGGAAGGATTGCTCACGACCGGTGCATGAGCTGTTCATGACCATTCAGCGCCTGCGGGGCGCCAAAGGCCAGATCATGCATGCCAGGTCACGACTGGCACATGTTCGCTGCAAGACTGAGGCAAGCACGGCCCTGCGGCGTCCCTGAACGAAGCTTTTCCTGCAACCAACCGGGGAGTGGGCATGGCGCTAGCTCATTCTCATGGACTGTCCAGCTGTACGTGCCTAATCGCCCACCTAATCGCCCCCAGATTCCCAAAATCTGCAAAGTGCATCCCATCCAGGGAGAGAAAGAGGACGCGTGTCTCGACGTCAGCACGACGTGCATGTCGGCGTTTCTAAAGCATGTTCGCACTTGTGGACTGATCGCGCTCGGAGACTGCCTTTCACAGAGCAAACGCGTGCGACCAGCAGTCAGCGGTGACGGCAACCCTCCCCTGCGCGACCACTTGCGCCGTGCTGCGTCTGCTCCGGCTGGCAGTGGTTTTTGGCGGTCTTTTGATGCTGCTGGCGCAGAGCCCGACACCCGTGCCGGATCGCTTCATGTCAAGCATGCAGTCGGATTTCAGGTTCGACGGCAGCACAGCGCAGCGCAGCGAGCCTGAGCCAATTTCGTCGAGTTCGGCAGTCGGAGCAGCCTCGGGTGCAGCGGCCGCTGATGCACCGGGAGCCTGCACAGCGCCCGCAGACGAGCCGGTACAGCAGTCTGCCGGCCTTCCGACCGCCAGCAGCGCTGCCCAGGCACTCTGTCAGCCAGAGCGCGCAGAGATGTATGCGCGGCACGCCGAGCTGAGCGACACTGACGCACACGAGCCGCTTCTAGCGCCCAACGAGGAGCGCTTCTGCATGTACCCGATCAGGTGGGTGTCAGCGCAACAAGCATGTGCGCTATCAGCTGTGTGCGCGCCGGATGAGGGTGCAGCAGGCGCGGGCCGCCTTCGCAAGCCCAGGCGGCGCAAAGCATGGGCACAGAGAGCCCTACACCGCAACGCACTGCTGCTGCTGAGCCTCGTGGCCTTTCAGCCATGCATCCGTGCATGCTGGGAAGGCAGCACTGCTCGACTCGGGGTGCTATAAGGGATGTGCTCCGATGTGTATGCAGATCAAACCAACTGCAAAGTGCGGTGCAGGTACAACGACCTGTGGGAGTTGTACAAGAAGGCGGTGGCCAGCTTCTGGACGGTGGAGGAGGTGGACTTGTCGCAGGACATGCGCGACTGGGAGCGGCTGTCAGGCAAGTCGCGGTCCCGCGCGTCAGACATGTTTAGTGTCAGACCCGACCGCCATGCACAGCATGGCGAATGGAGCAGAGATGTGAGAGGCTCTGCCCACCGGAGCAAGATGCGAGGGCTTGCCAATGTCGCCACCCCTTGCGCCAATGCTGCCGCACAGCACACCACGCATCTGCGCCGTCGTGACTGATGGCGCGGTGTTGCTGCTGCAGCTGACGAGAAGCACTTCGTCAGCCACGTGCTGGCGTTCTTTGCCGCGTCAGACGGCATCGTCGTCGAGAACCTGGGCGTTCGGTTCCTTTCAGGTAGCATCACCATGACATGGTGGTTGCTCATGTCTTGCTGACGTCTGCTGATGTCCGCCTCCACATGCGCATGCTTCTGCAGCTGCTGCGCGCGCCATCCAGCCGTCCTTGTCTGGACACCACAAGGTCGTCCCCCTGCCGGGACTGCGCGCTCAAGCCGCCACTGGCTGGACGCTGCCGGTGGTGCAGCGCTGTCGCCAACCCCTGACCCGCCTGCCGCCTGCCTTGCCTGCAGACGTCCAGGTGCCTGAGGCGCGGGCGTTCTACGGCTACCAGATCGCGGCGGAGAATACGCACAGCGAAATGTACAGCCTGCTGCTGGAGCAGTACATCCGTGACAATGTGCAGGTGTGGGGAAACGCTCGTTTCATCAGAACAGCATTGGAAATGGGCGCAGTGCATGCCGCGCAGGCGCTGCCCACGAGCGGGCCATTACCTGGCCGCCTGAGTGTCGGTCGGCACAGGCACTGTGACCCACTGGCTTGTCTGCTGCACATCCCGTACGACGTAGCACTCAAGCACCAGCCACATGCATCACGGAGTTGTCAAGCGTGAACACCAGCAGGCCTGCCTTCCCTGCACTTCCATCTGCAGCAGCCCTGACCCTGATGCAGTGTATTGCCAATGACCCCGGGTGCAGTGTGTTGCTGACCCCTTGAACATGTCTCCGCCTGCAGCGGGACCACTTACTGCGCGCAATCCAGACGGTGCCGTGCATCGCGGAAAAGGCGGCCTGGGCCTTCAAGTGGATCTCCAGCGCCACCAGCTTTGCGGAGCGGCTGCTGGCATTCGCCTGCGTGGAGGGCATCCACTTCTCCGGCAGGTGGGGTATTGTTTGTCGGGGTCTTACGGGTCCATGCGGTCGTTTCTACGGTCTTTGCTGCGCGGCTTGACTGCGCTGCGCGTTCCTGGCTGGCTGTGATGAGGGAGCACGGGCTCTGGCTCACTGCCCTGCTCGCCGGACAGACTGCGCACCAGCCCATCGAAGTCATGCACGGCGGTTAGCGGTCAGGGGAAGGACCCCACGCACATGGTGGGGCAGGTACTGACAGCAGCGGCTGATAGCGGCTGGACAATACGAGGAGGAGCCACTGATCTAGGTTTCAGTTCGCGGCAGCTGGCCACGACATGCACTTGCGCAACATCAAACCTCCTCCCGCTGTGTGCACCGACATGCCGCTGAGCGCTTGTGGTGTGCTTCCCCCTCCGCAGCTTCTGCGCCATCTTCTGGCTCAAGAAGCGGGGCCTGATGCCGGGCCTGACCTTCTCCAACGAGCTCATATCCCGCGACGAGGGCCTGCACACCGACTTCGCCTGCCAGCTGTATGGCCACCTGGTGCACCGCCTGCCGGAGGTGGGGCTCGTTCCACTGGCCGAAAACAATCAGTCTGCCATTCTCATGCCGGCCCCCACACCCTCCGCTGCTGCTGCTGCTCTGTGCACCAGCATCCCGCCTCACGCACCCGCTGTTGGAGGCCGGGTCTCTACTTGTTGGCCGGCACCACAAGGTGTCAGCGCGCGTGCACGAAGCTGTGGCGCAGGCACTGAAGATGGACCGTGGCCTCCGCCGCCAGTGGAGCTTCGCTGGCACTTTTCCCGCTGCAGGCCGGCCCGCCCGAGCTCATGCCTCCTATCTCAAACTGCAGGCGCGGGTGCACGGGGTGGTCGCGGAGGCAGTGGACCTGGAGCGCGGTTTCTGCTGCGACGCGCTGTCCGTCGCGCTTGTCGGCATGAACGCGGACTTGATGGGCACCTACATCGAGTTCGTGGCCGACCGGCTGCTGGTGCGGGAATTTCTAAACCCCGTTGCAGCTGCACTCGCCGCTGCTCGCTGCTGGTGCCCGGGCTGGTGTTTATGGCCGTGCGCGCTCGTGCATGTGCGTTGGCAGTGTCGTGCGGGGACGTGGACGCCCTTGCCCCTGAGGACCCTTGCTGCTAGGGCCTGCGGCGCACGGCCCCGCTGCATGGTGTGCAGGGGCTGCTGAAGGCAGTTTGCCGGCGTAGGCTGCTGGAGGCCTCAGTCTAGAGGCACTGCGCCAGATCAGTGAAACACCCCATCTCAGCTTCAGCACTGATGATTTCGTGGCGCCCCCGCAGGTGGCGCTGGGCTACTCCAAGCTGTACAATGCGGCCAACCCGTTCGACTGGATGGAGCTCATTTCGCTCCAGGGCAAGACCAACTTCTTTGAGCGGCGCGTCGGCGAGTACCAGCGCTCGGGCGTCATGTCAGCCCTGCGCGGCCGCAAGGAGCCGTCGTCGACCGGCGAGAACATGGACCACGTGTTCAGCCTCGAGGAGGACTTTTGAGGAGAGCTTTGTTTGACGGACGGCCGGCGGCGGCTGGTACAGCCCCGCCCAAGGGCAGAGTGGACTTGGTTTGGCGCCTGTGCCGGCGCTGACGTCGTGCTATCGGCACTGCCCATGCACACCATGCTTGACTCTTCCGGAGCAGCGCTGAGCGTTGTGGCGCAACGCTTGCAGCAGGCACTACAAATGACAGGTTGCTCGCCATGCACATTTAGCAGAAGCTCGGCTCGGCTGCAGACTTTTGCTTTTTTTTTGCACCAGACTACACTCCGGGGATCCTTTGGTGGCAGGCTCTCATTGCACGACACAGAATTGGATTGCCCTTGATTGTTGTGGGTGGACATGCTGGAAGTTTGCAAATGCCACCTCTGCCGTCTGTCATTTCTGTGTCAGATGCTGACTGCGACTGAACCCCAGACACCGCAACACACAGCCTGCAACACACAGACTGTCCCTCAGGCCGTGCATCCCAGCAAGGCGTGCAGCGCGTTGCGCGCCGCCGCCTGCACCACTGGATTTGCGTCATCCGCGTGCAGCCGCAGACTATTTGTCAATGCCTGAACTTCCTCCGCCTCTGCCTCATTCAAGTCTTCGTTCCCCGACAGCGAGACCAGCTCCTGCAGCGCGGTGCACGCCGCAACCCTGACGTCGTCGCTCATTGTCCTCCAGCCGCTTGGCCAACTTCTTACACGCAGCAGCCCAGTCGTCTCGTGGCAGTCCGAGGCTTGCCGCCGCGAGGACCAGGCGCACGGCGTGCACGCCTGCGGCGCGGCCGCCGGCCGGCCCGCTGTCGATCAGCGCCGGGAATAGGCATTTGAGCAGCCCGTGGCGTTTTGCCAGCTGGGCGGCGCTGGCGGCCGCCACCAGGCGCGTTTCCACTGCTGCAAAAGTGCCGACAGCGCTGCTGACCGCACCGCTGCGCGGGCAGCGCCTGCGCGCCAGTGCAGGCACGGCAGCACCACCTGCTCCAGCAGCCTGGAAGGCGGCAGCCGCATTGTACAGAAAAGTGTTTCCTGGGATATCAAGCCACAAGACAGCAGAGCATGCAAGTGGAATATGTGCGCAGCCCCTTGTCCAGCGCTCTGGCTAGAAACTGCACTTGTGAGGCCAGGGAGGTTGCAGCTGTTTTGTGATCATGGTTGCAAAAGCCACCCCTGGGAGAATGCCAAGCTTTCGGGGCATCTGCGCTTACCTGTCGACCTCCGCCGTGCACAGCTCGGCAGCGACCGCCGGCGCGGCGAACATCCTCTCAGCCAGCTGCAGCATGGCCATGCGCAGCTCGAGATCCGGTGTATGTGTCCGCCGCACATCGCGACATCACTTCCAGGGCGTCGCCCCTGGCCCGGCGCATCGCCACGGTCCCCAAGCCAGCATAAGCAAAGACTCCGCGGCCTCGCCAAGCAGTTTGCCAGTTTCTGAATCTCGTGTCACAGCTGAAGGTGTAGTGGGTTGTGGAGCGCTCGAGGCTGGGCTATCAGCCTGATTATCATCCGCCGCCGCCGCCGCCGCCGCAGCAGCAGCAGCATGCAACATGGGCCGCCATGACGACGAATGCATTGGCGGTGCCCTGCTGATCGGCGCCACCAAAGGCCGACAGCATCAGCGGCAGCCAGGCGGACAGCAAAGCG